>JABYQF010000002.1:2557878-3197348 GCA_022606195.1 Trametes polyzona | reverse complement strand
GGCTGTCCGCCGGGCGGCCATGAACCCACATGCGCTGGTGCGCACAACACACGGCACATTGTATTCTTTCAGCGCACCAGCGCATGTGCGCTGGTGCGCGCGCGCACGACACATGGTGTCCATTTCGCGCACCAGCGCATGTGCGCTGGTGCGCGCACACACAACACATGGTATCCATTTCGCGCACCAGCGCATGTGCGCTGGTGCGCACAACACACGACACATTGGTATTCATTTCGCGCACCAGCGCACATGCGCTGGTGCGCGAACACATACATACAAATACTACATACGCGCTGGCGCGCAAGCCCACGTTTGCGCCAACACACCAGCGCTCCGCGCACTGGCGCATGTGCGCTGGTGCGCTGGTGCGCCACTCAACGTGTGCCATGATTGCAAACGAGCGGCTCAATCGCGTGAGTCCGCTATTCGTCCGCCAAGCTGGTGCGCTGGTGCGCCACTCAACGTGTGCCATGATTGCAAACGAGCGGCTCAATCGCGTGAGCCCGCTATTCGTCCGCCAAGCGTATCATATCGTGTGTCACCTGGCTCCACACAATTGGGTAAACGGAATACCGTCGCCCGTCCGCTTGCCTATACCGCTAGACCGGCTCATACCGATCGGCACCAAAATGCACAGCCTCCTGCGATGCGCGCGCGCGCGCCTCTCAAATTCCAGCCCCCCAACACTGGATTGCTGGCGCCGGTCGCTAAGGAGACTGACATCGCCAACGCGTGCCGTCCATCGTCTCATACCGCCACGCCCTCGTCCCTGACACCCTAACGCCATCCTCCGCTCGCGCCACCTCCGCGCTCTACGTCATCATGCAGGCTCCCGCTCCCGCCCAAACCTTCGGCCAGTGGCTCGACGCACAAAACTGGGAGCAAACCCTCCAGCGCCCAACGAACAGTGCGGCCCAAAAGACTCCTTCCCTCAAGGAAGAATACACCTACCACCTTTCGAGAGGGTCCAGCGCACCGCGAATCTCCCCTTCATCGTCGACCATCAAGCGCAGGTCGCTCAGCTCATGAACAGAACCGACATCGTCCCCCCGTCGCAGTGCAGTGGTCGATATTCGCCTCAAAGGGGTACAACTACCACTCCGAGTCCGAGCTCGAGGTCCTACTCGGAAGGTTGTGGGACATCCTGAACAACGGCATCCCGGACGACCAGATGGCATTCTACCCGCCGTCCGTCCGAAACGCCAATTGGATGACACGCACGGTCTACAGCGGCTACAGCGGCGGCCACAAAGGAATCCGGTTCGACATCGCCGCGTACATTCAAACCGCGTCCGAACATGGCGCCGACGACACCACCGACTTCGTCTACCTCCTCGTGGAGACAAAGACCGAGCGGGCGCTCCGGGATAAACTCGTCGGCCTTGAGGCGCGGATTGAAGCGGGCAACATGCCCAACATTCCGGTGCATCAGCTCAAGCCCTCAGAGCGGATGCTCGTGCAGGTAAGCCCGCGCTCTCGAATGTGTTTCGGAAAACGTGCATTGGCAACTGACGGCGCGCGACCATAGGTTTTCACTCAAGCGCGCACGACGGGTTGTGAGACCGCCATTTTGATGGGCCACGACA
Source organism: Trametes polyzona (assembly GCA_022606195.1). Lineage (NCBI taxonomy): Eukaryota > Fungi > Basidiomycota > Agaricomycetes > Polyporales > Polyporaceae > Trametes > Trametes polyzona. The sequence continues at coordinate 3,195,759 of JABYQF010000002.1, read as the reverse complement.
CCGTCTACGTCATTCAGGTGGTCGACTCGACCATGTACATCCAGGGCCCACTGTACCGGTACGCGGACCAAGGTCGCAACCCTTTCACCATGCGCTTTGCGATGGAGGTCTTGGCGAGCGCCTTTTATGTGAGTGCCATTACGCTCCCGTCGGTGCTGCGTTGGGTGACGTTTGATACGCTCCAGCATCGCGGGGCAAAGTTGGCTGAGCAACTTCAAGCCTTGCACACCCCGGCGACCGTGCTCACCATGCCCAGCCGCTCCAACTCACTGTTCGGCTGCTTCTCGCAGTTCATGCGCGGCCTCAGGCGGGTCTGGGACGAGGTGCGCTTGGCGACCTGCCGGTCGGTGCAGGTCCGCTACCCGAACGGGACCGTCGTCAAGTACGATCGAAGCGAGGACGCCCTCACTGGACCCGTGGCCTCGTCGCGGCTGTACCCGCTCCTCCGGCGGCTCGGGCAGGACGTCTTTGCGACGCTCAACGTGGAGGTGGACGAGTGCCTTGACGGGGGCGAGATGACGTTTGCTTGGCGCGGCACCATCGGCGCGACCTCCGTCGTGATCAAGATGGATCTGATGCCCGTCGACAATTGGACGGAGCGCGAGGTGACGCGGGAGTGGAACCGCCTCGCGTCCGCGTTGCCACGCGATGCGAGAGTGGCCAGCGCGCTGCCGATCCCGGCCTACTACGGGCTGTTCGAGGGCGCGCAGGCGAGCATCATTTTGATGTCCGACTGCGGCCACCCGATCGACAACTTCCCCGACCTCGAGGAGCATCTGCAGTAAGTACTTTGATAGCGAGGGACCGTCCTGGATCATGCAGCACGCTGATGTGCCTTGCCAGTCACGCGCAAACCGAGGCCATCGCGGAGATGGAGAACGCGGGCGTCGAGGTGCGGGACATCGCCGCACGCAACACGGTGTTTGACGGGACGAGGGTGCGAATTATCGACTTTGTGTAGGGTTCGGTCTCGGTCGCAAGGCGGACATGGGATGTATCATACACCCTGTATCCATGTATACCCATATACCCATATGTAGTTTGAGTTTCCGTATTTATGGAGGATTTATTTTTGTTGTATCTTCGGGTGCACCACTTGTACGATCTTTATGTGCGCATGCGCGCACCAGCGCATCTGCGCTGGTGCGCTCGCGTACGATCCGTATGTGCGCGTGCGTGGACTGGCGCATCTGCGCTGGTGCGCCGGTATACAATCTATGTGGTGTGCGTATACGCGCACTGGCGCAAGTGCGCTGGTGCGCCGGTGTACAATCCTTATGGGCGCGTGCGCGCACCAGCGCATCTGCGCTGGTGCGCTCGCGTACGATCCGTATGTGCGCGTGCGTGGACTGGCGCATCTGCGCTGGTGCGCCGGTATACAATCTATGTGTGCGTATATGCGCACTGGCGCAAGTGCGCTGGTGCGCTCGCGTACGATCCGTATGCGCGCGTGCGCGCACCAGCGCATGTGCGCTGGTGCGCCGGTGTACAATCTCCTATGCGCATACGCGCACCAGCGCATATGCGCCGGTGCGCCGGTCTACAATCCCCTATGCGCATACGCGCACCAGCGCACATGCGCTGGTGCGCTCGATTACGTCCCTTGAGTGCGTGTGCGCGCACCACCGTTCTGGACCGCGCCACTCGCATCGCGTTCCGCCCGATGGTCGGCGAACTAGCCGAAAAAGGCGCGCCAGGAACATCGCGGCTACATACGTGCGCGCTACCACATCGAACGAGTCCCGGCCGACCGGATCAAACAATTTTCTAACAAACCGAACAAACCGCACTTTGATGCCCGTTGCCAAGGACATCAACAGCGGCGCCAACGCGCATCATCTCTTGTCACCTACCACCACATCCCCGCCGTCCATACCACCACCTCCCCGCCGTTCAACATGCAGGCCCCCCTTCAGGCTCAGGCTCCCTTCCAGACTCTCGCACAATGGCTGTCTCAAGAGTCCTGGCCCGTTTGCTCCGAGCTCCGGGGAACAAACTCTCGACAAAAGGCTCCGTCCCAGAGGGAGACGTACCAATTCAGGTATTTCGACAGGGTGGAGCGCATGGACGACTTACCCTTCTTGAGTCTTCATCGCCCCGCCGTCAACCAGCTGCTCGCACGCACCGACATCGTACCCCGCGTCGCAGCACAGTGGGACGCGATCCGCGGGGAGCAACTGGCCTACCGGTCCGAGTCCGAGCTCGAAAACCACCTCGCCCTGTTGTGGAAGGCGCTCAACGTCGGTCTTCCCCCGGACAACGACAACCAGTACCCGGACGAGATCAGGAACGCGCCGTGGAAGCAGCGCAAAGTCACCGGCGGCTACAGCAGCAACCTCGCCGGGATCAGTTTCGACATCGCCGCATACCTGCAGACCGCCCCGCAGTTCGGTGACCCAGCCACCTCCGACACCGTCTACCTCCTCGTCGAGGTCAAGAACGAGAGCGCCATTCTCAGAAAGGTCGACAACCTTGAAGCGCGCATCGAGGCGAACGTCATGCCCCAACTCGAGCTCACCAAGCTCACCGAGGCGGAGCAGATGCTCGTTCAGGTGAGCACAAATCCTCCGCCCCCACCGTTCTCAAACGCATGACTGAACTCGTGTTTTCTGCACAGTGCTTCACGCAAGCAAAGGTAACGGAATGCGAAGTCGTGGTCCTCATGGGCCACAACTACGTGTACCTCCTCCAGGCCGTCGAATCCGAGCTGTTCGTTCAAGGCCCGTACTATCGCTTCCCCACCCCCGGTCAGCCAGCGTTCACCCCGCTCGACGCCATGCGCGTCTTGGTGAGCGCATACCTCGTGAGTGTCCGTGCCCGCTTCGCATGTCTACCTGAGCTCACTTTGGATGTCGTCTCACAGCATCGCGCATATGTGATGGCTGTCGCCGAGCGCCGCATTCCACCCATCCCGTCCACGCCCACCATCCCTTCCTCAGCGCTCGCCGCCACCCTGACGAGGCTCGCGCGTGCCCTCAGGCAAGTTTGGGACGAAGTGCGCCTGGCGACCTGCCGGAGGATTCGCGTGCGCTACCTGAACGGCCACATCGTGACCTACGACCGAAGCGAGCCCGCGCTGACTGGGCCCGCGGTGTCATCGCCGCTGTTCCCCGTCATCCGGCGGCTTGGTCGCCAGTTGGCCAGGACGGCGACCCTCGACGTCACTGAGTGCCTCGATGGCGGGGAGTTGGCGACCACATGGCGCGGCACCGTCGGCGCGACCTCCGTCGTCATCAAGACCGACTTGATGTTCATCGACAACTGGACGGAGCGCGAGGTGACGAGGGAGTGGGAACGCCTCGCGAACGCGTTGCCGCGCGACGCGCGAGCGGCCAGCGCGCTCCCGATACCAGCCTACTACGGGCTGTTCGAGGGCCCGCGCGCGAGCATCATGTTAATGTCGGACTGCGGCGAACCCATCGACAACTTCCCAGACATGGGGGAGCGTCTGCGGTAAGTGCCGTTTTCATGTTTCTTGTCTAGACTTTGAACTCACCGACGCGACCGAACGTCCCATCAAAGGAATGCGCAAAGGGAGGCGATCGCGGAGCTGGAGAACGCGGGTGTCGAGGTTCACGACATTGCCGGGCGCAACACGGTGTTTGACGGAACGAGAGTACGCATCATTGACTTTGTGTAAGGTTTGACATGTCCTCGCTGCGTCTGCGGATCTCCTTCTGTCGCCTGTACAATTGACGGACATGCTATAGTTATCGTTGTATCTTTGGGCGCACCAGCGCATGTGCGCTGGTGCGCCGGTGTGCAAATCCCTTTGACTCATGCGCGCACTGGCGCACTTGCGCTGGTGCGCGCACATACAATCTATTCATGTGCGCGCGCGCACCAGCGCATCTGCGCTGGCGCGCTGGTATACAATTCGCTGTGGGCATACGCGCACCGGCACACTTGCGCTGGTGCGCGCACATACAATCTATTCATGTGCGCGCGCGCACCAGCGCATCTGCGCTGGCGCGCTCGTATACAATGTCTGTTGGCGCATGTGATCCCCTGTTCACATACGCGCACCGGCGCACTTGCGCTGGTGCGCGCGCATACAATCTATCCATGCGCGTGCGCGCACCAGCGCAGATGCGCTGGTGCGCTGGTATACGATATCCCTTGGCACATACGCGCACTGGCGCATATTACAATCTATCTGTCCCTATGCGCGCACTGGCGCATATGCGCCGGCGCGCGCATGCACAATCTACCTCTGCGTGTGCGCGCACTGGCGCATCTGCGCTGGTGCGCTGGTGCACAATCTACCTCTGCGTGTGCGCGCACTGGCGCATATGCGCTGGTGCGCTGGTGCACAATTGCTACCTCTGCGTGTGCGCGCACCAGCGCACATGCGCTGGTGCGCTGCTACGGGGGCCATCTCCCTAACCCTCACCTTAGAGGGCTAGGTCTAACCCTCACCCCCCCTACTTTTTCCCTATAAATCAGCTGGGGAGAAGAGCGATGTGAGCGCGAGGGACGAGGGGGGACAGACACCGACACGTTACCTTTGCAAACTCCTGGATGTGCGCCTCCAGGACGGAGTTGAGGGGGAACACGCGGCGCTGGTCGGGATCCAAGTCCGCCGACGTGGAGACGAGCTTGCGAGTGAACCGGAGGTAGCGGCCGATGTCCTTCTCGAGCTGCTCGAGCCGCTCGCGCGCGTCGAGGGTGTCTTGGAAGACGGTGAGGTCGATGACCTCCTTCTCGTCGTCCTGGCCACCTGCGGCGGGGACGGACTGGCGGTTGGGCTGGGAGGATGAGCCGGCGGCGATGCTCTGCTGACGAGCGGAACTGAAGAGAGTGCTGGTGGATCGGTCGAGCTTCGCGATCTCGCGCGAGAGGGCGGCGTCGTCGAGCTTTATGTCGGTGGTGGCAGAGAGGATGTTCTCGATGGCGGCGTCCCAGGGTGTGAACTTGCCGTTCTTCGAGGTGCCGATGCGCGCGCCAGCCCAGGGGTCGAGGAAGCGGAAGAACATGGTGCGGAGGGCGAGGAAGACTGCGCCACCGGAGGAGGCGTCCAGGTGAGCGACACGTTGCTTCTTGTGCCCGGCGAACATGATGACCATGCTGAGGGCGAGGGCACCGCACTTGCCGGGGCGCGACTTCGAGATGTCCTTGTTGAAGCACCAGCGGGGGTCGGCGAGCTGCATGCCGTGGAGTTCGGGGAAGCGTGAGAGCTCGTCCTTGGTGAAAGGCGGGGGCGAGTAGGGCATGGCGTTGGTGTTGCCCTTGATGCCGTAGAGACGGAAGGACATGGCCTCGTCGGCAGCGACGAACTTGGCGTTCTGGAGGTCCTTGCCGGGGGTCGGGACGCGCGAGATCAGGACTTGTTTGAGGGCGGTGATGCGCGGCATCTGGGCGTCGATCCAACCTTGGCCGAGCAGCGCACGAACGGTGGCGAGCTTGTCGCCCGATCGAGCGGCGGGCTTCTTCGCTGGTGTGTCCGCCGTTTTGCCTCTCTTGGGCGTCGGAGTGATGGTGGAGCTGGCGATCTTGACCCACTGTTCGAGGGGCCACTGGCGGAGGACGGAGAAGAGGGGGATGTCCTTGGCGCTGAAGACGGTGTCGACGCACTGCAGGGTGGAGAGGTGGCGGAGGATCCAATGCCAGAACTGGGAGGGGAGGGGTGAGTGTGAGTGTGAGAGGGGGAGCAAGCAGTGTCTGCAGAACTTACCGCGGGGGCGATCTGAGAGGGGCTATGAAACATGTCGGGCGAGCGGAGCATGAAGACGAGATAATGCGTGTAGTCGACGTATCCGCGGGTCGGTTGGCGGATGGCGGCGTCGGCGTACGGGTCGAGAAGCGTGGTGAGCTGATAAGAGTATCAGCGTGTGGACTTGCGTAGCTCGCGGCCATCTGAAGTCACAGACGGCCGCGGATGTGTGAAGCAAAGGGACGCTAGCGTCGCGGCCGTCCGGCATCTCAGACGAGCGCAGGGCCCGCGGCCGTCCGGTGTCTCAGACGGCCGCGAACACGCCACCGTGGACATCTGTGTGTTCGCGGCCGTATGGCACCCCAGACGAGCGCAACATCCGTGCATCTGCGGCCGTGCGGTGTCCCATACGGCCGCGGATGCCTCGCGACGCAACTCTAAGACGAAAGACAGCACGGTCGTCTCGGTGGTGAGACAACCGCGTGGTCTCTGCACACATTGTATCGGAAAAGAAACTCGTACCCATTGGATCGTCGACGACGCGTTGTTTAGCTTGCTGTAGAACGTTTTGACGAAGGATTGCGTGGGCAGCGGCAGGTTGTAGCCGTCCCCCGCCGCCGCGAGCTCCAGCACCCAGTCGAACTTCGCCAGCGCGAACGAGGCCACCTCGCCCTCCTCGGGGTCAAGGCTCATCTCCGCGAGCAAGGTCCACGTCTTCTCGCACAGCTCGCGCACCGCTGCCCAATACGCCGCCATCGTGTTCGACCACGTCGGCCGGTCGTCACGCCCGAGCTCGTCGACCGCGGGTGCGACGTGCGCGACGTACATCTGGTCGATGTCGTGCATCAGCGCCGTCGGCCAGATCTCAACGCACGGCACTTTTGTGTACTGCTTCATGAGGCGGTCGTACGCGAGCGTCGTTTGGTCGGCGGTGTACGGTGCGAATGGCGCGCGCGCCTTCACCGACGCCAGGTATTGGACGATGACCTTGTCCTTCGCGTTGAACTCGCCGGGAGTGGCCACAAAGTGCATCTGGCGTATGAGGTGGAGCAAGACTTGACTCCATATCTAGCCAGCGTGGTCAGGGACGCGTACGGTAGACAACAGGTAGTGCACTCACATGGCCGACGGTGCGGACCGCACCCGAGTTCGCGTTACTGGGTGGCCGGATGGCCCCGTGGATGGTGTCGTACGCCAGGGTGTCGCCGAGGCGGTAGTAGGGGTAGGTCATGAAGGCGTCGTAGAACTCATACGCGACGGGCTGCTCGAACAACCACAAGCGCTCCTTGAGCTTGTACTTGTCGTTCGCGCAGGCCGACCCGACAAATTCCTTCCACTCGCTGGTACCGACGCGCGGCGGGCCTGGCTCCGGAGGCGGGTGCACCAGCGTCCAGTTGAGGATGCCCTCGCGCACGAGCTCGCGCCAGGCATACGTGCGCTCGTGCGGGCGCATGGGCACGTCGTGCGTGTCCTTGTTCTTGGACAGCGCACGCCGCTCTGGCTCGCCGAGCATAGCTGGTCGTTCGCGCGTGATCGTGTTAGTGGCGCGCACAACGGTCAGAGTGAAGCCGACACTTACACGCCGTGTACACCTCCACCATCCAGTGCATGGCGGTGCTGATGCGCCGGCGGAGCACATGCAGCCGCTGCTCCGAGGTGACGAGCAGCCCTTGTCGGATGGCGCTGTCGGGCGTTGCGCGGAGGTTCTCCTTGACCTTGGCGATGAGGGCGAGGACCTTCTTCTCCGAGTCGAGCAGGAGCTGCTTGTAGATCTCCATCGCGCGCTTCCGATGTGCGCCGCTGCAGAAGAAGACCTTGTTCGCACCTAAGGCATCCGCATCGAACTTCACCATTTGGATGGCGCGGATGGTGTCAAAGTCTTTGAGGGGCTTGCCGCTCGCGAACCACTCGTCCTCGACGAGGGCGAAGATGGGGTACTCGTAGTGTCGCTTCGAGGAATTGAAAAAATCCCATCCGAGCTTTTGCGCGTCGTTCTCGTTGATGGAGCGGCCGTTGTACTCGTTCCACTTGAAGAGCGCCAACTGCTCCTTGTCGCCAAAGTCGATGATGACGACGCCTTTGCGAGCGGCTTTGAGCCTCTCGTACGTCGTCATCTCCGTGTCGTCGATCGCCCCATGCCGATGGATGTCCTCGTCGAGTCCGAGCTCCTGCGCGATGGCGTCAAAGCCGAGATCCTCTGGGATGACGTACTTCGGGTCTTGCAGCTTCAAGCTGAAGCGGTCGGCCTTGCTGCTCCGCTGCTGCCGCGGTCAGTATACGCTATCGAAAGTGCCGCAAACACGTACGTGCGTGACAGCGGTCGTGAGGAGGTCGACGAGATCCTCCTTCGGGCCATCCACCTCCTGCGTCCCTGGTCAGCTAGCGTTCAGGACAGTATGTATACATCACGCACCGACTCGCCTCCGTCCCCGCCTTCATCGCCAGTGGTGGTGGGGCCGGGCTGCTCGTCCAGCTCCATCTCGGTCTCTGCCTGTAGACGTGTCGTTAGCTGAGCGTGTCCAAAAACCACAACACGCACGAGCATAAGCAGGAACGTACGAAAAGCGAGTTGTCCTCGCCGTCCTCCGCGTCCTCCGCACCCTCTTCATCCTCCTCGTCAGACTCCGGCTCGGGCTGCGTCTTCTTGCCCTTCTTCTTGTCCTTCTTCTTGTCCTTTGCCTTGTCTTTCTTCTTGTCGGTCTTCTTGGTTTTCGCTTTCGACGGCTGCGTCTCCGGCGCGAGTTCCTCTATGTCGGTCTGATCCAGAGTCTTCGACCGCTGTTGCAGTTGCGGCTGGATCGTCTCCATGTCGTCCTGGGTGTCCTTCTGTTTTCCCTTACCTTTTGTCTTCTTCGTTGCGGTGTGCTGGGCCTTTAGCCGCGCCATTTCCTTCTGAAGTGCCTCGATCTCCGCGGCCACTGCAGGGAGTATGAAGGGCATGTGAATAAATGCGGCCGAATGATGCGCTTACTTCGGATCGTGTCGGACTCGTCGCCGCTGTCGGGATTGTCGGGCGCGGCGATCGGAGCCTGGGCAGTGACCGAGGCCTTTGCGGCGATCGGAGCCTTCACAGCGGCCTTCTTCCCTTTGGTTTTCGCCATGGACGCCGCAGGACAGTTTGGATGGGGGAGCAAATATTTGACGATGGGGGAGTGGATAGATGAGCGCGCGGGATGGTGATGCAGGACGCGCGGTATAAGTGACAGAGGCGAAACTTGTAAAGTACATGTTTTCTCGAGCTGCGCCAAACCCGCGGATCCGGTTTGCTCGGTTGGCTATTTCCGGGTGCGCACCTGCCGGCGGTCGTCCCGATGCCCAGACAACCGCGTGACCCCGCACATCGCACGATCGTGCATGCGCTCGTCTGGAATCTCAGACGACCGCAGAATGCCGGTCCCGAGGTCGTGGTCGTCCGAGGCACCAGACGGGCGCGGAGACGTGCGGCTTCGGAACGGAGAAACGCGGTCGTTCGGTGTCCCAGACGACCGCGTTTTTTGCGCACAACAGTGTCTGCGCTCGTCTGGTGTATCAGACGAGCGCGGAATCCCGGTCCTGGGTGGTATATCGCGAAAACGCGGTCGTCTGGGACACCGGACGACCGCGTTTTTGTATCTGACATATTTGCAGCCGTCTCGGATGCCATATGGCCGCAGACACAATTGCATGAAAATTTGGTATCGGTGCGGCATCTCAGATCGCCGCGCACACAGTGCTCAGAGTTCGCGGCCGTCTGAGATACCGGACAGCCGCCAACATTGTCCCCCACGCACTTCGCGGCCGTCTGGCATCTCAGATGACCGCATCTTTTATGCTTCGGAGATGTGCGCGATTCTGAGCTACTAGATAGCACGGTCCGGGGTCTCCGCTCCGCGCGCACCCCTCACCGGATACTCGTGCCGCGACACGCACTCGCATGGTCGGCGCGCATTGCCGCGGACCGATTGTAATGCAAAACGCGGTCGTCTGGAACACCAGACGGGCGCATTTTTGCTCTTCTACATCCAGCGGCCGTCTGACATCTATGCTCAGGGCCTTCATTGCCTTACATGTACACCTCCGTTCCGACTTCCTCTGCACCACACAGGCCTTCTCGGTTTCTCGCATTTTTCTCATTTCGCCGCCGGTAGCCTCCCGTGCACTCTATCACCTTCCCGCTCAACTAGGATAGTTCATCGTCGTTTGGTAGACACGCCCCTCGCTTCAGGTAGCCGAACACCCATACAGGGCCACATCGAAGCTCCCGAACCGCTGTGGCTGTGAACGCAACCGGTCATCGTCCCGACATTCATATAATTATATTGCTCCCGCACCGACCCCTTGCCCTACACCAATATAGCACTCTGAACATTCCTAATCGCGGAAACCCCGTCCGCTCCAACATCTCACCGCCGGCTCGCGTGTCAAGTGATTTGCCCATGCCCGGTCCGCACTGCTCAGAAGAGCTGTCTGTGGCTCCCCCCCTGGCGCACAAGCGGAAATCCACTCGAGCGCACCCTTGCGGAAAGCCGAACTGCATGCGCTCACTGCACCGGACCGCATGCACTCACCGCGGCGGCGCGGGCGCTTAGATGGTCAAAAGACGCCCGACTTGTAACTCAAAAATCTCGGCCATTTTCGGTCCGATTAGGACAGATCAAATGATTATGTGATCAGGGCCATCAGGCCCATCACATCATTCCCTTATTTGATCAGGTTTCGCTCAAAAATGCTGGCTCTAACCTAGCTTTAACCCTAAGGGCCCATGAGATTTGCCCCCTTTATCGCCATGAAACCACCTGGACCTTGTAGCCACGATCCAGGGCTATAGAAAAGACCCCTCTCGGCCATGGAAGAGAGGGGTCCTTGCGGAGATACGGCCTCTCTTCCATCTCACTTCCATCTCACCTCAACGGAAGAGAGGCCATAACTCGGCGACGAGAGCAGCTATTGCCCTGAAACCACCTGCATCTTGTAGCCCTGCTTCTTGGCTATAGAATAGACCCCTCTCGGCCATGGAAGAGAGGGGTTCCTGAGGAGATATGGCCTCTCTTCCGTTGACACCCCGGAATGTTACGTAAGATTCCCGGGTTATATAGTTAGGTCAGCCAGCGTTCACCCCGCTCAAGGCCATGCGCGTCTTGGCGAGCGCATACCTCGTGAGTGTCCGTGCCCGCTTCGCATGTCTACCTGAGCTCACTTTGGATGTCGTCTCACAGCATCGCGCATATGTGATGGCTGTTGCCGAGCGCCGCATTCCACCCATCCCGTCCACGCCCACCATCCCTTCCTCACCGCTCGCCGCCACCCTGACGAGGCTCGCGCGTGCCCTCAGGCAAGTTTGGGACGAAGTGCGCCTGGCGACCTGCCGGAGGATTCGCGTGCGCTACCTGAACGGCCACATCGTGACCTACGACCGAAGCGAGCCCGCGCTGACTGGGCCCGCGGTGTCATCGCCGCTGTTCCCCGTCATCCGGCGGCTTGGACGCCACTTGGCCAGGACGGTGACCCTGGACGTCACCGAGTGCCTCGATGGCGGGGAGTTGGCAACCGCATGGCGCGGCACCGTCGGCGCGACCTCCGTCGTCATCAAGACCGACTTGATGTTCATCGACAACTGGACGGAGCGCGAGGTGACGAGGGAGTGGGAACGCCTCGCGAACGTGTTGCCGCGCAACGCACGAGCGGCCAGCGCGCTCCCGATACCAGCCTACTACGGGCTGTTCGTGGGCGCGCGCGCGAGCATCATGTTGATGTCGGACTGCAGCGAACCCATCGACAACTTCCCAGACATGGGGGAGCGTCTGCGGTAAGTGCCGTTTTCATGTTTCTTGTCTAGACTTTGAACTCACCGACACGACCGAACGTCCCATCAAAGGAATGCGCAGAGGGAGGCGATCGCGGCGCTGGAGAACGCAGGTGTCGAGGTGCACGACATTGCCGGGCGCAACACGGTGTTCGACGGAACGAGAGTACGCATCATCGACTTTGTGTAGGGTTCAACATGTCCTCGCTGCATCTGCGGATCTCATTCTGTCGCCTGTACAATGGACGGACATGCTATGGTCACCGTTGTATCTTTGGGCGCACCAGCGCACATGCGCCGGTGCGCGTATGCACACAACAAATTGTATACCAGTGCACCAGCGCAGATGCAAGTCTATGTGCGCGCAGGTGCAATGGCGCAATTGCGCCGGTGAGCTGGTGTACAATCTCGTGTTCACATACACGCACCGGCACACGTGCACTGGTGCACAATCTACCTCTGCGTGTGCGCGCACTGGCGCATATGCGCTGGTGCGCTGCTACGGGGGCCATCTCCCTAACCCTCACCCCCCCCTACTTTTTCCCTATAAATGGGGGGTCGGACCCACCCTCGCGCGAACGGGGAACGGAGCAGAGACCGGCGGCGGCGACGACATTTGCAGGGACGGGTTCCGCAAGGACTCGGTACGCCACGACACATTTCCTTAGCGGCCTCGGCGGCTCCACTTCCCCCACTGCTGAATTCCCGAAACGGACGGAACCCTATACTACCCTACCACACGGACCGAGTCCACGGCCTTAGGAAGCGTTCAGTCTGAACGTCCCTCGAGCGCTTCTACTGTACAACACTTCGGTATTTACTGCTACTTCGGTTTCGCTCTGCTTTCAACCCCGCCGGCCCACCGCGCCTTGCTAGAATAATAGTGATGCGGCCATATCCAGGTTCCCGCCGGCCGCATCCAACGCGCCAATGGCCGCTTCTCGCGTCGCGCCCAGTCCCATAAGCATCTGGATCGATTGCTCGGGATACCGGCTCTGCGCCTGTGCGGGCTGAGAAGTGGGCGCGCCGCGTCCTCGCCCTGCACCCGCCGGTGCTGGCGCAGCGCCGAGGGTATGCCCGCTCCCTGGGAAATGGGCGGCAGGCTGCCCCGGTGCGTGTGGTGCACCCGCCGCGGAGGACCCAGAGGGGCCAGCGCCACCTGCAGCGGCGGAGTCCTCAACCTCGCCTGCGTTCAAATTGCGCGCGTGCTCCGGAAGTTCGTGCTCCGCAAGGAATTTGACCTCGCGACCCTGTATCCGGAGTACGTTCTTTTCGAGGTCGATACATGCCTGATGCGCCTTGAGCATGTCGAGTCCGAAGAGGAGGTCGACGTCGCGGCCTTCCATGATCGTGAACGAGCACGGCAAGAAGAGATCCGCGAGTTTGAGTTGTGCGGAGTGCACGCGGCCGAGGATACGTGCGGTCCCGACACCGCGCGCGATACCCGCGAAGCGGCGGTCAACTAGGCGCATGAGACTGTTTACGATGAGCACGCACGTAACGCGTACGAAGATGGAGAGAACTCACCCGCACGCCTCCGCGCATTCGGGACTCACTGCAAGAGACACGATGAGTTAGAAGCGTGAGTCAGATGCTCGACAGCACTTACTGATAGTGGACTGAGCACCGCTGTCCACAAACGCCTTGACTGGGTGACCATTCACTTCCACTGGGATACTGTGGCGCTATCGTCAGCGTCATCTCTAAGGGGGACGATACGTGATATCCACTCACTAGAGCATCGTGACACGCCCAAAGACCTCTGGGGAATACTCAAGGGCATGTTCCAGATTCTCGAGCACGGCCTGCTGCTGGATAGCCTCCTCTATCCGCCTTTGTGCCTCCACATCGAAAGGATCCGCTTCAAGCAGCGAGCGCTCGCGTTCTGCTTCGACCTGCCGGGCGTGTGTTTGGCGGAGGAGCTCAGCAAATCGAGCCGGATTGTTTTGAGCAGCATCAACGATCTCGGGATTTGTCTGCGATGCAAGGTAGCATCAGTCACACAGATTCCAAATATCACAAGGGAAGGCGCGCACCGCACGCAGCTGGGACATGAGCGCGGGGTCGCCGAGGAGTTGGGGGCGCATCATCTCCGCGTCCTGCTCGACCGATCTGCGCAGAATCAGTATATACCATTCGTTGTACCAGGGATTAGTGGAGGTACGCACCTGCCTGCGACGTTCACTTTTCTCCTGAGGAGTAGCATCGCGTGGTCTCCGACGCCGGCCTCGCGCATGGTCGCCTTCGGATTGCTGAGATCGCGGCCTTCGTACGACAGGCTCTGTTCCGCAACTGGAATTCCGGACTGCGTCAATGAGCACACGCGTCCCTCGGCAATAATAGCGTGCGCACGCGCGAAGCAGGCGCACGAGATGTAGGGAGGTACATACCTCGGCCTCGAGGAGCGCCATCACGTTCTCCAGCTCCATATTCGGGTCTATCTCGACAACGAAGGATTGTCCGAGTTCAGTGATGAACGTGAGTTCCATGCTGGGATGTCGACAGAGTCGTTTTCTGGTGTGAGGGAGGAAGAAAGGAAGGAAAGCGAGCGGGCGCGGGCTGCTGTGGCTGATTGACGCGGACTTGTACTCGGTCGATGACGCACTGATCGGGACTGGCCAAGCTCGCAGAATGTGCAGAACGCTGGAAGACAACTCAGGCCGGGGCGAGGACGCGATGGAAGGAGTACGCAGCAGACGGCGATCGCGAGCAGAGAGGTGGTGGGCGGAGATGAAGGAGAAGCGAGAGAGAGTGCAAGTGCTTATATAGCAGGTGCTGTGAATCGAGCTTGCGTACGCCCTCGCCCGTCTTTGTAACCCTTTCTCCCGCATCTCCCTCCCCGCCCGACTCGGCGATATTCACATAGGAACGTTCGAGAACATGCCAGATACTCAGCGCAAAACTGTATACCGCCAGGCGCGCACGCCAGGAACATGGGCAGAAAGGTAAAAGTACATGGCGCCCGGGACGCGAACCGCGCCGCGACCGTAAGCATCTACATCTACAAGACAGCCCGGCTGCCAATACTACCCACGCGTCGCACGGCGCCCACCAGTCATATGGCTTCGCGCGAACGAAGACCTATGTGGTGTTGAGCTGTGTACGACCTATCCCGAGCATGAACACTCACAGTCGGGACCCTCCGCGCGTATTGGACATCAACGCGCTCTCCAGCGCGGAACCCGACAGGTCTGCATCTAGAGAAACCTCAATCCCCGCCGCAGGTAAACACCGGTCGAAGGCACTCACCGCTGAGGTCGCTGAAGCTAGAGGCCTCACTTGCGGTACCATTCCCAGTACTTACGGCAGCGAGCCCTGCCGCAGCCTGTCTGAGATTGCGAACGTGCGTTTGCCCAACCGCGCGTCCGGGCGAAAGCGCAGGTGGACTCGAACTCTTCTCTGGGGTACTCAGATGTCGTGGAACGGGCTTCGGCGACGTCACACGCGGAGGCGACTGGGGATTCGAACTTGAGCGCTTCGTAGACCGGGACTGGGAGAGCGACTGAGAGGTGGACAACGAATGGGGATGTGAGTCAGAGTGTGTCGGCGCGCGGTCCACATGCGCATGCATGCTCCGGCTTGGTTGACGTGGGTACATGTGTGAGAGCTGCTGTTGCAGTTGTTGAGAGGCGTGGGCAGGCGGTGAAGGTATCGAGGGTATCGAGCCTTGACGCGAGTCGACACTCGCGCTCGACAGGCTCTGGTGACCTTGACTTCGGGAAAGCGAAGAACTCTGTCGAGCACTGAGAGATGAGAGGGATGCGCCGGACGCAGCAACACTGGGGCGCGGACGACCCCTGTGCTTCCCGCCTGCGCGTGAGGGTTCGACGACTAGTCCAAGCGTGTCCTTGGTCATCATCTTCTCTAGGTCACGCAGCTTCTGGGTGAGCATCTCTTGTCGCTCTGCCTCTTCTGCCTTGCGTGCCTCCTCGTCGGAGTCGTCCGAACCACTTAGATCATCTCCGTCGCCTTCCGAAGACGACCCCGCACGCGATGAGGTAGGGGACAGCTTAGTATGCAGTGGAGACCGTACTCTTCTCGGACCCTGTAAAGTCAGAGTGGACGAAGAAGAAACCTTCTTCGACGGGCGCGGTGGGTTCGAGCTCAACGTCGGTAATCCCGACAGAGGGCTATGGACGGGTTCAGTGTTGACGGGCGAGCGGAGCTGCATATGTGCGCGTGCACTTCCGAGGGAGCTCAGTCGAGCCCGCACGCCGAGGGGACGAAGGGTGCTTGTACCGGGGACCGTCCCCGAGGTAGAGGACACGCCGCCGTTGGCAGAGGACGAAGAGCCCAGGCGTGCGTGGGTAGAGTCACGGTGAGGGAGAGGAGGGCGGGCCGAGTCTGGGACGCGAGGAAAGTATTCGCCTTGCCCGTTCGTGTTCGCGCGTTGAGGGGAGGGCGCGGAGGGAAAGGGGACGACGGCGCTGCGGATCCCGAGTGTGCCGAGTCCTTGGAGACCACGGAGGTCCTGCTCGTACCGCGCTTGGGCACGGTAGAGAATATACGGGAGCGGAACTTGTAGATGCGTTGCAAGTCCTTGCCCTGTAGTACCGCGAGAACACGCGAGCGATAGTAACATAAGACAGAGGCAGGGGAGAATACAACTCACAATCGGTACCCGCGCCCTCGATAGCGCGGCTCTTCGCGATGACTTCCCATAGAATCTGCTCCTTCTCGGCGTTCCATTCAACCTGGACTTTCCGGTGTCACAAATTCAAAGAGCCAGTGGTCCTCAGTACATGACACGGCGTGAGCGCAATGAATGGCATGCGCACTCGGGGAGGGTCCGGGGGCGCGTCTTCGGGACGGTTGTATGGCAGGCGAATGATGACTCGGACAGCAGGCGGCGAAGGCATCGCGTCGTGTCAGACACCGCAAGAAATATGTCAGAAAGTCCGCTGGTAACTCTCAGACAGCAGCACAGTCCAGCCAGAGCCCAGCAAGCGGGAGAGCGAGCCAAGGACGGTCGTGGTGGCGGAGGAACACACCCTAGGCGCCCATTCCACCCTGCGCTCGGTCCTCTCGATTTGGTAATTATGCACTCACAAACCCGCGGAATATCGTCCGATGGGCCGCATGCAAGCACGTCGCGATAAGTGGAGTACAGTTCTCGTGTATACATCATGCTAGCGTCGCTATAATACAATCGAAACACGAGTTGTCATACAAACGCCGACACGAACGACGACTTTGCGCCGTCGCTCACCACTTCCACGGCAGCACCGCTTACTCCAGGGTCGGCGGCGAATTTCCGCTTCCCACCATCACCCAAGCACCCTCGCTCGACACGTCGTCCACGGTGAGGAAGATCGTGCCTGGGCCAGGCGGGAAGACGCGCCCGCTGGGCGGCGTCGTGAATGTCAGCGACTTCCTGTCCGGCGATATCTTCGCCTCCATGAACACGAGCCGCGCGCTCGAGTGGAACGCGTGTGACGAGAAACCGAAGTCCGCGAGCGACACTACAACAATGCCAGTCAGCCACCGTGGAACATGATCCTGCTTCGTGGACATACCTTGGACCTTCGCCCCGGGACGCGTGAGTGCCAGTGGCAGCGAGATGGGCACAGTCACCTTGCGCCCAAAGGCTACCTTCTTCGGCGCGCTGAGAATCCTCGGCCTCTCAGCGAACATAAACGGCGGGTCGAGCGTCTGCACCCTGAACTCGCTCGGGAACACGATCCCCTCGCCGAGAGTGGTCTGGTTGTTCGGGTTGCTCCCCGCGATGAGGAAGTTGCCCTGCGGGGTGAGCGTCACGCTCGAGTGGTACATCCTCGCGATCCCCGACGACGGCATCCCCGCGTTGCTGATCCGCCGCCCCAGCGGCGCTTCGGGAGTGTACAGCGACGGTACTAGCACCGGGTGGTCCGCGTTCGAGTGGCCGATCGGGTCCTGCACGCTGCTGATCGCGGCGAACCCGGACCGCCCGCCGTTGGTGATGAGCACCTGGCCGTTGGGGAGGTGGACGAGCTCGGGCATCATGCGAGGCTCGAGCATGTGCTCGACCTCCCAACCGCGAGCGATGCCCTCTTCGTCGAGCCGGATGCGCGAGCACTGCGTCGTCGCGGGCGTCTGAGAGGATAGGACGGAGGGATCGATGGTATCCGTTTGTGTGCCGCCGCAGACGAGGACTTCTGGGATGAAGTCGGGAGGAGAGAGGGGAAGCAGGATAGCAGAGCCGTCCATGGGGTTCGTAACGCGGACATTGTTCGGGATGTCGGGCAGAATCCTCTCGGTGTTGGCCTCGATGTCGTAGATGATTGACTGGTTGTTGGCTACCATGAACACCTTGCCATCGGGGAGGGCGAATGCGCTGGATACCAATCGATGAACATACGTACTACACCAGACAGTACAGCGGGCTTACCGAGGGAAGAGGTTCGCCGGGAGACTCCTATTGAGGAACTCCGACGGCCGCGGAGTATCCTCCTTGCGCGGGAAGAACTCGAAGCTGAGCGCAGGGTCGGTGTTGTAGAACGGGGTGGACTCATGTATGCCGCCGATGATCATCAAACTGCCGTCGAAGATGCGGATAGAGGATGGGTACCACCTCTTGACCAACAAGTGAAGGTTGTCGGGGTCCTCAAAAAGTGTGCAGCCGTCGCCAGTAGGAGAAGCGCAAGGCTCGAAGATGCGAATGGCCTGGTTGCCTGGATGGATCGCGGGGTTGCCGGGGAAGCCTTTCGGCTCTCCTCCTACGCTGACCTGCACGTGTATTGATCAGCGATACATCAGGGGAGGGTCAACCGCTATAACGTATACTTGCCATACTGCCGTTGCTGATGAGCGCACCGCTCCCGCAGAAGGAGTTGGAGAAAACGTCGAGGGCCTTGACGGTGCTGGTCTCGAGATTCCAAAGTGCACCCCAGGCAGAGTGGCCGTTGATCTGGAGAGGGTCGTCCGAGGCACGGTCAAAGAAGACGACGAGGGTGGGGGAGACGACGATAGCCTCGAGAGCAACGATGCCCGAGCTCTCTTCCTTCAAGTTGAACCGCCATCCCGGGGCAGACGGGGCGGCGGCAACAAAGGATAGGAAGAGGGGGAGAACCGAGAGCTTCATGGAAGATGGTCAAGCTGTACGGGGATGAATCGGTAGACGACTTGGCCCCGCCGTACTCGCAGCAGTTGCAGGGCGTTTTATAGGGGGCGACGAGGCATATTTGCGGAGGGCGGTACCCCTGTGTAGAAATTAGCGTGAGCCACGATTGAATGCGTAGGATGGAGTGACAAGGAGGGTAGGGACGGGGTACTGAGAGTACGCACCGAGCGCCCAGCGTATATCTCATGGGCGTGTACGCGTTCACAGCGCCAACGGGGTTGTTGGTGCACGCCGTGGCGAGGAATGGGACGAGTTCGGTAAAGGAGTTGAACGGACGGGTGTAGTAGGCGGCGAGCCGAGGGCGAAAGCGAGTACAGCATGATGGCGAAGAGGAGAAGGGTCGGAATGACACGAGCTTATTCATCGAGCGCCGGCGGGGACCTATCAGATCCAGCCCGTGCTAGCCTCGCGGAGCTGGCGGGACGAGGGAAGCGGAGAAGGCGGGGTCATAGGATGAGAGTCGAGACAGAGAGAGGACGAGCGTGGCGACGGAGGGGCACGAGCTCCCACAGCTTGACGGCATGTTGTGGATTCGAAAGGACGTCCTCGCGAGGCACCAGGATCGTATCGAGTGTTCGAGGGGAGTGCCTCAGCTCGGCCGAGTGGGATACTGTACTCGCATTGTGTGCCAGGAATATCAGGCCAGTGAGCGTGCACGGATAGGGTTGGCATCCTGGGATGTGAGAGATGGATGACGGGATAGACCGAGTCGGTCAAACGGCCGTCTGCCGGGCACTGGAAGGGTTGGTAGACAGAGTAGTGACAAGTACGCCCAACGAACTTTGCGAAGATGCCGTCCGGCTGGGTTCGCGGAGTCGAACAGTATTGCTAACTGCGAGAGCTTAGGAGATCGCCCTAGTAGAGTACTACTACAGCCTGAGAGTTTGCAATCAGGCGCGAGACGGGAGGAACGTGTGATACCGCCACAAAATTGTCGAAAGTGTGTTTGTGGGCCGAATGTGCTCGACGCTGGGCAGGGGCACGGCTGGGCACGGTGATGAGGCCTAAGGTTAGGGTCAACGACGGTGGGAGAGAGTCCGATCTGTGCGGTTGATCGAGTAGATCGGCCTTTTCTCCCCAGCGCCAGTACCTCTAAGTGCACACCGGTACCCTAACATCCCATCTTCGAGTCTGGCTGTGTACGGTCCACACATACAACTGTAAGTGTACATCTGATCCTCCACAATTTCCAGCCGGTCAATTAAACCACACCCCAGTACCTACAACAACCCGTACCGATTTCGACAGTCTAGACTCTTCGGAGCAGACATCATGCTATCCAACCCTGCATCCATCGAGGACCTCATCTCACAACTGTCCTCAGACCCCGATCCTTCTCGCGAAGCAATCGCGTCCGAGCTTGGCGGTGCGCGCCCTTCCTCTGGCGACAATAGTCCACGACCCTCATGCGAGACACTCTTCTGAAATCCGTCGGCCTGACATCTGTCCCTTCATGCGGCTATCATCTCATAGTCCTACAAAGCATCTATGGTGAAGATGCCGTCAGGATATTCACACCTCCCAGTCGCTCCGGCAGCCAGTCTCCGGAACGCGACGGACATGGCGCCAGTCACGCCGAACCAGGGACCATCCGATATGAAGTGACACTCAGGTGATGCCTCGTCTTTGCCGTATTCTCCCTGTCGCTAACGTTCCCATACAGTATAGATGCGCCGCTCTCCCAAGATGGAGAAGACGCCGCTCACGAGGTCATCATCCTCGTCTCCCTGCCCCCTACCTACCCGTCCTCCTCTCCGCCACAGCTGCAGCTCCTGTCTCGTTACATAGGTCCTTACGGTGTTGACGCCCCTCTATTCGGAACCGTCCTGCGAACATATATTTCACGCGGCGCGGTCGAGTGGACACCAGGCGGCGTTTGCGTCTTCGACGGCCTCGAATGGGTCAAAGAGCGCTGCGCCGAATGGCTCGGGGAACGTATGAGCGAGAAGAAGGCTATCGAGCTCATCCGAGAAGACGAGAAGCACAGGACTCTCGACGACCATGATCCCGGCAAGAACACTGAGGGGACACCGAGCAAACGTTCGGCACGGGAACCTCCCGACATACCCGCAGAGATGCCTCCCGGCATCACCATCGTAGAAGCGGAGCCCATACTCGACCGCAAGAGCGCCTTCGTAGGCAGAGCATGTCGTATTACTGATCCCGCGCAGGTAAAGTACTCGGTCTATTCGTCCGGCACAAAACGTCACGAAACACTTGTAGGTTCCGCTCATCCTCAATCACCTCATGTCCGATCGACGAATAGCCCGTGCGGCGCATCCTATCATAAACGCCTGGCGGTGCAAAGTCGGCAACATCCTCCACCAAGGTAAGCCCGACTCGACCATACCATGCCTCGGTAATTCTGATTGGACGATCAGACAACGACGATGACGGAGAGACTGCCGCCGGAGGTCGTCTGGCGCATTTGCTCCAAATACTGGTACGTGCCGCCGCATGCAAAGCGGCGCGGTATATCCTGACTTTCCTGGCATGACAGGAAGTCGACAACGTGCTCGTCGTCGTCACCCGCTATTTCGGCGGGATACATCTCGGCCCCGATCGATTCAAGCATATCAACCAGGCGGCGCGCAATGCTCTCGAAATTGGAGGCTTCCTAGATGCTCCCGACGAAGGTGACAAGGGAAGACGAGCCGGGAAGGGCAGGGGACATTGGAAACGATAATGTTCGCTCCTTCATGGCCCGCTATAGCCATCGGACAGCTCGTCATCCCTATCGGATTATGATACATGTTGCACTATGGCTACAGATACAATGAGTAGTCGAAGATTGTGGGTACTAGTCCGGAAACAAGCGCTGACGCTTCGCAAGAAGGCGGTCTCCTTGCGCTCACGCATTCCTCCAACTCAGCTCCTCTCTCTTGCCCAGTACCGCATGTCGCACTTCCTTGTGTTTCCTTTTGCCTTTCGCGCATGCCTTCCTCAAACAGTCATCTACTTCGTCTAGCAACATCATCTCGTCGGGCGTGAGACGGTAGCTCAGCACCATCACCCTGTGCATGTCCGTCAGTCATCCGTGATACACGTACCGCCAACGGAGTGTACGCACATCGACTCCGTCCGGAAAATGTGCCCGCCAATGTTCTGGGCCCACGCGAACTTGAACTGCTCGCTGTAGGCGAGATATTCCACTTCGAGCCCCTGTTTCTGCTTGAACGCGAGCCATTCGTCCTCCTCCCATTCGGTATCGTTCGACGCCGCACCCACTTTCTCTGGCCAAGTGGGCGTCATCGACCAGTACCCCCATGGCATTTGGGTCATATCTGTGGAATGTTGATCTTGTACACGCTCGATGAAATAGAGTTCGTCCGGGGGCTTTCCGCACGGCGTCGGACCCAGACCGACGACGTAGCTCTGCGTCAGGAAACAAAGCACCGTCACTGCATCCATGTACCGTCAACCTCCCTTGTACTAGCGCTAGATTTGAGGAAAGCAAGGGAAACGCACCCACTGATACCTGCTCCTTGTCGTCGCCCTTGTTCGAGTAGCGCGGGATATCGAGGTCGATCGCATTCCACAGGCGAAATTCACGGCACACATCTTGCTCCCGTAGCTCTTGCTCGAGACGGAAGGTTGTTCCATAGTCCATGCCTCGCACTCGATGCCTATAATGGTGTCATGCCGTTAGTCGTACGCCGGATAGAATACGTGTCATGATATCGAAACTCACATTCTCCACGCTCCGTCCGGTGAAAACCCAATCACCTCAACTTCTCCCGTCCCTGTATACCGTAGATTTTTTGCGTGCATCCAGTCGGAGTATGTGTCCGCAGGCGCAAAATAGTCATCGAGCTCGTCCGCAAGTTCGTCAAAGTCGAAGAGGCGGGGAGAATCGAGGTACCTGCTATACTTGACCTTGTCGGGGGAGACGTAGACAATATCCCCCTCAGGAGTTCGGGGCCAATCCGTGATCGTGTAAATGCACCCGCCGACCCAGGGGAAGTCCTCCCGCATGGGGAATGCGTACTCCTCTTCCCGGTTGAAATCGGCGAACTGCAGCTTCCCCCAGAGGAGGAGAAGTGCGGCAGCGCGGTCGACTGGATCCGCCGCTGCGAGATAGCGGCTCATGAGTTCGGGCTTCAAACCTGCCCAAGAGACGTATGTATCAAGACCACTGCAGGCTCTGGAGATTCTCGACCAGCGGTCCTACACGTACCTGCAACGGAGGGATCCCTGAAGTATATATCCTGTCAGGGCGCCGAAACACTACATTCAGCTTCGTCCCCTGATAAAAGAACTCGGCAACATACGCCGTCTGCCATCCGCATGCCGCTTGGAACACCGGCGTATGGCCACACATCGAAGTCCCATCGGATGGTACGGCCGTCCGATGTAAAGTAAAGATCTCGTGAGCTCACAAACTCCTACTCCACGTCAGCGGCGGTACATGATAAGATGTGTTATGACAACGTACCCCGCTTGAGGATGACATCCCGAACTCTGTCTCTAGGTACTCGACCACCGACTGCGCCACGAAAGCTCAGCTGCAGTCCACGTTTGACTACGGAGATAGCCATCTCACCGACAATTGGGTGGCCTGCACATGCGCATTGTGTGAGCATTGCATTGCACGGCGTGTACCATTCGATGGAACTATACGCACGATATCCACGGTGCAAAGAAAGCGCTCGCTACCGTGTAGCGTCTGGTAGCGATCTTCAAACGGGGTAAGGTCTGTCGTATGAAGCCCGAGTCAGCTTCCGCGCAAGATTAGACGGAGGACAGCAGTAGACCCACAGTTCGTTCCCTCGATCACAATGAATGGATGAGCAGCGCCTGGCTCAGAATACCCGAGCACTCGAATGAAATGAGGATTCGTGCTAGCCAAGGGAGAATGGTGAGTCACGACGACACAGTCTTAACATAATACGACTCCCACTCACGGCAGCTTTTTCGTGCGCTCGAGGTACTCTCTCTCCTTCGCGCGTCGGATCACCTCTTCGTACACGGCCTCTGATTGTGCGGAGAACCTCTTGATGATGACCGGCATTTCGCGCTTTGGCACGTGCGCAAGCTGCAGCTTGAAGCGATCCTCCTCCGGGACGTGTATGTGTGGGTCCATGTTGTCAATCAGGTGGAGTTCCCGCTCCCACACCACGTCCTCCTGACGGAGGATCATCTGCCAACAAACACGACGAGGCGTCAGCTTCGGACCGGGCCGCACGCGCAGAACAGCTCACCTTGCCGTCCTCATCAGTTGTGATCGTGCTGATGCTCACGAGCTGCGTGAGCTTCGTCAGACCGTTATAAATATCGTGAGTATTCTTCAGGACAGCTGCGTCTCTCCGCTCCTCATCTTCAGCGCAACTGAGGAGGTGTACCTGCGCGGCTGAAACCTGGGCCAGTTCTTGGCGTGTCACGACGGCGCTCTGCACCTATACACATTCACGATCGTTGGCAAGCTTCACAGGCATGAAAGCGGATCCCGAACTGGCAACACTCACGGAGAAAAGGTTGAACGCATATTCGAGCTTTATACCCTGCTTCTTCGCCTCCGCTTTCAGATCGTCCCTGTGAAAGAACGCATACAGGGCGTGCATCTTCGCCCGGCGCTTCATAAGGCTCTCGATGTCATTCAACGTGCTGTGGGTAGCGACCCGTGAGTAATCCGTTTAGTCACCGTGTTTATCAGCCCCTTCACCCTCAACGCGCGCACCTGAGTAATTGCACGAGAGGCTCTCTGGTGTTGGCCATGTCGATCCCCGCTCCAGTCCTGTTGAGCTGCTCGTATATATCCAACGAGAATCTGGCAGCCCGCTCAGCGAGCTCCCGGCACCCGTCCTTGGCTTCCTTCGTATCCTGCGCACACACCTCAGGATGGACACCGTGTGCTAGAGAGGGGGGCAGGGGCGAGACCCAGGCAGGGCAGGCTTACCTGTGCGAGCTCTACAATGTTCAACGCAAGTTCGACAGCAGGGCCCAGCCCAGGGACCGACACGGGCATCAAGCCCAGCACCGTCTTCGCGCCGCGCAGCGACTGTGCAAGAGTATCCATGTTCGCACCAACGGCGGCCTACACATACCCGGACGGTAACCTCGTCAGCACCACCCTCCCAAGCCTTGAGACCCGAGACGCGCACACACGCACCTACACAACAAACAAATCTGCGGAGAAAGAAGTGGCGGAGAGAAAGTCCAGATGCAGCACGGGAGAAATTGAGACACCGCGATCCCGCCGTCCGCTCGTGGGGTCTTATAGGTCTCATACTCCCCCGCCGACGCCGTCGAGGCCATTGTTCGCCCAGGCGAGTAAGGCGAGGGGAGGCGGAGTGCAGACGCGGCGGAGGACAAGGTCGCCACGGAGTTGACGTTTTGACAGCCCGACGGGGCGCGGCGCAAGTAGTGAGATGATGGATGATGCAGATGGGCCTCCTCCGCGGGCGGGGAACCGACGCATTGTACTCTAGCCGACTTGTGGGCGTCACTCCGCCATGAACAACGGTCGAGCCTCCGGAGGCGAGTAGACTAGGCACCGCCGTGTAGGTGTGAGCACGTTGAAGGACGTAAAGTATACGGGGAATGCTCACCTGGCAGTAGGAATGCCTGTGGATGCCCGTGGTAATTCTCAGGCTGCATTGGAAAACAACACAACCGACGACAGCTGGGCGTCTTACCTCGCGTGCGGGTGCTGACCATCCTGCGCAGAAATAGCGGTCGGGTCCAAATCGACTCCGAAAGAAACCGCTAGCGCGTGCGGAACAAAATGTCAGAGCATCATTGCAACAGGCGTAATGGTACATGCGGTAAGCCAACAGAAGCAGGCCAAGGTCCACTCGTTCCTTCACTCGTACACCCTCTCCGGGCAATTCTCCTCCTATTCTCATCCTCGGTCTCGATTAGAGCCCGCCGAAGGCGATGTACTTCGTGTTCATGTACTCATCGATCCCATGGGGACCGCCCTCGCGCCCTGTGATTGCCGTCAACACCTCATCCCAAAGTAAACCAGGGAGCAAGAAGCACTCACCAAGCCCGCTCTCCTTGATCCCGCCAAACGGAATGACGGCCTGGCTGATCGCACCCGTGTTCGTGCCGACCATGCCCACCTCCAGCGCCTCCGCGACGCGCCACACTCGTCCCACGTCCCGCGAGAAGAAGTAGCCCGCGAGGCCGAGCGGCGTCGAGTTCGCGAGCCGGATCACCTCCTCCTCGGTCTCGAACCGCGTCAGCGCCGCGAGCGGCCCAAACGTCTCCTCCGAGTTCACCGCCGCGTCCGCCGGCACGTCCGCGAGCACCGTCGGCGCGAAGAACGAGCCGGGCCCGGGGAGCCGCTTCCCGCCGTGCACGAGCTGTGCGCCCTTGGAGAGCGCGTCCTCGACGTGCCGCTCGACCTTCTCGACGGCGCGATCGTGGATGAGTGGTCCGTGCGTACTACAAGGTCGTGTCTCTAAGGCTGATGCGAACGGACACGGTGAATGGAACGTACGTGTCCTTGTCAAGGCCGTTGCCAACCTTGAAGGCCGCCACCTTCTCGGCAAGGCGGGACGCAAAGTCGGCGTACACAGACGATTGGACGTAGATACGGTTCGCGCAGACGCAGGTCTGGCCACTTCCGCGGAACTTGCAAATAATCGCACCCGCGACGGCGGCGTCGATGTCGGCGTCGTCAAATACAATGAACGGCGCATTTCCGCCCGCCTCAAGCGAGACCCTGCGGTAGGCCATGAGTCAAATTCCCCAAAGGGACAATGTTACATACTTCTTTAGTGTCGTCGCGGCAAGGCCGTAGAGCATCTTCGCGACGGGCGTGCTACCGGTGAAAGAAACCTTCTTCACCGCCGTGTTCTGGCACAGCTCACGGCCAACGTCATTTACGTTCGCCTGCGTAGTGACGACGTTGATGACGCCGGGAGGCACGCCTGCGCGAGTCGCCAGCTACACCCGTGACCGTGAATTTCCTGTTCCGCCATGAGGAGGAGGTATCCTACCTCGACGAGAGCGAGCGCGGAGAACGGCGTCTCCGGCGGGGGCTTGATGACGGCCGTGCAGCCGGCGGCGAGGGCCGCGCCGAGTTTGCGGGTGATCATCGCAGACGGGAAGTTCCAGGGTGTGAGGATGGAGCTACAAGGCGTTTCTCTGTGAGCTCATCTGTGACGCATGAATGCTTCTTAGATGGGGACATACACAACGCCTGAAGGGTGCACCGTCAGCAAGAGCAGGGTGGGCAAAGAGAGCGGACGTACCGATGGGTTGTTTGATGACCACATTCCGGAGGTTGGAGATCGCAGACGGGATCACCTCTGAGACGCACCGTTGAGCGATATTCGCGAGACAGCGGAGATCACCCGCACTCACCTCCGTAGGTGCGAACGGCTTCCTCAGCTGCGTGGGAGGGGACGTGACGTCAGAATCATTTTGCACGAGGCGCACGAGACGACTGACCAAACCACTGTGGACGCGTTCAACGACGGCAACTCGGTCCAATAGACGATATGTGTGCTTACCTCGATGAAAGACGCGCTGTACGCGTGTTCGCCCTATCGTGCGTAGCGTGAGCGCATGAGGAGAGCAGAGGGCTGGGGACGTACCTTGGCCTCCGCGAGCGGCTTGCCGTTCTCGAGGGTCTGCACAACGCCAGCATGAATATATGCCACCGCAGTATCGAGTAGACACGCACAATAAGACGCGCGAGGTCGTCCTGGTGCTCCTGCATGAGCGCATAGAATTTCTTGAGGATATCATGGCGTTGCTGCAGTCCCCCAGATCGAGTCAGACACCATCCTGCTTCCACAGCGAGCCAAGCAGCGAACCTTGGCAGTCGTCTTGCTCCAGGTCTTGAACGCGTTCGCGGCAGCGTCGATGGCCTCCTTGGTCTCCTCGAGGCCCATCTCGGGGACAGTCCCGAGCTCCTCGGCCGTAGCGGGGTCTACGAGCGCGTGCACCCGAATCACCATCCGCTCGCGCGCACACCCAGGGGTACTCGTTACTCACTGGTAACCTTGATGACGCCGCCCTGCTTCGCATCGACCCATTTCCCATCGATATACGCCTGAGTGCGGATGAGGGACGAGTCCTTGAGGCCGAACTGGTCCGACGCGTGAGAGGTGAGGGTCAGTGTGCGGCGCGAGACGAGCACTCGCTGGACGTACGGCGGCAGGGGAGACGGAGCTGGCCATTCTGTAGCGGAAGAGAGAGGAGCGGGGGACGAAGCGCGACCGAGACCTGAACGCGAGCGAGAGCGGCCGGGACGAGCACACGGCAGCCATCGTGGGCAGAGGTAGAATACTTAAGTACCCACCGTCATCCCCAGTACTAGTCATCCCCGGTCCTCGCACACCTAACCCCACCGCGCTCAGCCGGTCTCCAGCCGGTCGGTGAGAGCGTATTAGAACATGTGCTTTATTCTTCGTCTTCTACCATACACTACTCCGTTCGTAAGTACGTCAACAGCTCGTGTCCGAACGCCCAGAGCAAGTCGTAATCGTAGCCGTATATCGTCATCCCAACATTAGTACTCTTCCCATAACTTATACACACACACCCGGCCGAGCTTCGCAGTAGAGACACCGAGAGACCCGCCCGAGCAGTCCAGATAAAGCCTTCTTCAGCCACAGTCCAGCCCGAGTCGAGTCGAGTCCCGTCGAGTCAATCCAGAGAGAAAGAACAGCGTGCGCTACCGCGCGTCGTGTGCAGGCCCCACAATCAGCTTCATCTTCGAGAACCCGTCCTGGACATTGTCCCGCACCAGGCCGCGGAACATGTACGAGTCCAGCAGATAATCCACCCTCCTCACGCCCTGCGCCTCCTCAAACGCCGCCGCGGATGGGAACGTCCTGCACCGTCGCGTGTACGCCGCCGAGATCGCGTGCGTCTGCGCCCGCGTGAGCCGTGCCCAGTCAACGTGCGAGATCTGCCGCTGCACCGTCCGGTGGATCGCCATCAGCACGTCGTACACCGTCACCGGCGCGTCCTCCGCCCCGCCGTGCCCCTGCCCCGTGCGGGGCACACCGAGGAACGGCGACCGCTCCCTCGACCGCTCCCTCTCCACCGTGTGCGGCTCGAGCACGATCGGCCACTCGGGCAACCGCTCGCACACGATCGTCATCCGCCTTACAGCGGGGAACGTCGCCGGCTCCCGGAGTTCCTCGAGCGAAAGAGGTGTGCCCGCCGTCTGGCTCAGCTTCGTCACCCGCTGCGGGTTGAACGTGTTGAGGGAGAGGTCGAAGAGGAGCATCGGCCCCGCCGCGTTCTCTCCGTTTAGGAGCGGGTGGATCGCCGGGGCGGGCGGAGTCGGGGGCTGGAACGCGACGGGTTGCACCATCGTCGGGAACGTCACCCAAGCCGGCTGCGGCAGGCAACTGTCTGACGACCGGCGCTGGTGGGTATAGTACGGCGCCGGCGCAGCGGCCGGTGCGAGCGGGACCATTTGCGGGAGCGGGGTGAAGAGCATCGGCGGGGAGGGGAATGGTTGCGGGTTCGGAGGGGGCATGAGCCCGCCGTGCCAGGACGGTCGACGCTGCCGGCGGGGCGGGTACGGGTCGTCTTCCCAGTGCACGCGACGTTCGTCGCGAGGGTACAGTTGAGGCGAGCCCGGAAGAGTGACCGGCGGGATGAACGGGGACACATGGGGTTGGTGGTAGTAAGGGTAGAGGTACGGAGTCGGGTAGTAGAACTGGGGGTAGCCGTACTGCGCGGCCATAGCGAACAGTTCTGTTGGTGGTGGTGTTTGAGGGCAGACAAGTGAGGCGGGTGGATAGCGACAGAACGCAGTCTTTTATACGCAGAACGAGAAGAGACGAGTTAGGCAGGTGAAGGGCGAGGACAGAGGGCGGGGACGCGGTACCGCAGCTTTGGCCTGGTGGGGAAGGAGGGCTACGCCAGGTAGGTGCTTCGGAACCACCGAGGTCGGAAGCAGTGCAGCAGAGCAGAGGAGGGACAGGCGGGGGAAACGGGTCGGGAGAGGAGAGGAGAGCACTGTGCACAGCAGGTGGTGGATCCCACGAGAGATATATCGGATTTGAAAAACAAGATGGTGACTCGGCGGCTCGGGGCTCGGGGCTGCGTGGCATGGGGACATTGTGTCAGCGGGGGCTTGGAGGGCCAAAAGGAGGGCGAGGCGGGTGCGGGGGCCAATGGGGAGCGTGGATAAGGATCAACGTCTCACCTTGATGGGCGGGGATGATGGGGAGGCGCGAAAGCCGGGCTCTGAACGCTGTCAAGAGATCGCTGGAAGGCGCAACGCAATACGTGATCTATCCACCGCGACGTGTGTACGGTCAAGGGCAGGTAGCCGGGGGCGGGGGTATGTCGGAGGGCAATGCAGGAGAAGGACGGTCAGAGAGGGCGCATTTGTACGTACCGAGAGCCGCCGTTGTTGCGACTGAACAGGGCTGGGCAGTGAGCGTGTGGTAGACCGAGTAGTGCTAGCATTGGTGCTCTCGACCGCTGGTGATGCCGCCGGCGCTGGTATCGAGCAGGGGTTGGCAACGAGTGCGAGTGCAAGTGCGAGTGGCGTGGCAGCAGAACAACGTCCCCACGGGCGCCTATCTCCTGTGGCCGCAATGCATACCGGGCGCTTGTTTGTTCGCTTCGATCACTGCGACTCGCGAGGCCGAGGACTCGTGTTTGCTAACCTCCTTCCGTTCTTCATGCCTTTGACCGCAGACGCGGTTCTGCACTTGCGCTCGGAGCTGCTGCTGCAGATGTCCTCCGAGAACAGCCGCTGCATAGGACATCTGTCCGCTCATGCCAACCGTTGCAGTCTTACCCGGAGGCACTCCCGGCTGTCTTCACGCCATGATTAGGTCTGTCTCTTATACTCCTCTCCGACTTCCTGACATGTCGGCCCGCGCGTGGCGTATTCACCCTTTGTCCCTCGCTTCAGAGCCGTACTACCACACCTTCCTCTAGGGAAAAGCCTCCCAAACCGGGCAAGTACGCACGAAGAAGCGCTCTCTCAACGATCAGTCCGACAAACCAGCATATGCCCCGTATACGTGGTAGCCCATTCTTCCGGCAGTTTCTTCGCCGGACTGGACGCGTATCATGTTGGGGAAGCACCCCACGCCATCGTGGACCTTCCCGCAGCATCCACGTATTCATCATCCTACAGGGATCTCAGCGTGCATGCTACGCCCCTATACGTCGTCATGTCCTTATACTCACACAGCTTCCGCAGGACTGCTAGTCGAATGTCAGCATGTAGGTTCCGAGACGAGAACTACAGTGTCCAGCGCTACTTGTGGTTTGGGCCGGAGCGCCGCAAAATGGCCAACAATCGTCACCAGGTTCCTCTTCGTTACCCACAAGCTGCGCGAGAAATCTTTGCGGTCCCGTTCGTCTTCCATGAAGCCTCCCCGAACCACGCTCATCGTCCGACGTTGTCGGTGTCCTTCGCACCTTGCTACTGCCTATCGCTCTACTATATATACATCAAGTCAGGCTTGATATTTCCTGTCACGTCCCTAGTGCGCTTCCGACAGGACTTCTCTGCTCAAGTGTCATACAACTATAGCAACCGCCACCAACTCCGACTTTGGCTGATGTCATTTGCTGTCTGGTCCGCCTCCCGCGCAACGCTCGCACAGCATAGGTTGCGGTCCACGCAACCGGTGCTTGCACTTCGCCGGACCGCGGGTGGTCTTGACTGCGCGTCTATCATCCGCCGCCGAAGTCGACCGCCCGAGCGTCTTAGGCGCGATGCATAGCATTGCGGTTGCCAATGCTACACGCGTCGGGCCCCCCTCGCTGCAAGGGGTCGCGCAGTAAGGTATAAGACGCGTAATGGGATGCATTTTGGGACTCCTGATCTCTCGTTCTTCGCACGCGGCTACGCCGTCGCGGTGCGTGCTCCTGGGCTCCCTCCGCAGGCGCATCGACGTGGACTGCCCCATGCCACCTCAGATGGGTGTGTACGACTCCGAGCACAGGGAGGACATGCGTTACATGAGGTGCGCCTCGTCATCCTCCCTGATTGTGTCGCAAACTAACACAAACGAATGTTTCTACAAGGCGTGGAGTGACTGGGTACGTACGAACTGTACAGCCGCCATCGAACTCGATCATCCTGCCTGTTGGGTTTGCCTCGCATGAGTGGCTGTGCAAGCCGACGGCACGCTGTTCGGGGATATGCAACCCTACACACACGCCTCATCACCTGCAGCCAGTGGGACATGTGCGCGATTGTCTTTATGCGACCGCTACTCATAGTGCCTCGTAGCGCACGTTCGAAGGCAAAAAGTACCGCACAGGTGGGTTGCCGGTATCTTTTCACGTGCTGATCTTCCAGCAAGGACGCTGTTTGTCCATCAGAAGTCTCCGACGTTGCATGCATGGATTCACTCTGTTCGGCATGTAAAGCCGAGATACAACCTTCTAGCTCCTGGAAGAAATCTGTCGCGCTGCTCGGTGCAATGCTCACTCTGTGCCCTCGACGACTAGCGCTCATCTACGGTCCCCCCATACCGTGCAAATGCTGTGGAGGCTAGCGCTACAATCACTCTCGTAGCGTGCTGCCTCCCACAGTGGACTCTTGGCCTGCCCGGCATGCGTCCCCGGAGCACACTGCTCAGCACAGACGGCGAATGGGACGCTGAGAAAAGGCCCAGCCACCGGGCGCGTCATGCACACTTTCGGAATGATAGTCCATGACAGCTGCTCCCCATCAGCAATCACGCCCTGGCTCATGATGCCCGCTCCCCTCAGGCTTCCGCCCCGACATATAACCCAGTCAGCTGCAGATACTCCCACCCCTCTTCGCTCTCCTCGACGCCCATCAAGTCCCGACAGGCGCGTAAGGCAACATGTCTTCCTCCGGCTCTTCTCTGTTGGTCGACGATAGCGACCCACATGTACAATACCAGCCCGGCTGGATCTGGGACCAAGGAGTGGCCGAAGTAGACGCAACCCGACACGGTGCCAGTACGACAGGCCTCCGCGCATGGCTTTCGTTCACCGGTACGCCCTTCTTCTCTACATCCAGCGCGAAACTCGCTGATCGAAGCCACGCCGCCGGCGGTTGCGCAGGCACTGGGGTCCGGGTGATCGGAACCCTGGGGCCGTCCGACAAGAACGGGCAACCGACGACGACGTACTCGATCGACGGCAAGGTCGTAGGCACATACAGCGGCCCGCTCGTACCCTCCGGACAGACCCAGTACAACGTCACTTTCTTCTCCGCGCGCGACCTTTCTCCAGGCGACCACATCGTGCTCATCAACAACACGGACGGGACGAGCCCGAATGTTTTCTGGCTGGATTACTTTCTCATCGACCCCCTTCCTTCTGCGACCTCCTCCCAGGGCTCTACCGTCGAGACCATCAACCCGCAACCATTCACGGAATCCAACTCTCCGCCCCTCACAGGTCCTACGCCCGGAAATGCGGTCCCAACTGGGACGACGTCCGCGGGAACCACTTCACCACTAGCTGCGGCGAATACAAACGCTTCCGAATCAGGGTCTTCTCATTCGCACTCTGACGCGGGTGTGATTGCAGGAGCCACGGTCGCAGGCGTTGCCGTACTGGCCATACTCGCGACCGTATTCTTCTGCTTACGACGTCGGCGCCGTCCTCATGTAAACGCCCAAGGTCCGTGATTAGTCGTGCGGCGCATGCGAGACGCTCAACAACCGTTTGAACTTGACAGTCGTTCCCTTCGCTCCTCATGACCGTTTCGCCTCCCGGACCTCGCACACTCAGCCATATCAGCCTTCTATGCGATACTCTATGACCCACGGCGGCACGGTCCCGGTACCTCCTGGCAGCCGCTACGAGAACCAGTCACTCACCGCACCGCCCACCGCACCGCCAGAGAGCGTCTTCAGCCAGTCCGAATTCGACACACCCTCCGCCACGTCCGGCGCCGCGCTCCTAGCCCCCATCCGACGTACAGGCTCTCCACCACATACGCCTCCACAAGCTACGCCAATAATTAGCGAGAAATCCCAGTCTCGCAGCGCCCTCTTCGGCACATCCCCAGACCCTACCTCTATCACGCCCTCCCCACGCACAATGCCCGACACCCTCGACGCTCCAAGTGTCCCTCACACACCCGCCTCACCCGCGTTCTCCGCGTCCAGCACGGGCGCACGCTCGCCCCTCATGCCCCCCGCAGCTATCCTCCCCCCTGGCGAGTGGCACGCTCCGCCGGGCGAGCACTCCCGCGCGCACGCCCTCCTACGAAATCTGTTCTCGCGCGGACCTCGGGCTGGGTCTACCACGAGCGGAAGCGTGCGGGTGCCGAGGGACGTGGACTCGGGGCTGCGGCTGTACGATGACGTTGTCCTGCCGCCGCCATATACGCAGGACTGACCGGCGAGGTCATGATATGGTGCGTAGGCTATGTTTGGTGTGTAATTACCTCACCGATATGCGGACTTAGGAGGTAGCACTCGCTGCCTTCTGTAACGGACACATGAAGCACTTTCTCTGTACTATCTCTGCATTGACAGACCGGTTGCAAATCGTACACCGAACACCATATGTAGTCATGTTCCCTCCAAAGGGACAGAAGTGAGGGTATCATGCATACGCATAATACGTAGCGCATGGTGGTGGCACCGCTTCCCTTCCACACAGGGCCAGCTCTATCCCGTGTAGGTATGCCCGTCCGCCGACACGTTCAAGAGTGCGGTTCTGCGACGCCTCTATAGTTAGTAGGTCAGACATACACCACGAGAGAATACTTCCACTTACTAGTTCATGGCAGGAAGCTTTCGCGCTGCATGATGCGATGTTTCTTTCACGGTGCCCAGAAAAGGTCTCTGTACGTCTGAGTGGTAGCCTATCAGAGCGGCGCTGTAGGCGCACTATCAGTACGCAGTTGTTCTCAGCGGTGTTGGCTGCCAGGGCCCGCACGCCGGCGGCGCATCGATTTCCTAGTTTGCGAAAACAGTTGCCTGGAAAGGTGAGGCTGCCAGAGGCGTTATGCGAACTATCGAAGGGATGGCATTTTCATGACAGATACGCCTCAAATCAACAATCAAACCTCAACCAATGATCAATATCCTCGGGCCTCACTCCCTCTCTACAAATGCTTTCATCCCCCTTTGCTCTCGACGACCACCCACAGGCCTCCCGTCGATATCGCTGTGCAGGGGGACGTGGCCCTAGGAGACGCGCTACACAATGTCTTCCTCGGGGTCCACTTTGTTGGTCGACGACACCAACCCGCACGTGCAGTACAAGCCAGGATGGAAATGGGAACAAGGGGTGGCCGAGGTGCACGCAACCCGTCATGGAGCAGCCGCCACAGGACTCGAGGCCTGGCTCTCGTTCACCGGTACGTTACCACCCACTCATCCTCAACCGCCGTCGCGCGACGCTGATCATAGGGCCCATAACGTCGCGCAGGCACCGGGGTCCGTGTTATCGGTACTCTTGGACCATCCGACACGAACGGGCAACCCACGACATCGTACTCGATCGACGGCAAGGAGATGGGCACCTACAGCGCCCCTCTCACACCGTCAGGCCAGACTCAGTACAACGTCACCTTCTTTTCGGCACGGAACCTGTCCCCGGGTGACCACGTCGTCCTCATCAGCAACAAGGACGGAACGAGTCCGAACATCTTTTGGCTCGACTACTTCCTCATTGATACCCTTCCTGGTTCCTCTCCTTCGGCCGTTAGCGTCGTTGACCCACACTCATCCATTCAGGTCGACTCACTCTCGAACTCTCCTCCTCTGATCACGGGGCTCGTCTCGGCCAGCATTCCTAATGTCGGAATACCCCTCCCCTCTGCGGTCCCTCCGCAGGAATCCATCGCTTCTATCGCTATCATTACGCAACAGATCACGGTGCCCGACTCATCCATAGCAGCGTCTGCTCCAGGGAGTGACGCTCCAATTCAGAGACCCTCTCTCTCGTCATCGCTCCCTATTACAACCACTTCACAGGCATCGGCCACCGCGACCGTCAAGACACACGGCACACTGGCAGAACCGGAGCCTTCATTGCTGACAGGTACCAGCCTTGGGAGCGCAGTTTCCGCCGGGGTGTCGTCCGGAGGGACCGCTACCTTGCTTGGCCCTACGGCGACGGATGCCCTAGCGAGGAACTCTCCCTCTCGTTCGCCTCTCAGGGCAGCTGTGGTGGCAGGAGCCGTCGTAGCTGGCCTGGCAGCCTTTGTAGTCCTAGCGGTTGCTTTCTTTTACCTGGTACGCCGGCGTCGTCCCTCACGCTTGAATGCTGAAGGTTCGTCTTCCACACGTTCACGAGCATCCTGAAACATTTGACTCATGATCCGAGCATACAGTCGCTCCTTTTATAACCCCATCGCACGGTCGTTTAAGCCCCCAAGTCACCTCGTGCACCGGTTCCCCCAGGTCAAAACTGGCTATGCAATACTCTGCGAACTACGATAACACGACGCTCTTGGCACATTCTGGAAGTCCGTACGCTACCGCGTTGCTTGCCCTAGATCCTGACAATGTGCAAGATGTCGACGATTCCGAGACTCAGGCCACAGCATCCAGCACCGCACTCCTCACTTTAATACATCCAAGCCGGTCACATTCATTTCCGCACACCACGTCACCATCGCACGCGAAACCGCGAGCTCCCGACTGTACCCCATCCAGCAATTCTACGATCTCTACCTCCGTCGCGCTACCAAACATTTCCGACGCGTCAAGTACAGCGCACAAACCCGCCTCTCGCGCGTTCTCCAGATCCGCGTCGAGTGTTCGAGCGTTGTCTCCCCTTATGCCTCCCGCTGCAGTCATTCCCCCAGGGGAATGGCATGCGCCGCCCAGCGAGCATTCCCGAGCCCACGCTCTGCTCCGGAACCTGTTCTCGCGCGGGCACCGCGCGGGTTCCGCGTCGAACGGCGGCAGTGTACGGCCAGCGAGGGACGTCGACTCGGGACTGCGGCTCTACGACGACGTTGTACTGCCGCCGCCGTACACGCAAGACTGACCGCGCCCATGAACGTCGAGTGCCTGAGCGGAACCTTTCATGTGGGTTTCAGAGGCTCCTACTTGACTGCACTGTAGTGGATCCGACAGTCTCTTGACCACGGCCTCTATCGTACCTTTGGCGCCTCCCTCCCATACACGCTCATTCACACACCCCAGGTACACCTCGACCCCATGTTGGTCCATTCCTTTCTTGTCTACCAGCAGAGTAGTCATATAGCTGCTAATTGGTTACTTACTGATCCAAGACCCGGCGGCATGCTGACACTCGGGCGCACACTGTCGCGACTGCGTTGTGGCGTGCCACTTCAAGGTATAGTTCCGTCCCGAGGCGTTGCTCTGAGCTTGCGACTTCGAGTGTTCCGTTCATGACGGTCGTCTGTGAGCGTCGAGCGAGCTCTGCGTGCCATGAGCGGGCGGTACAGGGTGGGCGCCTCAATGCCCCGAGCTGGCAAGCGGAGCGCTCGGAAGGCGACGCAGGCTCACCGCTCGGAGTACCTGATGCAGATGTTCCGAATCGACTCGAGGCTAAGTATGCTCAGCTCCGAGGCTCTGTGTGACAGTGCACCAGCCTGATGTGCTGAGCGAAACGGTTTGGATCGCCTCTCTATACACTGTAAGTCGGATCTATACCAACGAACGAGTACGTCTATTGACTAACTCGCGATAGGGAGTTGCCGTGTCGCTCGATGCATCGTGTGCACCACGGGATCGAGAGTAGGCCTCAATACGCCCTTAGCGTTTGCGGTAGCCTACCAATATGCCGAAATCTGTTCTCCACGAAGGCATTGGCTGCCGCGGCCTTTCCATCGACGACACATCAATTTCCCAGACTGCGACCGTAGTTGCTGGGAAAGTCGAAGCTAGGAGAGGTGTCATGCTGACTATCGGAACGACAACATGTTCACGACAGTTCTTCTAACAACCATCACCCCCTTGGCCGATGATCCCATCCCCTGACTCTCGAGATATAATCCTACTACTGCCCACAGAGACTCTCATGGCACCTCCCCGCTCCTTGACGGCTACCTACTCTCAGCTGTCGTGCATGTGGGCAGACTTGTCGGCACCATGTCTTCCTCGGGGCCTTCAGTGCTGGTCGATGACACCAACCCGCGCGTGCAGTACCAGCCGGGCTGGATATGGGACCAAGGGGTGGTCGAAGTAGACGCGACCCGCCACGGAGCAGCAATCGCAGGACTCGAAGCCTGGCTCAAGTTCACTGGTGTGTCGCCTCCTTCCGTTCTAAAAACGATCGCTGATTGTGAAGTGTAGGGACCGGGGTACGTGTTGTCGGCACCCTCGGGCCATCCGACACCAACGGGCGGCCCTCAACAACCTACTGGATCGACGACCAGGTCGTGGGGACCTACAGTGCCCCTTTTGTACCCTCGGGCCAGATACGCTACAACACCACCTTCCTTTCTATACGCAATCTTTCCTCGGGGGACCACACGATTCGCATCAATAACACTGACGGGACGAGTCCGAACGTCTTTTGGCTTGATTACTTTCTCATCGATACCCTCGCTGCCTCTTCTCCTTCGACCGTCGGGACCATAGACCCCCAACCATCCACTCAATCCGGCCTACAACCCGTGCCTACGGACTCAGATCCCTCTCCCACAACGAGTCCAGCCTCGAGAAGCCAGACCCGAACACACCTTTCTACCACCTCTTCGCAGAACTCTGTTGTCTCCGCGACTATCAGACCGCAGCGGTTCACGGTATCTGACAATTCACCCTTGACCGTGTCTCTCCCAGGCAGTTTCGCTTCGACCCCGACCCGTCCTCCGTCTGCATCCTCCTCAAGCGCGTCAACCGTGAAGACGTCATCCCGTCTTAGTTCTGTGATGTTCGAGACAGATCCGGGTTTCCCCTCGCCTACAGAGTCCATGTTCGGAAGCGTTGCACCCACTAGAACACTATCTGGAGGGACTACCACAGTCGTAGGCGCTGCTAACGCGAATGACCCAATGGATGTCCCCACCTCTCATTCGCATCTTAACACCGCTGTAGTCGCCGGAGCCGCCTCGGCTGCTGTCATGGCATTGGCTATCCTGGCCGCTGTTGCTCTCTACTTGCGCCGCCGGCGCCGTGTTCCAGATACTAATGGTACAGGTGCGCATCTTAATGTCCGACATAGGTGGCTAGACGTCGACTGACTGTACAAACACCACAGCCGTCCCCTTCGGCGCACCTCCCCACGGCCGTCTCAGCTACCGAAGTGCATCTACTGGGTCGCGCACTCACTCTCCTCATACGTGCGAGCCTATGCTGTATTCTGCGAACTACGACAGAGCTATTGTCTCAACACCTTTTGATAGTCGCCACGGACCCAGAGTTGCATCGCTCGCCCCGCGTTCCGAGTTCTTCTCAACATCCGACTCTGAAACGCCTTCTCCGGCATCCAGCGCCTCACTTCTTGTCTCACCACGCCGTAATCCGTCGCCTTCAACTGCGCACATCACACTACCATCGGACGAGAAGCCGCACGCAACCGACGGCGCTTTGACCCATACCT
The DNA here is from genome assembly GCA_022606195.1 of Trametes polyzona. NCBI lineage: Eukaryota > Fungi > Basidiomycota > Agaricomycetes > Polyporales > Polyporaceae > Trametes > Trametes polyzona. The sequence continues at coordinate 3,156,822 of JABYQF010000002.1, read as the reverse complement.
CGCCGAACCCTACCTTGATCGTGCTGCCCGACATCTCCGACATCCCGAGAACTCTACGCTCGCCCACCTCTCCCGTGTTTTCCGAGTCTGCGCCAAGCGTTCGCGCATGCTCGTCCCCCATTCCTCCAGCAGCAGTCATTCCCCCAGGAGAATGGCACGCGCCACCAGGCGAGCATTCCCGAGCGCACGCCCTGCTCCGGAACTTGTTCTCGCGCGGGCACCGCGCCAGTTCGGCTTCGAGCGACAGCGTACGGGCGGCGAGAGACGTCGACTCGGGACTGCGGCTTTACGACAACGTTGTGCTTCCACCGCCGTACACGCAAGACTGACACCGCCGATTGAGGCTTTGACTGCCTGAGTATCATCTTTCAGGCGGCTTCTAGAGCTCCTTATTCATAACGGACGGCCACTGCCTCGACTAAACCTTTAGTGCGTCCCACCACAATCCCCGGTGCCACGCGCTCATTCACATACCCGAAATACATTTTGAACCATGCTACTCTGTTCTTTTCTTGTTGGCTAGCAGACTAGCAGAGCAGTCATGTAGCTGCCAGTCAGTACTAGTTACCGCTTTCAGACCCGGCACCATGGGAGTACTGGTAGAGCATCGTCTTGCAGCGTTGATTTGGAGCGCCAATGGATCTTCATGCATAACCTTCTGTACAATCGCGAGTAGTCGGTTCGCTGTGGGCTAATTGGTCGTCCGAGAGCTTCCAAGAGCCCTGAATGAGCTCCGCTCCGGCCTGAAGCTGAAGCAGTTTCAGGCGCCTACCCGAGAGCAGCGGAGCGCTTGGAAGGCGGCGAGTTACGAGCCAGCGCTCGAGAGTTTCGTCCAGAACACTCATGTTGAACTTGTCTTCTCACCGCCGGTCTTCTGCAATCACATATGTCCTCGCGCGTAAAGTGACATAGGTGAGCAAGCTGCTTCTTCCTGGAGTGTTGTGATATTTACACATGCACAGCATCGTTCGGTCACCTGCGGGTTTCTCTCGAAACCTCCCTGCTATGGGGGCTCCTTACGCCCTTAGCGTGTTCGTCAACGAACAAGTGCAATGGCGGGAAGGTCACAGCCATATTGCTGTGCTCTTCCGTTGCTGCAACCTATTCCGTCGCGCCTCGGCCATCCCTACATCAAAACCATGTATGCCTGCGGTCGACATCCTCTCCTGCAATAGAACCCCGACAAAGCTGCCCCTCGAATACGGGGGAATGTACTTTGCAAAGCGTCCAGGACGCTGTCACCGCGACCTGTCTGGCTTCGTCGGTATCATTGTATCTGTGGAAGATCAATCTAGCTGAGCGGATCTGATCTACGCATGGCAGCAGAATTTCAACTATCAGCGCTCTCCGGCGTCTTCAACCCTCGGACCTCGGTTAACCTGATATCAACGCCGACGACCCCGCCAAACACCTTCCTGCACACATGCTGCATCGAACTCCCCCCTCGTCTCATATAAAGAGAAGCACCGCTCCTCGCCGCATCTGCCTCTTCCAGCCCGTCATCCGCAATGGCCAATGTGGTTTATGTGGACGACAGTGATTCGCGGATCGAGTATTTGGGAGGTTGGCAAACAGCGACAGATCGCAGAGCGCACGGCAGTACCCTGCACGCGCTTTCCGGGGGTGGGGGCGGCCAGACCCTGACCTTCAACTTCACAGGTATACCTATCAGGCTAAGGCTCCTCTTTTCTCCACCTCACTTACGCCATCCCTAGGGACTCGCATCGGAATCATCGGTTGCGCAGGAGACACCGATCGGTTCGGCTTCCCGGGAACAGCGTACGATATCGACGAGATACCTCAGAAAATCATCATAGGGGTCTCCCACACCTACGCAGACACGTTCACCTACAACTACACCTGGTTCGAGTCGGAGGATCTTTCTCCGGGAGAACACTCGCTCCGTATCACCGCCATCAATACGACGGCGCCGAACGTCTACTGGGTGGACTACATCTGGTATCTGACCGCCACCACAACGGCTCCACTACCGTCTATTGCTTCCTCTCAACTACCGACGAATTCACCTCTCCCCTCTGCTACGTCAACCCCGACGAGCGCCGCGCCATCAACGACTTCCGCCACTACGACGGCAGACGATCTCGGTCCGGCTCCCAACCTGCTCACCACATCATCTACAACATCGACTTCGAGCAGCTCATCGACGCCTTCATCTACCGTGTCCATTAACTCCAGCGCCGGGAAAACCAGCCATCCACGAAACGTGGGCGCTATTGTAGGAGGCACAGTCGGTGGAGCGGTGTTCGTCACACTCCTTGCCGTGCTTGCTTTCTTCCTACTCAGGAGGTCGGGTAGTAGCACGAAGCCCCTGCGAGACAGTATGTCTGCTTCCGTCCTCCTACTGTTGTTCCATCGCTGACCCTAGAGACGCTCAAAGGAATCAGACACGAGAAGCCGCAGAAAGCACAACTCGGGCGTAACGGGTCGCTTTTCTCTGTGGTATCGCCCAGGCCGCAGTCCACCTTCAGCCCAGCTTCGCTCTTGCCGACTTCTGCGCCATCATCGGAAGTAGCGCCTTTCCTGTCTTCCGGGGGCGCAATCAGCCCCTCCAATCCCCCGAGGCCATCATCCCACGGCTACCCCACAGGATCCTCTGGCCCACCCACGTATTTCTCGACACCCGCGCATCCTCAATCTACCATGCCTCGGCCGACCGCAAATGAGCACGAACGCACGTCTGACGCCGGGCCGCTCAGCTCAGCGCGTTCAGAGGCGGATACGGCATTCAGCCTGCCCCCTCCGTACAGCTTGAGTTGAATGTCCAGGTATTTAATGCATCCGCACTATCCCTGGTGCCTTCTCCCTCTGGTCGAAAATACTTCTGTAGGGTCTTTTGCGCGTGCATCGTAATCTACGGGGTCTTTCAGGTCGTCGAGCGTCAGGACTACCTCGTGGCCCACTCTCGTGGCCTCCTTGTGTCGCAAGATAAGACTCACATCAGCGTCTACAATGCATTGTCGGGTCGCCCAAATCCGCGTGGGTACAACACACCAGACGCAGAACCGGTGGTGGCGCGTCCGTTTGGCGCTTGTCCTTTACCCTGTGATGTGGCCGTATGGCTTTGTGCCGTGCCTGCTTGGTCGCGAGGCTGACTGAGAAACACCGCTCTGTACAGGCTGGAGTTTTTGCGTTCACATCGCCTCGACCCGACTGTGAAGCCATCCGGCTCGCTCGAAAATCTAGGTAACAGAACAGAGCATTCGCCTCCGATGTAACGCACAGATTGATTTTCCACTCATCATTCGCTCTTCAATATGGTGCGTGCTCATCTGGTGATGCGATCCCGTACCCAAGAACATGTGGGGTGCAGCGCTAGGCTACTACAGCGCCGGCGGTGAGTTCTTGATGTTCGGCGCTCGGATACAATGTCGCGCTCAAGTTTCTGATCAGTTACTCGTATAACCGGATCGTTGCGAGGCCCATCGAATTTGACGATTTGTAGCTTCTGAGACCTCATCTACCCTCGCATCAGCGCCCTCAGGCCCTTGTTCTTGCAGTATCCGCGCTCAAACACGGCCTCGTATAAAGACCAGATGACTGTTTTCTACTAGCAGAGCGTGCCACGCATCTCGACGACCTCCTCATCCCACTCTTGGCCGTCTACCACAACATGGCTCACGTCGTATACGTTGACGACACCGATCCTCGAATCCAATACTCAGATGGGTGGTTGACATCGACGGCCAAGGATGCGTTCCACGGAACGATGCATGGTAGTGCGGAGCACGGACTCACCCTAACCTTCAACTTCACTGGTGCGTGACTTCTCAGTCGCTTGTGGTGTTCGCGCACGCTCCTTGTATTCATGGACGGTAATATATACAGGGACTCGTGTTGGAGTCGTCGGTGGTACCGGCGACGTCAATAAATTCGGTGTTTCGTCTCAAACTTATGAGCTCGATGGCGAGCCTTCGCGTATCGTACTGGGCGATAAGAGCGCCTCTCCAGACACGTTCTTTTACAACTTCACCTACTACGAGTCGCCTGATTTGGCGTCAGGAGAACACACCCTGGTCCTCACCACCATCACTGTCAATATCGTTCCGCCCCACATATTTTGGCTGGACTACATCTGGTACACCACCGGGAATGCTGCGCCACCATCGATCGCTTCGTCTTCACTCCCGGCCAATTCGCCAGCCCCTACACTGAGCTCGACTCCGGCACCTCGCTCCACACATGCTTTGACCACCACTTCGTCACTGTCGACGACGGCGAGGAGTTCGTCAACATCCGCGGCACCATCCATCACCGTGGGTTCGTCTACTTCTCAAAATTCGTCCACAAGCTCTCCTCAAATGTCTAGCTCAATTTCGCTGGCTTCGGTCGTCCCGGACACCCTAACAGTATTCTCGTCGGGTCCCACTCCTGATGCGGCCAACGTCAGCCATTCCACCCGATCGCGAGAAGTGGGGGCCATCATAGGCGGTACGATCGGCGGCGCCGTGTTCATCGCGCTCCTCGCCGTCCTCGCCTTCTTCCTATTTATGAGACGCAGGTCCAGAGATCGCGCAATGTCCTCCTCGTATAGTATGTCCTAATGCACATCAATTGATGCCGGTCCCTAATGCCCCCTTGATACATAGGAATCCAGGCCGAACAGACTGCGGGCGGGAAGTTCTGGTGTAGCGAGTCGCCATCCACTATCATGTCATCGAGGTCCCCTTCCGTCCCGACGCCTGTCTCGATCTTGCCCATTAGTACGCCGACCGAGGTCTCGGCACCTGTCTTGCCCGCCGATGCACCTGGATCTCCCAACCCCATAGCTACCTTTGTGGGCAGGCCTACTGGGCTCGAAGGCTTCTCTAGCGATTCGCGCGCACCTACTGGACAGTAATAGCGGGATGTTTGTGAGTCCAATTACGCTCAGAGGAGGGTGTGTTGCAGAAGTCCAGTGAGCCTCGTGATGCTCACAGCTTCCGGGTCGGTCTGGTGAATGTTACTACACTACCTACGGCACTTCCACCCATAATTACCCCAGTATCATTCTCTCGCTTCGTCGTCTGCTACACTACGAGCAGTGAGGTATAGTACATTCTATGACTTAGACGTCACACTGAGACTGTCAACATTACAGCTGTTGCCGAAATCTTTGGCCGAGCGCTTCGCGCGACGCAACTCGCGCGACTGACGCGAAGAAATCGAGAAATTCGTAAAATCTGTGCAGACCTCCAAGAGCCCCCAAAAATATACTAGGTACAAGGATTATACATGTAGGCAACTATTCTCGACATGGATAGTGGTAAATGTGTGTGAACGTAGTGTCCAGGGCGAGAGACTGCCCGAGTCGGGCGCCATCCCCAACGCGCAGGACTCCGGCCAGCACTGACAGCCAGTCTGAATGGAACACTTCGAGACTTCGATATATATGTCTGATGGTCTATAAACCCTTATACTATCGTCTATGAAGCATTTTGGGAGCGAAGGAGGGAGCTCTCGAATTTTACGATTTTCTCGATTTTCTCGTGTCGTTTGCGCGAGTTGCGTCGTGCGAAGCGCTCGGCCATAGATTTCGGCAACAGCTGTATGCCAGGGTAGTCTGCAGCGTAATACGGGGGGTTGAAGGGAGGGTCCCAATTCTCGATGCCGAGTGATGGCCGCCGACTCCGCTGCCCTGCCATTGGACATCTACCATGGCGCCATCAATCCTGCTCGTGGCCTGGCGTCAAGCGCTCGTATTCAATGAAGGCCAAGTGAACCCCTAGGGAGCGCTTTCTGCGCTGAAAAGCTGAAAGCAAAGCCACGAAGGCGTGTGGAGTCTTCGTATGTGGCCTCTTTTACCATACATATATAAAGAGAACGCGATAGGTCGTGCATTACGATAAAACGACGGTAGGGCACTTGCCCCGGGCGCTAATCGGAGTTTGAACTACGCAAGAATTGGGACCCTCCTGCGAAGGGGGGGAAATACGTAGCAGACGTCTATTGTGCTTGCTCAATAGACGTCTGCCTAGGGGAGACTATATGCCAGGGTCAACTCAGTCGGGCGCCCATACGACTCGGAGGGCGTCTAACGGCTTATTTCCTGCCACGACGTGCACCGTTCAGGTCATGCTGGGTTCGTAGCAAGCAACATAAGACTATCAACCCTTGCCCTCGTTGATTATGGTACCTGGCCACGGTGATCTCGACTTACGGTAGGGTATGTCATCATGCACAGTACGTCGGCATACATCAATGGGCTGCCGCGATGTTCCTGGCGAACTAGGTCGGAGGAAATGTGCAACACAGACATCGCCGATGCCTGAGACTGTACCACATATTTTGACAGCACTTGGTGGGCAGCGACACTGAGGTTTGCAGGTAATATATACTGACTTCTTCAACCGGTTGCTACTCATCCAGTTGGTATGCGGCTCGGACGGAAGACAGTCCCCGACAACTCATCCTCAGAACCTCGGAGCGATCATAGGGGGTTCCGTAGGCGGAGCGGTAGCCGTCCTCGTAGCGGTCGCATTCGCAATCTACATCTTCCTCAAGCGTAGGATATCCGCCAGCACAACGGCACCATTTCAAGAGCCGTGTACGTATCTGACCCATATCAACTTCCTATAGTACTCATCGGCATATCTGTCAATAGGGTACGCATGAGGCCGCTACGGCGGGTCACGGGGGTCAGGGCATTTTTCGTCGGACACAGACCGTGGCTCCATCCCGATACGGCGGCGTCTTCCGTCCATTCTGCGCCCACGCTGTCTTTCCTCGGTGGCGACACTTCGACGGGCTTGGGTTTTGCGACGCCGGCATCAAACTACAAACCCTCTCACCGTGGGGAGAATAGCTCGTCGCCGTTGATCGCGACCTCACAACACTCTGGGACGTCCCGACCGGGAGAGGCGCCCAAGCCTTCTTCTCTAGTCTCGCCGTACGATGGGTTGGAAGGCTCCCCGCCTCCAAATGCCCCCAGATAGCCGCTCGCGATACTCCGCCCTAGTGTATGTGTATTGTTTCTAGTATATCTTTGATACGTGCTCACCCCCGGTGACTCCTGCATGTACTATACCAGGTCTTTCCCTCCGGCCTAATGCATGATGCTGATGTCACATGAGCAATCCCCAGACGAGGCGCGTGGCTCAGTAGGTGGACCCGTGGTGTAGATGGACTCCGATCGTGGTCTCAGGCCGCGCTACCAACATACTGCAATACGTCAAGCTTGACCGCCCCTCAACTTCGCATAGACTTGTCGTCCCTGGTGCGCCAGTTGGAGGGTGACCTTGGTGAAATTATGGGGCCGAGATAACTGCTCTGTTTTGCCGTCGCGGTATAGGCGCGGGCTAGATAATCTTCGCAGTAAGTCCGCTACAGCGCGTACAGTGGCAGCGGATGCTGATTTCGCGTTGCAGTGCTCGCTCATATGTAGATGATGCACATTCTCATGGTGCGTAAATAGAATCTGAATATGATGCTATACCATCCGCCAGTTGCGGCTGGATCGCAGGGCCTCCCAAGCGTAGTCCCATCAGAGTATATAGAGCCATCATGCTTGTCGCCCCCCAGGCTCACCAACCTCCGCTCCTTCTTAACGCGTCCTATCTTCCGCATCCCACTCCTTTCGCCGCAGCAATGGCGTCTCAACAGCCTGTTATTGTCGACGATCAGGAACCTCGTATCCAGTACTCCAGCGGTTGGTATATTGCGGACGGCTCGGACGTAGCGCTGGCATACAACGACACTCTACATGTCACGCTTGCCCAAGGGGCGACCGCGAGTTTGACGTTCACAGGTACTAACTACTGTCCTAACAACTATCCCCAAATATACTGATTGCTTTTCTTTACAAGGAACATCTGTCGCGGTGTACGGGTGCGGTGGGAACACAAACCAGTACGGATGGCCGTCAACTTCGTTCGTCGTCGATGGAGTCAGCTACGAGACGCGAGTGGATAAGACCGCGACGCCCGATACACAATTCTTCAACGTCTTGATGTTTGCCTCGCCCACTCTTCCTGCGGGAGAGCATACGATAGTGCTCACTAACTTGAACGGAACTGCACCCAACACGTTCTTTTTCGACCGATTCGAGTATATCCCCTCCAATGCGGCCAACAAGACCACGAGTTCTGCGCCTGCCTCTACGTGAGCCTTTTCATGCTCAGCGATACGTGCGTGTGCTTACCAGAATGGCCGTCTTCTAGAGCATCGAATAAAGCGCATCCGTTCGGAACTTCAACAGTATCTCTCTCTTCTACCGCCTCACTCATATTGCTCTCGACCTCCGCTTCGTCGAGCTCTGTTGAGACAATCTCGCAAACTCCGGCGGTCACGAACGGGGGCAACGTCGGCACAAGCCGATCTATTAACACCGGTGCTATTGCAGGCGCCGCTGTGGGCGGGGCAGTGGCCGCCCTCCTCCTGGCAGGCCTTGCGGTATACTGCCTCATGAGGCGTCGACGAGCGCGGACTCAGGGCGTACAACCATACAGTACGTATCACGTACCTCATCACGCCGCCTACACAGTACAGATAAACCATACTGGGGACAGCATTCCCAGGGAACGACTCCACACGAAACTCTGCATACACCGGTCACAGACCGCAGCTACTACCGGTGGAATCGCCTCCTTCGGCGCTCGCGCCCCCCGCCGCATCGCTATTGACGGGACCGCGGGAAGCGGTTTCAACATCATCAACGGGGGTGGGTCCGACCACCTCTTCGGCGGACTACGACTCGATGCGCGAACGCGAGTCCGTACTCGCCCTTTACGGCCTACCACGAGGAGGTACACCACTAACATCCGAGATCGCCTCCGAGGCCTCATACGGCGGCACGAAGGCGGGCTCTGTGAACCGCCCCGCAAGGCCCTCCCTCAATGCGTCTCATACCGACGAGATTCTGGAGGGGTATCGCATCGAAGTCTCTCCCCCACCATATGTTCGCTGACTGTGAATGACTTTGCATACGTACACTGGCGTGGGGTGCTTCGCCGGTATATACTTACTGCTATCTGTATGAACAACTCGGACCTTCATGGATATCAGGGTAGAACGTGATGTCAGTACAGCTCTTGGACGTCTCCTACATTGCGGACAAACTGGACGGCGAGTACTGCCGACAAATATTGGCTGGTGTTCAGGCGCCGGGGAGGTACTCCTCCGGGAGCGCGGGCCGGAGATCGAGATTCGATCGTGATCGGGCGGCAAAATGACATGGGGAATTATGGGCGCCTAAGCGGGCAACCTCAGCCACACGCACAACGTCCTGGATTTTGTTCTTCTCCTCCTTGTACTCTGCTCCTTTGACGACGCCCTTGACGTTGCTTTCTGCTGTACTATAAGTGCCCGACGCTGCCGCAACTCACGCGCAACGGAACCAACACTCGCCATTCGAAGCACGCACTCATCCGGCCAACGTTCGCCAACTCGCGCGCAACGCGGCGGAGTTCACAACGCAGCACGCTACTGGTGTAACACTCTACAGAGCGAAGGATGTCAAAGAGGAGAGTGGCGTACTACTATGACCGTGAGTCCGGCGGGCTCCTTCTCCAGCTCACCGCACGACCCACACTCCGTCACCACAGCCGACGTCGGCTCATATACGTACGGCCTCACCCATGCCATGAAGCCGCAACGAATGCGCATCACACACGAGCTCGTATCCGCGTACGATATGTTGCCAAAGATGCACGTTCTGGTATGCCCACGGCTATGATGGCTAAAATCACCAACCGACGTCTTCGCTACAGCGAGCGAAACGCGCGACGGCGGAGACCATGACGCGTTTCCACACCGACGAGTACATCGACTTTCTCTCCAAAGTTACTCCAGAAAACGCACGCCGGCTGACATACCAAGGCACGCGCTTCCTTGTTGGGGACGACAACCCTCCCTTCGAAGGTGTCTTCGAGTTCTCCTCCATCTCTGCCGGCGGTTCGATTGGTAAGTGCCAACCACCTGGGGCCTTGCACGATGCTTACTGAACACGACTCTCTATAGCTGCTGCAAGGCGGCTTATGGAAGGCCAAGCAGACATTGCGATCAACTGGGCCGGAGGTCTCCACCACGCGAAGAAACGCGAAGCCTCAGGCTTCTGCTACATCAACGACATCGTCCTCGGCATCCTCGAAATGCTCCGTTATGTGCCCCGCGTACTCTATATCGACATTGACTGCCACCATGGAGACGGCGTCGAAGAGGCATTCTACACCACCGACCGTGTCATGACATGCTCGTTCCACAAGTTCGGCGAGTTCTTCCCTGGAACGGGACAGCTGAGCGACCGAGGCCGCGGACCGGGGCGTGGCTACGCTGTGAACATCCCTCTCAAGGACGGGATCACGGATGAATCCTACAGGAGCATTTTCGAACCCGTAAGCCACTTCTCGCCCTCTGAACGCCTCCAGACTGCCACCTGACAATTCCGCACGCAGGTCATTGACAAAATTATCGACGTCTTCAGGCCGTCCGGGATCGTGCTCCAGTGCGGCGCGGACTCGCTCTCCGGGGACAAGCTCGGTGGACTCAACCTCACGATGGAGGGACACGCGCGTTGTGTGCAGTACATCCGCTCGAAGAACATACCCCTCATGCTCCTCGGCGGCGGTGGGTACACCGTCAAGAACGTCGCGCGGGCGTGGACGTACGAGACCGCGTGCGCACTCGGCATCGAGAGCGAGATAGACCCGAACCTTCCCTGGAACGAGTACTTCGAGTGGTTTGGGCCGCGCTACCGCCTCGAAGTCCTCGAGAGCAATCTGGAGGACCTCAACATGCGGGAAGGGTCGCTCGACAAGATCAGGTATGAGTGATTCCGTACGCAATCGCTACTTGCTTGCGGCTGACGCATCACAGAATATCGGTCTTGCAGCACTTATCAGAACTACGGCCGGCGCCGTCCGTAGAGATGCAAGACGTCCCGCGTCAAGGTCTCGGAGAACACCTCGGCCTACCAGGCGTCCGCGCTCAAGGCCCCCTGGATGACATGGACGAACGACTCGCACGTACATACTGTACCTTCTCAATTCATGCACCCGCACGCAGCTGACCATATACCCTACAGAGCACGCGCGGTTCGTCTATGACCTCCAAGGCGACTCCGACGAGACCCACACCGAATCGGAGGGCGAAAACGACTCGGACTCCGCCGCCTCGACATCCCAGCGCACGCACACGCGCGGCAGACCCGGCCGCGCGATCCGTAGCAACAAGAAACGGATGAGCATCCTCACCTCGCAGTACTTTGACGTGCCCCGGCTCCCGCCCGACCTCGCAGACGGCATGGACATCGACGAGGCGGGCGGAGGGTGCGGCCACGAGCACGAGTACGCGCGCGTGGGTCTGCCCGAGTCCGCTCGGGGCAAGCGGCGCTTCTTCCAGAGCGTGGCCGAGTGGGATCCCGTTAAGAGGGTGGTCAGGGAGCGTGAGCGCGCCGGGGCACGGGCGGGCGCCGAGGCGCACATGGCCAGTGGGGGCAAGCCGCGCGCGAGGGGCGGTAGAGCGCGGACGAGGGGCGGTGCAAGGGCTCGTGCTAGGGCACAAGCGGCCGCGGAGTTGGAGGACAGCGAAGGAGACGGGGATATTGAGGACGACGATGACTAGGCTTTGGAAGGGTATGTTGGGCTCCGTGTTATATCTCCATTGTACATCTACGCCGGATCTGTATTGTTTTACTGCTTTGCTATCGCATACAAGTGCCTCCCAACGTTCACAACCCAGCCCGCCAGCGCGTGCCCCTCGCAGCGTACAAAATAACATACTTCTACTCGCCCAAAACTCCCCATTCCAGGACCCTACTCATCCCGAGAATCTGTACACGCCCAACCTCTCCACCCCTCCACAGAACTCGAAGCCCGCCTGTCCCGGGAGAGGGCAGAGCGAGCTGCACTCCGCCTCGTCGACCTTCTGCGCAGCCGCGACGGGCGAAGCGTTGCTGCACGCGCACACGTCCGCGTTCTCCACGCCCGCGAACGTGAAGCCGGCGTGAGTGCACGCCTGGAGGCACTGGTTCACGAAGTCGACGTTCGACGTGAACGTGCGCACGGCAGAGCTCGCGAACGCGGGCGCCGCGGGGCTGTCCGTGATGCAGCCCTCGTACACCCAGCTCCCGGGACGCAGCGCCGGGAAGCTGTAGACCTGTGAGGGATGCCGACGTCAGCCAGCCCTCTACAAAGAACACGTAGGAAGCCCAGCAAATGCGAACCTGGATGCGCCAAGCGCCGCCGCAAGCAGCGTCTGCGTTCCCGGCGCACGGCACGTTGCAGTCCGTCTCTGGCGCGATATCGAGCGCGTCGACGAGCCCCGTTCCGCAGTGGCACTCGTTCCCGAACTCGACCCCGGCATAGCCAAAGCCCTGCGCCGCGCACGACAGTACGCACGACGTGGCCGTGTTGTTCGCGACTTGGGTCGTGATATCGCTCGCGAGGATGCGCGCGGGGTTGTCAACCGCACACGCGGCGAGCGTCGTCCAGTTGAGCGGGATCGACTCCGGATGGAATGAGCGCGCGGTATGCGCGAGTGCGAGTATGGATAGGAGAATGGTCGTGCGGAAGGCCATGGTGGCACGGGTGCAGTGGGTGCTAGTTGGTAGGAGGCTTTGGCCAAGAGGCGACGAATGGACCCGACGAGAGGAAGTAGGCCAACGGCCCTAGTTATATGCCTAGTGGTCGCCGGTGAGGTACAAGAAGCAAGAACCATGATGCGCGTCGAGTGTCCCAGTATAACTGAGCAGTCGGATCGGGAGTTCTACTTGACACAGTCGTTCACCGGGGTTCCAGGCGAAGACGAGCGGGTGCCCCTGCAACGTTGCGGCGGAAGTCCACACCGTGTGCACACCGCAGAACACGAGTGAACACCGAGCCGACGATACTGAGGAAGCCGCCGCGAATCCCAGCCAAACACCGCAAGAGAGCCCGAGCCAGATTTCGCGAACAGGCGGCATTTGTACCGGGAGAACGCCGACAAGGTACATAGAGCTCACATAGACTCGAAGGGACCGGACCCAGACAGAGAACATGATGGCGAGTCGTGTCGACAGGCACCGACGTCGGTATCAACGCGGCGTTGGCGTCCACCGGTCGAAGGTGTGCCTCTTCAGACCGGGGTGGCTAGCGGGTTTTCTACTCTCGGTACCTGTGCCGTTCTATCTCCATGTCAGCCGAATGGTTCAAGAGTGGCGGGGAAGTGCAGTCGCGGCCGCCTTGCTTCTACGCAGGCGCTGCGGGGCATGTGCGGTAAACCACGCGCATTTGCTAGCCTCGCAACACTGTCAGCCGTCATAGTGCATGACACCGCTCGAAATGACAGTTTATGTCTCGGCTCAAGGTCGAATGTGTATGCAAGACTCATGTGCTGTATGACCAGGCTGTGTTTCGTTGCGCGAGTAGTAGGTACAGGCGTAGCAGATAAGAACACGCACTTGCCAGCAATTCATATCTGCTGGAGATAGATGGGTCTGCACGATAGTCAAGAACCCCGGGCACCTACACCCGTGTGCTCGCCCCAGACCCTGACAGACCCTCAGAACACGACTCACTCAGCTAGTGACAAACTATCGCAAGACGAACACTCGCTCACCGTCTACTCCCTGAACGCACGTATTGCCCTGAGAGCGAAAGAGGTCGTCAAGCCCCGATTGCCGATTAGGATCCCGGTCATCCCATATTTGTACATCCACCCTGTCGGCCATCCGCCGTCCTCCTCCTGCATGGCGAGTAATCGTTCATAGCCTCGGCGGTCACACAAGCCGATCGATTCGGCAGCGAGTATGCGCATAGCTAGCGCAAGTGCGTCACCAGGTTCGCCAAAGCGCTCTGCAACACGCTTCGTGAATAGATCGGCCAGGTTCGTTTGCTCGGGAAGGGCGCGAGGGAGGCTAATGAGGCGGGAGAGAAAGTAGAGGAATGGGTCCGCCCCATGATAGTACAGCGTGCCCAAGGCGTAGGCACGGGTCTCTAGAACGGCGCAGACCCAATGCAGCGTCTCGAGGAGTTCATGAATACGGCCGTTGGCGTGAAAGAAAGTAAGGACGTTGACACAAACTACGGGGTCTGCAAGCGATTGAATTCTCACGGTGAGTCGAACTCTCGACGAGCTGAATTGACGTTCGGAGGACATACCGATTCGTGGACGTTCGTTGTCGTAGTAAGTCAGAACGATACCGTCATCGTTCTTAAGCAACAGCATATCATCCATGATGGCAGCCTCGTCTTCCTGAGAGTAGCGGAAACCCGCTGTCATGCATGCGATCGACGTTACATCCACGTCGGGCGGGTACTCCGCGGTCGCCGGTTCACCGTCCACTGCATTGTTTCCATCAACCTCCTCAGGCAAGCATAAGTGCCAGAGTAGCAGACACACCTCTGAAAAAAGGCATCCGGAGCTCGCGTTGCGGCAGGTCAACCAATTCGGGGTCACCTGTAACGTCCAACATGAGGAGCTGCGCGAAGTTCTCTCTCACTTCATCGCCCGTGCTCGTTATCGACCACATCCTCCCGGCATGCTGGCGTATCCAGGCTTCGCCGTCGGCCACTGTATTGCGCGTCTATACCCGTAGGGCCTGGACGACATCATCATGAGACGTCCAGTGGATGGCAACAATGCCGACGGACATCGCCGTCACAACGTTCTCCAGTGTCGCGCTGACGAACAAGGTGCGACCGGGCTCGAGTTCGGTCGAGCGGAGATAGTGGTCGAAGACGCCGAGGTCAGGAAGTCGCTTCCCAATGCTGGCAGAGGTAGTCACTTTGTCGAGGCAAGACCAGGATTCCGGGGGTGTGGCGGCATGGAGGAGGTCCAAATCCGCGGTAGACGCATTCACCACGCCGTATATGCGGAGACTCGTCGTAGAGCGAGCGTGGCCGATCAATTTCAGGATATCGGGGTCGATACGGAGAGACGTTCGTGCCGCACGGAAAGCGGACGCGATGTCGGACGCAGGCAGGGAAAACTGCGATCCAAGCAGGTCGTGGAGTTTGGCTTCGGTATGTCTTCCCCTCTCATAATCGAAGAACGGGAGTGTGCATCATCCGTTGCATGATTCTGTCGGGTACGCAGCCCTCTTCGCGGAACGACCGCAGGAACGGCTTTCCGAGGTCGAAGACCACAGCATGATAGGCAGAAGATGTAGACATGGAGGTGAGCAGCGCGGCATGTGCTGTGAGGTTCACTCACTGGGTTTTCATGCTCTGCTACACAACTCTATAAGCCGAATGTGAACCACTGCCCTCATCATGCCGAACGACCTGGAGGCGCGCTGCTGACGTGCCTCGCGCCCCGACATTATGATGTGCATCCGATCGAGCGACCAGAGACAGCAGATGTAGCACACTGTGGCGGCCAGCTGATCGTTCCAAAGGGACAGTCAACGTAGGGGGCTGCGAATCGACAGAACGTAGTTACGACACCTCGGCGGTACTTCAGAGGGTGGAATGCAGTCTGGCATGGCAGGTCCCTGAACAATATCGATGGCATGAAGGGACATGTGGCGGCGTTCATCGACGCTAACAGTGTCGCGATATAAACCTAACTGGAGATATGCTCGCCTGGAGAAAGCATCATCGTCAGATTCCTTTGAACGATGATGACGATAGATGACAATGCCTACCTTCGAGGCAAGCACAGTAGCAGGATACTGCGGGGTCTTGCGGCAAGCCACGATGTTGGATGTGTTCTCATGAAAAGTCATTGCTACATAGCGCGTACAAGCATGGACCCATAATACATCTCGGCATATCCAGCCTGCCAGCCAACTGTTACTCCAGACAACGTACAGACACGCGAAGGAAACAAGACGGAAAGAGTGAACGCGAAGACATCGCGGCACGAGCAGAAGATCTGCATCAGCTCCCAATCGGCTCCCAGCCCTCTCCGAAGCCGTTGGTCCAAGCGTGCGGGGCTTCATGTTGTGCATTGCAGCCTGCCCGGTGCGAGTAGTCTCACTCCATCTCTCCTCTCATCTTCTTCGACATGTCACGGGGAAGCGTATCCAGAGCCGCTCCACAAGAAGGGAAGCGACGCGAGTCGGTAGCAGGAACGAGAAGCACGTCTAGTAGAGACGGATAGGCTTGCCCATCGTCGACTTGATGTGAAGCGACTTGACGTTCTGCCAGTTCTTCTTGAGCAGCGAAACGAGGAAGTTGATGCCTGAGGGCGTGCTTGTAAGTGTATGTTTGAACAATACATGAGACAGCACATACTCAGCATGACGTTGGCGAGGACCTGGTCATCGGTCATCTGGACGTGGCCGACGGCAACACCCAAGCAGAGAACCTTCTTGAGCTGGAACTTGATCGTCGAGCGGACCTCGGTGATCTTGTTGTTGAGGTCCTCGGAGTGCGAGACGGGCGTGGGGAACTTGCCAGCTGCAGGCGTGGGTCAGAACACTGGACCAGGCGAACTGCAAGCAGACGTACCCTTGGAGAGACCGGGGCCAAGGAGACGAGGGATCTGCTTGATGAGGGCCTCGGAGGCAAGGAAAGCATCGTACTTCTTCGCGAGCTTCTTCACGAGCTTCTTGTTCTTGTTGAGCCTACAGAGGAGTGTGGTTGATGAGCCACGAAAATGGAGCATATATAGAAAGCACGCACTTCTTCAAGTCATCAACGGACATGTACTCGAGGTCGATCTGCTTAGCACGGTCGATGTCGGCGGCATCGGCGAGAATGCAGATGGACATGCGGGGGCGGGGGACATGGGGAAGCCTGCGAACGGATTGGTGCGGTAAGTTCGCAAGGACGTGAAGTGGAACGCGCGGGATGAACGGACTTGACAGTGCCAGAGAAACGCTTGTCACGCTGGGGGTCGTAGTTCTTGAGACCAATCTGGAGCTCGACGGTCTCGACGAAGTTACGCCTCTTCTCGCCGTTGGACTCGGCGAGGAGCTCCTTGATAGAGCCCCGCACGCTTGACACTGAGAGCTTGCTTCCGCTGCAGCATTCAGTCAGCACTTGATACCAGGGACGGCGGACAGCGCACGGTGTACGAACCTCATGCTTTTTGGTGGATGTCTTGAGGACTTGAGGGCTGTTTGCGGTCGTCGATCACGCTCTCCTCGCCGCCATCCTCACTTTCTGCCCGGTGGCTGTCGTGGGAAACAACTGTATAGCTGTGACATACGTAACACTGGCCCCAGCGGTCCGGACCACCGGCCCGTATGGGCGTCTACTGTCTCGTTCGACGATGCACTTGAGCTCGAGTGTCGAGTCTTTAGTCGGATGTACTCTGGGTCATCTTGTCTTTCTACATTCCCGAACGGTGGGCTTGGCACTTGCTACTAATATATGTCTACGTCTGCATGAACGCCCGAACAGCCACTTAGCACATACTCTCCCTGCTCGTCTCGACAGATTCCCAGCAGCCCCAACCTCCCTCCACTGCTTCCTTGCGGTCTCTTGCCGGTTCGCTCGCCTCTTCGCCTGGTAAGGTGGCGGATGCAGGTGCACGACTGTCACGTCCACGTAGGCGGGATACGTAGCCAGTCTCTCCATCTTCGTCCTAATCCTCTCGTGATGCCCGAGTCCATCCGTCTCGAACATGCCCGGCTCGCGGCACGCTTGCAAGATGATATACCTCAAGTGTAAGTGCATCTTCGGCGGCCAATTGACAACCTGCGACCTCACAGTCAAGTGCAAGACTCGGAGGTGGGTCGTTCGGGGGGCGCTCGTCATCCCAAAGGATCACCGAGAACCTCACACACCCTGTCGATGACGGCAATGCGTCGGCGATATGCAAGCGTTTCAGCCGGGGGAAGAGAGCACGGTCGGTCATGCCGATACGCTCACGGTGAGCTCGAGTAAGGAAGGGAAAGTGCAACCCAGCGTCGGCACAACAGCGCTCAAGCCGCCGTTAGGTGCCTTCTTTGCGTTCTCGTTCTTAGGGTCAAGGGAGATTAGTGCTGCTGCTTGTTTGAGTTTGAGAACAAGTGTCTGTATGTCGGCCGCCACCGCCGTGAGAAGGGTTTGTATGTCCTCCGCCAGGTCATGGGCATCGCATATGGACTTTTCTCTCACAGGGACTGCACGACAGATCGTACTGGTGCACAGCGAACTACGACACGGATGATGTCAAGGATTGAGGTAGGAGAATAGCTACGGGTCACTGCCACGTCTGCCCGGATATGATACCCATCACATACACCCATACACCTTCACCGTGTTCATTTGAAAACGGATTGACGCAGGAGATTACGTGCCGTAGGGTGTTGGAGAGCACATCCCGGCTTTGAGACAGTCAGGCGGGAGCTGCACTGCACAGCCATCCGATCTGAATCGGAACCACGCTTCTCGCCCCCAGGAGCGGTGCCGCGGGGGCACTTGCATTGCAACTCGACTGTCTCTCGTGACTTGAAGAGCACTCCTCAACGCAGGATAGCCTTGCAGGCACTGGCAGCACTCTATCCCACTCAAGAGGAGACATTGAGATTACGGCATCCCGCCACATAGCTGTTAGCTGTGTGTGCCATGATGCACACGACTCAATCAATGCGCAATCTCACTCCGCCTACTACGATACCGCACCTGCACTGCCCTCTGCCCTCTGCCAGCTTCGGCTTGCTCACCACTCGGCAACCGGAATACGCCATATACGACTGCCCTGTAACTTCGGGAATCCACAGCTGCCTTTGCCCTACTCCGGCCCACTGCTCTGCTCGCATTATCAACCATTCTACTTTGAGCCATTCGTCCCCCCGCAAATCAACATGCCATCGCCCAATCCAGGCATGTTTGTACGTCTATACCAGAATGTGCAGGTCTCCGGATACCCAGTGGAAGGTGAAGTCGAACTCAACGTCCGCGTGCTTCACGAAGACGACATCCAAGAGGTGCACGTGAAGCTCAGGGGAGTGGCCAAAACGTGCGGCGTCTCTTCCTCATATCCATCGAAACTATATACTCACGCTCCCGTACCTCAGTTTCATCGAGCACGACAAGACTTCATACACTCAAACTGAACATCTCGTTCGCGGCAATGTATCGCTATGGTCTCGCGGCAGCGCCTATCCCCCGCCTGGGTCGGATACCCTCTGCGTTCCCTTCCGCATGCGGCTTCCACCCAACCTCCCCCCTTCTTTCTACTATGTAGGGCTGGAGAAGAGGGCCTCGGTACAGTACGCCATCACTGTTGTTGGCGTTCGCTCGGGGGCATTCCAACCGAATCGTCGCGTGCACGTGCCGCTCGCGGTCGTACCCCCGGATCCCGCAGGGAAGGCTGTCAGAGAGTCCCTAACTTTGATGGCTGCCGGAGGCGCACAGTATACTTGGAGGAGCGCGTGGAAGGAAGAGAAGATCCGCCGCGGCCTTTGGGGCGAGTACTCAACTGTCCAAGTTCAGGTAAGCCGTCGGTAACGTTCTCGCGAGGACTCCGAGTCTGACTCACTAATTGTGTAGCTACTACTGCCCGACATCTCAGTGCTTCCCCTCTACGTCCGAATCCCGTTCATCTTGAAGATCAAATCGATATCAGCGCCGCTCACCCGGGCGAAAGCGGACGCTCTGCCTCCTGATAAGCCCGCGTTCCCGCCTGTACCGAGCGCATTCGAGATGGTCCAGTTCAAGCTGCACAGCGAGATGTTCATCAAGGCCCGAACGCATACGCGCCGACCGTCGAAAGATGTGGCCGTGTTTGCGCGCAGCTCCTCGTCAATGCTCGACACCGACGTACCTCCTCGCCGATGGCTCCCACTCGAGCCACGCCCAGAGAAGAAACAAGGCGAAATCGGCCCTGATACCAAGGGAACATGGATCCAAGAGGCGACGTTCAAGTCTTCCTTCCGCCTTGACTGCACGCCGACGTTCGCCATTGACACCATACGGTGCACGGTCAGTTCGCATTCGCCCCACACCGCTCTGCCGAGTCGTTGACCCAGAACCACAGTATCTTCTTACGCTGAAAGTGCCGTTCCCCGGACTCGGGAACAATGTCAGAATAGATATCCCGGTCACGATCACGTCGGGGATCGACGCGCCTCTGGTACGGGACAGCGCCCCCGGCGGAACGGTGCCGGGTGCCCCACTCAATCTTCCTCCGTATGTCTGCCATGCTATCGCGCAGACCACTCACTTACACATGTTTCTGCTCAGCACGTACTGGGATGCAGCAAACTACGAATGGGACGACACGAAGGATTGAGCCCAGCGCCGAGTATCGACCTGAGGCCTCGCACGAAGAGGTATCGGAAGAAATGGTGTACTGATACAACATTGTTCTACCTGAGTCTGTATGTACGACGATCACATTGGATGCACCGACGCTGCTTGCGGTGACTTGTCCTACCTAGTACCCACTACGCCTCCCATATATGTAGTACAGCCACGCGCCGGCGGATTCCGGATTGCTGCGGATGGCATCCGTGTCGAGTCAGGTCCGCCATCGGGAGCGTACTAATTGGTCGCGCACAAGCTATAGTTCTCTCGGCATTTCACTAATTTCGGCACTAGGTGACAGTTGCGAGATATGTGACGTACAGATCCCGCATGCTCCGTGCTGCAGGCACTACGATCGCTAGCGACGCCCGAGTCCTCGTTTAGCAACGGACAGCACGCCACGCTTCCTTGCGCTCACATGCTCGTCCTCGTTCCCTGAGTTGTAGAAAGGTGAGAAAGAACACCCTTGCTGCCCCACCTTGCCACAGTGTCACAGTACCTAGCCTGCTACAGGCTGCTTGTCCTGGATTCCGACGTTGACTAATTGGTCCTTTGTTCGAGACCACAGCCTAAACACAACACCTACCAGCATGTCATCATCCAGTAAGCTTATTGTGGTTCACCTAGCTCGCGCTCTCTACCTGGATGACTCCGCCATCGAGGGCGAAGTCGAGCTGGACTTCCGGCGACTTGTCGAAGACAAGATCGAAGAGGTCCACGTCAAGCTCAGGGGTCTCGCCCGCACGTACGTGGATACAAGCAGCGCTCCATCCATTCGCTACTCACGTTGTGCTCAGAGTGATCACGAAAGGACAGACCACGATGAGTCAGACAATCGAACTCGTTCGCGACGACGTTTCCATCTGGTCCAAAGGCGGAGCATATCCTCTTCCGGGCAACGACACCCTTTGCATTCCTTTCCGCTTCCATCTCCCAAAGAACCTATACCCGTCCTGCCAGTACGCGAAGTGGGGCCAGAGGGGCAGGATCCGCTACGCCCTCTCTGCTGTCGGCGTGCGCCCTGGCGCGCTCAAGTTCAATAGTCGAGTACACGTCCCGATCGCGCTCGTACCGAAGGACGCTCAAGGTGCATCGTTGCGAGAGAAGATCGTAGTAGCAACTTCGATTGGTGTTCCGCTTCCTTGGAGGACTGAAATCAAGGAAGAGAAGATGAGGCGAGGCTTGTGGGGCGACTACGCTACTGCACAAGTCGAGGTATCATCACTCCTCTCTGAGCCGGCAGAACCCCCCAATGACGCTGATCGTTGTCGTACAGCTCAAGATCCCACAGATCTCCTCGTACCCTCTTCATGTCCCGATTCCTTTCGTCGTCAAGATCAAGACGATCTCAACGCCACTCACGCGAGCAAAGGCCGATGCCCATCCCGCAGACAAGCCTGTCTTCCCACCTGTGCCTCTCAACTACGACCAGGTCGCGTTCAAGCTCAGACACCACCTTCGCCTCAAGGCACGCATATGCAAGGAGAAGCAAACGAATGATGTTCACGTCTTCGCACGGCGGCCCGGTCGCGACATGGTAGTCGAGGAAGAAGTCCCCGCGCGCAAGTGGATCCCGTTCGAAGGCGAAGAGCGAGGAGACGCCGATCCGGAAACGAAGGGCACGTGGGTCCAGGAAGCGACGTTCAAGTCCACATTCCGCCTCGATTGTCCGCCGACCTTTGCGATTGAGATCATCAAATTGGATGTACGTTCTCGTCATGTATCCTTCTTTTGGCTTGTCAAGACTTGCAGGCTCATGATATTGAATAGCATTTTCTTTCCCTGAATGTTCCGTTTCCGGGCGTTGGGAACGACGTCCTCGTAGAAGTGCCCATCACCGTCACTTCCGGCATCGACGCACCGCTGTTGCGCGACCAGTCGGAGGAATGGCAGTCTCCGCCCCCTGACTTCATGGATCTTCCTCCGTACGTATTCTGTATGACGCGCAACCACCTTTCGGGTAATTTCTGACGCATACATCTACAGGGAGTACTGGGATGCGACCGATCACGATTGGGACGACCTTGACAAGAAGGGTTGATTCTCCAAATGACCACTGTTTGGATTGTTTGGATAAGACCTATTGCACCCATAGATACCGCAGCAAGAGTTCGCATACATTGCATTGCTTGCCCTTGTCGCTCCGTTCGCACCGAATGTACCGACACGCAGCCCGATACGATTGTCGCAGGACCTGGCTAATGCAATATTCCAGGCATACTCTGAGATCTTCGGACACCGCGTATTCTTCCTATAGTAACACGCCTCGGGGCCGGCTTGAATGGTCGTGTCATCCACGACGCCTGCCATACTCAGTGGCACATACACAGCCATGCAGCCTAGATTTGCTGCAGCCCCAGTAGCGCCCAATGCCCGTCTCTGCTTCTCACCGCATATCCAGTGCTGAGTACGACGCAGTTGCTACCTACTCCGCCGCTGTGCAGGGCATGACAATCGTGCAAAACGCCCACACCCTCGCCGTCGTGCTCGTGGTGATGCCGCCTGACAGTTGCGGGCTGTACTCGTGACGTCGACTCCAGCGCCACAGTCGGTATCGAGGCTGTTCCATCACCCTCAACGTGCCAGCAATACGCAGCACGGCGCCTTATTCCGTGCCAACACACTCCCCTAGCCGCAGCAAGGTTCGCGAGAACCGCCGCAACAGCTCCGGTCTGGCGCGGCAGCGTCTCCATCGCATATACTTAAGCTACTCTGTCCAGATTGATGCCCATCAGTCAGACCATATCTGGGTCAACACCCCCCTGGTTACTCGCAAACGGCAGATTCTATCATGTCTGCTTCTAGCAAGCCGATATCCGTCAATCTCACACACGTGCTCTACGTGTCCGACTCTACCATCGAAGGAGAAGTCGTGCTCGATTTCCGGCATCTCGTAGAGGACAAGATCGAAGAGGTTCATGTGAAGCTCAGGGGTCTCGCTCGCACGTACGCTAATCCGTGTCTTCGCGCTTCGTGCGATAGTCTGTGACTTGATGCACACAGGGATGTGACGCTGGGCGAGACCACGATGATCCAGAAGATCGAGCTCGTCCGAGACGATGTTTCTGTTTGGTCCAAGGGTGGGGCGTACCCCCTCTCAGGATCCGACGTCCTCCGCATCCCGTTCCGCTTCCACCTCCCCTCCAACTTGTATCCGTCCTGTCACTACACGAAGTATGGACAGAGGGGCAAGATTCGCTACGCAGTTTCGGCTGTTGGTGTGCGCCCTGGCGCGCTGAAGTTCAACCGCCGCGTCAACGCTCCAATTGCGCTCGTGCCAAAGGATACTCAAGGAGCGGCGCTTCGAGAGAAGCTCATTGCCGCGGCGTCTACAGGGATCCCTCTCCCTTGGCGGACCGAGCTAAAGGAAGAAAAGATGAGGCGAGGCCTGTGGGGAGACTACGCCACTGCGCAAGTTGAGGTACACTCACGCCTCCCGAACCGTGATAAAGGGCACCCGACGCTGACTCGCGATACAGCTGAAAATTCCCGACGTCTCATCGTATCCTCTCCGAGTACCGATTCCGTTCGTCATCAAGATCAAGTCCGTATCCGCCCCTGTGACTCGGGCCAAAGCGGACGCTCAACCCGCAGACAAGCCCGTATTCCCGCCCGTCCCTTCCAGCTACGCCCAAGTCGAATTCAAGCTCAGGCACCGCCTTTACCTCCAAGCACACAAATACGAGCAGAAGCATAAGGCGGATGTTCTCGCCTTTGCTAAGCCTGACACGGCGATCGAAGAGGACGTCCCTCCTCGGGTGTGGGTTCCGCTCGCAGGCGAGAAGGACGGAGGCGCCCATTCGGACGCGAAGGGGACGTGGGTACAAGAAGCGGCGTTCCGGTCCACGTTCCGCCTCGATTGCCCGCCGACCTTCGCGATGGAACTCATCAAGTGCGATGTACGCCGTCGACGCCCCTCTGTCTTGATGGAAACGTTCGATGCTGATCCATCGTATAGTACTTCCTCTCGTTGAACGTGCCGTTCCCGGGCGTCAAGAACGACGTCTTGTTAGAGGTGCCTATCGCCGTTACCTCTGGGCTCGACTCTCCCATCGGGTGCGACCCGGTCGGGGAGCCATCGACCTCCAGTCTGCTGGATCTTCCACCGTATGTTATCCGCGATGAATATCTCTCATCCTCATGCGATTTTCTGACATGACTCATAGGGAGTACTGGGATTCGAGCGACCGCGAGTGGGACGATCTCGAGAAGAAGGGCTGACCTCCTTGCACAATCACCCTACGGAACACATTGTTATCGATGCGAATACAGTTTGAACATATTCCGTGGTTGGTCCGGTACTGCAATCGTACACTGGTTTCTGCACCCCGTAGCTTATGCGCATGCCTTGTGTAGCTGTGCTCACGCGCTTTAGTTTAAGGTTGGACGTAATGAACTTTGTGGGCACTCCTCGCAGCGCTCTTGACTGTCCGCATCGCCCGCCCCCCTCGGGCACTTGGGGTCCGTAAAGGGCATTCATTGATGCGGTCAAAAGCTTAGTGAGTTGTTTTTTGGCCAATCCTGGAAATCCACAACATCTTCTGCAGGACAGACCGACAGACCGTGAGAAAGACGACCATAGTCTGCGTCATGCGGCCGGTATTACCAACGCCGTGGCTGGGGTGGTGAAACATATTTCCCCGCCTCAGACGTCGCCGACTGACATATCAGATAGTTGACAGATGCGTTAGGTGGTATGCCGTGCCCATGGCAAAGTTGGTGGTGGCGGTATGACCTGCTGTGACCGGCCCGGATTTCTTGCCCATGTTCTGGACAATCCTTCATAGGGCTCAGCATAGCACGTTGGTCGCTCGGTGCCTCAGCGCTCGAACATAGGTTCACCCGCAGCTTGAGGCTGTGACTATTGAAGTAGTGCCCGGTGCAATACGACTACACCATCGAGTCTCCATGAGCCCTAGGGCGCGCACAGGTATGCCAAGGTATCGCTTTCAATGAGCCTCTTTATATGCTCATGCACCTGTCGCACTACAGATCCGTAACAGTATTTCACCATCTCGCCTGACAACTCACGCTTCGCTCTACGCCCGCAAGTATCATAGATTTATCTGGGCTGAACTCTACTATGGCAGCATCGCCGAGATCCTTTAC
Organism: Trametes polyzona; assembly: GCA_022606195.1. Lineage (NCBI taxonomy): Eukaryota > Fungi > Basidiomycota > Agaricomycetes > Polyporales > Polyporaceae > Trametes > Trametes polyzona. Next base: position 3,131,617 of record JABYQF010000002.1, on the reverse strand, counting down.
CCTCCATCTTGCTCACGCACTATATGTGACCGGCTCTCCTCTCGAGGGCATCGTCGAGCTCGATCTCCGGCGCGAGGAACACGTCCAAGAAGTTCACGTCGAGCTACGAGGCACGGCACGCACGTACGTACACCCTCCCGTCGTGTCCTATAGTTTCTGATATGGCGAATCGTGCACTAGTGACATCAATCAAGGGGATGTTTGGGACTCGCACAACCTTTGCCTCGTCCACGGAACCATCTCTGTCTGGTCCCGAGATGGCGCTACCTCCAAATTGCCCTCGGACACCCTTCGGATCTCCTTCCGCTTCGATATCCCTGACGGTCTACCTCCGCCGTGTATTTATCATGGTATCGGCGGCCTGTTTTCAACCATCCGCTACACGGTCACAGCAGTTGCCGTCCGTTCTGGTGCCTTTCGTTCAAATCGGCGAATATCTCTTCCGATTGCCATGGTGCCGAGGGACCCAGTTGGCTTAGAGGTCCGACAGGCTCTTACCGCCATGACCACGTCGGGGATCGTACCGTCGTGGAGAACGGACAGAGTGCAACAACAGGTGAGGCGTGGTCTGTGGGGAACTCACGCTACTGCGCTGGTCGAGGTAAGGCTTGCACTTTTCCTGATGTTGCTGAGTAGTAAGATGTTGACCCTCATCACGTAGCTCCATATCCCGAACCTTGCCACATACCCATTGTTCACCCCGATCCCATTCGTCATCAAAATTCGAACGATCTCCGTACCCATCACCCGCGCCAAGGCCGCTGCCTATCCCGAGGACAGGCCAGTCTTTCCTCAGACGCCTACGAGCTACGAGCAATTAGAACTCAAGATTCGGCACCTGGTGACCCTGAAAGCGAAAACAATAAACATGAAGGAATACTGGGAGCGGATCAAAGATACGCGCCCTCTCGACTTGTATCGAGGAGGCGCAGTGAATGTGTCCCCACGCCAATGGATTCCACTATCGTCACAGGTTTCCCACCAGACTACAAAAGACCCCAGCCCAGACGAGAAGGGCAGTTGGATCCAGGAAGCGACGTTCCGATCCGCCTTCTGCCTCGACTGCCCTCCAACGTTCGAGATAGACCTTATGAAATGCGGGGTACGTTTCGCGCCCTGCACCTAGACTACCGTCCAAGCTGACCCCGCCGACAGTTTACCCTGATAGTGAACGTGCCATTTCCAGGCCTAAGGAACGATCTCTCGCTCGAGATGGGATTGATGAATGTGTCTTCCGGGCTGAAAGCTCCACTCTTTCACGACCGTGTCTCGGACCTTCAGCCAGCCGGCACGTATCTCGGGCTTCCTGCGTGCGTCTCATCCCATCCACTGCAGGCTACGACTAACGAGATCACTCCCGGTGCTAGGAGGTACTGGGATCTGTGCGAGTAAACGCTAGAATAGAGGATCACCCCAATACCTGATGTACAAGAACAGCTAGGTATGCGTCATAACTGCTTTATCCGGTCCCTTGGCCGGCGTCCACAGAGTGGGCACCGTAGCCTCGGTAGTTCGCCACGGTCCGTTGCGGTGCGTGCTTTCGAGGCGGCCCATTTCGTTTCTCCGCTAATAGTCTATCGCCCACGGAGTAATGACATCCTGGGACCACGCAGTCGTGTTCGGGATGCCGCCTCAGCTCTCGTCGCCCGTATTCAGTGGATATGGCGCCGTGTGCAAAGGCTGCACTCCGTGACCTCGGTTGAGCCCATCCCGTTCCGGCGGTCATGGGCGGGGGTTTCATTGCTTGTAGGCATGACACTAGGAAGAACTGTGCTGCGAACAACATGAACACCATCGCCCCTTCAAGAAGTTCATCTAGCTCACGCCCTTCAAGTTGGGCAGCCAATATTTTCTCCTAGGTCCCGCTTCGCATTCGGTAGCTAGCAGACCTCAAGTCATCCGCACCTTCGAATATACGCTCATGTACTCGCTGCAGGTTAGGATAGGCTGGACTGCAAGGAGGCCGGGAATCTCAGAAGGCCCGACATCTAGCTCGCCTTACGACGCGTGCTCGCCACGCGACCGAGGTTTGAGAGAAAGCAGCCGCGCGGAAATACCTCAAAATTTGCCGTTGCAGCTACCCGAAAGGTACTCTATAACAGCTTCGAGGCGGATCATCCCCTCGATGTCAGACGGTAGGTCACCAGGTACGGGCTTCGCCTCGGGGGCGTATAGGTACCGCTTCTAGCTTCTCCTTGGCGAAGCTCTCGTCTATTTCCTCGGGATAATTCGCGGAAGGCACGCATCAACTCATTACTAGCACCTCTTTCGAGAGGGAGACATGACGGTCCGTCCGACGCCGTTCGCCGCCTAGAGCTCTCCTTCGACGGTACCGCCGTTATGGGTCCACAGGGTGCACCGGAGAACACAGTGGCCTCCGAGACGGCTCAATACACTGTCACGGAGATTTGGAAGTCATATGTTCGCCACCATCCGAGCATCGCAGCCCGAGATTGTTCAAGAGTCTGTTTGCTTGTTTTCACGCTTCCGACGATGACGAAAAACCACCGTCGCGCCCTCGGTATAAAGCTCGAGGTTGGCGACCTGGGTGTCCTCAACGTGGAGTTCTCGTACTGCCGGTTCAGCAAGATGTGGTCGGCACTGCTCGCTTTCATCCTTGCCTCCGCCCATGCGTCCAACGCTCTACTCCGCTTTCCGTGCTCGCAGCTCACGGTAGTGCGCTCCGATCCGTACGTTCTCCATGCCCCGCCTCCATTGTACTCTCCTCATCGACAGCGCCATCCTCAGGCTCATCAATCCGGATGCGGTTGGCCAACATCTTCACCAGGTACGTAGCCGTAGGCTTCACTCTCTAGATCTCTTCCACTGATAATCATGCTCAGGTCATTGGCGGGGTACGTATTCTATCGCTTCGAGCCGTATCTTCTCCTCACGCATCGATACGCCATCACGCGGCCGCAGAACAGGTATGCCAATCGGGCCGTAAGCGGGACTAGGCTGACCAAGATTGATAGCTTCGACTTCAATATGCCGAGCGGACTAGACCTCGAGAAGACGGCCACTTGTAGCTCATGCTCTATCGTCGAGAACAAGTCCAACTACTGGACGCCGACTCTCCACTACCAAGCGGCAAACGGAAGCTTCATCCGGGTATGTACAGAAGTAGTTCTCCGATCATACACCCCTCATCGTCGCATTTGGCAGGTTCCTCAAGCTCCTGGCCCGTTAACAGGGAGCCCTAACGCAGGAATGGTTGTCTACTACATACAGACAGGAGGCAGCATCAAGGCATTCCCGAAGGTGACGCAACGCTACAGCCATAACGCAGTTGCCGCATATGCTCATTTCCACAACTTCTTCCAGGGCTTCCGTATGATAGCCGGTGACCCCTGGTTGCGTTCGTACGATCCCACCATCGACGACTCGCGCTCGATCACGTTTCGCTGCTTACAGTCAAACGATGCCTCCGGAAACGGTCCTGACACTCATGGCCTTCCGACTACGCCGTGCCCCGGGGGTATCCGCAGCCAAATCAACTTTCCCACGTACGCGATATCCCTCAGCTAGTATCCGCGTGCCTGTGCTCAACAACACTTATAGGTGCTGGGACGGCAAGAACCTCGACACGCCTAACCACAAGGTGCATACGTCGTGCTTAGGTATTCTCTTTCTACACCACTCATAGAACCCAGGATCACGTCCGCTATGCAATCGACGCGAGCTTCGGCGACTTCGGCAAGGGCTGTCCCTCCACACACCCGGTACAACTCCCGCTGCTATACCTTGAGACCTACTGGGATACTACCGCATTCAACAGCGGATGGCAGAACGGCAAGCAGCCATTCGTTTGGAGCATGGGTGATCCGTAAGAGCTTACATACTCTCACCACTTTCACCATGCACCGCTCATCACGTCGCTCCCCAGGACTGGCTATGGGTACCACGCCGACTACATGATGGGGTGGCCCGAGGACGTGCTCCAGAAGGCCATGGACCAGTGCACGGACTACGGAGGACAAGTCTCCTCATGCCCGGTCCTCCACACCCGTGCCGACCAGGATATGAATGATTGCGCCATCCCGCCGCGTGTGGACGAGGTATTCGAGGGCTGTGAGCACCGGTCATCTCCCTCGGCGCGAGGGCATCGCTAACCCCGCGGCAATTCCCAGGGACCAAAACGCTCCCTGGATGCAACCCCGTCCAGCAAGGCCCTGGCCGCGCGACGCCTGCGTCTGGCTGCGGCGCACCCACGACGACTCTGCCTGCGAATAAGGTCAGCTGGTTCAAGACCGGGATCGAAGGCTGGGAACCCGTCGGCTGCGCAGCAGAGCCTGCGGGGCAGTCACTCCTTACCGGCGGCACGACGTCGAGCAGCAGCATGACGATCGAGTCATGCTTGAGCACGTGCAAGAGCAAGGGGTTGCGCTTCGCAGGTCTGAAGAACGGCAACACATGCTCGTGCGGGAACACGTTCGACGCGAGCAAGGTGTCCTCGAAGTACGCGTGCAACATCGCGTGCAAGGGCAACGGCGGAGGTCGGTCCTCGTGAGGAGCACGTGTATATCGCCGGTGCTGACGGGACGTACAGAGTTCTGCGGCGCTGCGAACCGCCTCGCAGTCTACAACAGCGGCGCAGTGGTGACGATTCCTCCTACTCAGCCAACCACCACAGTTCCCAGTGGGCCCCAGCCAACCGGCTCTACTGTCGCGAAGTACGGTCAGGTAAGTGCTGAGCTTCTACGGAACGAGATTCCGGACTACTGACTGTGTGAAAAATAGTGTGGTGGACAGGGCGTGGGTACAATTTTCTGTTGGTCACTATACGAGTGGTTCTGATGGTCACTAATAGTACTCTGGACCTACGACTTGCGAGGCCGGTGCCACCTGCAAGCCACTCAACCCTTAGTGAGTAGTGTGTATCTCTCCGACTTGGTCGCTCCAGAACTAACTCATTGGTTACAGCTACTCGCAATGCCTTTGAATTCATTTGCCAATGAAGTTGCTTACGAGATCCAATACTACCCAGGCCTCGATGACCGTTCTCACCATTTATGTTGACTTTGCCTGTATCCCCCGATCGCACACCTCTGTTCCAGTAAGCTCTGAGAATATATAAACGAATTGATGTCTATGCCTGCTGCAGGGTAAAGAGTGATTTTTGGTGAATTGACCACACGGCTCGCCTGGAGCTAATGCATGCCGAACTTGCTCACTTGCCAAATTGAGCAGAGACGCGTCGCGGTAGCGTTGGGCGCCTGGAATGTTTCCGGCCCTTTTGCCACTTGCCTCTTGCTACTGTCTGCTTCCGCCTCTCAGCCTGCGGTCCTTGCACATCATCTCATTGAGGATTGTCCTGATACCCCGCTACCCCCTGCTACATTGAGCGCCATGCCAAGCGATCTAGACAAGTTCGTCCTCGTCTCCTCGTCGACCCACGCGTTTGTTCAGCTCTTGCACGCGCCAGACAGATCGAGCAGCTCCTTCGCTGCGAACCTATCTCGGAAGAGCAAGTAAAAAGGCTCTGCATCAAAGCGCGAGAAATACTCATAGAAGAAGCGAACGTACAAGTCGTGGACTCGCCCGTCACAGTACGTGCATCCTTTCCTCTCGCGCGGGAACGAACGCGGAGAATGACGCAGGTCGCGAGATATGCGGTGACATACACGGCCAGTTTTGGGACATGATGGAGCTCTTCAAGGTCGGGGGGCCTTGTCCGGAAACGAACTATCTCTTTATGGGTGCGTACCTCTCATCTGCTGCGTTCACGCGACCAACCATAGCCCGTCTCCTCAATACTGCGCGAATAGGCGACTTCGTCGACCGCGGCTTCTACAGCGTCGAGACGTTCCTCCTGCTCCTCGCACTCAAAGTTCGCTATCCAGAACGCATGACGCTCATCCGAGGCAACCACGAGTCGCGGCAGATCACGCAGGTGTACGGCTTCTACGACGAATGCCAACGAAAATATGGCAGCAGCAACGTCTGGAGATGGTGTTGCGAAGTGTTCGACTACCTCGCTCTTGGTGCCATCGTTGATGGGCGCGTCTTCTGTGTGCACGGTGGCCTCAGTCCAAGTCTCCAGGGAATCGATCAGGTACGTCTGCCCTCCGCCAGTTAACGTCTCCCAATCGAGAATGCCTAACCATGCGCATAGATCCGGACAATAGACCGAAAACAGGAGGTACCCCATGATGGTGCAATGTGTGACCTTCTGTGGTCAGACCCGGACGGTATGTTCGCTCTCGCGCTCATCAATCATCCATGCTCGCGTGCTCACGCGCGTAGATATCAATGGCTGGGGCATCTCCCCACGCGGGGCGGGCTACCTCTTTGGCGCGGACATCACGAAGGTGTTCGCGCACCGGAACGGGATAGACCTCATTGCTCGCGCGCACCAGCTCGCAATGGAGGGTTACAAGCTCATGTTTGACCGTGCGATCGTGACCGTCTGGAGCGCACCGAACTACTGTTACCGGTAAGCCCGTTCGCTTGTCTGCTGCCCAGGCGAAGGCGCTCATGGTGCCCGGCTAGCTGCGGCAATGTCGCGTCTATATTGGAGCTCGACGAGCATCTCGCCCAAGAGTACAAGGTGTTTTCGCATGCGCCATCGGTACCGTATTTCCTGGCAACTTGCTCAGTAGGGTTCTTCGCGCTGACTGACCTACCCAGGATGTCCGGTCGATACCAGCGAAACGCCCGCCAGCAGACTACTTCCTCTAGCTGGTGGATTGTTTGTGCTTTTGTTACCCGCGCCCTTGTGTACTCTTGTGTATTTTATGGCTGTAGCCTTAATCCCATCGCCGACGTTCTTGAGCAACGGAGATGCCCTGTGAGGACTGCATACCGCTACTGTCGGCCAGTCTTGATATTCACTGCAACGAATACCACGATACGCAACAGACTCAGCCTTTCGCCACATGGTAGAGATGTAAGCTGCCCTGGGGGTTGGCATTGTCGCTCTTGTACTGTTTACGTCCTCATGACGAGCCGGGTATGGCAGGGGTATGGGCGCGTATTTGTGCACGAGTCTTGAGATGACCCCGCCACAGCACTATGGGCGCTTGTTACCCCGCGTCGCAGCTTGCTCTCGTCCTCGTCTGACGTTCGACCCCCTTCCTGCGCGCCTTGACCAAGTCTTAGTTCGACCCGCCTCTCAGTTGTGGCCTCTACTCCTGCGCCATGGCGACAACTACGAAGAAGTCCTTCGTAGCGGAAGGCTCTGGTCACCGAGAGTACAAGTACTCTCAGGAGATATCCCAGATGATGTTCGTCTTTGGCGAAGTGCAGGAACCCAACCCGGAGACGGTCAATCTCGTCGAAGACATTGTGCGAAGTCAGCTCATTGAACTCGTAAGTGGCTACACCGCTCGTATACCGGTGTAGAGCTCGATGTCCATCGTCGTCTAGATTCTCCAAGCCCGCGCGCTAGCTACACGGAGAGGCGCACGATACCTGTCCGCCGAAGACCTGATCTTCCTCATTCGCCATGACCGAGCAAAGGTCAATCGACTGCGGACCTACCTTTCTTGGAAGGATGTGCGCAAGCACGCGAAAGACTCTGGAGGAGACGGGGGTGGAGGAGTCGAGGTCGAGACACTCGAGGACGGTGCAGACGGTACGTGCTTCAGTCCATGTGCCCCCCGTGTGCCACACAAACCCCGATCCCACGCGCGTAGACAAGCTCGCCGCCAAGGCGCAGAAGATTACTATTAAGCTCCCGTGGGAGATCACAACAATATTCTCGGACGTGCTACCAACGGATGACGAAGAGGACGAGGATGATATTGAGGCCCATGAGGCGTCCATTCAACGGCTCAAGGAGGCGGACGATGCTACTCGAGAGATGACGCGAGAAGAATACCAGCACTACTCTGACTGCAGACAGGCATCGTTCACATACCGCAAAGGTTCGTCTCAACTGCACACATGCTAAACTAGGTGAACCTGGGATATTGACATGTCCGCCCCTTTGGCCCGCAGCGAAGCGCTTCCGAGAATTCCTCAACCTCCCGCCTGCGCTCGACCTTAAGCAGGGCGATGACACCGTCGACATTGTCGGTTTCCTCGCCTTCGAGATGGTCCGCGCCCTCACAATCGCCGGCCTCGAAGTCAAGAAATCGCTCGAAGACGCATACCTCCGCGACGGCCCGCACCACCCCGGCTCGTCGCCCGTCCTCGGGAAGCGCAAAGCGCCACACGGGCTCGGGGCAGACGCGAAGCGCATGCGGCGCGAGGAGAGCCCAGAGCACGACGCGGACCAGCCGCTCCCGACGTGCTCGCTCTTCCTGCCCCCGCCCGAGGCGCGCACTGCGCTCCGCCCAGAGCACATCCAGGACGCGTTCGCGCGCATGCAGGGCGACTGGGCGCAGCGCCGCTCCGCGGGCATGCGCAACTGGCGCGGCGGGCTCATCCGGACCACCGTCAGCCTCATCTAGCGGTGGGCTGGATTGGGTTTTGCTCGCGTGTTACCCGTGCTGTCATTTGCTTTTTCTCGCGCTCTGGGACTGTTGTGTAGTGTGCTGTGTATTGTGATGTTGTACGATATGGTGTTTTTCCGTTCGCAACCGGACCTATTGGACGGCTGGTCGCCGCGCCTGCGCATATCTCCAATCGCTCGTCTGATCGCCTGTGTATCTCTTGTGCTGATAGACGGCAGTTCTGAGGACTCCGCGGCCGACATTGCTTTGTAAAAGGTATGCAATACGGCCAAGTGTTCTAGTCGCTCTACGAAACTGTACGCATCTGCAGGGTGGATACGCAGCGGAGAACTGCGACGTGCGTTGCGCACGAAGTACCAGTGATCAAAAGGAACTTCTTTGCGCATGTTGAGCGGCCGTTCCATGTCATACACACCTCTGCAAGTCTTGACTTTGATCGGCTTCTTGTGCAGATAAGCATGTCATAATTTGCGTAGGTCAAACGGCTTTAGAACCGCTGCACAACTGCAACCGAGGCACGAGCAAGGGGATTGAAAAACGCCAGCGTATATCAATATGCACCCGAGGGTATATGGATGTATTTCACCCAGAGGTTGCAAAAGCAGTCCGGTGACGGAGAGCTTCGGCTTACGAACGGCTTCCGGTCACCAAAGTTCAACACGACCACGAATACCATCCCATTTGTAACTACTCACTGATGACTGGGACCTAGGGATGAGACAGACATCAAGCGAGCTTTGGCATCCGTCAAGACACAAGCCGAAATATGTTATGCCGGCTAGCGACACGACGGTGGCGGCGCCCATCCTGACAGGGAAAATCCATCCCATGTCAAGTCGACATACCTGCCCGACCCCCAACGCGGTCCACCGCCGATCCCTAAAACGCGACCGAGTCGACACAGTGACCGGTGCCTATCCCCGCCGACGCAGGCCATTCAGTCCGCTATTCAATATTCCGGCACCGTGTGTGCTTCGTTTGATGATGTTGACAGACACTGACGGTGCGCACTGGGATCAAGGGACCGTCCGTCGCGTCGAGTGCCGCTAATGTCGTTGCGACCCACCGACTCCAGGAATGCGAGTTGCAATTGGCAAGTCTCGCCCAAGCCGTTTCGGGCTGACGGCCACGAGCATCAGCATGGAAGCACCAACCCGCGGGAATCCCGAGAGTGGCGGGACGGCCATGCAGTACACACATACGTAGCTATGCACTGGCGGGGTCTTCGCGGGTACGTATCACGATAATTGTATCGCACTCGCATTGAATGAGTATGTGCTGTGCGGTAGCACCGTCTCGCGATCGTATCCACCTCCAGCTTCCTGCACAGTGCTTTTTCCAGCTGGCGGGGTCCGAGGGCCGAGGTGCTCAGTAAGAGCCCATACACCCCCGCGTGCTGCGAACACACCCACCAACCGACCGTCGGCAATCCCTGAGGCCAGCCAGTGAGCGAACGCACGCAGTAGTAGTACTGTACTCCATGCGCGATCGGGGACTACGACCGTGCCCTCCACTCACTGAGGACGTCCGCAGATATCGAAGTCCCGACTGATCCGTTTTTGCGCTGTGCCGCTGTGTGCTCACTCAGCGCGTACGCAGATGCAGCCGAGCGTACGAACGTATCGGCATGTCCACGGTTCGGGCTTTCCGCCACAAGCAAGCACATAGCGAGTCAGCCTTCGTTTGTGTGCGTCGGCCTCGAGCACCGCGCGGTCATGCAGAGGTTCGCGGTACGGTCAACCGAGTGTATTGAACACAGGGCCCCGCGCGCTGCGTTGGGACAAGGCACGCGTCGACATGACTGTGCTGCACCCTGATCACCCTGCGGTACCCTGGACCGCACAGTCTCTGCCTCCAGCTTTAGGCGTTTGCGCGGGTAGGCTCCAGCTCAGCCGCGGGCGAGGATCTACGGCAGATTCGCCGTACCACAGTATGGCGTGCGCGCGGGGAATCCGCCGGTGTTCATCCCGCGCAGCGAGCTAGAAGACCTTGCAGCTTACAAGTGCCCAGTGCTCGCGCTGCGGGGGGCGCAACGTTATGCCGGGTACGTTTCCGGGTATCTTCGTGCTGAAGATGGGCGAGAGCTGAGCGCGACCGCGACCGCGATCGCCGGGGCGGCTGCAGCACTCTGGCCGTTGAATCAGCGATGATGCGACGACGAACCACAATATACATTGCACTCCTCGCGTGTTGCGCACTCCATTGAGTACACTTACAGTGCAGGACCACGCACCTGCTCGGCATCCCGCGTGTGCGCCCGCCCGCGCACCCGGGAGAATCAGCGCTCGCAGCCGGGCATTGCCATGCGCCCCTCAACAGGGCCCGCACGAGCGCAAGGGGCGATGCGATATTCAAAATGCATCTCCACGCACGGCCCTGGGCGCCAGCGACACGGTTTCGTCGTACATGGACGGCATTGTCCATTATACACGGCGCCGGCGGGGGCGTCCGAGAGCAGGACGCAGGGCGCGGTGGGAGCGTCGCGGAGTGGAAGCGGGGCGGCGTCTGTCGCTGTCGCTAGGCTGGAGGACGAGAGTGCTGACGTCGGACGGGGCGTGGGAGCGCGGGTCAGTCAGCTTACGGCTTCGGGCGCATTGGTGGCCTGAAATAGGGCTGGCCGACGGGCGCGCCTGGGCTGAAAGATGGGGGAGCCGAGCCGGTGCGATGGCGGGATGGCGATACGATGGGGCGGGCATGACACGGACGGGAAGCGAGGGGATCTGCGGAAGCCAAAAGAGCATGGTGCCGTGGTGCTGCGGTCGGGTAGAGACCAGGAGGCGGTGGTAAGCGGTCGGAGGGGGGGCGAGGACGAGGACGAGTGTGTGTGGGCGAGCGGGCGGTTAGGACGTTACGAGAGGGAGGGCCCGGAGGGGGCGGGAAGGCGATTGGCGGAAGGCGAGGGGGAGGGGTGCCTGGAGGTAGTCGCCGAGGAACAAGGGCGAATGGGAGGGGGCGGGGAGAGCATCTGACCGAAAGGAAGGGCCGCGGAAGAGCCACGGAGGGGAGGGCGGGGACAGAAATAATGGGAGACTGACGTCCACCGCTTCTCGGCGATGGCCTAGTGGAGAAGGCGGTCACGTTGGAGGAGTGTGTCGTAGCACGAGGCGGCACGAGGAGCGCTACTGCATACTCGGCCATCTTCTTCCTGCACACGCAGGCCGGAGCCAGGGCCGGGTTTGTGGACGAAGAGGCGTTTGAGTGGGCGCAGCGTCATCGGAGGGCGGGGGCGGAGGAGGAGGATAGAGACCGAGTTCATTATGAGCGAGAGGCCTAGGGCTTGGGATTGTCGATCGGGCAGAGAGGCAAGCGAGGTGGCCAACGCGCGCTGGGCACCCGACCGAAGCAGGCGCAGGCGCAGGCGAAGGTCGAAGCGCAATCAATGGCCGAAACGTGGAGACGGGAGACGACAGGCGGGTCCTGTCCTCGTCGTCGATTGCCGAAGATTGCATAGAAGCCCGTCTGGCCCCTCTCGCCCGTCCGAGGACCCCCTCGGTCGCCTCTCTTGTGCATGTCCAGCGCGAGCCGTGCAGGCCCGCGCGTGATCGATTTGAATGGGGAGGAGCGAGCGCAGGACGGGGGGGCGGGAGGGAGAGCACTGGCGGAGGAGAGAACAGGAAGCGGGGATGCCGGCGGAGGACGGGCGTCTAGATTGAGTCGCCCTCTGGTCTGATCTGCCCCGCCCGATTTGGGATGGGCTTACCAAGGGGACGGACAGGCGCCGGATGGACGAGGAGAAGGCCTGGGAGTGCCCTCTCTCCGGCGCCTACGACCGCAGACGCGACCACACCCTCCTCCGCTTTCAGTCGCCTCCCTTTGCTCCTCTCGACTCAAAACATATTATAATCCCTGTCCTCCGCCCCCTCCTCCTTCTCCTTCCCCTTCCGTCGCCCGCCCATGTCCCGTCCCTGTCCTCTCTATTAGCCGTCGCACTCCCTTCTCCCCCATCGCTCGCCAACTCTCCTCCTTCGCGATCACGCTAGCTTTACGTCCTAGCCGTCCCGCCAACCATGCCCCACTCCCTACCCCATCCCACCGACCCTGACGTCCCCTCCACCAACCGCTCTCTTTCCGCCCATCCAACCTACGACCCCGACATCTCTCCCTCCGATCCTGCTGCCCATCCGCCCCTCCCCAAGAAGAAACACGTCTGCCAGTTATGCAACCGCGCCTTCACCACCTCTGGCCATCTCTCCAGACACACCCGCATTCATACCGGCGAACGCAACCACAAGTGTCCCTTTCCCGGCTGCGAAACTCGGTGCTCCCGCCAGGATAACCTCCAGCAGCAGTCAGTCCCTTTCCCTCCTTCCTCCGGCATTTCTCCGTTGCCCTGTCATTTTCCCTTCCTGCCGCGTCTGTCCGTGTCGCGACCCTGCACACCCACAGACGCGTCCTTGCAGCCTCTGCACTCATCGTACACAACCTAATCAATCTCACTTCTCGTTGCAGCTACCGCATCCACCTCTCCCCGGGCTCCAGGAGGAATTCCGGTTCGGCCACCCGGGCAGCCATGAATCGTGCCAGTGCTTCCGACCGCCCGCGCTCCTCCCGCAGGCGCTCAAAGCATGATTCGCTCGACCCTGTCTCTCCAGTTCCGCCCACCCCCGTCCCCTCTCCTCCCCTCGAACCTCCGCCGCTCACCTCGGCCTACCAGTCTTTGGCTCCGCCGCCTCCCGCCCCGCAGCCGCCGGGATCCGACATTCCAGAGCCGCCAGACACGCCGCCGCCGCTCGCCCAGGCCTATCCCACACTACCACCGCCAACAGCGCCCATCTATCCACAACTTCCATTGCCAGGGCGGGACCCCGTAAGATCGGCCAGGTCGACCCCGGAAGCCTCCTACCACTCCCCGGTGTCCTATGCTCACTCGTCCCTCGCGACCGCCGCATCCTATCCACAATACGACGATCATACCTACCCGTCTTCCCAGGAGAGCCGCAACTCTTCCTCGTTCGGCCGTGCGTCCGCCAACGACGACTCGCGCTGGGCGTATCCTCAGCAGCAGCAGTCCTATTCTGCGAGCGGGTCCGACCGCTATTCCCCCGCATCTCCGGTCGCCAATGCGCAGTACACGGCACCCGCGTCTCCCGTCGACGCGTACAACGTTGGCACTCATCGTGCTTCTGGGCCCGGCAATTACCAGATGACCCAGGAATCTGTTTCGTACTACGGCCAATATCAACAGCGCCAGACCAGCACCGCCCTTGCCCCGACCGTTGGTAGCCCAGGTCCGCTATCCCAACCGCAACAACAGCAGAGCTCGCACCGGCACTCGATCGCGCACATTTCGAACCCGGTGAACCGGCAACACTCGCCAACGACGTCGGCAAATTCGGCGTCGCCCATCGTCAGTCATCCCTCGACCCCTGGGTACGGCTACGTGTCCAGTTCGATGGGAAGCTACCCCGAGTCGCCGCCGGGGTCGGAAAGTCCCGTTGCACCGCCGTCATCGCAGTTGCCGTCGGGAATGGTAGCTACCGCGACCGCGTACGGCTACGAGTCCAACTCGCTCGCGTCGGCTGGTTATGCCCTACCGCCCCCTCAGCCCCAAGTCCAGCACCAGCAGACGCAGGGATACGACCGCACGCTGCCGAGCCTCTCCCCAGTACACTCCCGGGAATCTCAGCTGCAGATGCCACCGACGCTGACGACGCACTTCAACTACGGACAGTCGAACTCGGTCTCGTACACGAGCGGATCTTCGGGCGTCATCCGGCATGCGTCCCCTCCTCCCGTCCTCGCGCCGATCCAAGGTCCGCGCATGCTCCGTCGTGATGCCGGCGCAGTGGGCACGCAGGCGCAGACAGGGGCCATGCGCTACGCGTCCCCGCCGCAGCCGCCCATGCAGTCGCTCGCGAGCGTCAGCCGGAGCTCCGGGGGCGGGCATGCGTTTTCCTACCCGCCGCCGCCCTCCGCGCACTCTCCCACGTACGCGTCTTCTTCGTATGGATCGGCATCGGCATCGAGCGCGAGCGCAGCCGCAGGCGGCTCGGGCTATTACTACCAGCCGTCGCACCAACAGCAGCACCAGCACCAGCAGAATGTGCATGGGCACGGTCATCGGGAGCCGTCGCCGGAGCCCGTGGACGCGGGCTCCGCTGCGGAGCAGTATCTCGAGCTGCACCAGCCCCAACCTCAGCGCCATGCGGGCCACCAGCACCAGTACATGCAGACGGGCGCGGTGCTCGGCGGGGCGTCGGCGCACGCGCATGCGCACACGGTTCATCATCCGGTCTGGCGCGCCGAGGACTATCATCGTGGGCGGGGCGGGCTCGTGCAGTGAGCGGCCATCATCGTGCTGTCGAGAGCGGTGTCGCCGCTGCCTATTTTTCGACCGCTGGTTCGCCCTCTTGCCGCGGTCGCTCGGTCGACCAGTCGCTCGTCCGGTGTCCTCCACATCGGGCATTCGTCCCATGGGGTTGTGGGCGCCGCGCGGTGCGGTGCGCTTCTCGCGTGCGCCGCTAGGGGGGGATGCAGTTCCCACTGGTGGGGTCGGTGGCTTTCATCTGTCGTTCATCTCCCTCGCGTGTTCTCTTCTTTTCGCATCCGATCCCCTTCTCCTATCTGCGCTTCCTGCTCAGCTGGCCTCTCGTCTCGCTTCGTCCGCTTCGTCTCTCGCCTGGTCCATCCGTTGGTTCTCGTTCCGGTCTCCCCCTCGT
This sequence comes from Trametes polyzona, assembly GCA_022606195.1. NCBI lineage: Eukaryota > Fungi > Basidiomycota > Agaricomycetes > Polyporales > Polyporaceae > Trametes > Trametes polyzona. The sequence continues at coordinate 3,116,559 of JABYQF010000002.1, read as the reverse complement.
CTCACTTCGCTCCGTCTCGTATCCTATGCACATGCTCGTCATCATCATCGCTGTCTCTATCGCGCATCGCACATATCCCGTCACGCTCCGTCTACACTACTGCACCACCACCTACAAAAACCGTATTCTCTCACCTGTCGTATATCGTCTCGTCCTGTCTTGCTGCTGCTGCTCTCTCTGCCCCTGCCCTCGTATCATAGCACCTCCCTTCACGGTTGGATATTTATCTGCCCATTCATTCACTGTACACATTAGTCTGCTCGCACATAGCCCTATATCACTCTCCCTCATCTCTCGCCCAGTATAGTATATCCCCATCCCTACGTCTATCTTAGCCACCGATATTACTGCTGTCCGCGGATTGTACCCATCTATCCCGCCAGGAGCATCTTGCGTACATACCATCATCCCCATCTATTCCTATTCCCTTTCACTTTCACTTTCACCATGTTCCCCCTCTGCCTCGCCCTCCTTCTGCCGTCGCTCCCGCTCTGCACGCCCGTCGGATCCCTCTGTACATACCCCGCCCGTCCGCGTTCGGTCTGCGCCCCGCATGTGTCTGTTGTGTATTGTGTACTTCTTGGAAGCCCCGTAGCCAGTATCTACTATCTAGAGAGCCGTAGCCGAGTAATAGAGCCGTGCGTGTGTGCCTAGCCTAGCCGCTTCCGCTCCCGAGTGTGTGCCGTGTCCGAGTCCGAGTCCGACTCTGGCTCTCCGGGGCCGTCGATGCTTCCCTGAGCAACTCGTGCGCGTGGCCCGACCCCGAGCGCAGGTACCGTGCTCACCTACCCTGGCAGGTCGCTCCCCGAGACCGGGAGGGTCGGAGTCCGGGCACTCGGGTTTGCGCGTGGGCGCTCATGTTGGAGATGCCGCGGTGGTATGTCGGGATTGGGAAGCGGGAGGACAGAGGGACGGAGACGGACCGCTCGCTTGTGCTGCTCATTTCGGGCTTTTGCGAGGCGTGGATATTGGCTGCGTGAGAGAGCCCGGGGGTAGTAGTAGAAACAATGTGGGTAGATATGCTGTATGCTGGAAGGCACGAGGATGTGGCGGGGGTTACTTTAATACTTATGATGCAAGCGGGGGAACTTGGAGGGTTGCCTTTCTGGGCTGGCGATGGCTCATCTAAGCGGAAATTTGAGACGACGCGCGCGCCACACCTGCAGCGCATCGATCCCTCCTTCCTCCTCCTTCCTCTTTCCACCCACCCATCCCCTTCCTCCTCGTCCCTCATCGCATCCTCGGGCCTCCCGTAAAAGCATCGTCCCCGCCGTACGACACAGACACATAGAAGAGACCGCACACGCACACGATGGCCCCCTCCGCGTCCAAGCAGAAGCGTCTCGCCGAAAAGGCCGCAAAGCAGGCCGCAAAGGGCAAGGGCGCGACCGACGCCTCCACCACCACCGGCACCTCCCCCTCGGGCTCCGCCAACGGCTCGTCCGTCAACACCCCGCTCACCAACACCTCCGCCGCGACGAGCCACGAGGACCTCTCGGCGATGGCGAAGCTCCAGATTGCGACGGATCGGTGAGTGCCCGTCTGTCTGCGCTTCCTGACCTACCCCCGGCATTCCCTGCGTCTCCTCGCTCGCTCGCTCCTGGTAGATGCATGTGTGCACCTGGAGCGCGCAAAGACGTAATGCGTCAAGCGTGGAGGCGGATGCGGGGAGGGGCGAATCAGAACGAGGCGAATGCTAACCGAGCCCTGCAGGAGCGCAGCCGGTGTCCTCGTATCCGACCCCAAGGGTCGCGACATCAAGATCGACTCGTACACCCTCTCTTTCCACGGCCGGTTACTCATCGAAGGCGCCGAGGTGTCCCTGAACTACGGTCAGCGATATGGTCTCCTCGGTGAAAACGGTTCCGGCAAGGTACGCTATTTTCCTGACTTCTGGGGCGCGACTTGGTGTTAATCCGCAACGTGCCGGTGACGTACAGTCAACATTCCTGCAATCCATCGCTGAGCGCGATATCCCCATCCCGGAGCACATCGACATCTACCTCGTCCGCGGTGAGGCGGAGCCGTCCGAGGTGAACGCAATCGACTACATCGTCAAGTCCGCAAAGGACAAGGTCGCGAAGCTCGAGGCGCGCATCGAGGAGCTCTCCGTCGCGGACGACGTCGACGAGGTCGCGCTGGACCACCTGTACGAGGAGCTCGAGGAGATGGATCCCTCGACGTTCGAGGCCAAGGCGGGCTCGATCCTCCACGGTCTTGGCTTCTCGCAGCAGATGATGCACAAGCCGACGAAGGACATGTCCGGAGGATGGCGGATGCGCGTCGCGCTTGCGCGCGCGCTGTTCGTCAAGCCGCACCTGCTCCTGCTCGACGAGCCGACGAACCACTTGGATCTCGAGGCCGTCGTGTGGCTGGAGGCGTACCTGTCCATGTACAACCACATCCTCGTCATCACCTCGCACTCGCAGGACTTCATGGACAGCGTGTGCACGAACATCATGGACCTCACCCCGAAGAAGAAGCTCGTGTACTACGGTGGTAACTACTCGACCTACGTCCGGACAAAGTCCGAGAACGAGGTCAACCAGATGAAGGCGTATCAGAAGCAGCAGGAGGAAATCGCCCACATCAAGAAGTGCGTTTGCGCTCGGACCCGCTTCCCCGGAATGGAGTGCTGATGCCTTTTTCCTCCCTTAGGTTCATCGCTTCCGCGGGTACCTACGCGAACTTGGTCAAGCAGGCCAAGTCGAAGCAGAAGATCATCGACAAGATGGAGGCCGCGGGTCTCATCGAGAAGATCGAGGTTCCCAAGCCGCTCCGCTTCAACTTCGAGGACGTCGCGAAGCTCCCGCCGCCCATCCTCGCCTTCAACGAGGTCGCGTTCTCCTACTCGGGCAAGAAGGAGGACTACCTCTACCAGAACCTCTCCTTCGGTATCGAGTATGTAGCTTTTCGCGACCCTCAGCCCGAATGCGAGCTAACCACCTTCGCAGCATGGACTCGCGTATCGCCATCGTCGGCCAGAACGGTACCGGCAAGTCGACGCTGCTCAACCTCATCACGGGCGCGCTGCAGCCGTGCGAAGGCACGATCTCGCGGCACGTCGGCCTGAAGCTCGCCAAGTACTCGCAGCACTCGGCGGACCAGCTCCCGTACGACAAGAGCCCGATCGAGCACCTCCAGTCGCTCTACTCCGTCAAGTACCCCGAGAAGGATATCCAGGCGTGGCGTGCGCAGCTCGGCCGCTTCGGTCTTACCGGCGCGCACCAAACGTCGCCCATCAAGCAGCTCTCGGATGGTCTCCGGAACCGGTAAGTTATGCCGCGGTGCTCGATAATGTCTATATACTCAACGACGGGGCGTACAGTGTTGTGTTCGCACAGCTCGCGATGGAGCACCCGCACATCCTGCTGCTCGATGAGCCGACTAACCACTTGGACATGGCCTCCATCGATGCGCTTGCCCGCGCGATCAAGGAGTACGCCGGTGGTGTCGTCATCGTGTCTCACGACTTCCGTATGTTATGCTCTCCGAAGTACTATTATTCGCCCGCGCCTAACGATCGTGCGTGCAGGTCTCATCTCTCAAGTCGCGGAGGAGCTCTGGGAGGTCAAGGATCGCAAGATCAAGAACTTGACCAAGGAGGACATCACGATCGTCGACTACAAGAACCTGCTCGTCAAGAACAGTACGTCGTCTTCCGTGTACCGGCTTTGACGTTATGCTAAGACAAGTTGTAGGTTACTCCGCTCTCGAGAAGGCGAAGCTGTTCAGCAAGTCGACGGGCAAGACGAAGGCGTAAACTTTCTTCGTCCCACTCTCTACTGTACATGTCACGACCGCCACACGACCTCTCCCGCCCGCCCTCACCTATCCGCTCCCTTCACCCTTCACGAACCCTGTAGCAGCCTCTGTAGCAGAAGCATCCCCCGATTTCCGTAGCCGTAGTAGCACTAGTGTACGCCCGTCGCGCCGCGCCGCTCGACGTCCTGTAGAAGACCCAGATCCCCCGCACCACCACCGTCACCACCCGCTCGTCTTTGAAACAACACAACACAGCACATACACACTTGCACCTTGCACATCGTTACGAGCCCCGTTGCATCTGCACTTGCACCGCATGTATTCCAATGCAATATCATATAGAGCACGGCCTCTCTATTTCTTGTTACTCATACTGGATCTAGCGTAAGATTATGGCGGTCACCGGTGTACACTGGTAAGTTGCGGCGAACCCTGAGGCTCGCCTATGGTCAAATGGCGTGTGAATGCGGCGACGTACCCAAGCCTGGGCGATTGCAGCGGGTTGCGGCGACTCCAACCCTGGTAGTAGTGGTTAACGACATGGATAGATGATAGGGGGGCACGGAATCACTATTTGAGCAGGTTTCCGCTCAATTGATCACCGACAGAGTCACTGAGCCCCGATGTCCCAAGATGTCCCCAGGTTGTTGGGATACATACTCCCTAAGTACTATCTAGGGCGTCAATTATCACCTTGGTAAGGGGTATGCATGGCCGTCGCTGCCGCCGGGGAATCCGAGGGGGATCTCTCCTGAGAGTGTTGTGAGTCGCTCCAAGCGTCACTCGGTTGTCTGTGTCACAGACGGCACACATGTAAGTAACAATCGCGCTCGGAGTGTGCGCGGATGCATTCACGCGCCTCGATCGGCGTAAACGAACGCCTCTCAAACGTACATGCACGACGTTTCATACCATTGAGAACACAGCCGGTGAACCAGATACGAAACCCCATACCCACAAGCCCACCTACTCGAGAGTAGGCGGCGACCGCCCGCTACCCATCATGACCCACGCACCCTCGCTTGAGACGTCGTCGATGGTCAGGAAGACAGTCGCCGGACCGGGCGGGAACACACGCCCGTTCGGCGGCGTCGTGAACGTGAGCGACTTGCGGTCGCGCGAGATCGTCGCGTCCATGAACACGAGACGCGCCCCGGAGTGGAACGCGTGGCTCGAGAACCCGAGGTCCATGAGCGAAACTACACATGCCGCCACCTGTATGAGCAAAACTCGCGCGCGTGACGAACGAACGACGAGGAGCGTACCTTGAACCTTCGCACCCGGGCGTGCAAGGGACGATGGCACCGAGATCGGGACGGTCACCTTTCTGTTGAACGCGAGCTTCTTGGGCGCGTTCAGGATCTTCGGCCGCTCGACGAACATGAACGGCGGGTCGAGCGTCTGCACCCTGAACTCGCTCGGGAACTTGACGTCGGGCCCGACGGTCGTGTTCTGGTTCGGGTTGCTGCCCGCGATGAGGAAGTTGCCCTGCGGGGTGAGGGTGATGCTCGAGTGGTACACGCGCGCGATGCCCGAGGAGGGCATGCCCGCGTTGCTGATGCGGCGGCCGAGCGGGGCGTCGGGCGTGTAGAGCGAGGGCACGAGCACCGCGTGATCCGAGTTCGAGTTCCCGATGGGGTGTCCGACTGAGTGGATGGCGGCGAAGCCTGAGCGCGCGCCGTTCGCAATGAGAACCTGGCCGTTGGGGAGGTGGACGAGCTCAGGCATGGTTCGCCCCTCGAGCATGTGCTCGACTTCCCAGCCCCTCGCGATGCCCTCTTCGTCGAGACGGATGCGCGAGCACTGGGAAGTGGCCGGCGTCTGCGAAGACAACTGGAGAGGGTCGATGGTGTCGGTTTGGGTGCCGCCGCAGACGAGAACCTCGGGAATGAAGTCGGGAGGGGAGAGCGGGAGGAGGATCGCGGAGCCGTCGATCGGGTTCGTGACGCGCACATTGTTCGGGATGTCGGGGAGGATCCTCTCGGTATTGGCTTCGATGTCGTAGATGATGGACTGGTTGTTCGCTACCATGAACACTTTCCCGTCAGGCAACGCGAAGATACTACAGAAATATCACTATCAGTACCGGTCCATATGGCACGATGGGAAAATGGGCACGCACCGCGGGAACAGGTTGGACGGCAGGCTCCGCTTCAGGAATTCCGACGGCCGTGGTGTGCTCTCCTTTGGTGGGAAGAACTCGAAGCTAAGAGCAGGATCGGTGTTGTAGAAAGGTGTGTCCTCATGCATGCCACCAACGATCAAGAGACTACCGTCAAAGATGCGTACGGAGGAGGGGTACCAACGCTTCTCAAGCAAGTGCAAATTGATGGGGTCCTCGAAGAGTGTACAGCCGTCTCCACTGGGGGATGCGCACGGCTCGAACAACCTGATAGCCTGGTTTCCGGGCTTGATGTCGGGATTTCCCGGGAAGCCGTTGGGATCGCCGCCAACGCTAGCCTGTGGGGAAAGGTACTGTTAGCAACGGTTGCTCACGGTGTGCCCCTTGTACACTGACCATGGTCCCATTGCTCAGAAGAGCACCGCTTGCGCAGAATGAGTTGGTTAGGACGTCGAGTGGACGCACTGTGCTCGTCTTCAGATTCCAGAGAGCGCCCCAAGCAGAGTGGCCATTGATCTGGAGCGGGTCGTCGGAAGCACGGTCGAAAAACACCACGAGGGTGGGCGACACGACGATCGATTCCAGAGCGACGATACCCGAGCGCTCCTGCTTGAGGTCGAAACGCCAGCCGGGGGCGGCCGGGGCGGAGAGTGCACAGGATATGAAAGCGGACAAGATCGGGAGTACGGATGTCTTCATGTTGAATATCCGAAGTAGAGGGTAAATGGGATCCTAGGAGGGTACCGAGCGAGGTCCCTACCTGCTTACCTCGCATCTCGCCTACGCTTTATAGGCGGCCCTCTGTTCTTTGCATCGCAGGAGACATCAGACAGTGACTCAGCGCATGGAAAATCGTCTATTGAACGGAGGACGCGGCTCCCCTAGCAGCCTTCTGCTGATGCACAACAAGCAAGGATGACCTTCGAAGAGCTTGGAAAGACGTCTCATATGATGCCTGAGCGCCTCTGACTGAAGAGGAGGAGGCCGCCATGGAGGCACCGGTTATCCACGCCTCAGAGAGCGTGTGAGCGATACCCGCCCTGCGGGACAAAGAAGCAAATGCTCGCGACCAAAAACAAGGTGATGCACTGAGTGGGGCGTGCGGTTCAGCTTGGCAGTCCCACGGTGATTGTCTTCATTCCAGTGGATTCCAGGATAGAGGTTCACGGGGTCGGAATATGAGCCATTTGTGCGTGGAAGCTAGGTTCAAGTACCAGAGACGAGACCAAAGCGCATGCTGCCCCGTGAGAGCGGGTACCCGTCCTCTATTCACTATGCGGCACAGAAATGCGGTGATTCGTACAGCCGGTGATATGCGCAGAGAGCAAGCCGACGGCTGGGGTCAAGAGGGAGAACAGGCGACGACCATTCCAGTCAGGCCGCGTGTGCGAGCGTCTAACCCTCGTGTGCCACGGGCGCCTCCGCGTGGAACTCAACGATCTTACCGTTTAAGGCAGGGTAGTTGCTTGATTAAGATGGACACGCACATCGACACTTTGCTGTGCACGTCGTCCGCGTAGCTCTCCCGGCTCTGCCAAGTTAAACGCAACCCAACCGCAGTACTCGCTCGCGTTGCCAGCTGCTAGCATGTACATGTCGTGCCGCTCCGCATATTAAAGGTAGGTCTCGGTCCGTGTGCCCTTCCGTCAGCGGTCCATCTCGTCCCCCGTAACGACTCGGCGCCCGAGGCTGGATTCCCATTCCGACAAGACCTCATAACATCTGATCACAATGGCAGCGACGTATGTTCTCATTATTCGTGATGTGTCTTATCGCCTTACCCCCAAGTCAGTAAGCGGAAGCGGGATGAGAGTAATGAATCAAGCGTGGTCGGCATACGCACCACGGCCAGTTCCCCACCCACTACTAAACAGCGCAGGGCGACACTGGATTCTGGCGTGCCAGGATTTGCGCCTGACGCAGGCCCTTCACTTGATTCGACGTACGTTCAAGTGGTGAATGACACCGATACGAGCCGCGCACCCCAGCTCATGGAACTCCTGGACCTCACCTCCCTGAAATCTGCTCATGATATTTCCGCTCGTTTTGAAGTCTTGGCCCGCGAGTTACTACACAACCATCGTATTGAGGTGGCAAGGGAGGGGAAGCCTTCGGAGTCCCTAGAGCTCTTGGAGCTTGAGTTCTATCTGTATGCGTCCGACGTGCACGAAGACCCGTTCACGCACGCCAGCGCCGAGCAGAGTCAAGCAGGACGATGGTATGTTCTATGAAGACCCTATATCCCTACCTTGCAACCTTATCAGGCTTGGTTTGCAAGGTACTTCCACCGACCACCGTGGCGCACGAACGACCCTACCTCGTCGTCCGTAGGGCCCATGGGGTACCGAGGCGGGACGCGGAAAGGGCTGGACATCACCATCGGCCAGCCGCCCGCCGCGATCGCTTCCAAGTACTTCGGTCATACCAGCACCCAAGCAGCGTCGAGCTCGGGCTCTCAGAGCAGCATTTTGCGTGGGGGTATTCTCCTTCGCTCCATCCGCCGTACCAGCGACTCCAAAGTGATATCGGGCCCGTCGCTTCTGGTCGACGAAGTGCTCCGTTTGAACGGGGCAAAGGACATCGCGGAGCTCGTCGGCGCCAACTGGGACGGCGACATATCCGCCTTCCCTCCTTCCTCTCGCCCCGCCTCGCGAGCATCCACTATGTACCTCCGACGCGTCGCTCCCACTGCTACTACCCCACCCGCCTCATCCTCATGCTCTGGGAACGACCCTAAACCACGCATATCCCACTCTCCGCGCATCGGCCTCGATATCTCGCATCCATCTATCCCCGCCGCCTCCGCGCTCGACCACCCGCGCGTACACTTCATCGCCCGCCCATACCGGTTCTTCACGCACCCGCACCTCCTCACCGCCAACGGCCGCGGCCAGACCTTCCTAGGCGTGCACGACGCGCTCGCCGAGGGCGCGCACCGCACCACGGACACGGAGCTCCTCGCCGAGCTCGTGAAGCTCACGGGCGTCAAGCCTCCGACGGCGGCGAAGTACCTTGATGCGCTGAAGGGGGGCCTCGAAGGTGGGGAGATCAAGCAGTGGATCGGACCGAAGGGGAAGACGGTGCTCTCTTCTATCACTGCGTGGCTGGCAATGCAGGGCACACTGCGTCGGCTCCGCCCCTCTCAGTCTGCGACGGCGGGGTCTAGCATGAATCCCGTGTGAGGCAAAGCACACCGGGTTCGCGCGGGGGTCGTTGACCACCTCGGGTACAAGGATGAGTACTGAAGCAAATGGTATCGTTGCGCGACGTTGAGCTGCCCGCGCGGGGCTACATGGTCTAATCTAGCTATAGTAGGCTACAATGGGGGGTGAAACAGTAGTACTCAAGCAACTCCTAAATAGGTTACTTTAGATCTCGCCCATATAACGGTCGTAATGTCGTCATCGTCTTTCGTCTCGTCATGTCACGTACCGCCCAACGCGGCGCAACAGGACCTTCGTCCGCTTGCCCTGCGCGATGTCGTCCATATCGCGCTGCGCGCGCTCTTCCGCCTCCTTCTCGCGCATCTCCACGCCCTCGCCCTTGCGCCACACCGCGTCGGAGTCAAGGTCGACCTCCATGAGCGGCACGAGGTGCGTGCGCTGGCCCAAATAAAAGCGCTCGTAGACCCAGTACCCGACGTAGCAGAGGACGTACACGGCGAGGCCGATGTACGTCGCGACGATGTTCTGCGGGCTGAACGGCGTCTCGACGACGGCCGAGTACCCCTGCGCGGCGAACATGAGCACCGCGAGGATGACGGTCGCGACCGGCAACACGGGGTACAGCGGCTGGCGGTAGGGCAGGTCCTCGAGCGCGCGGCCCTGCGCCTCCCACGCGCGCCGGAAGCGGATCGAGATCACGCCGATCGTGCCCCAGACGAGGAGCGAGGACATGCCGGTGAGGTCGAGCAGCCACGTGAAGACGACGCCTTCGCCCCAGATCGTGGTGAGGAAGGTGACGAAGGAGACGGCGAGCGAGAGCCTAAATGGCAGCGCGCGCGTATGGGTGAGCGAAGCGGCGCGTGTGTGTGCGATCCGGCTACTCACAGAAGTGCGGGGACGGGTACGCCGCGGCGGTTGACCCAGCCGAAGATACGCGGCGCATGACCTGCGCGAGCCATGGAGAGGAGCATACGGGAGCTCGCGTAGAAGCAGGAGTTTGTAGCTGAAAGCACGGCGGTGAGCAGTACTGCGTTGATTACATGGGCGGCAGCACCGAAGCCCGCTCGCTGGAAGACGACGGTGAGGGGTGAAGCGGTCACGTTCGAGTCTGTGATATCGGTAAGCGCAGTTGAACGCAACACTAGGCTATCGAAACGTACCGAACGCGGCGCTGAGGAGAGTTGGGTCCTGATAGTTGATGTTGAGGCCAATCGTCAGGATGGTGAGGATGTAAAACACGACGATGCGGAAGAACGTCGCGCGGATGGCACGCGGGACGGACTTGTGCGGGCTCGCGCTCTCTCCAGCCGCCAAGGAGACGAGCTCGACGCCACCGTACGAGTAGAAGGCGAACACGAACGTCTGCGCGAACGCGCTGAAACCACCCACAAACGCCTGGCCGTTGCTGAAGTTGGCTAGACCCTACATTGTCGAGGATATATGTCATCCATGATAACATGCAGGTACAAAAATGGGTCCGTGGGTGTGAGTATGGGGATACTTCGCAGTTGGGAGTGAGACGTACCGGTCCGGGGTGACCGTGGACGCCGCCCCAGTTGTAGATAAGGCCGACGAATATGAAGACGATGATCATGAGGACCTTGATCATGGCGAACCAGTACTCGGACTCGCCTACATGCGTTGAAGCGTCAGCACGTAAGAAATCATAACGCTTACTGCAAGAATACTAAGTATAGTCGACGTACCATACACGCGCACGTGAATTAGCTGCATGGCGAATATGGGCGTGACGATGATGAGAGCCCACTGCCACCCCGTGATGCGAGGGTCCCAGTACTACGAGCGATAGACATTAAGCAAGGAGAGATTTCTGTGAACGGCGGAGAACCCACCTGAAGAATGACCGCGGCGGCCGTGAGTTCACTCGCTGTGGGAACACGGTACATTAGATCGGCTGAGAACGAGGCAATCGTGTGAACGCACGGATAGATAAGCTCCTGGAGGGTGGGGAGTTTCCGACATGAGTAACGGCAACGGCTGAAAGCTAAGATCTGCTCGCACCATTGTAGCCAGTAGTTCCAGCCTATATGTATGTTAGGTCAGTGCGAGTACGAAAAGTAGGGGGAGAAAACTAGCGGACCTAATGTGAACCCGAGAGCGGGGGAGAAGAAGCGGGTGCCGAAGACGGCGAAGGTACCCGAGACGGGGATGTAGGCGGCCATCTCCCCTCTGCGGCAAGGGTGTTAGAAGGGGCTATACGGAGAGCGCCGGGCACGTACAATGAGATGACTACGGCATAGCAGAATATTCCGACGATAAAGTACGAAATGAGGGCACTGGCGGGGCCCGCGGTCGCTATCGCCTGGATGACACTCAGCACAGTCCAGGGAGTGCGCGCAACGGAGGGGGAGAACGCACGGAGCCTGCACTGAGGAAGATGCCGGTGCCAATGGTGCCGCCGATGGCTTGTGGTACGGACGAGCGTTTAATGAGATGTGGGCGCGGCGATCGCAGCGAGGACGCGCACCGATCATGGTCAAGTGGCGGCTCTTCATGGCGCGCTTTGTTTCGTTCTGGGCGGTCGCGTTTCCGACGAGGACGCGCTTCCACATGGGCGTTTTCGGGGGCTCGAGCACGGATTCCGTGTCGGCCGGAATGGGGGCCTTTTCGAGGCTGCTGTCGGGGAGTTCCTTGGCGTCGACGGCGGACGTCCAAGAGGAGGACGCCGAGGGCGAGGCGGCGGGTACACCTCCGGCCATGGTGCGCTTGGTACCAGAGGAGAGAGAGAGAGCTGGGAACGCGGCGAAGCGGGAAGCGAGAACTGAGAAGAGGACGGGAGAGACTGGAGAAGCGGGGAGCGCCCGGTGCCAAGCTCGCGTTTGCAGAGTCAAGTCGAGTCGGCGCCCCGGCCCGGGCAATTTTGACGGCGATCGCGATCTGAAAGTGGGTGCAGACCACGGCCGGCCGCCGGGGTCCTCGCGCGTCGCGTGCATTCGGGGAGCGGGTGGCAGTGCCAGCGGTCTCGGGTGCGGGGTCGGGGGATGCCGCGACGAGTGAGGGGAATCGGGTTTGATTGGGCGGCGAGTGACTTCGGCCGTTCGGGGCGGCGAGACGGATCGCGCGCGCACGGGCGGCGTGAGCGTCCGACGGAGACTCTCCGTCCCAGCACCAGGCAGAGAACGGACGAGACCGTCTCGAGCCTCTCGCGCTCTCGGAATATCTCCTCGCTCTCCTCTTCCCCAGTCCCCGACCCCGACCTCCCGACTCCCTGTCCCTGCTCCCCTCTTATGTTCCGCAGCCCGCGCTCTCTCTGCTGATCATCGCCGTCTAGTCTCGCTTTCCGATTCTTCTCCGTTCCTCCTCGTATCTCTTGTCCCCCCTCCCTCGCGCCATCCATGAAAGACGGCAAGCAACGTGCAAAGCCTGATGGGTCCATCGTTCCATCAGGTCGCGGCACCTACGCAAAACAGGCCTGTAGCCATTGCAGGAAAAGGTACGCCTACCCCGCGCCCAGCCTACCCCGCACTCCTCACCCCCCCCCCCCCCGCGCAGGAAAAGCAAATGCGACGGCAGAACTCCCGTCTGCGGCCCTTGTGAGAAAGCGGGCCGTGCCTCAGAGGTGTGCCCACACATTTCTCCCTTGCTTACCGTGCTGAACGAGCATCCCCCTCCGCGTACTGCGCATGGCCCTGGTATCTTGCCGCCACCCGTGTTTGTCCAACCTGCCTGTTTCACCGTGTCTCTCAGTGCACCTGGGGCAAGGAAACCGCGAAGAAGGCCCGCACCCAGCAGCACTTCGAGTCGCTCGAGAACTACATCCGCGCCCTCGAAGCCAAGGTCAAGGATCTGCAAGCCGATCTCGAGTATTGCCGGCGAAACCACGGCGGGCCAGCCCCCTCGGGCTCATCCGACGCTGCTGGGAGCACATCGGGCTCTGCGCGCGCAGACAACGCTACCAGACCGTCCGGCTCGGACGAAGCTATCAACGACGACGGTGGAAGCTCAAACAATGAGTCCGATATAGATCATCTCATCTCACCCACACGACATCTTGTGGTACGTGGCTTCCTCCTTGTCGGCCGGTGTACTACTGTCCATCCTCGCGCCCTTCGTCTCCGTGTATGCGCGGAGGGCCCCCGTGGGTCACCAGGCTGGTGCGGGGCATGCATCCAGCTCTCCCTTGCGTACCCTGAGTTTCGCAGGAAAAGGGGTCGCCATGCAAGCGTGATGCACGCCGACTGATGCTGTCGAGATTTAACCTTTCTCGGCCCCTTCCTGTCATCTGCGTCCGAACAGTGTCAAGCTGCGGCAGGGAAGTGCCCCACAATCAGATTGGACGTGCCATCATCCCGGCCCTACAGCTCTAGACGCTCGGCGTAGTACACCTTGTCTATTTCTTTCCTCGCGACAGGAACAGGCACCCTACTCTCCGAATATCGTGCTAATATCGTCTACAGCTGCAAGACAACGACTTAGAGTACCATGGCCCAACATCCGTATTCCGCCTCGCCCCCCAACGGTCATCCTCCGTCAGCGATTCCAAGGCTTCTGCTTCTCCTGAGCCGGCGCCCGCCACGGTCCCCGTCTCGACACATTTCGACTGGTCACGCCACCTCCCACCCGAGGTCCCGCTAACGCGTGCAGAACATGACCGCCTTCTCGAAATCCTCTTCAAGTTCTTCTCCTCATGGGGTCTCCGCATCGTCCCTGAACTCTTCCTACGCGACATGCACCGCGCCCTGACCGCGCCACCAAACGCCCCGTTGATGAAATCCGCGCACTACAGCCCGATGCTGCACAATTCGGTGCTGGCGCTCGCCACGGCGTACTCGGACATGCCGCTCATCAAGGACATCCGCTACCGGCGCATGTACGCCCGCAAGGCCAAGAGCTACATCGAGGCGGAGTGCCAGCGCCCCACGATCCCGCTCATTACGGCGCTAGGCGTCCTCGCGGCCTTCCATTCCGCCGCGGGCGAGCAGAGTCTAGGCTATTTGTATTTCGGTCAGTCTTTCTTTTTTTCGCACGAACCGCGGGCACTTGATTCTAACCCGTCGCAGGCATGGCCGGCCGTATGAGCCAAGCACGTAAGTCCCGCCTCGTTTGTCCCTTAATGTGCGCCCACTAACCAGACCGCACAGTCGGCCTGAACATCGACTGCTCCCCATGGGTCAAGTCCGGCCTCATCACGCATGAAGACATGCTGGACCGCAACTGGGCGTATTGGGCGACGTTCTCTCAAGACGTCCTCTGGTCGCTCTACGTCGGCCGCGAGTGCTGCGTCCTCCCGCCGCGCAAGGACCGGCAAATTCCGCTGCCGTGGGTCGGGAGCGAGATCGACCAGGCACCGTGGTACTGGGCGCAGTGCAAGATGCCGCCGCAGCCTAGCCACGTCGTGCGCACGTTCGAGAAGACGTGCGAGCTCATGCTCATCGCGCGTAGGATCATGGACTTTGTGTGAGTTTCGAGGCGTCGGACATTAGGAGGGTGGAGCTTATCCCGGTCTATGCAGTAACAGCCTCGGTCCAGGCGCGAGGCGCGAGGGTTCGCTACAGATTGTCAGCGAGATGGAGTAAGTATCGGCTCGGTCCTCTTACTTACTATAATCGTTTCTAACGCCCATTGTAGCATCCAGCTCAACAACTGGAAAGACTCGTTATCTCCTGAAGTCGACCTCACTGCTGCTAGCCGACCGAGTGCTCTGCCCCATCGGCTCATGCTTCACTTGACATACTGGTGGCTCTTACTGCTACTTCACAGACCGTTCTACCGGCGCAAGTCGGGTGGGTCTGGGCCCGAAATAGACCATGTCAAGGTCCGTCTCGCAAAGACCGCAGTTCACCGCGCATGCTGACTTTCTCCCAGCTCTGCAACCGCGCGGGCGATAACATTATGCTCCTTCTCGGCATCTGGAACGAGAAGTACTCCGTACGGTACCTCCCTATCACGCTTATGCAGGTCATCTTCTGTGCCGGCACCTCCTTCATCCTCTCCGCCGTGCAGGCGACCTCCGGCCCTCGGCTCGGGCGCGTCGCACTCACGAGCGCGCTCACGCAGGCGGAGCAGTGCATCCGCTACCTCCTCATCTGCGGCAAGTCCTTCGACTGCGCGAACCACGTCGCCAGCATCCTCTCCACCGTCCTCCAAGAGCAGCTCAAGCCGCGCCTGCTCCTGCGCACACTCGAGCCCAAGGACCTCCTCCCGCCGAACCCGCTCTCGGACCAGCAGCAGCACCAGCAGGGCCAGGGCGACTACTCGCAATACGGCGGCGGCGCGCCCGGGGCGAACATGCAGCCCGACACGGAGATCCTCAACCTGAACACGACGATCACGAACCTCGACACGCTCCGGGACCAGTGCCGGTACACCGCGTCGCTCTCCGCCTCCGCGTCCACATCTTCCGCGTCGCCATCCACGACCGCGTCCGACTGGCCCGCCACGGCGGACACCTACGCGCTCCCACCCACCTCACCGACCGGCCCGGGTCCATCCTCGTCTCGCGGAGGCCAGAGCCAGGGCGGGTACGGGCTCGGGAGCGCCATGTCCGAGGACGTCGAGATGGACTTTGGGCTGACGGGCATGGACCTCGGCATCATGGGCGGCCAGCCGCTCTCGAACCGGCCGTACATGGCGTTCGGCATCCCCGAGCTCCCCGCGCCTGTGGGCGGCGTCGGTGTGGGCGGCGTCGGTGTGGGCGGCGTCGGCGCGGACGCGGGATTTCCAGACCTCGACCCGCCGCCGTTCATGCACTCGCAGCAGCGACAGCAACAGTCCCAGCAGTCGCAGGCCCAACAACAGCAACAACAGCAGTCCCAGCAACAACAACAGCAACAGCAGCAACAGCAATCCTCTCCGCAGCAACAGCAGCGCGGAGGCGGACGGCTCGGCCCGCTGCCGACGGTGGGCGCGCTGGGGCAGTCGATGCCGCTCGACTTCAGCCAGGAGGAGCTCGCGATGATGGACCAGATCCTCCGCCAGCAGTTCCACAACGGCGGCATGGACTACCGCATCGCCGGCCCGAGCCGCTTCGGGGAGCGCATGTAGGTGGGCCGCGCCGATGGGTGGAAGGGTGGAAGGGGGTCGACGGACGCGAGACGCAGACGGCTTGTGCGGGTGCGGGTGCGGGCAAAAGGCGCAGTACGCACGGACGCTCTTCGAGCGCGGATTGTTCGGTCGCTCGGTCGGTCGGCTGGCTGGTTGGGAAGGAGTTCGGACGGAGTACGTCAGAGGAAGATAGAGAGGGCTCCCGTCTTTTATCGTCGTATTTTATGGGATCTGGTGTTGGGGCGGCCGCGCTCGATCTCTCGGTGTAGCAAGCAGTGTATCCTCATACTGTAGAATATAATTTCTCTCGTGTCTCTAATGGTCCTGTGCGAGTGTGGATGTTGGAGTACAGCTCGACATTGAGATGAGGTCTGGCGAGGTGGTAGGCGAGCGCACGAACGGTGAATCATGGCATGGCACATAACATAACGATAGCATTGCGACGCGACGAAAGCATACAAACATAGAACGGCCCACACATGTCGTTTTCCCACCCGGCGCTACCCCCCCATCCGCTGCACCATCCCGCCCACCTTCAGCTAAGCCCCCAGATCCCCGCCTTGCGGACGCCCTCGACGAGCGCGTCGACATTCCCCAACATGCTCCCCAGGATCTCCTTCTTCTCCTCCATCGTCCGTGGGCCCTTCTTCGCGCTCCCCGCCGCAGCAGTCGGCGAGCTCGCGCTGCGCGGGCCCACTTTCATCTGCTCCGCGCCGGACAAGCGCGCCGCCGGGGAGTCCATCGCGACGTCCGCGAGGCTCTGCGTCCGCCGATGCAGCTTCGACGACAGTTTCGGGGTCTGCAGGGGCTCTCTGGTCTTGCCTTTGCTGTCCTCGCGGCTCGCGCGCGGCGTGGACGGGTGCGAGTCACTGCCGCTCGTGATGGAAGAGGACGTAGAGGACATGGAAGAGATGGAGGATACGGAGAGGCCGCGCGAGTGCATGCTAGCGCGCGGGCGTGGCGTGCTGGGGGCGGGACTCTGGGTAGAGACGGGGTGCTCCTCGCTCTCCGTGTCTTCCGACGAGAGCACGTCCCCGGCAGCGCGGAGGCGCGTGCTCGCGTTCGTGCGCTCGCGGAGCTTTGGGCGCAGACCGCTCGGACGGTGTCCGAGATGAGAGATCTCGGGTTTCTTGGGGCTGAGCGGCACGTAGTCCACTTCTTTCCGGAGCATCAGGAGAGAACGGGGCTGTCCACGGCCGAGGGCGTTCAGAGGGGCAGAGTTGGAAGGGGGTGTCACGGTACGGTGAGAAGGAACTAAGCCTGGTATGACAGATTTCGGCGCTGGCGTCGGAAGTCGCTGAGTTGTCGTAGGAAGCTGTTTGACCAGCTCTGCTTTTTGAGAGGTCGCCAGCTCATGAAGGGAGCGAGAGGTAGCAGCAGTAGATGTGGAACACGCTGAGAACGCTGATGACGCAGATGAAGACCGAGAAGAAGATGCGGTAGTGTAGGAAGCATCGGAGGCTGCTGAGAGAGAAGGGTATGAGCGATGCGGTGGTGCAGGACTAGATGCAGGTGTAGCCTCCGGAGTAGTGAAAGTTGACGACGAGAAGCTGTTTGAGGACTCTGTAACACTGGTGGTCTCATCCAAGAGATAGAAGTAGAGAAATTCGAGACATTTCATCCTGAACATGTGCTTGAGCAACGCACCCCAAGATTATAATGGAACCATGCGGCCTACCTGACTTCTCGTGGGGTGCCCGCTCGCTTGAGGATTCTGACAACAACCTGAACGCCGTTCAGGTCTTCGAATACACGTAGAGAGGTGACGGAGTCCACGAGGATGCATAACATGGTGTCGATGATGACGGAAGCTAGCGGTATGCCGGATGAATTCTGACACGGAGCAGAAGATGCGCCAGCCTTCGGAGACGTGGGAACATTTGAAGAAGGGGTAGAACTTGGTTCCAAATGGCGTGATACGAGTAGAAGATCCAATAACACCTGCAAATGTTTGAGTCTATATTGGCCATATGCAATGAGATTCAGCCACCACGAACCTCCAAAGGGTATCGCCTCCCTAGAGATTGCTTGCTAGGTTTGTGAGTAAGGACCACGCCCTGAATGATGGCCATAGCCTGGCTCAGTTGGCTCGCAAGAACAGCTGCGTCGGCTTTCTTCGCTCCTGAGAGGGGTCTTAGCGATGTGGAGTGGTGATGTGAATGATACGTACTGTCGGTAGAGCCTTTGTCCAAGCAACTCTCTAATTGGGAGGACGTCGCCGCAACCCAGGATATGATACGCAGTGACACTTGCATTGATAGATTAGGAAGACCAATCAAGGAGAGGAGGGACAGACATACCGTTGCATTGGAAGGTGTCTTGTAGTGCATTGAAATAGCCCAACAGTCCCTCGGCTCGCGGATCACATGTCTCGGCGAGGACGTGTTCTATCGCTACCAAGGCCTCGCCTTTGTCTGCAAGAGAGGTGCGACTAGATGATAGCTGCATCTCGTTAGCCGAGCCTTCGCTCGAGGGTGGGCCTTCTCACTTCGTCCAGAGCGTCCTGGAGGATCTCGTGCATGGGTGCGACGTTTGCGTCCGGTGGTAGTGGATCCATGCTTTGGAATAGAGCAGGTGACAGACTAGCGCATTAGTTTCCAGTAGTATAGAGTATGTCCGGGGGTGCTAGCAGAGAGCCAGGCAAGACTGCAGCAGACGTCGTGGCGCGGTCGTGGTCGTCGAGGGGAGAGATGGAGAGAAGGACGCGTTGTTGCGTTGTTCGAGGGTCGAACCCAGGGACAACCGAACCTTACTCTGGGGTTACGTAAAGAGACAGCGCGTCGGGCGCGTTGTGGTCACCTGACCGCGGGAGACGCGTCCTGGGGAGACCGGGCCGGCGGAGCTCCGTGCGGTGATGTGGGGGAGGAGCTCGGGACCCGCGTACGCGACGAGTGGGAACGAGCTCGCGTACGGCCGCCGCATCCTACGCCTTCCCCTCTTACCATCACTATCCCCACCATGTCGCCAGTCAGGACAGTGAGTAGGTCCGTAGCGTAGCCCGCAAGTAGTGCCTCATGCATCTGGCCGTTATAGCAATGGACTCGCCTCATCCGCTTTGTGGCGGCGGAGACTGCTCAGGTTCATATCGGAGAGCCCGTGGACCCCAAATTGGATGGTCAGTACAGTTACACATGAATTCGTTATACC
The DNA here is from genome assembly GCA_022606195.1 of Trametes polyzona. Taxonomy (NCBI): domain Eukaryota; kingdom Fungi; phylum Basidiomycota; class Agaricomycetes; order Polyporales; family Polyporaceae; genus Trametes; species Trametes polyzona. Next base: position 3,097,356 of record JABYQF010000002.1, on the reverse strand, counting down.
TACAATCCTTCGACAACAGTGGGACTGGCTATCCATCAGAGGAAGCCCGTCAAGGCGTACGAGATCGTCGGCTCTGCTCTCGACCCGAAGGCACAAGTGACCAAGAACGTCCTCACCGTCAAAGAGCTGCTGGCGCCTCTTTCGCGTGAGGAAGTTGGCCTGGTTCGCTGCCTCGGTCTTAACTACGCCGACCATGCAGTACGCACACAGCTCTTCGACAGCGCCGCCAGTGTTCTAACGCGAGAGCTAGGCAGAGGCTAACCTTGCAAAGCCTGCGTAAATACCCCGGATCTACTTCGACATCGCCCGTCACTAATTACCTCATCAGCTATCCTGTGCTGTTTTACAAGCCTGTTACATCGCTGATTGGCCCGGAAGTGCCTGTCACCATTCCCAAGCATGTCCAGCCGGTCGACAAACACCTGCCCGACTACGAGGTCGAGCTTACGGTAGTCATCGGAAAGCCCGCCAAGAACGTGTCGGAGGCAGAAGCTCTGGACTACGTTTTGGCTTACACCGGTGGAAACGATGTACGCGTTGCCTTCCTGTATTGTACAGCATCCGCTCACAGTTGTTGTCAGATCTCTTTCCGCTACCACCAGATGGCTGTCTCCCAGTGGAACTTCTCGAAAGGATTTGGTATTGATGCCGCTCTTCGACCTCATGAGATAAGAACTGACACGGCAGTCGTCAATAGACAACACCACTCCTATCGGCCCCTGCCTTGTCGCAGCGCACGCGATCCCCGACCCACAGAAGCTGCCATTGAAGACAGTGGTCAACGGCAAAACCGTCCAGGATGGCACCACTGCGTGAGGCTTGAGTTCAACCATTCCGCAAGGCGTCGGTCTCTCACTCTTGTCCCACTCTTAGCGATCAGATTTTCAACATCAGGCAAACCATTGCCTTCCTCTCTCAGGGAACAACCCTTCTGCCCGGTTCTATCATCATGACTGGCACACCTAAGGGCGTCGGTTTTGTCAAGAAGCCTCCTGTCTACCTCAAGGACGGGGACGACATGAACGTCTGGCTGGGCGGCGGCATCGGGACGCTCGTCAACCCGGTAGTGGAGGAACATGGGAATGAGAAGGCGAAGCTCTGAGTTCCTATTATCCACTCGCGCAGCGGCCGCGATCATTTGGCTTACTTTTAGTACTGAGGCGCTGTGAATAGCCGAGCGACGTGTTGTAAGAACACTGCACTGTGATGCGTGCGTATAGTGGCGTGTCGATAAACAGATGACTGTGCTCCTGACGCTTCAGACACCAAGGTAAGTCCTCGGCCTCCATGCGATGGCAGTACGAAGGTACGTCTAGAACGTGCTGACAATGGCACCTCCGTTGCTATGTATATGGCTGAATACCCCACCAAGTATAGCCCGCATGGATGACAGACTTCAGGAGGTCGGACCGCGTGCACGATTAAGCAGCAAAGCTGTGTCAACCATGGCACCCTGTACCTGTCTTGCACCCTCGTCTATCTCCGCACATTCTCCCACCATGGCCCAACTCGGTCGCACGCCTTCATTCTGAGGATCGCCCGGCACCGGGTCCAATCAGCGCGGACCTGCTCGACCTGTCATATCCAGTAAGTCGTCCGGCACGGCTTTGGGCACTACACTCAGTCCATCAGCTATGTTCCCAGAGGGCCAATGTGACCCGACGGCTCTGTCCCCTAAGTACTGCCCCGAGAACGCACGGCTCTCACTAAGCCTCCCAGCGTATTCACACATGAAGGACCGACGGCTATCCGGCGAACCGAACACCAGTATAAGAGCAGGCGTCCCCGTTTCCTGGAAAGCTGCGAGGGTGTACCCACCTCTCCCGCCACCTCCCCATCGCATAATTCCCGCACCGACAGTACGATGAAACTCTCCTCCATCTCTCTCATCCCACTCCTCGCATCCTTTGCGGCCGCCGCCCCAGCGGCTCCGGGCTGGCGCTTCGATCTCAAGGCCGAGCGGTCTGGGGTCGTCGCGCTAGAGGCCATCGTCGTCTCCCCGACACTGGCCATTTTCTTTGACCGAGCGTCGGATGACCCGCTTCAAATCAACAACCACTCTGCCTGGGGTGCGCTCTGGAACCTCGAGACGAGCACCGTCAAGCCCCTTGACGTCGTCACCAACTCATTCTGTGCAAGCGGCGCTCTTCTGAGCAATGGCACAATGGTATGGGCGTGATACATATGATTGCGGTGGTGGCACCTTTACGACCGCTCACTGCTTGGGCGCATAGGCTAGCGTCGGCGGTGATCCTCGAGGGTTCCCCGGGAACCCGGACATCCAACCTGGCCTGACAGGCATCCGCCTCTTCGAGCCCTGTGCGTCGCCCACCGGCGACGGCTGCACGCTGTTCGAGGACCCGCAAAACCTCCACCTGCTTGAGCCGCGCTGGTACCCGTCCTCGATCCGCATCTTCGACGGGAGCCTGCTCATCGTCGGCGGCACGCACGTGAACGAGAACTTCTACAACCTCCACCCGGCGAACAGCTTCGAGTTCTTCCCGCGCAAGGAGGACAAGCCGCGGCCGTCGGCGTTCCTCGAGCGCAGCCTCCCGGCGAACCTGTTCCCGCGGTACGTGTGCTTTATCTCATCTATAAACACTCCCTATGCTGACCTGGTGTCATGGTGTTAGCATCTTTGCTCTGCCGGACGGCAAGGTCTTTATGGTGGCGAACAACCAATCCATCATCTATGACATCGAGGCCAACACCGAGGAGATTCTGCCGGACATCCCCAACAACGTCCGCGTCACGAACCCCATCGACGGCTCAGCAATCCTGCTCCCCTTGTCTCCTCCGGACTACATCCCAGAAGTCCTCGTATGCGGCGGTACCCAGACCGACCCGCTCGACCCGTCGCAGTTATCCTCGCAAACCCCCGCGACGACGCAATGCTCGCGCATCACTCTCACCGAAGAAGGCATCGCCAAAGGCTGGCAAGTCGAACACATGCTCGAGCCGCGCACGATGCCCGAGCTCGTGCACCTCCCCAACGGGCAAATCCTCATCGCCAACGGCGCGCGCTCCGGCTTCGCCGCGATCCACCAAGTGCAAGACCCGATCGGGAACTCGAACTCGGACCACGCGGTGCTCGTGCCGTCGCTCTACACGCCCGACGCGCCGCTCGGACAACGCATCAGCAACGCGGGCATGCCCTCCTCGGGCATCGCGCGCGTGTACCACTCGAGCATCACCCTCACCCCGCAGGGCAACTTCCTCATCGCGGGCAGCAACCCGAACGCGAACACGACCGTCGGGCCCGGCATCAAGTTCCCGAGCGAGTTCAGGGTGCAGACGCTCGACCCGCCGTTCATGTTCGTCGAGCGGCCGAAGATCCTGAACGCACCTAAGAAGCTCGCGTTCGGCAAGACGTTCACCGTCCCGATTTCTGTCCCGTCTAACCTCGCCCGACCGGGAGCGAAGGTCCAAGGTATGTAAAATTTATAATCTTATGATCGCAAGAGCTCATGAATTGGTTGGCGCGCAGTCTCGCTCATGGACCTAGGGTTCTCAACCCACGCATTCCACTCAAGCGCACGTCTCGTTTTCCTAGATGCGACGATCTCGCGCGACCACAAGTCGCTCACCTTCACGACGCCACCGAACGGACGCATCTTCCCGCCAGGCCCAGCAACCGTCTTCCTAACGATCGACGACGTGACGAGTGAGGGTGCTTGGGTCATGGTCGGGAGTGGGAACCCTCCTCCGACTCTGGAGTGAATGGTCTGTCGCACATATGACCTTGGGGTAGCTATATATCGTACAGTTATGCCTTCGAGGAAATTGTATACCGCGCTTCATCTGCCATATCATCTGCAGGACTGTGCACAGTAGCGTAAGCGTCAGCCAGAGAACGTAACATCATCAGTTCGTACCCACCTGGACTATTACTCTAGCCGCGCCCGTTTAGTAGGCGGACCTGACTCCTCCAACTCAGGGGCGTCCGCCGCCTCCTCTGTGCCCATCGGCACATCCTGCTGCTCCACGATGTTCACTACGGGATCCTGTTGTTCGCGTTGAGTCTCCGCAGAAGCCTTCCCATCGTCGTCCTTCATCTGAATGTCTTGCTGAGGCTCAGTGTCCTCCGCCTTGCTTTCTGGCCCCTCAGGCTCTTGGGTCTTCTCCGTCTTCTCAGCCTTCTGCGAGGCTTTCAGCTCCGCCTTCTTGCGCTTTTCCTCTTGCTTCCTTGCCCAGCCGTTATCGATAGCCGCCTTGAGCGTCTCCATCGCCTGGAGGTAGTCGTCGTACTGCTTCTTCGACCGCTCATGCATGCCCTCCTTCTGCTCTATGGTGCCCGCGAGCGCGCGCTCCTGCGAGTGGTGGGCGATGTTCACCCTGTGCAGCTTGTAGAGCTCCTCCGCAAACGCCTCGATGCTCGTCCCGTCGGGCTCCTTGCCGCTCGCCTTGCGCGCGGACTTGACGTCCTCGCTGATGATCCAGAACTGGGTCTCGACGTCGTCCCGCCAGTCCATGAGCCGCTTCGGGTGGGAGCTCCCGAGCGTGCTGTAGTAGCCGGCGATCTTCGCCGCGGTGCGGTCGCTGCCTTTGTATGCGCGGAACAGCAGGGCGTGAAGGAAAGTGTAGGAGAGCGAGTCGAGGTCGTCGCCGACGGTCTGTGTCCATAGCTGGGAGCTGAGCGAGTTTTGGAGTCGGCGTGTTGGGAGAAAGCGGAGCTTGTCCTGTAGGCGGATGTTTGAACACCCGTCAGTCATCACGTTTTGTATGCCAGAGTACTCCATATACGTACGACGGGTAGGGGCTTTACGGGGGTGGGCGGTGGGCGAGCGTACCACGGGCGGGGTGCGCGTCTCAGGGCTTCCTGGCTATGTATCATGAACTTCACGTTGGGCTCTATCATGATGTAGTTCCCCTCAGGGTTATCGCTCCAAATGAAGTCCATGGCTGAGTTTGCAACAAGGTAGAGATCGTCGAGTTTGTGGGTCGGAAATGCGCAAGCTGTTGAAGGGATGAGCGTAACTACGGGTGGCGTGGGGTTCGAGTACGACTCGGAGAGCAGTGAATCTGGGGACACGTCAGCTCAGACGCTGCAATTTATACTGTACTGCGGCTCGTACCCGATGTTATTGATCGCTAATTTCGTCTGGCGTAGCGAGTGCAAGGACAATGGGCGTTGGGCACGAAGCTTTAGCCACAAGGTTCAAGCCAGTCTTAGCCGCCGCGCCGCCTCCGCGAGCGCGGCGAGGCGCGCGCACGTGCGCGCGTCCTCTCGGCAGCCTCCGCCCAGGCGACTCCGCGACTGGCTGGTGGTGACACCCCGAAGTAGTTTGAGTTCCGTAGCTTGGGTTCGAAGCCAAGACATACCGCCGAACCTTCGTACATACATAAACGTATGCTACACAGCGCTCGTCCTCACGGATGCAATTCCACATTATAGACATTGAACCGTCAGTGACTCCCCACCGATTTCTCCTCTACACCAACATCCTTCTTGTCGTCATACTCGGACGTGGAGCCGCTCTCGTCTTCGACAGTCTTCACTGGTCCCTTGAACCACTTCCTCGCAGAGATGATCCACGATAGTGAGGCAAATATGAAGACGGCCATAATAATTACGACGGTGTAGTCTAAGGGGCGAAGGTTCAGATACGGACAATCACAAGAGTACAGAAGATTGTGACGCACTCATCGTATTTGCGCTCGGGCTGACTTCGGGCGGAAAGACCAGCAGCACCACAATGAAGGTGACCCAGCAGACAGCCACGACCCCGATCGGCATGAACCACTTCCCGAGCGTGAATGGTCCTGGTTGGAGCTTCTCTCGCCCTGAGGTAATTCTCAGGAAAATCGGGGTCACGTACGACACGTACAGACCGATCACAGATGCCCTGAGAGTTGCTCTCAGTGGTTCGTGTCATAACGCCCTTCATGAGTGGACGCACCCAGCAAGAGACGAGAGCGCCGTCTCTGAGAACCCAAGTATCCCGCATATGCCTGCAAGCCCTACAACGAGCCATACCGCGTTAACGGGGGTGCGCGTGTACGGATGCATGCGCTTCCACCAGCGCGATCCCGGCAGTGCGTTATCGCGAGCAAACGCAAACACGACCCGCGACGCGTCGACGCCCTGCGCGGCGCCCGTCACGTATTGCACGACGATGATCAGGCTCCAGATGGCGAGCATCCCCCGTTTTCCGAGCACGTCCAGGAAGAGCTGGCCCATCGGGAGAGGAAGCGCAGACTCGAGAAGCCTAGGCACTGACGCTGTTGCGAATGAGGCGGCGATCGAGAGAAGCCAACCCAACGACGCGGTCGCACCAACACCGACGAGGATGGCGATGGGAGCGGCTCGGGCCGCGTTGGAGGTCTCTTCCGATATGTGCGCGGCTGAGTCGTCTACGTATACAGCGAGATGAGTGCACGATCGGAGTGAACGTATCCGAGCAATCCCGCAGTGGGAATGGTGATACTCACAGCCGGTCAGGGTCCACATAGGCGCGGTGAACGCAAGTAGGAAGGCCCAGCCGCCTGAAGGGATATCAATATCGGCTGGATTGTAAGAGGACAAATCCAGTCTTACTATTTGACCAGCCTGTATTGTTCTCATACATCGTGAAGGCGGTCTCCGTGGAAACCCTCTGCTCACCGCTGCACACAAGCAGCACGATGATTGCAGCGATTGTAGTACCCACTGTTTCATGCACCATCAGTCCGTGTGACGTAGTGCAACATACACACGTATGGTCACCTACGATTGATCAGGACATATGCGATATTGAGTCGTGCAAGCACGGAAGTCGCGGCGGAGCATACTATCCCGTGAGTGAATAAGATGGCGAGCAGGATGCCAAAAGTAGGACCAGCGCCCAGGTTAATCGCCCCGTCGGACCCGACATATAGCGCAGTAACTATCATCTGCGCACTGTAAGGGATAGAAGCGTAGTATCAGCCTGACGTACCGCACATCAATGTCCTCTACGTACCAGGTAAAGTCGATGGAGCACACGAGTGACACCTGTCCAGTGACGTTCGCCCAACCCGTGATCCAGCTCGCGAGCGGAGCCCACCGCGGGGGCGCGAGCTTTGCCGAGAAGTAATACAACCCTGCGCTCGTCCTACAGTATATTTGTCCGGTGAGCCCTTGCGAGGCCGGCATGAGCGAGGCGCAGGCATCGCTTACGGCATGGAAGAGGTAAGCTCGGCCAGGGAAGCTGCAATGGTCATCACGAAGAAGCAGGGGATCAGCCATCCAAATACCATGCCGACGTGTCCGCCTGGAGAAGTCGGAGGACAGCGGGGACATGGCGTCAGCGTTCGCAGGGGTTGCAAGCAGGGTAGAAGACGCAGTGATAGACGCACCGGAGACGAGCGGGAAAGACATCGTCGATGACACAGACGCGACGACGCCCATGATGGAGAACGCGAACGCGATCGTCTCAAGAAGCTGGCGGCAGCCATATCCGAGAAGTGAGGAAGCGTAAGGACTCAGAAGACAGACGAAGGCTGTCCAGATGTCTACGCACAGAGAACTCGCGCCTAAACTCGCTCTTATACCCCAGCTTGGCGAGGAGCTCGTCATCAGCATGTCGAACCGAGTTATTCTCGTATGCAGGGTCGACGACAGCGTTCCCCATGCGCTTCTTGTAGGAGGACATGGCTGCTGGCAAGCGGCTGAGGCCAGGAGATGAGCAAAGGTGCTGAAGAAGCCGGGGGAGCTCCAAGGGCTCCCAACGGCGTAGCCTTATGCAATACGGGCGCTGCGCCCATCGGGGATGTTATCGTCTTCGCTTCTTCGCATTCATCGGAAGAGTGGAATCGCCAGATGCAGATGCGTGGCCGCCTGGGAGATCTCCGCAGGCGTCCTCCGTTTCCCTAGTTGTCACCGCTACTGCTCATAATAGGACCATTAATACAGTATGTCGGCGCAGAGGCGAGAGGCGCATATGTATCTTGGTGCAGTAGGCCCGTCAGCACGGAGCTCGTTTCGGTTCTCTGTGCGCCTTGCGGAGCTAGCATGAGAGAATAAGTTCGGTTAATGGCAGCGGAAGAACAGAATGGCACTCACGGTGGACACGAGCGCGATGTCTGGCGCTGGCTGATAACGCGCGAGCGAGCGTATCTCGTGCTCGTGTGCACCACAGGTGGTCCTTCGAAGGGCTTATCGCAACGTCCGGGGTGTGGTGGGTATCTGAGCGAGATAGGCTCAGTGTTTCTGAGGTGTGGTCGAGGACGCGGGCTTTTCTTAGTAGCCTGCACTATGTGGATTGTGACGTATAAGGGCGGGTCCGGACGGTCATGCGGCAGCGAGGTAGCGCCAGAGTCGGTAGGGGTCTTTTCCCTTCCATATTCGATGCACCCTGTAGCTCGTGTCTCATAATCGGGGAATGGGTTCAAGGAGTGGTCGTCGTTTCTTGCAATAAAGCATGATCGAGCGCTTGCGCAATCGAGCTTCCGCTGTGCGCCTAATTGTGTGTTCGCTCTGGGCGCTTGTCGGGCCATTGACCTTTTCCTTACCACTACTTGTTCACTTGCTGCAACCGTAACCCCAAACTAATCCCCACGAATCATGTGCGATCATCCCAGGTAACATCGGTACCTAGGCTAATGGCGAACTTCACCTGTCGGCCTCTGTGGTTGTGTCAACGTCAACGATCCTAATGGCTACAGGTGTACATGTGATATTGCTGGTACTGTTGATCGTCTAAGAACACTGCACTCCTTAACTGAGTCTCCGGGGCTTTGCGAGTGTGCACTTTATCGTGTATCTCGCACGCCAGTGTCCTCACCTGTCTCGCGACTACTGGCACATTCATTAGCCACCCTATCTAGTCTGCTGCAATTCACAGGATGCCGAGCTTATCTTGATGATGCCGACGGCGTCCCGTGCCATGAACCTTGAATCCTTGTGTAGCTCATATACGGAAGATGACCATGAACATGTGCCAGGACTCACTGATACTGCTGGGATACTCTGACTTAATCGGACTCTGAAGTCGACTTCAACCCCCCTTGGAGCTGTTCGCCCTTTGAACTGGACTACCACCGCCCCAATCTCTCAACCGCAGATCATTCCACACCTCACGAATGCCGCGCAAGGTTCTCATCGGGTTCGGTGTAGATGTTGACGCCGTCGCAGGCTGGTGAGCGCGTGTCCTATTCAAGCAGCCTGATCATCAGATGAACGCGTCCGGCCCAGGCTGGGCTCGTACGGGGGCGAGGACTCCCCCCTTGACATCTCGCGTGTAAGTCCATGTATGCTCCGGTTTGGACGTGTCCTGTCGTACCATTCTTCGGCCCGAGTGATGGCAGGATGTCTGACGGATCATGATCCTGTTGCGCGCAGGGCCTGTACGCGGGTGAAGTCGGAGTGCCGCGGCTGCTGAAGCTGTTCGAGAAGTACAATATCAAGACGACGTGGTTCATTCCAGGTCAGCCTCGCCCTCTTAAACCTGTGTATACCTCGGGTGCTGACCTGACGAGAACCATGTTCGGGCAGGCCATAGCTTGGAAACATTCCCCGAGCAGATGGCTGCGGTCAGAGATGCTGGCCATGAAATGTGAGTACATCGACTGGGCGTGTTATACCAGCGCTCCCGGAAATCGCAGTTGCTGATGTACGTCCCTTAGCGGATTACATGGGTATTCTCACGAGAACCCGGTGTCGATGACTGTGGAGCAGCAGAAGGACATCCTCGACCACACATACGATCTACTCACAAAATTCAACAACGGCGTGCCGCCCAAGGGTAGCGTTGCGCCTTGGTGGGAGACCAGCAAGGAAGGTAGTCAGCTCCTCCTCGACAAGGGCATTGAATACGGTATGTCGCGCCCATTGTGATGCATCAACGGCGCGCTCATGTCCATCCACCGTCCAGACCACTCGAACATGGCTCATGAGTGCGTACGAGCAGGACCGAGCGTTCTCGTTCTTCAGAGGCACTGACGATCCGTGATATCGTACCGTACAGCTCGCAGGCATACTACCTGCGCGATCAGGATCTCTGGACCAAGATTGATTACTCAGCGAAGGCGCACACCTGGATGCGGCCGTTGCAGCGCGGGAAGGAGACTGGCCTGGTCGAGATCCCGGCGAACTGGTGTGTGCCCCTCGGAGCCGCATCTCCCTGACATAAGATATTGAACATCTTGTGACGGCTTGTCTTCATGCTCGGCCTCAAGGTATCTCGACGACTTGCCGCCGATGATGTGAGTAGCCCTCGGCATCCTCGTAGACAGGCCCAGCGCGCTCACTATATCGTTCAACGTTTGATGCCAGGTTCATCAAGGCTAGCCCTAACTCTCACGGATGGGTTTGTCTTCTTGCCTTGTAACGTATCCGAAACAGAGCTCTGAATGTCTGCACAGGTTAACGCTCGGGACGTCGAGCAACTATGGAAGGACATGTTCACATATCTGTACAGGTCAGCCCAACATTTCAGCAAGACGCCGGGTTATTGTCTCGCGGCTGTCTAAAGCAATACTTCCTTTCGCAGAGAGGAAGAAAACTTCATCTTCCCGATCACCATCCATCCAGACGTTAGCGGGTGAGCCTCGTCCCGTCGTCCGTCTACGTCCTCACCAGTTCTAACTCCTGGCCCTGCAATAGCCGACCCCACGTCTTGTTGATGCTAGTGCGTGTCTCCTGAACACTGACTTAGGCACCGTGATTGCACTAACCCACTGAACCAACATCAATCTCTCACGCGTCTCGCGTCCGGTCGCAACCCTATCAACCCCTACCAACCCATTACGTCTGGTATCTGCCTCTGCTGCGCACGGCTTCTCGCGCACAGGAGCGCTTCATCGAATGGGTGAACACGCATTCCGACGTGCAGTGGGTGCGCATGATCGACATGGCGAACGAGTTCCGCGCGCGCGTCGCCCCGCCGCCCGACGCGGTGATGCCCCGCGGCTTCGTGCCCGCCGGCACTGGTGGTGACGCCTGAGCTCGCGTGCGGACGAGCGCGCCGGTATCGGCGACGCGCGATGGCTGGCGGGATGGTGATGTCGTGGGCGGCGGGCGGCGGGCGCAGGCGGCTTCGCTCGTATTTGTGGAGCGTACGAGGAGAGCCCGCTCAAGGGCGGGGCTGTGTCGGGCGGGCTCACGTCCAGGGCGTTATGTCGGCATGGAAAGGAGCTCGGCGCGGGAACGTGAGCTCGGGTCCTCCTCCTTGGGGTACGAATGGAACGGGGTGTGGAGAAGTCTATGGAGTATCATCGTTGAGCTCCAGCTGTGTACACTAGCGGTGTAAACCATCGATGTCTCTGTTTGGATCATTTGCAACGTAGCGACATACCGTTGCCCACCGATGTCTGTACCTGTGCGATGGGTTCTGGGGTATTGAAAGTATGAGCACTCTATTTCGTATGCTTGATGGCGAAAGGTCATGATCGCTTACGAATAACTTGAAATCGCTTCGCAAGTTTGAGCACTCGCAGTGTCTCTTACCAGCAGGGTTGATGACAACACTACCATAGCATCGCGTTATGGGCAGGGACTCAAACCGCAACCGGAAACATTGGAAGGCTACTGCTCAAGCGCTCGCCGTTTCCTGCGTGTGGATGTTCCCGCGTACTGGGGCGCCGATTGTGTATAGGATTGGCGGCTTCTGAAGCTCTGATATAATGTTCTAATGGAAGGTGGGAAGGGACGTGAAAGCCCGAAGCCTGAAAGCAAGAATCATCATTGATCAATCGAAATCAACGGAGACCACCAACCTCATACTGCACTCTGGAGGCGCTGAGTTTCTCGTACAGTGCATTACCCACCAGACAACGGAAGGCGGGCGATATCTTTCGTAAGGGCATTTGCCATCAGGCTCCTACCCACCGCACGCTGAGAGTTGAAGGGGGGCGATTTCAGGTAGGAGGGTGAGGGGCTAAGTCCTGTAGCGTAGATTATGCTGTATCCGAGAACCATGCACGTGCCACATCCTAACCGACATTACCCCCCGACAACTCTCAGCGGCGGCTGGCCTCAAACACAGGTAAATACACGGAGCCCGGAAAGAAGACGCCCAAAGCGTTCCCCATTTGGCAGGCTCTCCGCCGAGGCGCCAATGCATTATCCAGATATTCCACACGCGAGCGCGCTCGCTACCGTCAGCTTCGCGCTCTCCTCAGTCTCAAGCAAGTACGAGCCCGCGCGCACGATGTCAATGCTGCTGTTGTGTGTGTTCATTATCTTCTTTGTCGTCATGGATGCACACCGCGCGCGCGTCCTTCAAGCTACCCTTGAGTATCTACAGCACCTCGACATGTATGTACATGCCACTCTCGGCGCTCGTTTCGTATGCAAGTACTACAACAATATCGGGACCCTTCCCATCCTGTTCTCATCCATCTTGTCCGGCACACTGCTAGCATAGTGGATAGTCTGTACTACAATGAGGCAATCTAAATCAATCTCTATCCATGGATCCTTCAAATCGCTCGTATACACTACGGAGATGCAGCTCACAGTCTGTCCTTGCGAGAGAGCGGCGGAAAGACACACCCGAACCAGACTCGCAACTTCCACATTGAGAACCTAAATGTGGGGATGTGCCGGGCAGCTCTGGAGCTATGGGCTCTCTTCGAGACCCTCTTCGGTTTTGACGATTGTCGAGCGTGTAGCTAATTCTTGTTTTAAACACCGAGAACTTTGAAATGCGTGATGACTATCTGAACGCCCTGCGGCGTCCAGAACGTCGAAGTCTTTGCAGAGCCTGTGCTCGAGATACAGGCAATGTCTTGGTTACCCTGAAGGATAGCCAGCGCGGTCTCGCGAGGCAACGCCGACGGCCGAATCGTTCCTCAGTACAACGCCTAATTTTAGGAACGTCGGACAAGTCTCTGGCAGGGGACGCGCGCGACGGCGGCATCGACATCGTGCGCGCGGGCTCGTACTTGCCTGAGACTGAGGAGAGCGCGAAGCTGACGGTAGCGAGCGCGCTCGCGTGTGGAATATCTGGATAATGCATTGGCGCCTCGGCGGAGAGCCTGCCAAATGGGGAACGCTTTGGGCGTCTTCTTTCCGGGCTCCGTGTATTTACCTGTGTTTGAGGCCAGCCGCCGCTGAGAGTTGTCGGGGGGTAATGTCGGTTAGGATGTGGCACGTGCATGGTTCTCGGATACAGCATAATCTACGCTACAGGACTTAGCCCCTCACCCTCCTACCTGAAATCGCCCCCCTTCAACTCTCAGCGTGCGGTGGGTAGGAGCCTGATTTGCCATATACTCCCCGAGTTTAGAGTTCGAGCAGAATACAAATGCAGCTTCCCATGCCGATACCCTCGTGGATCAGCGCACGTCGCGCTTGCATAGGCGCGTCGAAGCTTCCCGAAGGTTGACAGCTCCGGCGCATAAGTGACGGTGTGCGTTCTCGGGGATCAGAGGGCATGTGAAGTGGGCGTTGTATTGTGTTGCTAAAGTCCTGGGCTTCGGTCTTGTGTTGTCTCAGAAGAACACAAATGAACGGAGATAGCTGGTGGGGCAAACGCACCCTGTGCAAGTCGTACGCGTGCAGATGTTCACTTCGGGGCACACGACGAAGATAGAGGAGCACATCACTCGACAAGAGGGCCGCCGTTACGTTCCAGGTTGGTGACGACCATGATGATCCCAGTCGAACGCGACTCTCGCGATCGTGGGGGATGCCTTGGCAAGGGACTCACCGTGGCTTTGATAGAGCGCTTGCCAGTGTGCCTCGACCGGAGCGAGTGGCCGGGTGAGACTTTGGGTATATGAGCACTTCGCCGCTGTTGAGTTCGCCACAGATGCATCGAAGGCTGGGTGCTGTCTGCCGTCACTGTTTGGCATGGGAGCGCGAGGCGAGGCTGCCAACGAGAATACGTCATTGCATGACCTGGCCTGCAGCGATGGGCGGCCTCTTCGCCGACAATGTGGTATCTACGGCGAGAAAGAGTGCCTGTTACAGCAAGCTGAGCGGGTCCGCGCACTGGAACCTCGAGACGAACGAGGACGGGAGAACGAATTCGAGGGGTAGCCTAAATTGAGAGGCTTTGATGGCGAGCCTGCGCCAGATCTGAGATCTATTTGCGGCTGAGAACGAAGGCGGGCCCGATTTGGGAGCCGTCGCGGCCGCGAACGAGGCGACATCCCATCAATGCGCGAGAGAAAGCGCAAAGGTGCGACAGGGCACGACTGGCACGCGCACGGCTGGACATGGCCATCCAACTCCGCCGCCTGCCCAACAAGTTCAACCGAGTCCAACACCCCCAGGGCCTCGCCATACTAAAGCACCTGCGGGCCCGCCACACCCGCACGCCTCCGTGTCTCCCCCTCCGCCTTCCTTCCATCCTTGACCCACTTGGTACCATGGCGTCCCTGTCGCCCTACTACTCTATGAGTAGCCATCCGCCTACTCTGAGGGACTACTTCACCGTCACAGTCTTCCAACATCCAGGCGCCCACTCCGCCTCATCGTCGCGTCCTTCATCCTCTTCTTCAAGCTCAAGTTACTACGCGTCTCCGGCACTCACATCATACGCAGACTCTCCCTCAACTTCGTCATCATCTCCATCGCGCACTTCATTCTGGGGATCTCTGCATTCACCCCAACAGGGCCGACCGCGACCTCTGCCCACACCGCCAACACCAGGCAATAGTCCTCGCGCATCCCTTCCCCCGCGACCTCTGCCTCATCCGCCACTCATGCGCGCGCAGTCGGAGACGCGTCCCCGCAACCGATCGCACCCTCTGCCTACGCCACCAACTGTACCTGAGTCCGCACAGGTTTCTACTTCGCAAACTCCGCCACAACTTCTACCGCAGGCACCTACACCCCCTTTGGATCCGTCCGTGGGCTCGATGACGACGACGGCACCCGTAAACGCGTCCTGTTCTTCCTCTGCGGTCACATCCGCAAGACCGACCGTGTCTCTCTCGATCCCGCCCTCGGCGCTTGCGAACACAAGCGAACCGCCACAACTCAGTGTGTTGACTCCGCTCTCGCCTATCGCGTTCGACTTCCCCGGCCCGCGCGAGCTGCGGAAACGCCGCGAGGACGAGCTCGATCGTCGTATGAAGGACCTCGGTTTCGTCGAGGCGCCACCTCCATCCGCCAAGTCGAAGGCGGTTCGCGCCCCTCCAGGGCCCGCGCAGTCGCACTCGCGTCCGAGCCGACACGCGGCCGCGTTTTCGGTCTCGTCCGCAGAGTCTGACGACGGCCGGGATGTCGTCCTGCTCGTGGACCCCCACTCCGACTCCGAGACAGACTTGGAGGATCCGGAGCCGCCGACGCGGAGCGAGTCGCGCGCGGCTATGCTCACGCTTTTTGCGGACGTCGACACCGCGCCGTCCCCGCTGGCCGAGTTTCCGCCAGACAAGCTCGAGGTGGACGTGCAGGTGGAGATTGTGTCGAAGAAGGCAGCGGCGCGGACGAAGCGGCGTTACAGCCGCAAATGGGTCCGCGAGAAGAGCGGCAAGCGGTGGACCGAGAAGGACTTCTCGGAGGTCCTCGCGCAGCTACGAAAATTGCGGTAACCTCGTGCAGAGAGAACGAGCAGGCAAGTCTGGCCCTCTTCTATGATAATGCATGTGTAGCGGCACTGACCATACAACCCAGATGTCCATCGGTTTTTGCGCATATTCAATTGCCCGTCCCAGTGCACTGTACTCTATATCCCATCGTTTGGCTCCTCGTGGCTTCCTACATTCATTGTACATTGCCCATACTTCACACAACTAGCACTAACTTATCAGCGGCCTACTCGCAGAACGTAGCATAATCTAATATACAATGGATTGACATCTCCCAACGTTACAACGATGTCCTCAAAGTCGGTCTATCAAGCATACGACGCCGCATAGCAAGGTACAACATCAAGAACTCGTTTGCGACTGTCATCAGCATTCACATGCTACTGAGCCAAGTATCAAAACTCCCTGCGAGGTCCCGGATCCTTCAAGTTCGGGGACGACAACGGAGATAGGATATATACTCGTTGATCTATCGGTAAAGAAGCGACCCCAAAAATGCATTAGGTTTGTCGCCAAGGCTTTATGTGTCTGGCTCAAACAGGCTATGTACCTGATGTCTTAGGTCGCGTCCAACCCTCACGATCCGTAGCCAGCAGCAATATCCAGTACTGTAGCGGCACGCCGCGGCGGTCGCGTTCGTCACGTGCTGAGAAGTGGGGCTGCGCATAGAGGCAGCCGCGGCAGCTTCGCAGCTGCTCTCCCGCATCCTGACCGCGGTGTGCACCGGTCGGCCGTCCTGGTCCGTCCAATTTGAATCATGTCGCGATCCTCCGAAGAGCAAACCAATGTCACAATACCTCTCGTTTACCGTCTCTTCTTCCTCTACATCGAGCCCATCTCTGCGCTCGTCGGCGCATTCTACGCTGGAGCCAAACCCACGGAGTACCTAACCTACCTCACGTCCTCCGCGCAGGGCGCGGCACTCGCGCGCACGACAGCTCCTCCAACCCCAACGCTCATCTCGCTCTACCAACTCGCGAACCTCTACCTCCTCTTCGCGCTGAACGAGCACCTCGTGCTTTCCTCCACGACGTCCCTCCGCACGTGGCGCCGGCTGCTCTTCGGGCTGCTCGTCGCCGACTTCGGGCATCTCGCGACGATGGTGCCGCTCGCGCAGGAGAAGGGCTTTGCGGCGGTCTTTCTGCATTTCTGGGCGTGGAACGCGATGGAGTGGGGGAGCGTCGCGTTCGTGTACGCCGGCGCGACGATGCGCAGCTCCTTTCTGCTGGGCATTGGCCTGGGCGGGTCGCCAGGATCGGACACGCGTGGGAAGAAGAAGGATTGACTCACCAGGGTTTAGGTGTGTGCCCCATCCTACAACTCCTGCTGCACTGTTTGACGTTGTGAGTTGATGGTCTCCGCTCGTTCGTTGCACCGGCCGGCAATGGGTGAAATGAACGCGACCACGTGATCAAAAGACGCGTTTGTGGCGTATATATCGCACGGCGAGGCTCCCTCTCTTGTACGTCTTTGTATCCGGGACTGCTGCACAGTCCGTGCCACGCCTCTCTCGCCCTGTGTGTAAATGCATATGGGAGTTTCTGCAAATGCGAATGATTATGAGGAGATGCACAACATCTGAATTTCTAGCATTATTTTTAGTGAGCACGGCACCACTGGGTCTCCTAGCCCCACTCCCGGAATCCCCACCTTCCGAATCACTGATATCACCTTTCTGAACTCATTGCTGACATTACTATTTGAATCCTCTGGAACAGAGGCGGAAGAGGCAGACGGGATGCTCTCGTTCTCGCTGCCCTTCGTCCCTTGTTCCTTGCACCACAAGTCGTACGCTAGCTCCTGCCGTGCGTATCAAACGTTTTCGCGCTGTATCAAGACGCGCCTGAGCTGGGTGCTAGTGCGTCGCACGTGTCGCATGAGTAGCTTGTCGTCCAGTTCAAACTATGACCGAATGACCTCCGGGCCCGCTCGATAGCATTCGACCGCTCACGATGATTTCGTTTCCTACCATTTCCTGGAAGCGCAAACCTATATAATGATTGCCAATTACTCCCATGCAGAGAGCCAGGAGACAATACCAGCGTTGAGGGCCTTTCCAGCAATCTGTGCGCATGCGCCCGGAACGCGTGTCGATCGTTCTGATAGTGGGTTTGGAACGCGCAATACTGATCACCCTGTGCAATGTATACCAAGCGTACACTCCATGCATACCTACAACTTGTCAACTCCTCCTCAGGGGTGTTGCTTGATAACATGCCCGTCGCAGGCCGCTAGGTCCCAACGACCTCCGTTGGTCCTCCGCTCTCTGCTTCAGCTGAACCCAGTCGAGGGAGCATCCCCGTAACGTGCGCGGTGCGTGGTCTCCCCATCACCTCGGAATGCCGTAGTCAGGCTGATGAACACGACCAAAGCGGACCTTCGCCGGTGGTGGGCGCTGCTCCTAAGGCAGCGCTCATCTTGATATTCAAATTCCGCAGTACTATAAACCGATATCGCATTACACTTTATCTCCCACTATCCGCTACCAACCTATTATTCACACCCTTTCACAAACAGGCTCCTGCACCTCCAGAATCTTGCGGAAGATTATACGTTCGTGTGGCCAGATACGCTGCTTCTAAGTAGCGCGTTGCCGCATAATTGACGTTCTCCGGCAGAGAAGTAGAGCAGGCTGACGGCGTGCTGACCTTCGACGCCGCTGAATATCACCCGGAGGCCGTGGCGGCGTTCCGCGCATGGGTAGGCGAGACGGGGAGAAAGATTCACTACGTAGGCCCCCTCGTGCCCATCGGGCTCTCCGCGGACGCCTCTGCACGCGGAAAGGAAGAGTTCTCGGGAGTCCTAGACTTCCTGGACAAGCAACGCGCAGCACGTGGTGAAAATTCGGTCGTATATGTATGTATGCCCTGCGTATTACTTCCAGTATGGTGCCTATGTAATGACGACGGAACCATCCAGATCTCGTTCGGTACTCTGTTCTGGCCAATGGTCCCCGCGAAGCTCGTCGCCGTTGTAGAAGTGCTGATGGAGAGAAACGATCCTTTCGTATGTCCTTGTACCCATGAAGCCGCTACAAAGTGCCTGAACAGGTAATCGCACTAGGTGATCACCCGCCCGAGCCCGCGCGCCGAATTCCCGGGAGACTTCATGCAAAGACTACAAGGATATGAAGGCGCGTACGTCGCAGACTGGGTCCCCCAGCAAGCCGTCCTTGCATCCGGTATGCAGACTCACTCTCAGCTCTGTGTCAACCGGCTCATATACCCACTCCTTTCAGGCAACGGGCTGGGCGATTACACACGGCGGGCACAACACCGTCCTAGAATGTATTTTGGGCGGAGTTCCGATGCACGTACCCGCAGTTGACCTATCCTGTTCACGTCCTCACGTCCCGCAGGATCGTCTGGCCAATCATCGTTGACCAGCCCCCGAACGCGCTCCATCTGACCGACAACCTCGATATTGCGTACGAGCTTCTCGAGGTGCGGAACGGCACCGGGATCGGCCCCATTTACCGCACCGGCAGGAAACCACTCGGGACGATCGACGCGGTCAAGGCCGAGGCACGAGACGTGTTCGAGCGGGCGTTCGGAGAGGAGGGTGAGGAGAAGAGGGCGCACCTCCCGGCGCTTCGCGAGGCGCTTCAAGGCGCGTGGGCAGATAATGGGGTCGCAAAGCGAGAGACAGAGTCCTTCTTAAACAGCTTGTGAGCCCTGAGTGTTGGGCGCTGATTAGGACGGAGTCGGGGAGTACTTGAGTGGTCTGGACGTAAGTTAGAATTTGAGAACCATGTGGCACTAGCCACTACTGTCGCGCACAGGGCCTCAGAGGCCGGCCCTTCAATATAGACACCGGCACTTAGAAGAGGATGTGCGATGATTGTGAGTGAATGTACTGTACCTGTAGGCGCTGTGTACGAATGTATCGTGCATTAGTTTCCGTACGAATCGAGCGTGTATTGTCGATGGTGTGGGAACGCGAGCTCGAGCGCCCAACTCAGTCTACGATCACGTGGTATTTCGCGCTGAACTGCGCTCGACTCTTGACTTGTTTGAGGCATCTACCGGCAACCATGGCCGCCCTTTCCCTCAGACGCAGCACCAGGATTGCGTCCGTAATGAACACCAAGAACACGATCAGCGGCTCAAGTTCTAGTGTCAGTCTCACTCGAGGACGAGCTCGCTCTGTATCCTCTTCTCTCAGTCCTCCTCCAGAGCCCTCGCCGGATCCGAATTCGCGACCTAGAAAGCGAGCACGCACCGAAAACAAGCAATCACCGTCTGGCGAAACATACGTAGAATCTGGGATTGTGGAAAAGCCTCTACGCAGGAAGAAGCCGTTACAGCACCCCGAGCCAAAACCCGAGGACTTCGCGACCAGGGCGACCAATCCATGGAAGATTGGCCCTCATGTATCATCTGCGGGAGGCGTGGAAAATGCTTTGGCAAACGCAGCCGCTGTTGGGTACGTGCTCAGTCCAACAGTGCTTGGTGCCATGGCTCCGATATCGAAGTGTGTTCCATGCCAGAGCGAATGCATTCGCTATATTTCTCAAGTCGCAAAGGAAGTGGGAGTCGAAGTCACTGGCTTCCGATTCGATAGCCAAGTTCAAAGACCGTATGAAGGCATTTGGGTACTCGCCCTCCCATATCCTCCCCCATGGGAGCTACCTCGTGAATCTCGGCAACCCCGACCGGTCTGTTCGGCTGGGCTATGTCTCTACTTGTCCGCGAATGCTGACTCAGACGTGAAGGGAGAAGAGAGAAAAGTCATTTGCTTGTTTTCTCGATGACTTGAAGCGATGCGAACAGCTGGGGCTGCAGCTGTACAACTTCCAGTACGTTCAGCCACTGGATCCCACGAGGCTTCCTAAAAGGTTAGCAGTCCAGGGTCTACTGTCGGGGCCGGAACGATAGAAGAGTCTTTGTCGCTTATAGCGGAGTGCATCAATTGCGCTCACGCTGAAACCACGTCTGTTGTTATAGTGTTGGAAAACATGGTAGGTTGCTCCCCGCCTCCGCTATATGCTTATTGAGTGTGTTCTGCGACATACGTAAGGCTGGCGCGGGTAATGTCATTGGCTCGCGATTCTCTGACTTGGGAGGAATCATCGAACAAGTGCATGATAAGAGCAGAGTTGGCGTATGCCTAGATACTTGTGAGTGGCACGACTATCTTACCCTTCAATCCACTCAACGTGCCCATAGGCCATATGTATGCGGCTGTAAGTGTACTCAATTCGCCGCCTGACAGTATTTGCTTGACCCGATATCGGTTGCAGGGATATGATATCACCACCTTAGAAGGTTGGAAGTACGTCGTATCTCGTTCCTGCCATAACTCCAAGCTCAATCCTATGATAGTACTACTAGTGCGTCACATGTTCTGTCCGACCCAATCTCGTCGTGTACCCATGTCAGCGCGTCCACAGTGGACGAGTTTGACCGCGAAGTCGGAATCAAATACCTTCGTGGCATGCACCTGAACGACTCCAAAGCCGCACTGGGAAGCAAGAAAGACAGACACGAGAACATCGGCCTGTACGTACTGTGATCCCTTGGAGTCCTCTGGCGACATCGCGCTGACCACGAGTGTTGGAACGACTGTAGCGGGCACCTCGGCCTGCGCACTTTCGCACACATACTCGCAGACCCGCGCACGCGTGACCTCCCGCTCATCCTTGAGACCCCCGCGTACGACGTCCCTGCCAGTAGCGCAGCCGCGCGCGAGAGTCTCGCGACGGAGGGCATGGGAGTATGGCGCACCGAGGTCTCAGTGCTCAACCGCCTCTCCGGGCGCAACGTAGCTGAAGAGGGGCAGAAGAACGCCCGCGTCGTGGGCGAGGATGAGCTGGAGGAGATGAGGGAGGAGATCGCGGCCGCCGTCAAGAAGGCTAGTGCGTTGAGAGACGCGAAAGGGAAGAAGGCGGGTGCTGTTACAGGGAAGCCGAAGAAAGGCTCGAAGAAGCAGGCGACCCAGGAAGAGGTCGACGACGAAGATGAGGATGGCAGGAGTTGTTGCAAGTCTGAGCACTGAGCGTCTGATCCTTCTGAATGACACGGGCTTGGGCCTACCTTACGCTAGCCGCCGTCAAGGCGTTTGCAGATTGAAGAACTCACAAAGTAAGTACGTACATTTTTGTGCGACAACTCCGGGGCCAGGGTACCACGATATTCGACGACCACCAGTCAGTGCTTGCCAGTGCATGCGCCTTTGAACAGGGACGGCGACATCAACTCCTGGAGAATGAGGTTCAACCCCGTAATCTTGACGTCTACGTATAGCAGATCCTCAGACAACTCTTACTCGTGACGCAAATTTCGCGGCCAACCTCTGCTATCCTCTTCTCGAAGGACGAGCAGCCACTAATTCTCTCTACTCAGGTACTTCGCCTCCAAGGCATCGCATGACGGTGACACGTGGTCGTCCTACGACGACCTCGGGTCATATACAACCTGCTTAAGACCGCGCTGGATGTCAGCCAGCTCTGTCCCTGAGCCATCTCGACTGCCGTCTGTCACGGAATGGCCTAACCTCGCCTTAAGGACGACTCGTCTCTGGCCGCACATATTCATTACCAGGCACAAGGCGGCTATGGACGACAATATAAGGCCAAGGCCCTGGTTCTCATCTTCCGAACGCAACTCTTAAGGCGTATGTATACTCGTGCCATGCTCGTGCACAAGCTCCCTGTGGTCTCGCTCCTCGTCGCCTCCGGTCCCCTCTCGGCGCTCTCTTTTGGTACCCCGGACATACCCCTCAACTGGACGACCGTCTACCCCTGCGCGGTCGACTTCGGGTCGCGCGTCATCGTAGACGACATAACCGTGCAAGACCCGAACAACACCCCCGCGTCGTGCATCGAGCGCTGCGACGCCCAGAACTACGTCTACGCCGGCGTCGAGTTCAGCAACGAGTGTCATTGCGGGACGGGCTTGAAGAGCACCCCGGAGAGCGCGCCCCTCTCGGACTGCAATATGGCCTGCTCAGGGGACGCCGACCTCTCCTGCGGCGGCTCCTTCCGTATCCAGGTACGCCAGCCTTCGAGTCCACGCCCACCTGACCCACACTGACCTCCCACCCCCGCCCGCCGGACGCGCAGATCTACAAATCGCCCGCGCTCCCCGCAGGCGGCTACCAGCTCCAAGGGTGCTTCGTCGACACGCCCCCCTCGTCCCCCGCGCTCGCCGCGCCCGTCGAGCACCACGCGTTCGCGACGAACCTCGCGCTGATCGACCAGTGCACCGCGTTCTGCCAGCACCGCGGCTACCCGTACGCGGGCGTCGAGGACGGCGCGGACTGCCAGTGCAGCGCCGGGCTCGCGCCCGGCGCGGTGCGCGCGGACGAGGCGGAGTGTAGCACGCTTTGTCCCCTTCCGCCCGGCGAGGGGGAGGAGTTTTGTGGGGGCGTGCAGAGGCTGATGGTTTATAGTTATGTCCCTGCGCGTGTCAGGCCTCGCGGTGCTGGGTAGTCACGGTAAAGGAATGCGCTGCGTATACTTATGTTCAGGGGAAATCGTTCCATTGGGGCAAACACGCTCATTCAACATGTTGACCTGCCGAAAATCCGGCACTGATTCCATGCCATCCATTCAAGTGTGACACATAGGCCCAAGCCAAGTAGATCCACCATACATAAATACACAGCATTCACAAAGCCCTCCCCGCATTCCCTACACCCTGTCAGTGTCAGCGGGCGGTCACAGGGGCGTCGCGGCGCTTCCGGAAGAGCACCTCCGCGTTCTGCGCGGGGAGGTTCGCGGCGCCGAAGCGGAAGTTGGGCGGGCGCCTTCCAGGCTCCGCGAAGCAGACGTCGTAGTTGAGGACGAGGTACGCGAGCATCGTCTTGAGCTCGTTCGCAGCGAAGAACCTCCCCGGGCTACACCGCACACGATCGCACCCATCCATGAGTCCAGTCTCGACACACATACACGCCACAGGCGAGGTACGTACCAAGCGTGCTTGCCGTGCCCGAACGTGAGGAAGTCGACGGAGGTGTTGACGAGCTGGTGCTTGACGGCCGCGTCCGCGGTCGCCTCGCGCAGGCGCGCGAAGCGGAACGGGTCGAACGCGTCCGACGTCGGGCCGTACCGCGCGCCGTCGGTGTGTGCGGTCACGGACGACGCGGCGACGAGCGTGCCGCGCGGGATGCGCGTCCCGTCCGAGAGCGTCACGTCCTTCACCGCTTTGCGGAACATGTTCACTATACGCATGAGTATGTGTGAATGGAGGAATGGGTATGAGTGTCCGAGGGATCGGAGAACGCACTGAGGGAGCCGTCAGCGAGGCGCATGGACTCTTTGAGGAAGCTGTCGATCTTGCGCATCTTCCCCAGCGACGCCTTCGTCCAGCCCTCCTCCGCGACGATCGCCTCGACCTCCTCCCGGAGCGGCTGGAGGTACTCGGGCTGCGCGGCGAGATTGTACAACGCGTGCGTGAACGTCTGAACAGCAAAAGAGATTGAACAAGCTGCGCGGAAGGAGCAACTCATGACTACACCCGTACCCCGCTGGACGTGTGGATAGCGCCAAAGTTGACAAGGAGGACCTTCTGGACGATGTTGTCGAACGACGTGCCCTTGGCACGCGCCTCATCGAGCAGCCACTGGAGCATGTCGTGCTGTCCAAACCAAGCAGTGTAAGTCACGTCCTGCACTATGCAACACCCAGCGAGTGCGTAGACGTACGGGCTTCTCTGGCCAGTCGTCTCCGTACTTTTCGTACATCGCCTGCCGTTCCTGCAGCATGGGCACGATCATGGGCGTGAGGATCCGCTTGTTCCGCGAGACCATCGTGGTCATCCGAGCGACGAAGCTGTGCCGTCATGCTGTGGTGAGAGCCCGGAACAAGGCGAAGGGGTCAGAGCAGACATACGGTTTGAGGACGTCCGGGAATAAGTTGATGATGAAGGAGCTGATAAATACGTCGTGCGTAAAGTTGATGGCCACTTTGAGGTACTCCGGGTCGCGGCCTGTGAGGGGGTAGTGAGGCGACCGACCCAGTTCGCACAGATAGCGACGCACATTTAGGCAGACCGACGATGACGCGGTTGCTCGCCCGCGCAATGATTTGTTGTACGATAGGGAATACACGTACCGCAACCCAGTCTACAATATGCAGAGATCGAAATTCAGCATGAATCAAGTAGAACCAAACCAGGATACCGACCGTCTGTGGGCGGGATGTACTCCTGGAAGGCAGCGGTGACCTCGTCCAAGACGTCGGGGCAGAGCGCTTGCAAGCTGCGTGTGAGCTTGTCGCGCACGACCGCCACATGGAATTGGTCGTCCACGCCCGGGCCGAGCGAGTACCTGAGCTGCAGTACCTGGTTATGCGTACACGCAGGGATCAGCATAGCTGCACCAACGCGAGGGGCGTGATTGCATAGACGACAGACCTGATTGGTGCCCTCGGTGGCGGATAGCTCATCGTCCGAGCACTTGCGGAGCTCGTCAATGAGCTTGGGACCTGTGAGAACGGCGAGCCAGCCGTCGAGCATGGGGACTTTGAAGACGGTGCCGTAGTACTGCGAGTATGCCGCATTCAGTACGACCGTCATAGTAGCTGCGCTGGCGGTTACCTTCTGGTACCCCTCGCGCAGCATGCTCTCGGCATCGCGGAGGTATCGGATGGCACCGATATACGAGAGAATAGGTGCCGAAGGGCCTACGGTGGGAATATCATGCAACTATCGTGATGGTCAGAGGACGGCGCGGACGTTGGTGTATGTGGGGCATACCGGGTTGAGACGTCGGCGTATAAAATACAACACGACCCATGCCGCAAGGAAAGCGGTGAGGTATTGCCAGGGAGCATCCGGTCCGGACATGTCTGAGCGCGTGGGTATGTTCTAGCGAGTACAGGGTCTGGAGAGGTGCGTGTTAGTACAAGAGGTCTACGCATGCCCGGGCACAGCGCCGAGCGGGGCGCCATCGCGACGTAGTGCGAAGTGAGGAGCACGCTCCGATCCGGGGATCCTCGCCCCGGATGGACATTGCGTTTGGGAGCACGAGGAGCGAAGAGCGTAAGCGCCGTACCGTTTCCGTCGCGGGCTGATAGGATCGTCGGATGGGGACGAACCGAGGCGTACAGCTGCTTCTTGACTCAGTCGTCTTCGTATGCTGCGTCGTCAGCGCACAGGCGTCTTGTCGATGTCCGAGATGGTGTTTCGCAAGTGTTCGTCTGGGCGCAGTGGCGCGGGAGGCGCAGATGGGCGCCGGAAGCTATAGGAATGTGGGAGACGTGCTGCGAGCCTCCTTCGTTCGCTGGGATCTCAGACACGGCCTGTCCTGTGGACGACCACGTTGGACGGGGATGGAGGACAGCGCAGAGCTGGCGAAGGTCGCACGGGCCCTGGCGGAGGCTTATGTTCGCCCGTCCTCCCGGCGGATCATGGGGGCAGAGCATACGCTGGCAGGTGGATTGGCACACGGTGCGCTGATCCAGGCCCTGCCCCGCCTCCCCGTCTTCAATCTTCCCTCGCCCTCTGCTCTCTCCGCCACTAGCCGCGGCAGCCTCTCCCGCGGCACTCCAGTGACCCTTGTGGGCGCGGTGACACAGGTCAGGTGACTGTGACCCTACCGCGTCTAACTGCCCGCACGCGAGTCGCAGTCGGCGCCTGGACTGTGTCCGGATCCTGCTCCGATGCTCCCCTTCGTCCCCCGCAAGGTCGCCCAGAAAGCACGGGCTGCACAGTCTGCGGTGCATGTGGCTGCACCAACTACTGGCTCTTCAATACCACCCGCCCCAGTTCGCGAGACCAGTGATGATCCTAAAGGGAAACGCAAGGAATCTCACCCCCATGTCGCGGACGAGGATCTTGTCTCTCTCCTCTGGCTCTCCCTTTCCGATCACTCGTTTTGGGTAGACGCAGATCTCCGGAGGGCACTTGCGTCTGTAGACGAAGGATGTACGTACCCTCCTCTCCTCCCTGTAGTGAGAACTCAGCTTCATCTCCCAGGGCTCCCACTCAGCACACTCCTCCGTCGCTCTGCCTACTTCTCCCATTTGAGCACTCGCCCTCTGGAGACCGCCTATGTGAAGGCAATCCGCACGCATGCTCCTGAGCTGTTCGAAGTGCGGATGCGGGTCAGCGCTCCCTCCAAGTCCGCATGGTATGGCGCAGACTCGGCATCCAAGGACGATGATCTAGGGGGGTATGAAGTCCGTCGGAAAGACTGGAGAGACGCCCTACTACGCTCGCGCAACACGAATCGGCAAGACTGGGAGCTCCGTACGGTGTATGTGGTATGTCTGATCGCGTATATCCTATGTGTCGGTCTTCGTGTCGATCCCTCGTGGCATCACAGGAGTGCCTCCCGCTCGGACACCGTACAGTCCCTCAAATACACCGCTTCGCATCGTCTTTACTCCCATCACTCAACGCCGACCAAGGCGCGCCGACGCGCGTACAAGCCGTCTCGCTCCCTGCACACCACCTCGATCGTCCAGGGGACGTACCTAAACCCAAGGGCTTCACGCTCATTACTTTCTCAAGCGAAGACGACGCCGCACGGCTCGCCACTGACTGGCCCTGGCTTCCTCGGCGGACCATAGCGAGCAGCGAAGAGGCGGAGGGCAGCACACTAGTGCGCGAGGCCATCAAGTTCGGATTCCGCGCGCTGCCCAAAGCCCGCTGGGACACGCTGAAGGAAGAGTACCTCGCATACCGCCAGCAGCTCCTCGACCAGGCCGCCCGCGCGCCCTCTGCCCCCCATCGCGCCCCAGACGTTCCGCTCGATCGGCCCGCCGCACCTCCACAAAACCTCGCCGATCCCGAGGAGCCCCGCGCCGGCACGACGCCATCCACAGCCGCAGACGCGCCTTTCCCGCGCGGCTGCCTCGTATACGTGCGCAACCTGCACCCGGAGACGAACCGGACGACGCTTAAGGCGCTCTTCGCCGCGCGCGGCCTCGCGCCCGGCGCGCTCGACTACGTCGACTACAGCAAGGGCATGACCGCCGTACGTCCCCCTCTCCTCTCGTCCTCCCCCTCTTCCTCGTTCCCGTTCGTTCCCGGCGATAGGGCTAATCGCACCTTTTCGTAGTGTCACCTTCGACTTTCTGCGCCGGACCACGCGCACACGCTCATCGAAGCTCTCCGCGCGCACCCACTCCTACAGCGCGACGGACTCGACAGTACAGGCTCCCCGCCCGCAGAGGACACCCAGCACGCCGCGATCTCGGCGGAACTCGTCGAGGGCACGCGCGAGGAGCTGTACTGGAGCAAGGTGCCCGAGAAGGTACGCCGCGAAGCCGTGCGGCGGGCTGTTGCTGCAGCTGCCTCTGGTGGTGGCGATGGCGACGCGACGGCGGCGGCTGAGGAGGGCGGCGAGGGCGAGGGTGCGGGTGGGCAGGGGCAGGAGGGAAAGCGTAAGCGCAAACGGCGGAGGAAGGCGTAAGGCTCTATAGTGTTCGTTATAGTGATATACACCTCACGTTCGATACGTAATATACATACCTAACCAGCGACTTTACCCAACCTCAGAGTCGTACACATTATGCGCCGTTGTTGAGTACAAAGTCACACCGCGCCCGGATCCTACACTACGAAAGGAGTACTTGCATCGTGCATTCATCGTACGTCGGGGTGTCGAGGACTACGACAACAGCACATCTGAAGGCAGTGCGCCCGACAGGAGAACATGCAATCATCTATGATACATCGGTGCATCCCATAAGAGTTGTGCATAGTAGTAGCGACGAACACGCATGTCACTATCGTAACGATGACCATCGAGAAAAGAGCACTTGCGGGAACTTCGCCTAGTGAAACAAACAAACACGTAGGTACACACAAACCCGGAGGAGGGGGAGGGATAAGATTAGAAAGCGAGGAGCAGGCGTCGGGGGACGGCGGAAAGCATTCTCGAAAGCGAACGTGGAGCAGCGTGGAAGAGGATTATGAAGACTTCGACGAGTCGTGTAGAGTCGTGCGTAGCGTGAAAGCAAGGTAGGCGGGTTAGACATGGGGATAGGTATCGCAGTGTGGGGGGTCAGGTATCGCAGGGATCCGGGGGTGTAGAGCGGCATGTTTTCCAGGAGGAAGTAAGGGACTATATCGGAGGCATCCTGAGGTTACGAATCGGCGCCCTCCGCGCGCAGACGGTCGCGTACGCGCCGGAGCGACAACCCGAGCTGGTTCATACCTCGGAAGTCTTCCCCAGTCCCCCAGTAGAGGTCGTCCGGGTTCACGTACTCGATCTCTCCGTCGCCGGTCTCGAACAACAATGCTCGGAGACGCTCGTGCTGTATGAACTTGGCATACATCGCTTCGTCCATCTACCATCCCCACACACCGTCAGCTCCTTACACGAAGATGCAACATGACCGAACACGCGACTCACCAGGTCGTCCATGACCTGCTTGAGGTCGCGCCGCCAGCGGAACCGTCGACTCGCCGAGTACGCTTGAGCCTCCTCGGGCGTCCCGCAGCGCCTAACGGCCTCCGCCTCCTCGGGGTGCTCGGGCCGGAAGCGGAGGGCCTCGATGAGGTGCACAACCGTTGGGTACGATTTGTGGTTGTAGTGCACCCGGTACGGCGCCGTGTGCAGCAGCCCTGCAAAGTGCGCGTCGTCCTTGTAGAACCGGAACAGCTGCGGGCGCGTGGGCGGCGCGGGCTGCGACGTCGGCATCCGCATTGGTCCTGGGGACCGCTCGTGCGGAGGTGGGGGCGGCGGGTTGGGCGAGTGCGATCGTGGATGAGGCGAGTGGGACCTTGGATTGGGCGAGCGAGGTCGTGGATTGGGCGAGTGTGGTCGCGGATTAGGCGGCTGCGATTGGTTCTGGTTCCGCGGTTGGTACCATGTTTGCCCAGAGGCGGCCGGGATGACGCCAGGTGAGACGGCCGGTGCTGCGCTAGGGACGTACCCGGGCATGACTGGTGGAACAACCCCCGCCGCCGACGTCGGCTGGCCACCTCCAGCCATGGGCATGCCCCCGGTATTGGGCGCAGGCTGCACCGCTGGGGGGAAGTAGGTGAGCGTCGTGCTCCCATCCGGATGCTGCTCCGCGACAGGGTAGATCGCGGTCGACTGGCCGCCGACAAATGCCTGCAGGGGCGCCGCAGTGATATTGGGAGGGCTTAGGTCGAACTCGTCATCGTCTCGGCGGTGATGAAGGCGCGAGCTAAGCGACCGAAAAATGCCCTTGCGCTTCTTCTCCCTACTCGATCGCGTGCCCTGAAACTGCTGAGGGGACTGGAGAGGGATAGGGATTGCGCCCACGGTATGGATGGCGGGAGCCTTGAACATCTTCTCCTTGATCTCCCGCTCGTCGATCGGTTTGCGTAGCTCGTGGAGTAAACGCGCATAGGGAGATTGCTGGAGAATGTCCTTAGGAGGCGGAGGTAACGGATTATGGTGCTGTTGCAAGGGAGACCATGGGCGTGGCCGGTATATTGGTGAAGGCTCACAATAAACCGGCTCGGGCGGGGGGTAGATAGGACCCTGACCAGGGAACGTGGGCTGCGGCTGTTGCCCATACATCATGCCAGGGGGAGGGATGGGCTGTGGCTGTTGCCCGTACATCATGCCAGGTGGAGGGATAACGGGAGGTGGAGGGTTTTGGCCAAAAGCAGGCGACGATTCCGCCCTGCGATGTCGCCTCAGCGCAGGCGCAGGCGTGCCTCTTCGATCTCTACTGCGATCGAAGGGCCCATATTGTCCGGGTGCGAGAGGGGGCTGAAGACGTTCGCGAGTTCGCGGGGTGAGTTCATCGTCGTAGCTCTCAGAGTCCGACGAGTCCAGAGGGTATGGATCAGCATGGTGGTACGGCGTTCCGTTCCTGCCGCGGAGGGAGTGTGGTAGGGGAGGGATTACGGGAGCTTCGGGGTTTTGTGCCTGACCAGGGATGACAGGTTCAGGCATCCCCATGGGT
This sequence comes from Trametes polyzona, assembly GCA_022606195.1. Classification (NCBI taxonomy): domain Eukaryota; kingdom Fungi; phylum Basidiomycota; class Agaricomycetes; order Polyporales; family Polyporaceae; genus Trametes; species Trametes polyzona. The sequence continues at coordinate 3,067,079 of JABYQF010000002.1, read as the reverse complement.
GGTGGTGCTGGATCCGGTGCGCCCATACCAACGTTCACCGCAGGTGCGGGGAAGGGATTGCCGGCAGTAGGGAGAGCGCCCGACATGGGCATGGACGGGACAACCGGGTTGATGCCGCTTTGCATCTGTGGCTGAGGGAATAGGGAAGTCTGCCCTGGCATGTACTGAGGCTCTAAAGATGCGCAAGCGGAACTGTGGGTAGTATATTCGCAGTACAAAGTACAGACGACACGCACGAGCGTAGAAACCCTGTGGTGGCATGCCGGGGAATGGAGAGCCGAAACCCTGGGAGAGTGGATGCTCCATCCCCATCATATTGGCGGTGTATGGGTGCTCTTCTTCTGCATAGGTGGGTCTGCGCTTGTGGCTGGACCACCCTGCTTGTGACGAGAGTGAGCGTTCTTGAGGATAACGCGATCGTGATTGTACACTCCCGGATGGGCGACTGGGGTTGTTGCCCATCAGGTGCTAGGAACAATAGACGAGATGAGAGGCCGGACTGAGGTATCACAGATGAGATAGAAGGGTGGGAGGGTATCGCAGGAAATACAAGACACGAGGGAAGCTCATGGAGGCGGCCTCAGTTCGCGGGCAGACAGGACCCGCGCAGAATGCCACCCCGTCTCGGTCGGAGAGAGGCAGGAATCCCAACCTCGAGGCAGCCACGTGGCCCGGTCACGAGGGCGCGACACGACGCGTCGAGGCCAAAAACGCGTACTCCCAGGTCCTCCCTCTCGTCGATGTACTTCCGCCCAGGGCCCGCAACAAGCATGTACTCACGTCCAACCATTCTACGCATGCCTCTCTGTCCATTGCCGGTGTCTCACTGGGGATGCGTAGCGCGCACGCTGGACTGCTCTGTTATGGCCTTCTCAGCCGGCGAGAGCAGGGAGATTTCCCGAAAAACTTGGATGCGGCATGGCTGAGGGCAGAGTATAGGACAGGAGGAAAAGGTGCAAGAGAGTGCAGAAATGACGAGCGACGAGATATATGCCCCACCAACGCCTGGCCCAGCACAAATTGTCACATTGCGTCATCATTTGGCTGACAGGCCCTGCGTTAACAAGGTAGACCGCGATCGACGTCTCGTAGAACGCGCTTCCTGCGCAGGCCACCTCCTCCCTGATGGGGTCGGAATCCGCACAGGTCACCGAGCAGCCTGGATTCCGCATCACTTGAAGACAGGCTACAAGTACTGGCAGTGCTGCGAGCGCTCGATGCGTCTGACATCCACCTTGGACAATAACGTTAACATTTATGATCACGATATCAGACCGGCCCAATGGCCCAGCCCACGACCTGGTCGTGTCTTGGTGAGCTCTCGTGGTCTACTACAGGAGGGTCCGATAGAGGCTTACTCGCAGATATCGTCTCCTACCTGGCGTCCCATGGATATCGTAGCGTTGATGGGATACTGCGCGGTACCTAGTATGAGTGTGCTCTGCCTTTTCGATTCCGCGGTCACGGGCGTACGTAGGATCGCAGCTTCAAGAGGTTAGGCGGGGAAGACACAACAGCTATTTATAACAAGCGCCCTTGTGATCGCCATTGAGATGCCCGGGAGCCGCACCCGCTTGCGCAACAGCACGCTTCTGCTCCCCCCGGGCCCTTTGCGCCCGCGCCCGAAGGATACTGCTCGCACAGCCTGCCGGCTTCGAGCATGGAAGGGCCCCTCTGCAGCCATACGCGAAGCGATTGCGACAGCCTAGGGCAACTGCAGAGATGGCCTTCCTCTATCGTTCAGGGCGAGGAGGCATGCGGTAGTGCAGAGGCTGATGGAATGGGTAGGTTCTGGGGAAGTTCTGTACAGAATGGGAAGCCATCGCGAGCTGACTGGTAGCTTGCAGAGAAGTCGAAGGCGGTGTGCGCTGGGATGATAAGGGCAGCTATGACCCGCACTCGTCCGCTCGTTCGCCCTCCGGTCGCTGTGGCGTCCCTCTCGACCGCTCGCCCCCGCCTTCACACCACCTCGAGCAGGGGCCATCGTCCCACATCCCTGCGCATACGCCATCTGGATCCGGCCTATCGTTCGTCACATTGCCTTGTGTCCATCTCCTGCCCGGACAAACACCTGTCATTCTGTGATACCACCTACGTCACCACCGTCCTACGCGAACAGATATAAGTCCCTCCAACATGGGCTGCATCCCATCCAAGTCCGCCTCCAAGTCCGGATCCAAGCCCTCCAAGCCCTCCCAAGCTCCTGCACCAACCATGAAGCTTCACCAGCTCGTTCGCCCCGAGATCTACAAGGACGGCAAACGTCCGTCGTTCGCCGCCGCCTACGCCCGCGCCGCCCGCCGCTACGGTTTCGAGACCGGTCGCAACGCAGGCTTCGCTAAGCGCAACAACCTCGTCGTCAAAGTCAAGAGCCTGGACAATAAGGAGACCGACCATGAGGTACCCGCCGACTCCATCCAGAATGGTAGGGCGCGCCTGTCACTCTAGCTCATGTTGGTTGCGACGCTCACCACGCTCTCTCTCTCCCTCCCATCTCGATTACTTCAGAGTAAGTCCGACTGACATCATCTAATTCCCATGACGCGCGGAACACGCATGCTCATGTCGCTTTTAGCCTCGAATACGTTGTTCCGGTCAAGATTGGCACGCCCGGGGTGACGCTCCACCTCGATTTCGACACCGGTTCCTCGGACCTCTGGGTGTCTATTCTGGCTTAGGGCAATCGTATGACTTCCTATGGACTAACTCCGACTGCCACTATTAGTTCCGAGCTCGCACGATCCCAACGCAAGACCAAAGGTCACACCATCTACGACCCCACCAAGTCTTCCACAGCTAAGAAAGCGTCCGGCACCTGGAACATCAGCTATGGTGATGGCTCCTCGGCCTCCGGTAATGTCTACACCGACAACGTAACCGTGGCCGATATCACCATCCAGGGTCAAGCCATCGAACTGGCCGAGAAGCTCAGCTCCAGCTTCCTCCAGGACGGAGGAAACGATGGCCTCCTCGGTCTGGCGTGGCCGCAGATCAACACCGTTCAGCCAGACCCTGTCGCTACACCCGTCGAGAATATGATCACGAAGAAGCTTATCGATCCGGTATGTCGCAGTCGACGCTCGCCGACGGAGTACACGCTACAGCTAACATTGTGTACAGCCCGTGTTTACGGTCAAACTCGGACGTGGTTCTGAGGCCGGGTTCTACTCCTTTGGTTCGTTCTGATCGCCATCCGGTTTTGTAGCTTATCCATATCCCTCATGTAGGCTTCATTGACACCTCCGTGACGCCCAACCCTATCACGTACACCCCTGTCGACAAGTACGTGGAGATGGGCATCTGCCATGCGAGCGCCTCGGCTGACAGCGTTCGTGTCGACAGCTCGCAGGGCTTCTGGCAGGTTCCGTCCGCGACCTGGACGTTGAACGGCGAGACCAAGGAGCGCTCGGGAAACACGACCATCCTCGACACCGGGACCACTCTCCTTCTCGTCGCTGACGATGTCGTGGACGCAATCTACGGTACGTTGCTCATGCAGCAATTGCAGCCGGCACGCTTTAATCATCGATACAGGAGCCATCGAGGGTGCTACCTTCGACAACGAACAGGGCGGGTACAAGTTCCCCACCAACGCGACCATCCCTGACATTTCGTTCGCCGTCGGCGATACGCTGTACAAGGTTTGTCCTTTGACCACCTTCTCATCGCCTTTGTTCCTATCTTGAACGTACGACCGCGTCATCGCAGGTCAACCCCAAGGACATTGCGTTCGGCGACGCTGGGGATGGCTACACCTTCGGCGGCATACAAAGCCGTGGTAACCTGGACTTCGACATTTTCGGCGACGTCTTTCTCAAGTCCGTTTACGTTGTTTGTAAGTCGTCGCGCCCCATGTCACGTGCTAGAGGGCGCCCCTTGACAGTCTGAACACATCTATAGTCAACCAAGGCGAGATCACGGTCGGCCTCGCCCAGCGGGACGACTGAACTACGGACGACCGAGAAGTATCATGCACTCATTCCTTGGACTCTCTATTCTTGGACAATATGTGCACGACAGATAGTGATGACCTACGAACGGGGCTGCTGAAACTCGGCGGTGTTATACATAGCATTCTCGTCGTATCCGATGCTTGTTTATCAGGGGTACCCGAACTCTTCGCCCCGCTTTTCTGGACGCCTACGCTACAACGCGGCGGCGCATCCTAATTCACACTGGCTCACAAAGCTTGTTGAGTTGAGCGTGCTGGTATCGAATCGAGGAGTCAGGATTCGCGATGGAACCAGTCGGTGTCAGAGTTCTCCGAAGGGTCCGTACGTGCTCAACCTGAGGACCACTACTTGCAGGAAGACTAAGATACGACTCGTTCATCGACGGAGGGAGGGCGCGATGTATGACAAAAAAGTACGCGCTCCCTGGCGGGGAGTCGAACCCCGCTTTCGCGCGGTCCGCAAGATGACAGGCGCGTGTACTAACCGATATACTACCAGGGATGTCTTGACACCAGCCCAAAATTACATATCAAACGTCAGAGGATATACATTAACGTACATTGGCCGACGACACAGTATCAATATTGGACTCGGAGTACCTGGTATCTTTATGGGGCATTCGAATACGAATGAGCGATTCCACTGTCTGAATATAATGCATGGTGGCTATGATACATGAGGGCGGATCGTGAACGTAAGAACGGGCTTGAAGTCGTGAGTTAACATCTGAGCTGTTGGTTTTAGAGCTTCGTGCGCTCCACGTGCAGCGCGCTCTCCTTGTCGCTCGCGCCGTCGGAGATGGGCACCCTGTTCTCCTGCACCTCCTCCTCGATCCGCTTCTGCTGCTCCTCGCGGATTTTGTCGCCCTCGAACACTACGCACGCGCGTCAGCAGGCGCGCCGACGGAAGCGAGAGACGCGAATAATGGGACTTACGGAAGGCGAGCTCCTCGAGCGTGCGGTTGGAGGTCTCGGGGAAGAGGAACCAGACGAAGACGACTTCGAAGAGGAGGAAGATGCAGTAGGAGATGTAGTACTTCCACCCGGCGTTGGCGATCCCGATCGGGTTGACGAATTGGTTGAAGAAGCCGGCGGCGCGGCCCCACCACTGGAAGACGGCGATACCCTTCGCACGCGCGTGGAACGGGAAGAGCTCGACGAGGTATGCTGTTGGATGGAGAGACGTTTGTAAGGTCGGATGTCCATAGGCACAAGTGGTAACGTACTGTAAGTGAGGGCATTGTAGCCGATGTTGTACGCGGGACTGTAGAGGAATATGAAGCTGCAGTACAAGCAGTCAGTTCGTTATGCTAATGCAAATGGCGGAAGAGGACGTACGCAATTATGGCCCGCGACGCAGCCTGACTGCCGGTCATGGAGTACTGTGCGCTCGCGATCGTCCATGCGGTGAAGATGAGGAGCAACGAGATCGTGCCGGTGAGGTACGCCGAGCGCCGGCGCATCTTCGGGACCGTGAGCGCGAGCGTCGTGCCGTTCACGAAGCCCCAGCACGTCATCGCCAGGTTGATCAGGTTCTTCGTGTGGTCGTCGTGGATGCCGACGTTGTCGAGGATGCGCGCGAGGAAGTACGACGTGAGGCCGTTGCCGGACCATTGCGTCGCAAGGCCAAGGAACGAGCAGATGAGCAGCCGCTTGCGCATGCCCGGGGCCGCGACGAGTTGCTTCCAGCTGCTCTTGGCTTGCTCCTTCTCAAGCTCGAGCGTCGTCTCGATTTCGGCGTACTCGAGCTTCACGAACTCGGAGTTCACGTCTCCCTCGGCGTGATACTTGGCGAGGATTGCGAACGCCTCCTCTCCACGGCCTTTCGATACCAGCCATCTGTGAGGCTCGGAGGTTAGGCTAGGAACACACGGAGGGCGCGGGGAACATGCTTGCCTCGGAGACTCGGGCAGGAACCAGATGAATATGAGTTGTAGCGCACTTGGGACGACTTGCAAGATGGAAGGAATGCGCCAACCCCAGTTGGTGGGCATCTCGAATGTGCCAAGCGTCACTCCCGCAGCCACAATCGCACCTAGACGTCTTCCAGGATTATTCAACCATACGCCTTCAAACCTCGGCACGACTTACCGATGAACCATGAGGCATTGAACAGGGAACCCATCCTAGCACGCTCCTTTGGATACGCGAGCTCGCCGATCATGGACGATGCTGCGACGATGGCAAACGGAATTCCGAAACCGAGCAAGAACCGTGCGATCACGAACATGGCAACTACACAGCTTGGGTTAGCGTTTGGCTACATCGAGAGCCGTAAACAGCCGACGTACAATCCTGCGATGCCGTTTGCAGAGCGGCGCCGATGACCATGATAACGCTACCGAATATAATTGCTAGCCGGCGTCCGAAGCGGTCCGTCACAAACGGGACAAAGGGGAGGGAGCATATCGAGCCTAGTGAATACAGGGCCGATAGGAGACCGAGGATCGTGGATCGTGGATGCCCGAAGACTATGGAGACGAGATTAAGAGTAGGCAAACTGATAATTTGCGCGCATACTCACAAGCGTCCCAGGTAGGCACGGCCTGCAGACCGTTCATCATCGACGAGTCGAACCTTCCGAGTTGCTGTCATGAACACCGGCCTGTATGACACGGAAGCGCGAGAAGAGGCTTACCCGCTCGTCATCTCGATCCCGATACACGTCGGGAACATGATGATGTACAGGATGCGCAGGTTGCGTTTCCTATACCATGGCACTTTGTCTTGTTGTACATGCCTGGTGATAGGACTGTCATCTTTACTCGCTCCGGCACCGATTGCCATCTTGTTCCGAGCGCGGTCAAGTTGAGAGAGAGGGGAGGGGAGAAAGACAGCGATCCGAGGGCGGGTGGACTCCGAGTCTCCCAATCCGCGGACACGGGCATATATATCCCCCAGTACACGCCAACCTCACGAGTTCTTGCCAGGTACAGACTGCAGTTTCAATTCAGTCATCGTATCAGGACCATACCCTGAGATAATATGGTCACGAAACGCACCTTGCATGGATCGCGTACTCTGATCCATGGAAACTCCGGAGAAACTACTGGGCGCTCATGGGTGACGAAACATCTGTCTGAACGGCGAAAAGGTGGCGGATGTACTCCGTGGTAGGCCTAGCGTCACTGAAAACTGAGTAGACGGTGGGAGAGAGCGCTTGACGTCGGTGGGGTGTGCTAATTCTGCTGCTATCGCAGAAGCTCGCCGGAGAGCCGCAGAAGAGAAGTATTGCGCAAGCTGCAGTCAGACAAGATCGTCCCAAGGTCATGGGTGTGTTGCCGGAGAAAGGTCGGCGGTACAATCTGGCAGAGCTGTGTCCTTTTCGCCTACAAAGCGCTCCTTGGCGTCGGAAACCCGAGTGCTCGATAGCCGCACTAGCAGAGATCCGGGGAGCAATAGCTTACCCCACCGTCGGTCTCTCGACCCCGGGCCTTCCTGTTGGTAGTCGAGAATGCCGACTCTATCACTACCCCACACTTCGCCAGGGGCAGGGAGACTGGAGATTGGTTCATAGCAGATGCAGCATGTTTCAGAGGTTATGACCGGCTGGGATAGAAGCAAGTGTCTCGTGCGAGACGGTAACATGGGAGGTACGTCCGGATACACTGGAAGACATTCGGAACAAAGGTCTGGAAGTTGGAGCATTGCAGAATCGTAAGCATACCGAGATCGGTACAGTAGTAACATGTAGGTAAAAGCGCGCTTACCTCTGTATACAGAAGCCCCGGGATCGTCGTGGGGCATGTGGTATCCGTGGATCCTGCTGTTACGGGCGGGTACTCCAGCGAGGCGTGGCATACAAGGAGTGCTATAGTGATGCAGTACAACTTCGTACTAGTCCGTCGTAGACCATGACATGGTTCTGCGCGTGCAGAATTGGGTGGTTGCTGCGTTAGGCGTACAAAAAAGCGTCCATGGACGTAATGACGCGTTCTCTACGATTGCCACCGTCCGCAGTGCTATGTCAGCGACCGCATAGGTACTTGTGAGTATAATCAATCGCTTAGGCACACCTATGGCTTGTCGAATCATCGTATCTCTACGATGCAGAGCACTCCTGGGAGTGGTTTGTTCGGTAGCCATGCGGAGACAAACGTAACAGCCAGAAGAGGCGTTAATGTCGGGAGAACATAGGAAAGAGGACGAGAGTTGCCATATCGGGGGACGCGTCTCGACTAGCACAAGCGCCTACGCGCGGCCGGAGTCTGTCCTCGGACGCCACAACGCCCTCGAGCCTTGCTAATCACCACTACCTCTCCGTCGTCGTCCAATCCCCCGTCTCTCTTCCAAGTATCCTAACGCGTACGGACTACTCAAGATGCTCATAAAGGTTAAGGTACGTGATTCCACCGGCAGAACTGCATATAGTGGGCTTGCCACTGACCAATCCCCAATCCTCGCATGTTGCAGACCCTCACTGGCAAGGAGGTACGCCGATCTCTCGCGAACATCATAGTCTGTGCATAGAGTAATAACGACATTGGTGTTATACGCAAATCATCCCAGATCGAGCTCGATATCGACCCCGAGGACCCTGTGCGTCTCCTTCTCTCGTTCTCAGTTCGTTCTCGCGTCCTGACCATACCACTCGCGGATGTTCCATGGCCGATAGGTATCTCGTATCAAAGAGAAGGTTGAGGAGCAGTCCGGTGTTCCTCCTCCGCAGCAACGGTTGATCTTCGCCGGACGTCAGATGTACGTCTATCCTTCTTGAAGAATCATGATCATGATCACCTACACACCACGGATAGGGCGGACGACAAGCTCGTGAAGGACTTCAACATCGCAGCCGGTGCCGTACTACACTTGGTCCTCGCTCTTCGCGGTGGTGCATGCTAGAGGTACGTGCGGACGTCCACCGCCCAATCATTGACATCGCCTTACGTTTCGATACAGGATCCCACTATACCATGGGAGTGTAATGAATGACCAGCAAGAGCAGAAGTGTTGTAACTACCAGTGCGTTGTATCTGTGTTAGATAGTCCCCGCCCGCAAACCGCTTTCGCTTGCTTTCGTGCTTCAAATTGCCCCGCTTGGATTCCAATGGAGCATACATGCGAATTCCTTGAGCCACTCGAAGGACCCGCAATAGCCTACTAGGACCTATGAATGACCATCGAAGCCTAAGCTGTTCGCTTCATCTATCTCTAGTCGCCCTATCCCGCAGTTTGTGCTACTCTCACAAGGTGACGAACGAAATTGCGCCAAGACTCGGCCAGCCACTAGCCCTACCGACGGGAGCGTTAGTGTGCCTCTTGAGCCTTGTCTCTCTGGTATGTACCTCTGCTTAGGAGCTGTATCTGGAACCCATCGCAAAGTCAATGACAGGTGGGTCTTCAGTCGATATTTCCTGGCCTCGGCGCGGCTGCTCCTCGGCGAAAGCGCATTCGACGAAGGGTAGTTAGGCAGGCAATGAAGCCGTGCGAGGCCCTTTTTCAGGATTTCCATAAACTTGCGAGTACGCCATCGTAGCTCGGACACCGGGGGGCTTCAACATCGGGAAGGGGCGCAGGCCGTCCCATGTATCCCTTGCGATGGTGATGCCTCGGATGGCCTTCATCGCTATCACCACATACTTTGGCCTTTCCCAGCCCTCGTTCCTCGTTCCTCGCTACTAGCTCAGCCCACTTGTCATCCAGCTTCCTACACGCCACAACTACCCCGTAGACCCCGATGTCCCTCCCCGTGAGCGGTATGATCCTCCGGCCTTTGTTTCCGTGGTCTAAATAGGGTCCTCGCGGATCTCTTGACCAATCCTCACTTGCGTACCCGGTGCGAGGGCCAAGGTGAAGAGCGGGATGTCGTTCAACGTCGGTATGGCGAGAAGCGACTCCAGTGCGCCGCCGTGAGTTCCCAGGAAGATTGTTGTGTGTTGTTGAGCTGACGTCAAGCTTTGGGTTTGCAGCGAGTATCCAGAGTTGTATGGTGACAGATACAGGCCAAGGCTGACTTTACTCTATCAAAGGCAGGGGGGAGTACCTTTGCGGAAGACGTAGATGCGCCGCTGTATTCATAAGGATCTATTGATGCAGTGAGTCGAGCTATTCGCAACGGCAGGCCCGCCGCCCGATATGCACATATTCCTTTCAGGCTACAACAGACTGTACGAGCCCTTCTATGAGGTGAACCCGGACTTGTTCCCGACAGCATCCCGCATCCAGCTTCGGGTCCCTCCTCTTCAGAAGCGCCACCCGCCGCGTCGTCATGTACTCCATGCCGCGGTCTCCGAAGTAGCGCCCCGACTCAAACGTCCAACTATCCTGACTTCTCGGCCAATTGGCGATATTCTCCAAGTACTCCTGCAATTGCGAGTCGACGGCGAGACCGAACGAGGGTACGTGCTTTAGGCCCTCGATGAACTTGTGGACGATCTCGTTGTGAAAGTCGGTGACCCAAGCGATCGCACCGGATAGATCTGTGTTGTGTCGATGCATCACGACGGTGAGAAGGTTATAGTCGTCGGCGTTCGTCGCTTGCTCTCTGTTGTAGGACGTGATGTCCTGTGGAGTTATGAGCAACGCCGCACAGCGACTACGCGAAGGCACCTTGGGCTCACGTTCATCGTTGTCACCATGTCCACGATGCAGTTCCGGAGCTCGACGATCTGCGGATGGTAGAACGCCTCATCCGGGATGCTGAGATGTAGCTCGCAAGGGAACAGTGCAGGGCGACCGCCGTTGTTCTCTCTGCGGATTCTTATGAAGTCGTCCACAGAGCGTACGGTAGCGCCATCACGCTCATCGGCCTGGGACACAACAGCGTCCAAGTAGTCGCTGAAGGAGTCCCGGAAGTGTGCCATCGCTTCCGGAGTTGCCGCCCGAAGCGCGCGTTCAGCATACCTGCAAGCACCATACTCAGTCTAAACTCTCTTCGCTTGTTCAACTATATACTGACTGTCTGGTGATCTCACCAAGGATTACCTCACCGTCCGGGCGAGGTTTCTGAGGGTTGCGCAATGCGTCCATAACGACGTTGGCCGCTTCTTGCACGGCAGGTGCGACTTCGACATCCGTATACTCGTCTATAACGAACAGAAGGTTCATCAAGTCCATGCCTACTCGCAACCCATCTACACGCCGTGCATGATCAGTATCTATGGTACGCGGAGGACAGGCATACTACGACCAACCGCGAGATGCATCCGGGTAGGCAAGCGCGCCGAGAAGCTCGAAGTTGCACCTTTCAAACGAGGCTTGTGACTCGGGCGTGAACGGCTTCGCCGACCGGACCCAGGCGCGAGATTCGACGGCGACCTCTTCGTGAAGTGGGTGGATTCTGCGCGGCCACGGCCAGTCCCCCATGAAGTCCGGGAGGTAGATGTACTGTTGGGCCATGCTGCGACTGGCCTCGAGGCTAAAGCAATAGGAATGGTGTGGTGTATCGGGGCGGTTTTCGTCGTACAACTGACCCAAATGCGAACGTCTTAAATACTCGGCAAGTGGCCCTTCCTCTTCCTTACTCGCTGGATGGCATACCGTGGCGTGGCCGGCGACGCCGCTCAGGCGACAAGCCACTAGGTTCTGACACTGACAGTCATCCATCCCAGACCAGTGCGCACGGATCCTTCGGCGTCCTGGTCGATATGGCATCAAGCGCCGCCTGGATATTATATCCAATATCCAAAGGACATTCACCGCTAGTGCGCGTCGAGGGCCTTCTCTTTGTCCAATCGCAATCTCAGCCGCCGAGTACCCCGTCATACCCGCTCGTTCGTAGCGCTACCCGCTCGCCCTTCCCGTCGGGCTCGGAGTGGCGTCCGCCGAGATGGCTTCTTGAGCCCGGGTAGAAGCAAAGCGATCATGGGGGTGAGGATGAAGTACCGGTCCATCTGAATCGTAGTAACGCTCATCGCGTATGGCCGACTGATACAGTTACTACATACGATCCGAGTCGCGGAGCGGCGGGACGCTCTGGATTTTGCACCGGTCACAGTCACCGATTGTCGTATTTTGGAGTCACTCGACAGCGTGCGACCCAACCATAGAGCGATATGTACCAAGTAGTTCCTCATGGAACCCATTAATCAGTACGAACGTCGACGATAGTATGGTGACATCCCTTTAAAACATTAACAAGGCTTCGTTGTCCTCCCCGGTCTGTCCGAGGGAGGGAGTCCGAGTTCTCCAAGATCCAGAGGCGAGACGAGCCCAGCGCGGTGACAGCCCCCGGCGGTGTAGACGAGGTTGCAATTCTCCGGGTGTCATCGAAATGTGTCAAACCTGCTTATTACAATCCTCTATTCCGAGCAGGCGCGTTCGCCTTGGCAGAACATCCCACTGGCAGTGACGAGTCCCTAAAGAAAGTTACATAGGACATGTTCACAGCCACGGACGATGTCAGACTAACCGAGACCAACAGAGACCAACAGTCATATTCACCAGCATATCGGGTTACAGCGGCCTAGGCCAAGGCCTCTATCAAATGGACCCGGACTTGGTCCCGACAATATCCTGCATCCAGTCCCGGGTCCCTCCTCTCCAGCAACGCTACCCGCCGTGTAGCCATGTACTCCATGCCGCGGTCTCCGAAGTAGCGTCCTGACTCGAAAGTCCAGCTGTCCTGACCCCTCGGCCAATTGGCGATGTTCTGCAAGTACTCCTGCACTTGCGGGTCGATCGTCGGGCCGAACGAAGGTACGTGTTTCAGGCCCTCGACGAACTTATCGACGATCTCGTTGTGGAGGTTGGTCACCCAGGCGATCGCTCCGGACAGGTCGGTGTCGTGCTGATGCATCACGATGGTGAGGAGATTATAATCGTCAGTATTCGTCGCTTGCTCTCTGTTGTACGAGGTAATATCCTGCGGGAATATAAGGGTCACACGGCGATGTCGTATTCACAACTTGTGTAACTCACGTTCATCGTAGTGACCATATCTGCAATGCAGTCGCGAAGCTCGATAATTTGGGGATGGAAATAAACCTCATCCGGGATATTGAGGTGCAGCTCGTAAGGGAGTAAGGCGGGACGACCGCCATTGTTCTCTCTGCGGATATTGATGAAGTCCTCGATAGAGCGAACGACAGCACTGCCACGTTCATCGGCCTGAGATACGACGGAGTTCAAGTAGTCACCGAACGACTCCTCAAAGTGCGCCATAGCTCCTGGGGAGGCTACTCGGAGGGCGCGCTCGGCATATCTGTAGGGTGACGATGCTCGGTGAATATTCCCAGACCGGAGAAGAGAAATGCCTACTGCCTGGCAATCTCTCCTAGAATTATTTCACCCTCAGGACGGGCTTTCCGAGGGTCGCGGATTGCATCCATGACGATATCAACCATTTCCTGCACCGCAGGTGCGGACTCGACGTCCGTGTACTCGTCGATGGCAAACACGACATTCATCAAGTCCATGCCCACCCGTAAGCCTTCTATTCCAGCTACACGTCAGCGATTGTGCCTAAGAAGAAGAAATATACGAACGAACCGCGGGATGCATCGGGATAGGCTAGTGCGCCGAGCAGCTCGACGTTGCACTTCTCGAAAGCGGCCTGCGACTCTGGGGTGAATAGCTTGAGGGACCGGATCCACGCGCGAGACTCGGCAGAGACTTCTTCGTAGAGCGGGTGTATTCTTCGTGACCACGGCCAGTTGGCCATCAGGTCTGGGAGGTGGATGTACTGTTGAGACATGGAGAGTGTGTCTGTGCAGGTGGATACGCAGTCCTGTGTTGAGGTGCCGAAAAATCCCGACGATACGCACCATTAAGTAGTCGGTGGACAATTCCATGGATCCCGACAGCGGAACGAATGGTCTACCGCGATGTAGCGGGCAACGCCGCTCGGGCAGCTGCGTATTCCAACAACCGTGACTGTACATCCAAGACAGGTTCGCGCGAGCTCCACGGCAGCCTCGAGGACATGCCGAGAGGATTGTTACCACCAGAGCGCAGGAACGCGATCGCCGGTGTGCTTGGAGTGGCGGCATCTGCACCCACCAGGTTGCGCCGGGGGAGCATGATGAATGCACCTCTATGAGGGAGGAAGCACCGGCGTATGGTAGCTTGGTGGCGCTTTGACCGTACAACCGATCCTCGTTTGACAAGATCGCGGAGAAGCGGAACGCCCGCATTGCTAGAAACACGACACTGTTGCATATTTACCGATACGTATTCCAATAAGGTGCACACGCCATGATGTGGCGGTGATTCATATGATACAGATGGAATGCAGAAACCAGGGCGTGAGTGTCGATAACAAGGGGGCGGCGTCGAGCCTGTAGGGTTTTGTCATGGTAGTGTCATGAGAAGCCTACACTAGAAACTGGCTTACCTGGCGTGGACTGTTGCATGGGACGATGGTTATTATTGGCTAGTCCGAGAAGCCAGGACGACGGTATGCGGTATGTATCAATATCACGGATTTGACGAGGCGTATGGTGACATAGGGGATGCCTTGAAACAAGATCATAGGAAGAGAAGAGCTTGGACTATCGGTCGATGATCGCGCATGACTTACATAGCCGAGCACTTCTCACATCGGCTCATGAGGTGGACTTGTACGGCACTCCAGCTGGATCGTATTCCTTGGGACTGAGCTGCCCCCTCCACAAGCACTCTGGCCCATTCGTAGCGCGGTGAAGACGCAGAGTTGCTTGATGGCTACAACACCGAGCGCTGATGAGGGCTGAAATGAGACAATTCGCTGGGTGAATGTATTATGGACGCGCCGGAAGGTGCCGTGAGAAGGTGCTTGCGCCCGAAATGGAAAGCGACTGATAGGTTGGTCATTCGAACCAGTCCGCCTGTGGTGGGCGTATGTATTTCATACCCATCATATCCGCTGTGATGTAGACCAGGATATATTACATGAATACAACAATGATAACCATAAAAAAAGTCCGCCATCTAAATACATCGTCTACGGCCTCTGAGTTCCATCCGAACACGAAGTAGGGCCCACAACGTCGGCTCCTGGTAGCAGCCACCGGAACGTGATGCTGAGTCGGACATCCCGTTCCAAGCTGACGCTGCGAGATGCATCCGACGCGTCCTCCACGAGGTCCTCAAAACGCTTCTCGATTCCGTGGGTCCACTGGTACCTCGCCTCCTCCGTCATCACAAGGACACTCCCTTTCGGAAGGTATAGTCCACAACCCCCACTCGTCTCCTGCGACGCGTCTCCAGCGGCGTTCTCTGCTCGGGAGAACCGCATGACGCAGCCCGAACCAAGGCTGACGCCGATGATGCCATCCCCGTATCGGTCGAGAAGGTCGACGTGGGGGCTGATGCCCTCGCCAGGCCAGTAGAGGTTGATGATCGCTTGTCGAGCACGTGGGGGACCATTATGTGATTTCGGCGAAGGTGAAAAGAGCAGTTCGTGCGTGTCCGGAGGCACGGCAGGTCTGAGTAGGTCTTCGAGGGAGGAGAGAAGATTCGTGAGGCACGCTGGCAATCGGGATGGATACGAACTGCCGGGTTCCGGTGCACGGTCGAAGAGCATGACTTGGTTGGAGGTTCCGTCTCGGAAGAACGTCCGAATGCAAGTCCACATTAGCTCGTCCCCTAGTGCTTCAGGAAGGAGGATGAACGGGTCGAAGTATAAGCCAGGGATAGATGGCGCGGTGCGACTCGCTGGAATTGTCAGCATGCCTATGAGATCCAGAGGCACTTCGTCTACAAGGCTCGGTGCAAAAGACGTGTTCATGTCTTCGATCCCTGGTGATGATATCTGAGGCGGGGCTTCGTCGAATAGCGAGTCCGTGTCCGAGTCCCCAGCTGAGAGAAGTTCCTCGAGAGATGGAGTGTTGAACGGGGTTATGTCGATGTCGGTAGAGACACGGAGAATCGGTTTCACGTTTTTAGCTGTCTTCTTTCCTGGGCCATCCTCGCTCTCGGGAGGGCGTTTCCGTTTGTTCGTGGAGGCCGGTGACAGTGGAGCCTTAGGATGGGCCATGTGGGGAGCCTCAGTATTACAGCGAAAACGGAGGATTGTAGGACCTAAGGCTCAATGCCTCTAGAACGCGGGTACAGAGTAAGAACAGATCATTCGACTTGGATGTCCGGTCGAGAGATCCTGGCGTCGGGTAATGCCAATGCAACGCGATGGTAGTAGAGCAAACGAACGCTGGAGCAGCGAGAGGCGCCCGTATTGTACTGAACGTCTTACGTAAGCGCGTCCCACTTCGTGGACCATGTCTATTAGCGCTCAAGCGCTCACCTACCTGACCACCCCCTCTCCCATTCGCCCCTACACGATGGAGGACTCTGTGACTACGGGCAAGCCTTTTGTTGACCGAGAGAAGGTGAGACAAACTCTTGTGTCAAATGTATACGCGGCTCACGATTCATGCTGGGGTGAAGACGGCGCCGTTCCTCATTCGCACCTTCATCAAAATCGGGACGTTCCACCGCTTGCAGCAGTTCGAAGATGGCCCCCTTCCTCCTCCAACAGAAGAGCAGCAAGTCTACACATGGTGCGCACTACGCGGTCTTGTAGTATTACCCTACTGACGCGACCTCCTGTGTAGGAAAGACGCGACACTCCGGGAAGTCTTGACCACCTTACGCTCAACGGCGCCCAATTCCACCGAATATCGCCACCCGCTCGCACGTTACTCCTTCCGCGCGGTGTACGCGGATGCCGCCGCACGAGGTCGTTTTGCGCAGAAGGAGCTTGGAACGGTCTATTCCCGCGACATCCTTGGTGAGCCCGGCTCGCTCGACCATCCCGCGCCACGTCTTCTCGAAGACAACGAGGCAGAGTCCGCGCAAGGCTCCGAGCAAGACCGCACGCTGGAAGAGCTCCGCTTTGTCCCGGGCGACTACCTCTGTGTCGCAGTTCACCTCCCAAAAGGTGCCATCGTACCCGCGGGTCCCGGCGGCGAACTCACTATCAAGGGGAGTGCGGTCGGCCCGGCCGCCGGTCCAGGTGCGGCGAATGGTTGGAAGGGCGCAGGTGCCGGCGTGCGCGGCGACGGGGGCTGGGGAGGTAACTTGTCTGCAGCACCGGGTCCGGGTCTTGGACGCGGGGGAGGCGGCGGTCACTGGCGCGGGAACTCGGGCCCCGAAGCACCCGTGCCCCGCGGCGGTCGCGGAGGCGGCCGTGGTGACTTCGGGGGTAGGGACCGAGACGATAGACGAGTGCCGCCTCCCCGGAGAGATTCCCCGCCTCGTCGGGAGGGTTGGGGTAGACGACCCGCGTCACGTTCCAGGAGTCCGCCGAGGAGGCGTGGCCGGTATGACTGAGCAATGCTGTTGTGAGGTGCTGATGTTCTTCCCGTTTGTCAGTGTGTTTCGATGCTATGTCTTCAGTACTGCTTGAATCTATGCTGCGTTTTGTCCGATGTGCATAAGCAGCTTATCACACCAGCCTCGGAGATCCGAGTATCTCTGCTCAGGCAAGTCATCCACCCTTGTGCGCACCTGCGCCCGAGTCAGTTCCACTAGGGGCGACGCCGATGTTCTCCTATGTGCTTTACAGCAGGTCCTTATGGGGTCGGGTGCGTGAGTTACAACACTCGGGCCGCTGACAATCGACCATCGCAATCACAGTAGGCGCGCCGTGCCGTTCGAACCGCCAAGGCTGGATCACGAATCCATTTGCTAGGTGACTTTCACTGTCATGTTGGTATGATGGTGGATTATTGATAAGACTGTTATGCGAGGTGGGTTCTATTTGCTACAAAGATATCGTACACATTATAATGGCGTATGCAATAGGTATCATGGTCCATGGGCCGACAGTGTCCAGCACCTCGTCGGCGCTGTCCACTGTCTAAGCCCGCAACCTCATCCTCACCCCCGTGAACAGCCGCGCAACGGAGATTGTCCGCTTCTTCGTGTCCATCCTGAGCTCCGCGAGCCGCGCGCTCGCCATCGTGATGTCGCACTCCGACGGCGTCGGCGCGTCGAGCGCGAGATGTGGTACGGCGCCAGCGGGGTCGGACGCCCATGAGGCAGGAGTAATGGGCCCTTCGCTGTCGCTCCCGCTACTACTGTCAACCTCCGAGTCAGACTCGGACGACTGCTCCGGTGACGCGGCGACGGGTGGTGGGCCGGTGATGGACCAGACGTCGTCAAGGCTCTCTGTGGATGACGAAGCGGCGGTGTCGTGCGAAGCTTGAGCGCCGTTGGTGAAGTTGCTCTCGGTGCCGACGCAGGTTGCGCTTGCCACCGCCGCGATCTCCTCGACGGGCATGGTCATGAAGTCGGCGGAGATCGTCGCGCAGAGCGCAATCGGGCGCAGCGCCCAGTTCTCTCCCTGCTGCCCGATCGCGGTTATGTCTTCTTCCTCGGGCGTGCGAGGCGCAGAGGGCTTGTTGTTCACCTGCTGCACGACGAGGGAGACGTGCGAGGAGGGCTCGCCGGGAAAAAAGGTCTCGATAGCGAGGATCGCCTTCCGGAGCTCGGGGATGGTGATGCGGAGCTCCGGGTCGACGGTGAAGATGCGCGCGAAGAGCTCGCTGGCCGCGACGGAGATGTGGAGGTGCTTGCGGAGCCAGGGCGCGCCTTCGCGGAGGTAGTACCGGAAGCCATCGTCCGTCTTGGGCGACGCGACGTGCCACGGGTTGCGGCCCGTCATGAGGTTGCAGAGGATCGTGCCAAGCGCCCAGACATCAGAGGGGCCAGTGGCGTACGGCCTCTTCTTGTGGAAGATGCCCAGACACTCTGCGGGTGAACGACGTGTCAGTACGTGCGTTGTCGAACGTGCTGCGGGTCACTAACCTGGACTCATATAGAAGGAGCTTCCGCAGCCGAAGTTGGCGCTGAAGCGTGTCCTGGTGGACAGCCCGAAGTCCGCCAGGTACACGTTCTGGTTGTCCCTCGAGCAGAGGATATTCTCTGGCTTGAGGTCGCGGTGGAAGATGCCCTTGGCGTGGCAAGCCTCGACGGCGTCGACGACTTGGAGGAACGTGCGCCGGATGGCCTCAGTGTCGTTCGCGAACGCGCCACGGTCCATGATCGCGTTGAAGAGGTCGCCACCGTCGCACAGATCGAGGACGATGAACGTGTAGAACTCCTCCTCGATGACCGCGTGCATGGTCACGACGTTGGGGTGCGACGACATGGCGCGGTGGTGGGCGATCTCGCGCTGTTGTTGACGAGCGAGCGCTGAACCGCGTTCGTGTCGGAGGAGGCACTTGACTGCATAGTATTGTGCGCCATGAGGTCGAGGTGAAAGGTCTTCGGCAACGTAGACGACGCCGTATGCGCCGTTGCCGAGTCGTTCGAGTAGCCGAAGGTGGAAGCAGCCCTGGGCGATGGTAAAGCCGGCAAAGTCAGGGAGGATAGCGCTCATTTGAACGCGAGCCATTGTGATGTCGGCAAGTGCAGCGTAGGATGGAAGTCAGGAACCGAGTGGGAGGAGTGCAGGTAGGCGGGCGAAGGCGGGTCTGCGAAGACGAGCTGCAGATGTAGGAGGGCGGTGGCTTGGTGAGCTGCGGGCTGCAATGCGCTCCTTTTATCACTCGCAGCGTCGGACGAGGGAATACAGAACACGCAGGGGGAACCGCGGACATAGCATACGGATGTGCCCCCGCATTAAAGTAGGGGCCCTCGACATCCGCCTGCCGAGTCCGCCCCGCCCGGGTACGCTTACCATTGCGGTTCTGACCAAGCCGCGCGCACAGGCGCCCACTCCCGGAGTGTGCGCGTTTCTCGGCATCCAAACAGAGTCAGCCTGGATCGCAACGGCTCTCCGGTCTGCCAATGACGTGTCCGCTGCCGAGCCACACCGCGCAGTTCTGTACCAGACCGCGCATGAACTTCAGTTATTCCTGAGCTCTGCGGATCCCTGTGCACCACTGTTGACCCGGATGTTACTTCCGACTTTGCCAACGCTAGGGGGCCTATCGTCGTCGGCGCAACCTGTGGATTCACAGAGCCCCACCTCTCTAGATTGTCATATTCGAGGCCTTGGCTCATCGTATAGCGCGATTCCAGTTGCGTCGGGCATTGGATGGCGGGATCGGAAGAGGGGAGGGTATCGGATGAGTCAGCTCCTGGTCCACACTGGACTCCTGACTGCGGCTTACCTGATTCGGGGCAAATGCTCCTGGTGTCGCCATCATGGTGTGTCTAGCTGCGAGGACGCAATATACCGGAAGAGCTGACAGTAACAGTAGCGTATGCAACCCGGAGGATGGTGAATCATTCTAGCCTCGAAGGCTATCTTGCGCGCGGATACCAAATGTCTGACGATGCTGAATCTTCTAAGCAGTACATGTGCGAATATACAGTGCTACAACTGATGACTACTTGCCGTTTTCTCTCGTTTCACTACTTTCTACACTTGCTACCATGGAGGCCGGGACGACCAAAGCTATGAGGAATTCAAGCTGCGCAAGTAGTTTTCTAGTTTTTCTAGAGCGCGTCCGCGATGAGAGATCTTGTTCTTCTCCTCTGTGGGCATCTCGGCGTAGCTAAAGATGCAGGTGAGATATTGTACATATTCATGAGAACTGTTTTCGTACGTTTGACCAGTGCCCTCAGCCTCGAAGCATGCATCCCAACCAAAGTTTGCGGTCCCCCGAGCCGGGACGATTCGCCCATCCGTTCGGCCTTCGAAAAGGATCGGCTCGCTCCCCGGCCCGGCGCTGTAGGCGAACGTGCAGAGCGCCCAGGCAGCGTTTGTATCGAATCCAACGAGAAGCTTGTTCAAGCCTTCCGATACAATGCTAGCCATTAGGTTCCATAGTCACCCTACAGTCATTCCACATACCGTCGTGTCCAAGTTCCTTCAAGAAATACTTGATATATGGACCAGGAAGACCGTTCAATGCCTTGAAGCATAGTGCTGTGTCTTCTGTGATACATGGGCCGCCCAAGAGTTCGGCGGCGCGACGGCATTTAGCAATGGCAACCTCTTGGGTAGAACCCTGGACCTCGGGGACTGTCAAGATGTAGTCATACGCCGGTGCGGTATATGCGTAAGAACTTACTATCGAGCTCCTTGGACTCGACCTCGATATTGGATGCACCGAGGATTTGACGAACTTCTCGGAGCTTTCCAGCATTCCCGGTAACGAAAGCTACACGATCATATAAAGATAAGGTCGCTGGGCCGTGACGAACACACGCACTGATCTTCATCTCGGATTCTGTAGTGTGCGATACAAACGGGTGCGTGGTTGTGAGGATTACCTGCAGTGTATATACTATGCGCTCGCCGAGATCGAGTCAAGCGTGCACACGATGGCGGCTGCGAGCTGTCGGACGCGATCCACGCGACGCATATGGAGCGCACGTGACCGCTTCTACGAAAATGTCTGCCCTGAAGACGCGCGACGCGTCGGGCCCAGCGCCGTCGTCTCTTGCACAAGCGCCATCTTGTCTCCGTCTGTGTCTATCTCCTGTCCTCTAGACGATGGCTCGCAGGGCCGTCTCGCACGACTCTGACGAATCCCAGAAGGAAAACAACGGCATTTCTGCGCCCGTTCACAACAAGTCCAAAGCTACAAACGGCCGGGTGGCTCGCGACAAGCGCGCAGCTATGAGGGAGCATATAGACGCGGAGGACGAGCTCGAGCGCGACGCGGGCGCGGCTGAGCACCCGCAATACAACGGAATCAATGAAGGCTCAGACGCGCAAGGCGAGGATGAGGATGAGAATGAGGGAGGAGAGCCGTCGCGCAGGAAGCGGGCACGGGCCAACACTGACGGTGACTCGCGCCCTACGGGTCTGCTGCTGCCCAAGGTCGAAAAACGAATAAAGACGCTCCCGCGCGACGTTGATGGGTGAGTATTAGTCGGCTTTACCAATGCTCACTATTGACCCTCGAACGCCCCTTGCAGCTTCATCCCAGGCTCTATTGTCCGCATTCAGCTAGAGAACTTCCTCACCTATGACTGGGTTGAGTTCCGCCCCGGTCCCCATCTCAACATGATCTTCGGGCCCAATGGGACTGGAAAAAGCTCCATCGCTTGTGCTATATGCATCGGTTTGAACTTCAACCCCGCGGTGAGTGTGGTTCCTATGCACTACATGCAGTCTGGCGGATATGACTTGGCTGTGTACTGTAACATGGGACTGTCGACCACATATGGTCGAGAGGGCCACCACTATGCGTAATGCGGAAACTTTGCTCAATGGTCTTTATAGCTCCTAGCGCGAGCTCCAGATGTTGGCTCTTACGTGAAGCAAGACAAGAAGAAGGGGTACACTGAGATTGAGCTGAAGGGCGCTCAGGGGAAGGAGAATCTCGTCATTCGCCGTTACCTGCAGAAAGGTAACAAGACTGCGCCTTTCATGCTGAACGGAAAGTCTGCTTCCGGGAAGGAGGTCAGCGCTCGCATGGCGGAGTTGAACGTGCAGGTAGGGAACCTCTGGTGAGTATCCAAACGTATCTTGTGTGGGACTGGCAAAGCTTATCACTTGGATTCAGCACGTTTTTACCTCAAGATCGCGTAGCAGAATTCGCGCGGATGTCGCCTCCGCAGCTGCTGAAAGAGACTGAGCGCGCCGCCGGAAATGAGAACCTAATGTCTTGGCACGAAACGCTCATCAACTCAGGGAAGAATCTGAAGCGCGAACAGGAGGTCAGTCGGTGGGTCAGCTACCCACACCCTCGACTAACATGCACCGCTAGGCTATGGATGCAGATCGGGAGCAGCTTAGAACTATGGAGGAGCGTAATGCGAACCTCGAGCGCGATGTACGCCGGTACGAGGAGCGGCGGTCCCTCGAGAAGAAGGTCCGTACTCGCGTATGCTTCTTGACGCACTACTCACCGAAGTATGAACAGATTGGGCTGTTGGAGTGTGTTGTGCCCATAAAAGAGTACTACGAAGCACGCGAGAGGTACCGTGTCTTGAAACCCCAACAGCGAGCAGCTCTCTCGAAGCTCAAGAAGATAGAGAAGAGGAACAAGCCTTACTCAGACATGAAGAAGTATGTTCCCTCATCGCATCGCCATCCTGTGTCTCACTATATCGTGATCAGGACTCTCGAACAAGAAGTCAAACGACGCGAAGAACAACGTGAAGAGTACAAGGCAGCCGCGAAGAGGAAATTCAAGCAGATGTCTGGAAAGTTGGAGGAGAACGAGAAGCTAGTCAGCAGCCGCACCGTCATACCTCATGCTCATGCCGGTGATCATTGATGTTCATTGGCAGGATGGCCGAGCCGAAGAGCTCAAGTCACAACTCGACAATCTCAAAAAAGAGGAGAGAAATCGTCAAGCCAAAATCAAGAGGCTGGAGAAAAGCATCCAAGACGCCGAAGAGAAGCTTGCGAACCCTCCCGAGACCGAGGATCTTGAAGACCTTGGCAAGCAGCTGGTATGGGCGTTGTGGTACTCGTGGCATAGATGCTGACACTATTTGTTGCAGAGGGAACTAGCGCAGGAGAATAACATCACGCGCCAGCGTCAGGCAGAACTGCAGGAGCAGCAACGCGCCAACATCGACAAGGGCAGTCGTTGCAAAGGTGAGATTGACCAGCTCGTAAGAAGGTAAGCACATGCGCCGCGTAGTCGCCATTCACTCTAACAGTGCCTATGGTTTAGCCTGCAGCAGCTCGACAACGAGTCGCATCAGAAGCTAGAGACGCTGAAACGATGGGACCGCGACACCGGTGACGTCGTTGAGTGGCTACGCAAGAATAAGCATAAGTTCCGGATGGAGATCTTCGAGCCTGTAGTGCTCTGTGTATCTGTTCCGAAGAAGCAATATGCTCGTGCTGTGGAGGCGTGCTTCGGTGGCTCGCAGCTCAGGGTATGTCATACCTCCATCCTTCAAAGAGGATCCGTTCTTACATGCATTGTAGACATTCGTAGCCCAATGTGAAGAGGACTATCAGCTTTTGAACAGACTCTGCGTCGATACACCCGAGGCGCTCGGCCGCAAGGCGCGCATCAATACCTGGTACAAAGTCAAAGATGAATCGAGGCTCCCCCCACCGCCGGCTTCCTATGATGAGATCAGGGCGTTGGGCTTCGACGGCTACG
The DNA here is from genome assembly GCA_022606195.1 of Trametes polyzona. Taxonomy (NCBI): domain Eukaryota; kingdom Fungi; phylum Basidiomycota; class Agaricomycetes; order Polyporales; family Polyporaceae; genus Trametes; species Trametes polyzona. The sequence continues at coordinate 3,043,238 of JABYQF010000002.1, read as the reverse complement.
CGATAGACTTCGTCGACTACCCCGAAGGCCTGAGGTGGTTCCTGACCGCCGACGTTAGGTTGCATCGTACTGTGAGTCTACGTCCGCACCTCAACGCTGCATGCCCATCTGACTACCAGTAGGCGATCGCGCTTAGCCCCCGTGTTGACACCCAACGTGCGATGGACATGGCTGCCAGGGCCAATGGCGCAACCTTCATCGTCAACAACACCGTGAACGTCGTATCTCGTTCGAAGTACGGCCAGCGCCTGGCACAGAACCAGACGCGCGACGCGCCACCGGCCAGGAACTTCAATGCTCCTACAGGTGTGGGCCCTCCCATCCGTGGCCGTTGGACAGCTATTCACTGTTCTGTTGCTAGTTGACCAACAGCTCAAGCGCGATTTGGAGCAGAGGCTGGCCGAGGCTCGCACACGCCTGAAGATGATTGAAGATGAGGAGAAGGAGCTCAGCAAAGCCGACAAGGAGATCCAGGCTGCCCATAAGGCGTACAGGGAAGCACATGTAAGTCTTCCGTCTCGACCACTATGTCCCGACGACAAATTAACACGTCGCCGAACGGACAGGAACGGCTCAACAAACGCAAGACAGCCGTTCTAGATGCTCGACGAGAGTATGAGCAATTGCAGATCAGCCTCAGTGAGTCATTCTCGGAGCATAGGCGACATCATCAGACTGACGGCCTGCCTATAGACCGACATCGGAAAGAATTGCTGAAGGAGCAGAACGCTGAGCCTGTTGACGTCCAACGTAATGCTCTCAAACAGCAGTTGCTGTCCCTGGCGGCCAGACGTGTCGCCATCCTCACGGAATATGCGGTATGTTTGCACCGAGATTCCGTGTCGTTCACGTCCTCATCAGATTTATGACGCGCTTAGGCTCTCGTTCGAGCCTCTATCCAAGAGCAAGAACGAGCTACCCGTGCGGGGCTTGAGGCCCTCCAGGCTTCTGCCAACAAGGCCGCTCTGGAGCAGCTGTGCAAGGAGCAAGAGGAAGAACAACAACAGGCTCACACGGAAGTCATGAGGAGTATGCCTGCTGCTACATCTTGTGTGTTCGCACTGCTCACCGACCCGTCTACAGTTCACACGCTCTTCAAGGCTGCCAAGGATGAATCGAAGGAGAAGCTGGCGATCACGAAGGCCAAGTTCGACGAGATCGACGAGGAGACGAAGGAGAAGTTCCAAGAGATGGAAGCCGTGCGTCCTTCACGAGCTCAATATCGCCGTATATTCTCGCTGACAACAATCGCAGTCGCACGAGATCGAACGCAAGTCTGCGGAGGAGTGGGAGGCCGAGCTGCAACAGCTGCGCGAAGAGCTCGAGATGAACATGCACACCAACGGCAACGTTGTCGAGCAGTACAACAAGCGCAAGGCTGAGATCGAGGCTCTCACTGCGAGCATCCAGGAACGCGAGGGGCGTATGCTCAGGATCGAACAGGGCATCAAGGCAGCAAGAGTCGGTTTACTACTCATCTGATTGTTCCCATACATTCCCGCTAACCTGACTCCACAGGACAACTGGCAGCCGGAGCTCGAGAAGCTGGTGCAAAGCATAGGCCAGAAGTTCTCCGCAGCCTTCGATCGTGGGTTCAGTCTACCTTTACATAGGTATCAATGGTCTGACGGGATGCAATGCAGGTATCGGCTGCGCTGGTGAGATTCGCATTCGCGAGGACGAGGACTACGACAAGTGGGCGATCGATATCATGGTCAAATTCCGTGACCACGAAAAGCTGCAGCTGTTGACGGGCGAGCGACAGTCGGGTGGTGTAAGCGAACTTTTACCCAGGCGTTCACTCAGGAATTCCCGGCTAACATGAGACGACAGGAACGCTCCCTCACGACGATCCTCTATCTCATGAGTCTCACCGAGGAGGCGCGCGCGCCGTTCTCGCTCGTGGACGAGATCAACCAGGGCATGGACCAGCGCGCCGAGCGCGCGGTGCACAACTCGCTCGTCGAGGTCACCTGCCGGCCGGACAGCGGGCAGTACTTCCTCATCACGCCGAAGCTCCTCCCGGACCTCAACTACCACGAGCGCATGAAGATCCTCTGCGTCAACAACGGCGAGTGGCTTCCCGAGGAGAAGGGCCTCGGGAACATGATGAGCCTCGTCGACGGTTTCGTCCGCGCGCGCCAGGCCCGCGGCAACGCCGACGCGTAGGAGAGGTTTCCCCTTCGCGTCCGTGTCCATGCCCTGCCCCGTCCTGTTCTGTCTTATCTGCTTCCGTTGTCTCCTGCTGTGCTCCATCTGTTCGCCCGCGTTTTCTGTCTTTCTCTTCGTTTTGCTGAGTGTATATACTACTGTTACAGTACTAGACCGCCCGTGGATCGTGCTTTGGTGCTTACTACATTATCCGTGGCCTAACGAGTATACATACGTACCTGTACATCTTGTGTCGTGTTGTTTTCCGTATATTGTACTGTGCAACATGTAGTCTTCCCAGTCGCACCCATCGCGTGCTTGGCCTCGCACTAACACACTAGGAGCGTGACCCGTAGAGCGCGAACACAACAGAGCTCCAGATCTCAAGACGACAAGTAGATTGGATGGATTTCAGGCTCGACGTACGCACGTAGGACGAACGTACGGAGACGGACGGTGTTCGACGATCGACGATAACGTACAACTTCGGATAGCACATGTACAGCAGCAGCAGCAGCGACGACGGGGAGACTCTGTAGCTAGCTTCGGGTCATATATCCAGACTGCGAGGACGGGGGCGCGGAACGCAGAACGTAGAACGAGAGGGGAACGCGGAACGCGCGGGATCCGGGGACCGACGGCGGTTCTGGGAGGTGGAAAGGAAATGGTAATCAAAACGAGAGAAATAAAAGATGGGTAGAACATGAAGATGAAGAGGGGAAGTGAGGAAGAGAGAGAGAAGGCAAGAGGAAACGATAGGATGTCCGTGGGTGGGTTGGGCAGAGCGATGCGGGTATGCGATGCGAGTATATATATGTGGATGCATGTGCGTAGCTAGCGATGTATGTATGTATGTGTATATGTACAGCGGGGTGTCCCCCCGCTTCCTGCTCCCTTCTCCCTGTGCGGATCCGGGTGTCCAACCGCATTGACGGGGGAGTCGAGAGCGGGGGTACGGGAGGGAAGAGGATGCGCCATAGAGGGGGGACGCCATATGCATGGGTTGACAAACAGGAGCGATATGAGGAGTGGGGATGCAATGTGATGCGATGCAGGCGGGTGTAGGGCTGTTGGAGACTGGGGGTATGTGGGGTTGGGGGTCGTCGTGGCATATCGTGGCATGGTCGTAAAGGGTTGATCCAAGGGTCCATATGTAACCAAGAAAGAAAAACCGAACCAAAGATATTCCGAAGGTTGCTGCCGATATGGGCACTTGAAGGGAAGAGGAAAGAAACAGCAGCCTCCGTTCCTTCACTAATCACGCATCCTCACCGGCAACGCTACCGCTCCCGGGGAGCGTCGCCCTACGTAGGCCGCGTTGGGTGATGTTCACCCCGTGGCAGTCCTCGAACCAGACACCGCGTTCAGCGCAGCGCGCGACGGCCTTGCGCCAGAACTGCAGTATGCGTGGGTGCGGGCGCACCGTGCGCAGCCGGTGGCTCTCCGCACTCAGGTCGCGCACGAAGCGGAGCGCGGGGAACGCGTCGCGCCGGAGCAGCGAGCTGATCTGCTCGAACAGCGGGAAGCACGGCGTGTCTGCGTCGTCGCACATCAGCGCGTCGAACAGCTCGTCGTCCATCGACACCGAGTCGCACGAGGATGAGGATGGTGGCGGTGAGGGATACGCATAGGCCATGGCGGGCGTGAGCGGGTCCTCGAGCAGGCGCGTGTCGATGTCGCGAATCCCAATGAGCTCGACGCGGGGGTGGGAAGGAAGGAGAATGTGTGGCGCTATCCAGTCCGGGCTCTGCCAGTGCCACTCCGCATCGGCGGAGCAGATGAACTCGCGCAGATTCGGACACCATTCCGCGAGCGGTACGGGCGGCTGCTGCTGATTCTGATTCTGTTGTTGGAGAACGAGGAGGTGCTGGGGTGTGGTGAGGTAATACTCCTCGAGCGCAGAGGAAGAATGGCCGAGCTCGAGCTGGGTAAGCTTCTCGCCGTGTGCCTGGAAGAAGCGCGAGAAGCCCTCGCCAGTATAGCTGAAGTCGGATGACATCACGGAGAGATTTGTCAGGCTAGGCATGTCCCAGGAAGCGAGGACAGCGAACGTGTTGTTGTCCAGAGAGACCTTCAGAGCGCGCAACGACGGGAGGTGGACGTTCATCTGCAGGTGCTCAAAGTCCTTGTGGGAGGAGGGCGAGGAGCTAGACAGAATAGTGCTAAGGTTCGGAAGGCTGGGCGAGCGGGAGGATAGTTCGAGGTACTCGAGGCGAGTGGTGAGGTTGCTGCCAAGCGGCGCCATGCGCAGCTCAAACGGAACATCATCGTAACTAGTCCAGCTCAGCCGGCGGATCTTGGGGTGTGCAACCAACTTGAGGATTTCCTCGGGACTACACCGTGGATCGGGTGCGTCCTCGTATACACTCCGCTGAACGCTGTGGTGGTCGGAATAAATGTCGAGGTGGGGGGAATAATCCAGTATCGTCCGAAGGTCGGCAGGCGCACAGCGCTCGAGCGCCGGGGTCTCGATATGGAGGCGTCGAATAAACTTGCCGCTAGAAGGGAGGTTTTCGACGTATTCCATAAGCAGAGTGCGCGCCAAAGCCTTTGCTTGCGCGGCCCGACTTATCCAGACGAACTCGTAGAGGAAGCTACGCGCAAGCGCGTTCCATTGCTTCGAGACGAGGGAAAGGTTCTTCTTCGTAGACATGCTCGCACGGTAGGTGGCGAGCTGGGTGGAAGGAGACTCGAGGAAAGAGAGTTCGCGAGAGGTATCCAGAGGATCGTGGTTGAACAGACACGCGTGCTGGATGATGATCCCCCATACTTCGGGGGGGATGAACGGTAGCCGGAGAGATAGAGGTTCGGGTTCTACCACCTTGGTCCGGCGGCTGAGAATATATGTTAGTACGCTGTATCTGACGCGTTACGAGTACGGGTGAGAGGTGAGAGCTCAGCCTGCAGTTCCTCCTCTTTTTAGGAGGTGGTGTGCGCGCGAAACGGCCTCCGGTCGCTGTGCGTATCACGGAGGTTCACACGGGACAGCTCATTGACTGTTAGCCCTCCCCCGCTACCTCAGTTGCCTCCAACTCGTCCCCAAGTGTCTCGCAGCATATACTGGGGTCGCAGTCGATGCCGTTCGGGTGCAAGACGCGACGAGATTGTGGGAATGGAGCACGGGAAGAGATGGGTACTCACAGTTTGGAGCGTATCCGAACCAACAAAGTGCGGACACTGCGCTTGTGACGAGGAGAAAGAGGCAAGCGGTGAGGATGGGGTTGTTGTTCTTGCATTGCGGTGGATGTCGCAGGGAGAGAGCGGCGAGGAGGGAGAGGGAATGGGGAGAGGGAGAGAGGGAGGACTGTCGCTGGCTGAGTGCGGAAGTCGACGAGTCGGTCGAAAAGCTTACCCGGCGTCTACGGCCCAGGCCCTTGTCTTGCCCCGCGCAGACGCCCGTGCCCCGGTGCGGCCTCCTGCCTTTCGCGGTTAGTGGTCAATTAACGGACGTCGGCTACGGACTCGCACTCTAATCGAAATCTCCCAACACAATCTCGACCGTCTCGCCAGCTGCCCCCGCTCCAGCCATGCCCATTCCCTCCCTCCCAGCTGCTAGACACAGCCAGCCGCACGGGACTCGACTGCAGCCAGCTCCGGCGCACGCTCGAGGCGGTGACCACGGCGCACGCACTCGAGCGAGCGGTCTGATTGTCAGATGACCGGCCGTGGGCGACTCCGACACCCCCAACTCTTCTCAGTGTGCGCACCGCCAGACTGTTACGTGCGAGAATGCTCATCACTGGTTATATCACCCTATGACCGTCCTCATCTCATGTCCCCGTGCGCGCCACCGTTTAGCCTTGTCGTTCGTTGATTGCTCGGGGATGGAGGGAAAACACGATGGGCGACTTCGACGGTGCTGATGGAAGCCCCGGCTCTCCGCTAGCGGCACGCGCAGCCCTGCAGCCTGCAGGTGAACACCGTCTCCCGCCTTCCTTCCATCGGACGAGCCCGGCGAGAGGGAAGGAGTTGGTCCGCACGGCCGGAGCGCCACAATGCCGTAGCAGCCGTCCACGTATCCCTGCCTTTTCAAGCCACATCAGCCCACATCGGCCCACGGCCGGGGACAGTCGGCCCTTGTTCCTGCATACGCGTCCTGTCCCTTCTCCATCCGATGCCAGTCACCGCACATGCCCAACACGATTCGCCCTCTCCATCATAGCCCGCCTTCGTGGGTGCCTGATACTATCAACTCCAGAACCTGATTGTAATCCTCGCAAGTTAAGGTGCTACACCATCGACACCTCCAACTAACATCACCACTGACGAATCATCACTTGGCTCATCTAATCTTGCTTCTCTATCATCCGACCAAACCATCTCATCGGTGCGGTCACCCGACAACCATCCAATCTATATGCGGACTTCCGACTCCCACTCAACGTTTTCTCTGTTTGGGTGGCTGTCCAGCGCCCAAACAAATCACCTCCTCGATAACCCAGGAGGCTCTGTCCAGCGCGTTACAGTATGACATCGATCTGCTGTCCGGCATACCCGACTCCTGTCGGCTGTGCGGACGGGTGCCTGCCACCAAATCTTGTCCTACAGCTGCCGTTTCGCCCAGAGCGTGCCCCTCAAGTGGACGCGCGGTCCTACACGTGAGCTCGTCTCGTGTCTATTCCGAGAGTCCTCTTGTGCGCCCGGATGGTACATGCTGGCACGTTGGGCCAATTGCACGTAAGCGTACATCGAAGAACCCGACACCGGGTATTGGAATCATCCACACGATGGTCCGGGTAAATTGCGCTAGCGCTCGACCTGCTGACGAGGTGAGCACTTTTCTGCATCCCCATTGGTATCCTCTTGACTTGCATGAATTGCGTAGCTAGACGTTGTGCACAATGCCCATTGATTCAAGGCGTTATCGCTCCGCCGGAGCCCAATCAGAGTTCCCCGCAATTTCTCGTACTGTGGGGATGAATACAGAGCTTGTTATCTGAATTGCTGTTGCCGTCACGGTCCCGGCCGAGCGTTCGGCAGAACATGTCGCTCCTCGACGCTCGCAAAACAGGTACGTGCTCCTCACTGGCCTTTGTCATCCTCGGCTAAAGCGTGTAGGTTTCAGTACTGTCGGGATGTCGTCGCGAGAGAGTCAAGTACTGCCTTCCGATGTTATATGCCTACAAAGTGGCACGTTGTGCTCGTCAACACATTGTCGAGTCAATCTCACAAGGATTAAACGTTCGTCGAGGAAGAGCCAGCCATACTCGATACGGCACCGACTTTTTTGGGATTATATACTTTGCCTGAAGGATATTTACCTCGACGACGCTCCCAGCTCGACACCGTGCATCATCCGTCGACATCTCGAAACATGCCGACTTGCTCCCGACTGTATGTCCGGCCGATTATCCGTTGGACCCATCTCTGTCGTGAGGATGCTATAAATACACATCGCGGTCGTTTGAAGAATGTATACCTCTGCTTCCGATGTCTGACCAACCGTGGGCACCAGCCAGGTAGCACTATTCCTATGAGTGGCCGACACCTCTACCATCGCCCTTCCTCGGTATTGACCGTGCTTACTCACCCTTACGGCGAGCAGGCCTCTCACACGGCTGACTCCTGCACGCGTGGCGCGTCACAACCCGCCGTTCGAAAACGTCGGATATACCGAGCGAGGATATCCCGACGCGCATCACTCTCCGCCCTTCCTGCCTCGCCCCGCGCCCTCCTCCGCTGCCAACACCGTTCATCCCCTGCCAGCGCGAAGCGTCATACGTCTTTCCCCCCGCGTTGTGTTCCTGGCCCCGGGCCTTCGCAGTTCACCCCGCGCGCGAGCATGACCCCTGCACCCCGCTGATTCTCCGGCCGCGCACCCGCCACGAGCCACTCGGATGCGTGCCTCCGCGTCGACGACGGCCGATCGCGCATGCTATGCCACTCCTCGGCTACCCGTCGCCCTGGAGTGCGGCACGCGTCCAGCAGCTGCCCCGCGCGGGGAAAGCTGCCTTCTCTCTCGCTACTTCCAGATTTGCATGCGAGCCCAGGGGTGTATATAAGGGTCTGGCGAGGGGACTGAGGGCTCGGCAAGCTACACCCAGCTCCAGCTACTAGCTCACCAGGAAAAGATGTTCGCCTTCGCCGCCCTCGCTGCTTTCGCCTCGGCCGCGCTCCCGAAGGTCCTCGCCCACGGCGGTGTCCTCGCGTACTCGAACGCAGGCAACTGGTACCAAGGCTGGGCTGTGAGTCGCCCTCTCTACAGAGCGTGATGCGGAACACTGTGCTGATCGACTCTGTGCCCAGCCCTACAACAGCCCCGTCGGCCAGACCACCATCCAGCGTCCCTGGTCCAGCTAGTGCGTATACCTCTTCGCCCATCTGTGGGTCCATATAGTGGCTGAGGGCGCCCATTGAACAGCAACCCGATCACCGATGCGACTGACGCTCAGATCGCTTGCAACGACGACGGCTCTTCTGGAGCCCTCCAGTTGACCGCCACCGTCGAGGCTGGCTCCGCCATCACCGCCTACTGGAACCAGGTCTGGCCTCACCCGTACGGCCCCATGGTACGCACCACCTCCATCATACACACAAGGCAATCACTCACATACGCATCTCGCACAGCTCACCTACCTCGCGCAATGCCCCGGCTCGACGTGCACGGGCGTGGACTCGAACTCGCTCAAGTGGTTCAAGATCGACGAGGCCGGGCTGCTCTCGGGCACGATCGCGAAGGGCTACTGGGGCGCGGGGAAGATGATCGACCAGAACTCGTCCTGGACGACGACGATCCCGAGCACGGTCCCGTCCGGGAACTACCTCATCCGCTTCGAGACGATCGCGCTCCACTCCCTCCCCGCGCAGTTCTACCCCGAGTGCGCGCAGATCCAGATCACCGGCGGCGGCAGCCGCGCGCCCACCGCCGACGAGCTCGTCTCCTTCCCCGGCGCGTACAGCAACAACGACCCCGGCCGTGCGTGCCCTTTTTCCCCGTTCTGGCTGATGCTCGCCCGCTGATCAGCGTTGTGTCCCTTTCATATAGTCACCGTCAACCTCTACACCCAGGCTGCTGAGGCCGAGACGAGCTACGTGATCCCCGGCCCCCCGCTCTACGGCTCTGGCTCTGGCGCCCCCGCCCCCGCCCCGGTATGCCCCCTCCTCGCACCCTGACATTTTCACGAAAGCTGACTGGCTCCCGTAGACCTCCGCGCCCTCCGCGCCGAAGACGACGTCCGCCGCGCCCGCGCCCGTGTCGTCCACGCCCGCGCAGGCCGGCACCGTGTCGCAGTTCGGCCAGTGCGGCGGCATCGGCTACACCGGGCCCACCGCGTGCAAGTCGCCGTTCACCTGCACCGCGCAGAACGGTACGTTCTCTCCTCCTGCCGCTCTCCTCAGTCGCGGGATTTGCTGACGCGCTTCGGACGCGGTGCAGACTACTACTCCCAATGCCTGTGATCATCCAAGCACTTCTAGACCGCACACGACCGAGTACGAGATCTCACGCGCGAGGGGCGAGGACGGGGGGCAGGGAGCAGGACTGGCTGCAGCATCACCAACACCAACATCATCAACCCCATGGTCATCAGCAGTCGGGGTGGACGAGGAACGAGGACCGCGCGAAGGCGCTGGGTGGGAGCGTCGCTGTTAGTCTGCTGTTCTGGCTCTTGTTCTCGCGCCGGTTCTCCTCCGTATAATATGACTGGTTTCTCTCCTCTCATGTGCCCTGCCTGGCAGTGTCCTGGCAATGTGTCTGCGACATGGATCCGGATCATTGTCGAGCACAGGAAGAAAGAGCTCATGACCGCCCCCGACCAACGCCAGCCTTGTACCAGGAGCACACCCGAATTTGAGCAGACACCGTGATTCTTACGGCCGTGTTTGACCCAATCTGCACTCGCAACTATCCATCGAACAATCTCCTGATCGCATGTCTGACACATACCCGCCCAACCATTGGCCGCCGTCGGGGATGGAGTGGCATGCATTGCGCCACAGCCACCACGGTGGGCGAAGCGCGAACTACTTACTATACGCGCCCTAAGCGTCGAGATCGAGGAAGGTGCAGCAGTGCAGACGAGCAGCATGATTCAGCCCCATTCAGTAGGGTGCTAAGCCCGTTTGACAAACCGACCCACCCGTGGGACGCGCATTAGACATGGGCCTCGCCGGGATTTGCAAGCTGTTTTCGACACCCGCCTTGCCGCCCGCGACGCGACTGGACGTGGAGGAATCGTACCCGATCCGTCCATATGGAACGAGAAGCGAGTAATACGCTCGAGCTCAGCAGGCGTACGCGTCGGGTAAGTGGGCGTCGCTGCCGTTCGCGCTGAAGCGTGTGCGGTCGACGGACCGCCCAGCGCGTTTTGGCAGGCCGCATTCCCACCGTGGGTTCCCATGCGCATCAGAGGCGGTGGCAGTAGGTCATCCCGCCTGCCATAGAGTGGGTTCGGCGGGTGAAGCACGAGACCTCGCTGCGAGCGAGCGAACTCTGGTAGGCGACACGCATATATAGGTGGCTAGGCCGCAGCCTTCCCTTGGTGCACAACTCCCATCACTCTCGCTGCTACTTGAAGCTTGAATCCTGCACTATGGCGCAAGTATCGACCGTCGCAAACTGGGCGCCGCCGGTGGGCGTGAGCCTGTTCACGCGCCTGTACTTCGTGCTCCGGTCGACCTGGGTCACCATCGTCGTCGACAACCCGCTCGCGTGGAAGCTCGGCTTCAGGGGCAAGAACGCGCAGGACGACGTCGAAGGTGCGTCTGGCTTCCTGCACCGGTGCCTGTCGGGGGCCCGTCAGTGCCTCCCAGTGAAGCTTCAGACTCACGCGATGCTGTTGTTTGACAGGACCCTTCTACATCATCGGAGCGCCGAGCAGGCAGATCGACGACGGCAAAGCGGTGCTGGCTTCCCCGGAGCAGATCGAGAGTGAGTACGCGAAACACATCCGTGCCTCTTCGCGTCCATACCATGCCATGTCCGGACTCGATGCGACTCATCGCCTACAGATTTTGGCCCGTTCCTGTTCGTGTTCGACGTCAAGGACGCGAAGGGAGACCCTGTCCCGAACGCGACGCTCGACTGGTGGCAAGCGGACCCTGACGGCAACTACTATTTCAAGTCGTGGACGCTCCGCGGCAAGGTCACGACGGACGCGCAGGGCAGAGTGGAAGTCCTGAGCGTGCGTCCGGGAGACTACGGGGCCCCGATCAAAGCCTTGGGCAGACGTTCCGGGCACGTCCACCTCGTCGTGAGCGGTGCGAAGGGTAAGCATCGGGACATGACGACGCAGGTGTATGTATGTCCCGCGAACAAGCAGGAGCACATGATGAATGACCTGTACGTGCCTTCTATGTGGGCTTACTGAAAACGACTATGAGGCTGAGCTAACTTTTTCTCAAGGGCGAACTACGCACGAGGGCCGCGTCCCGGCAATATGGCCACTTGTTGGTCCATCCCCGCTGCGAACGGCGGGAATCGGTACCACGACTTCCCCGAGCTGTCTGCGGAGGACACCGACCTCGCTGAGCGCGTGAGGTGGTGGAATGTGAAGCTGAAGGAGGGTGGTATCAACCGCGAGGTGCTGGCGGTCGGCCGGCAGGCGTTCAAACTTTCCTCGTCGTGATATGGAACCCGCGAGGGGGGATGTCTGCTGGACTTGGTCACTTGTGAGATAGGCCCCGATTGTCGGGAGTCGTCTCATGTTGATGCCTTTTCTTGTCCGGATTTGGCTTGTATATCTATGCACGTGGCATGTCACCCTGCCCCTTTGCCACGATCTTATCTGCATCAACGCCTTGACAATCGCTCATCCGGAAAGAGGTCAATAGGTCAGTTGATACATGGTGCGCACGACAATGCAGAAAACCGCTAAGTGTAGGACCCGTATTGGCATTTCATGCGGTTGACAGCTTTGGGCGAACCTCACGGAAGCAACACCATCGAGTACCAGCACCTATGCGAAGACCGGGGGTCGCTGGGCAATGGCGGCGGAGATCGCGACCCCACGCACCTCATAGGCAGCGAGGAGCAGCGCCCGCCACTGTGGATGTATCCCCGTATGCAAGCTTGAGGGGCATACTGCTGCATCCCGGAACCATGTGCACTTGTCAATAAACATTGCTTGTTTCCCTGAAATCACATTGCATGTCAGTCGAACAGGATCATAGGAAGAGCACTAACGGCTCACCTCACAGTAGCCGATGCAGTCAGGGAGGATGTCAACAAGCAGATAAAGCGTCAGTGCCTTGGAACACAGAGGCTCGGGTCCCAGGGGCGGTGGAAGGCAACGCAGGGGGGCTGCTCATAGTGCGAGTCCCCAGCTATAATGGCGGCCACTTTCGAAGGACATAGCTCTCGCAGATTCACGACGTATCACTCCTTACCAGCCGCAGTGTCACGAAGCACGCCGGTTCGCGCACGGGGTGGAGCCCAGTTCCAAATCGCATAGAAGAGCAACGGGTCATGACGTTCCATAGACATTCTTGCGCGATGTACGCCAACACTCCGTCGCCGCGTCGATGCACTTCCTGAGCACATCGTCGCCACCGACGACGCCGAGCCCTAGTTGCATCACGGACGTGAGCCCGCCACTCTCGTCGACTACCACTGACACTGTTGTGTCCAGAAGAGGCTCCTCAAAGGATGTCGGGTCGGCCAGTAGATGCGTGCTGCTCGTTGTCAGCCATGGACGGTGCAGGCAAAGCTTGGGAAGGAACACTGACCCGTCGAAGATGCCAAACGAGAAGGACGTTGGCAGTCGGCCGATTTGCAGCGGCTCCCTGACTTTTCTTGAACAGATCGTCCGTTTCGTCTCTTCGTTGTACGTCGCTTTCGGGAGTGTAGCTACGACAGTAAACGGCGTGAGGTGCGGCGGCATAAAACTCTGGTACGTAAGACCTCACTGTTACGCAACGCGGCCACCATCGCGAGCAAAGTCGCGTCAAACGCGTTCCCGTCGTAGTTAATACATGTCGCGTCGACGTAGAGCACCCAGACGGCCTTTCCGGGTTCGATGCATAACGACTTTGTTGACACAACGCCCGACCTAGAGGATACCTCTAGCCAAAGACTCGACGAGCACACAGGGGACTCACGAGACAAGAACCTCGTTTAGCCTATCAGAAAGCACTTGCGCTTCGTCCGTCGGAGGGCCGGGCTTGAATTTCGGAGAGCATATAGCGGGCAGGTCGAGATTGGGTACTGTAATGCACGTTCGACAACGACCGACCGCATGATAGAGTATCATTCGTACCAAGGAACCCCTCTAAGGGACGGTCAAGCTCCGGCTCTGCGATCTCTGCCTTCACCCCACATACGACCGTGGTCGACCCTAGCCGGACGAGCGCGCTGCCGTCCGCCGTCGAGATTGAGCCTTCACGCACGCCGTCAGCACCCTTCGCGTTCACTTCACGCGTGCATCGCACAAATGTGCACGTACCAACGTTCACCGAGACGTTCCGCCACTCATCAAACTCCCGCCCATCTGGTCGGACGTTCTCCGAAAGAAATCGCTCGAGGTATGTTTTCGGGTGCAAGCGCTGGAAGGTGAGCGCCTTGAGCGCGTCCTGTTCCGCCGAACTCGAGCTCGAAGACGCAGCAGCAGCAGCCATAGCGCTCGTATCCTAGACTTCACGAAGACGAGACAAAGATCCACAGACAGTTGAGGAAAGCACGAAACACACCGCGGCGGGCAGGTCGGCGTCGGAGAGCAAGGCGAGGGCGCTGGCCGGATCCGGGGATGCCGGCGGCGGGGGTGCCGCCGCCAATGGGGAGTCGCCCGTGCGGGCGGGACGGGAGAGACGCGCGAGGGTACGCGACGAGATTCGAGTGAGATAAATTGCGCGGCCAGACGGGCGCACACATCTCATCTATCCTTCCTCGCTCACTTGTGGGTCCACATCCCACCCGCACAAACACACGCCTTGTTTGTCGCCCCCGCTCGGGCATCACTCAGCGGGCCTGGCGGCCAAGTCCAGCGGCAGTCTGTCCAAAATTGTTGTTATCCAAGCGAGCGCACGCCGGCGGCGGCTGGTACTGCAGAGTTTGCGTCTCGAACCGAGGCGTGTATGCGTGTTGTGTGTATACGTCTACAGCTAGTCATGTTTCTTCTCGTCTTTTCCGCCCATTAACTCGTACATGTAAACCATTTTCGCCAGCCCCGCCGCTGCCGCCCCCCATCATCATCGGCCTCGACAGCGGGCGCGAACGCACTGTCCCGCGGCCCGCCGAGCTATGCCTGTCCGCCGACGATCCCTTTTAGCACGGCGTACTCCGCGTTGATGATGCTGCTCGTCGCCGCGCCGATGGCGACGTTGTTCGCGAGCACGACGAACTTGATGTCCAGCACCCGGCACTGCCGCACCCTCCCGACGCACACGCCCGCGCCGGCCTGGTAGTCCCTGTCCAGCCGCGGCTGCGGCCGGTCCGCCTCCTCGTGCACGAACACGGTGTGGCGCGGCGCGGACGGGCAGCCGATGGTGTACGCCTCGGAGGTGTACGCCTGGAGCGCCTCGCGCACCTGCTGCGGGCTCGGCGGCGGCCGGCGGGCGAAGCGGACGGAGACGCACTCGGTGTGGCCCTCGATGACCGGCACGCGGTTGCAGGACGCGGAGATGCGGAGCGGCCGCTCCGTGTGCATGTCGAACGCCTTCAGGCCGTCGTCGCCCTGCGTGACGCCGCCGAGGATCTTGAGCGTCTCCCACTCGATCTTCTCTTCTTCCCCGGAGATGTACGGCACGACGTTGTCCAGGATGTCGAGCGAGGGCAGCCCGGGGTAGCCCGCGCCGGAGATGGCCTGCATGGTCGTGATCATGGCGGATTCGATCGGACCGAACGCGCGCTCGAGCGCGGCGAGCGGCACGACCACGGCTGTGGTCGAGCAGTTCGCGTTCGTGACGATGAAGCCCTTCTTGAGCGGCGGATTGTGCAGGGAGCGCTGCTGGGGGATGATGGAGTAGTGCGAGGTGTTGACTAGGGGCACGATGAGGGGCACATGGGGATCTCGTCTAAAGTTCTTCGCGTTGGAGAAGACGGCGAGCTCTGCAAGCCGGAAACTTTGTTCTGGCCGGGCCAGTGAGTGGGCATGCCCGTGCGGCGATCAGGAGAGGGACACACCAATATCGCCCGCTACATCGGCGTCAAGGCCGGAGAAAACCACTGCGCACTCCTGGAAATGCTCCGGCTTGCACTCGTGGACGATCATCTCGCGGACCGCGCTGGGGATCGGCTGCGTCTGTTTCCAGTTTGCGGCCTCCTTGTAGGGCTTGCCCGCCGATCTCTGGGATGCTCCGAGGGCATGGATCACGAAGAAGGGGTGCTCGGCGAGGAGAGCGATGAAGCGTTGCCCAACGGTGCCGGTGGCGCCGAGCACGCCGACCTTGTACTGTCTTGCGGAAGTCATATCGTGCGAGGTGATGAGGAGATGGAGCCCGACGACGAGACCCGAGTCGAGGGGACGAACGGAGGTGACTCTTGAGGAGTCTGAGCAAAGCCGGAGCGCAGAGGAAAGCACTCGGCACGCGATCTGCAGCCCATCGGGCGTGACCGTGACCATCTAATCTCTGTAACGCGCGCGCGGGGCGCCTCTTCCGCACGCGGCAGCTCCGTTCAACCGCGTCGACGGCGCTTGCCTCCACACCTTCCACGACGACGACAACCATGTCGGCAACAGCGGCCAGCCCGGAGGCAGCTGCTCAACTGCTGTTCCCTCCTAATGTGCAGTACAACAACTCTCGGCTGTACACTGTCCAATTCCTCTCATCCTGCTTTGCTGGCGCGGTCGCGGGCGTACTGGGACTGGAGAACACGCTCGGCTTCGCACTCTTCATTCTCTCCACGCTATTCACGTCTGGCTGCCTGTTCGTGAAGTGCAAGAGCCGGCCGGCGAAGTACGTACCTGGGGGGTGGTGGCAGCTCGTGAACCCCGGGCAGGAGAACATCTTCTCGTTCGTTCTGGTATGGACCCTATTCTACGGTACGTGCCCCTCTTCTGCTCAGCGCGGCGACGGATCTGTTGGAGGCGGTGAAACACAGGCATCGTGCACGGTACGTTCGCAGCAGCATGTGATGGAGTATCAGTCAGATATCAATGGAACATCGTCGACGCTCGCAGTATACGATTGAATCAGCATCGAAGGATGGGTGGGCCATCTGCACTCGGTCGGGGCCTATGGCTGCTGCCTCGCGCCGCGGCGTGTTTACAGCGTGAGCACACGGTCTCTCCTCGTTCGCACATGGGCGCGCGTGGCTGGTGCTGAGAGCGGCAGACAGGGCATGTCCGCGGCAGGGCGGAGGTCGCGCCGATCGAGGCGAGCGTGGCCGGCGGCGCCTTTATAATGAAAACCGAGATCAGATCTCGTGCTGGGGGAGGTAGATACGGGAGCTGTAGCAAGTAAGTTATGGTTGGGAATAGTCGCCATGGATGCCGGAACACGTTTTTGAGGTGGGCGAGCAAGTTCGTGATCGTTGGAACTGCGTCCGTTGCGGGCGGGGTTCTGGGGATCTGATGGGGTAAGTATACTACTGGGCGCGGAGGGGTGGGATGCGTGAAGGGTGTTTGAGCTGAAGGCCGGCCGTGCGTGGAGAGCGGGCGTTGGTGGGAGGCCGGGGAGGGCGCGGGGTGGGTCAGCCGGGAAATAGGGAGGAATTGTTTAGTGGTGTTTCAAGAACATTGGAAGCGTCGACGGGCCGCGGTGGGTCGGATCGATATAGCTTCTGCCGCGTGGTGGACCTCGTGGGCAGCACGTGGGCGGCCATCGCAGTGGGCGCCTCGGCGCTCGCAATCGTCCATGGCGGAGGGAAGGCTGCAGTCCGACTCACAGAGTCAGACGCCTAGTACGCCTGCACTCGGCCGTCGCCCATGGGCTCTCCTCGGGGCGGTATGCCTTGTTTGTCCTTTCCTCCACCGCTCAATCACTCCAGGCCTATGACTAGGCACGCCCACTCCTCCCTTGTCCTGTCTCCCTCCCCCTCCCCCCATGTCCGCCGCCTACGTCCTCCTCCAGTTCAGTGCAGATCCCTGGAATGCCCGCTTCGAGGACGTCGAGAGCCGCCTCGCCTTCACCGTGTCCGTCCCCTCCCCCTCCCCACTCTCCGTCTGCTAATGCTTCGCCTATCATCCGCAGGACTATGGTGCACCCCGTCCGCCGCTAGCGTGCACCCATCACCGCTAACCGTCCTCCCCCGTGCAGGTCGATGAGAACCCGAACCTCATCATGAAGATCGCTCGGGAAGCACCATGGGCACAACAGCACCCTGACATCATGGGCCCCAGCAATTCCTACCTCTACTTTGGCCCAAACCGCACACCAGGCCACCTCATCTACGGCAATAGCACCTACCACACTATGGCTCAGGCCCGCAATCGCAAGAAGGAGAGCAGCACGTAGGCCTCCGCTGCATCCCCCCACCGTATCCCCCGTTCAAAGTGCACTCAAACCCTACCGCTAGGTCGCGATATTTCTGGGCCCAGAACGGCAGGGAATACAAGTGGAGAGTCGCGCCCCAGAGGCTCGAGGTGGGTGTGCCCGCCCAGACACGGTGCCTGCGCGGCCAGGAGCTCACACGCCACTCCCCTCGCCAGTGCGTGGACAGTAAAGGGAATGTCATTGCCGTGTGGGAGACGAGCCAGCTAGCGGACCCATTTGCGGCCAAGCTCACCTTCAAGCCCGCCGCGCTACCAATAATCACGGAAATCGTCACGACCTTGACCCTGAACCGCATTGCGCAGGTATCGAACTGGCAGTGACCGGTAGATTTCGCCTGGAAGCCCACACTATGTCCGCGCTTATAACGTACATACTTCGCCCGTATTCATTTCTGGGAGATGGGCGACCATCTCCGACTTGTTGTGCCGCTGCCCCTGCGCTATTACCTCAACCCCGCTGACGCCATTGGGAAGCCCCGGCCACGAGTGATCGTTTCTTGACACTGGCTTCTCGACGTCTTCCCGCCCATATCACAAACTCTACCACCCCATGGCGTCCTCGAAGAGCGCTGCCGGTCTCATCTCAGCGGAACTGAACCACAATCGAGGCACACGCCGTTCGCACGTACCAAAGCTTCCGTACGTCGGCCCTAATCTTCTTTCCTGATCTCCTCCTGCAGCGTCTTCAGCCGCTCCCATTCCGGCTCGTCTTCAAAGTCCCGCGTGCGGCCCATAAACGTCCGCACGATGCTCCGGGCCTGCAGCTGCCACTTGAGGCCGTCCACCCGCGGCCCGAAGTTGCGCAGCACGTCCACGATCTCCTCCACCTCGCCCACGGCCTCCCGCCACTTCTCCACGTCCGTCTCGCCGCGCTCCATCGTGCCCGCCGGGCCCGCGCGGTAGGCGTCCAGGTAAGCGTTCAGCGCGTCCTCGTACCGCCCCTGCGCGGTGAGCAGACGTGCACGTGCCCGGAATATACGAGGTGAGGACACGCGCGGCAGAATCGTGCGCTCGAAAAGGTCGGTCACTCTCCGTGCGAGCCCGGTCTCTGCGTTTGCGTTCGCATGTGCGGTTGCGGTCGCGTTTCCATTCGCGCCAGCGTCCGCTGCCGCCGCCACCTCGGTGTTTCCCGCCGTGCTGGCCTCGCCGGTGCCGCGCGTGACAGCGTCGACGAGCTTGTCGAGGACGTCCTCGTCGACGCACGCGGCGCCGTCCTTGGCGGCGCGCTCCTCGACGACGCGGGTGAGCGCACGGCACGCCTCGGAGAACTCGCCGACCTCGACGGAGACGATCATGTAGTTTGCCCACATCCGCCAGTTGTCGTAGCTATACTTGAGCCCCTGCTTCAGCGCGCGGAAGGCGAGAAGCTTGTTCGAGAACGGGATCCGCTTCTCTGCGCCCTCCGGCTGTGCTTCCCGGGCGGCGTTCCCTGCCTGTGAAGACATCCGGCGGTCAGTATCCAGGGTGCTCACCGAGGCTCGGCCCCCGCGGATATTCTCTGCGGGAGCGTGGAGGGGAAGACTCTTGGTCTCGCACTCACCTTGTCGTTCTCGTTCTCGTTCTTGTCCCCGTTATCCTCCTCGGCCGCGGCGGCCGTCTTCCCCACCTCGCCCATGCGCAAATACACGCTCGCCAGGTTGTTCCAGCTCTCGCCGTCCTCGTCATCGATCGTCACACAGCGGACGAACGCGTCCCGTGCGCCCTCCCAGTCCTCCTGGCGCACGCACGCGCAGCCCAGGACGAACCACGACCGGCTCAGGAGCGGGTTGATCGCCACCGCCTTGCGGAGGCAGGCGATCGCCTCTGGGTAGTTGCCCCGAGCAAAGTGGTACCCGCCGAGGGAGCGCATCGCCCGCCCCGAGGACTCCCCCGAGACCTCCCACGCCCGGGTGTAGTGCTCGAGCGCATGCTCGGGCTCGAGGTCGCCGAGGAGGCACCATAGCTTCGCCTCCCGCGCCGCGTCGAGCCCGGCCTTGCGCGCGTCCGAGAGCGCCTTGCCGCGGACGAGCACCGTCTCCGCCTCCGCCTTCCTGCCCGCGAGGAGGTCGCGGACGATCGCCCGGGCGTGGTCGGGGCGCTCCATCGCCTGCCAGCACCGGACGGCCTCCTCCCACATCTCGAGCCGCTCGAAGATCGCGAGCGCGGACTTGACGACGCCGAGCGCGAGGAAGCGGCGCGCGAGCTCCCGCTCGAGCTCCCACCTGCTCGGGAGCACGAGCTCGTGCACGTACCGCAGCCGCTCCGCGACGGGCGAGTCCGCGCTCGGCATCTGGTCGACGAGCGCCTGGAGCTGCAGCGTCGCCCGCTCGACGGTGCGCGTGCGGTGCGCCTCGAGCCGCGAGCGCAGCAGGAGCGCCATCGTGTGCACCGTCCAGTTCCGCGGGTGGGAGATCACCCGGGCGACGTACGGCGCCATTTGCTCGGCCGTGAGCCCGTGCGCGGGCGAGAGGTTCTTCACGTTCAGGCAGAGGGCGAGCAGGATGGACTGGTCGAGCGGGTGGAGGGCAGGCTGGGAGGCGGGGTCGAGGTGGGCGAGGCGGGAGCCCGAGGCCCCTGCGGTAGTCGAGGACGTGAACGCCGTATGCTCCAGGAGGGTGTCGTCGTTAAGAGCAAGTGTTTCGGGCATTGCAGGGGCGGCCGCATCGGGAGAGGAGGGCCCAGCAGCGGTGCCAGCGGTGGTGGAGCCGTCTTTTTCGTCGGCGGCCTTCAGATCAATAGCAGGGTCGCCGCTGTCGGCGTCCCCCTCCTGGTCGGCACGGGTGCGAGACTCGGCGAGGAGGATGAGCTGCGTTACGTCGTTATGCTGGAATTTCGTACGCTTGCCCAGCGCGCCGGTGAGCTCGTACTCGAGCTGCGTCGCCCGGGCGGCCCGTACAAAGTAGTCCGCTGCCGATTTGTCATTTCCTACGTAGTGTTCGAGTAAGCCCTGTTCGAGCAGCAGTCTGCCGGCGATATCTGGTTCGACGGCGAACGAGTTCAGGAGCGGCTCTACGGCGGTCATTACCTCCGGTGGGACGACCGCAGGCTCGTCGAGCATCTGCTCGTGGATGCGCCATGCGCGCAGCCGCCACCAGGGAACGGATTGGAGGTGCTGGAAGGGGGTGTCCAAGAGAAGCTTAGCGAGGAGCAGGAAGAGCGGTGCTTTGGCGAGATGGTACGCAGGCTCGCCGCCGTAAGCGAGCTCCGCAACAGCCTTTTGATGGAGGAGATCCTCGGTGACCACCTGAGAAAGTTCAGGGGCGAGGACGAGGACGTCGAGCGGCTTGATGTCGAGATCAGGGCCTGTCCAGTTAGCTTGCAGGGACGCGTGCAGGCACGCTACCGCCACGACCAGACGGAGCAATTCGTCCTCGACGGTCGCCGGGCCCGCAGCGGCCTCGGAAAATTTGAACCAGGCGGCGAGCGGGCGGGCGAGCACGTCCTCTGGTGCGGACGCTGTGACCGCGAACAGATCTCGGCTCGGCGCCGTTCTAAGATCGCCAAAATCGCCGTTTACCACGTTCCGTGCGATTTTTACGGCGGGCGCGTCCGATGGACTGGACAGACGGTCATCCCACCGCCCGGTGAGGAGAGCCTTTTCGATTGCAGGGACGTCCAAGCCCATGCTGCTTCCGATAATAAGCTGGAGCGTGAGTAGAACTCAGGACTCAGGAGAGCAGAGCAGCCGCCGCGGAGAAGAGAAACGAGGGTCCGGCGTTTGCCGCCCATTACCTTGTCACTTTCAAGGCACTTGTATAGTTTTCTGCACCATCGATATCGCTGACTACGCCCGCCCTGCTGACCAAGCCCGGAGCTTCAGAGCCTGTGGGCGGCGGAAATCGGTACCTGGCTAGCACTGGCTGTTCTCGACATAAGTTACATTGGTGAGGATCCTTATATAAGCATGTGAGGTACTACGCGAGGCAAGACGGAAGACGTAACGAGCCAGAGGAATGAGCGCTAACGAGTCCCAGAGTGTCTAAGTACATATCGGCCCGATGAACTGTCCCATTCGCAGAATATATGCAAACCGGGCGAGCTCTCGACGCCGCCTACTTGAAGTAGTCCGACGCGCCGACGACGCCCATGAACGGCCCAGCAGTGACCGAGCCCTTGCCTATCGAGTGCGCGATCGCCTTGCGCTTCTCCTCCCAAGTCCGGAGCGCGCGCAGCAGCTGCACAATCTTGTCCCGCTTGCCCTGGCGGATGTCGTTGATGCTCACCGTGCCCATCTTCACGTCGTTGTCGAGCAGGTAGTCGAACAGCCTGAATAGGCCGTCCAGCTTGTCGTCGTTCGGGCCCGTCGGGAACGCAGAGTCCGGTACCGGCGGAGAAGACGGCTTGCCCTTGATGTCCTCGGCTAGCCGCAGAAGCGCGAGCCCGCCGCACAGGGACCCGCTCGCGTCCTTGATCTGTAGTTGGCTCGGAAGGTGCGAGTTCGCCCATTCAATCAGCTCCGCGTCCACAGGGCCGTCCTGCTCCCATCACACCGGGCGGTCGGAGGGCACGCGTACGCCGCAGGCGTGGAAGAGAAGGGGGGAGAACAAAGTTCAGACAGCGCGGCGACTCAACGTAAACTGGACAGGCGTACATAATCAGAAGGCCCCTGCGAAGTGCTCATCCGCCTCAGCTCCCGCGACGGGCGCGGCGGCGCGGGGCTCTTAGGTGCCCCGCCGACGTTCTTCGCACCAAACGGCTCCGGCCCATTCGTCGAGACGGTATCGTTGGTGAAGAACGAGTCAAGCCTTGCGCGCTCGCCGCTCGAGCCATTCTCCTTGCTTGGCACCCCCATGAGGAGGACCTGGGCGTCACGACTCGACAGCTGCTCGGGGTTCTCTCTGCGCAACGCCTTCTGCGTGGCATCGCGTGCGGTTGGCGACGGCGGCCGCGGCGCTGGGTTCATCGCTTGCGCGACGGTCAGGGGGATAGTGGGAATGTTGCACGAGGACATGACGGGGTCTGCACGGAAGCAGTGAGTAAGAGCGGCGAATAGAGCACGCCCCTTCACGTACTGGAGTAGTCTCGCGTAATGGTCGCCTTCATGAGCGCCTTCATCCATTCTCGGACGACCAATTGCTCGTCCGAGCTGAAGTAGTGCGACTTCTCCTGGTCGTGCACGATCCGGAACCCATACCGCCCCGGGTCGACGTTCTCATCCGCAAGGACCTTGTAGCCCACGATGTTCAGATAACCCTTGATCTTGGTCTCCTGCGCAGCCCAGGGGTATCGATATCAATGACGGAATGCCGCCCATATGCAACCTTGACACGCACCGTCTTGCTCTCGCTCCGTAGCCAATACAGGTGCGGGCCCTTGAGGACAAAGTACCGCTGCTTCCAGCTGTTGTACCGGTCGCCCTTCTTACGAAGCCAGCCGTTGTGATCGGGAGTCCCAATCTGCTCGAGAATGCTCTGGCCTGCCTTGAGGGAAGGGGCACCGGCGACCTTGGACGCAGAGATACTCCGGCTAGGTACTTCAGCGGCCGAAGACGTGCGCTTGCGGAGGAGATGCGGGTCGCGTTCCTTGTTGGGCGAGAGGGACGTGGCACGGTCCTTCTTGTCCTTGGCTTTCGCCTTGGCCTTCTCCTCCTTTGCCTGCTCCTTGTCGGTCTCTGCGCCCTTATCGGTCTTGTCAGCCTCCACGGCCGCCTTGGGTTTCTCGTCCTTCTCCTTCTCCTTGACGCTGACGGTACCGTCGGACGTTCCTGGCCGGCCGTTTGAACGTTTCTCGCGGAACCGGGAGAACGTGGACATGTGGTGCTTGTCTGCCTCGGGCTTCTCACCAACACTGACGACATGGTGCGATGAGGACGTAAGACCCAGGCAAAGTGACGAGAAAACTTACTTTGACAGTCGCGGAGGAGGCTTTCTGTGCTTCCCCAAGGTACCGGTGAACGATGCCCCGAACAGGCTGAGGCGGTCAGGCTTGCGCTCATCGATGCTCCGGTTGCCCTTGCTGCGCCGTCGGACAGGCTGTTGCTCATCGCCGGGCGAGCCGAGAGCGTCGGGGGATGTGACGGGGGTTCCGCCACCGGAGTGTTGGCTCGAGGTATCCTTGAGGGACGAAGGCTTCTCCTTGAGCGAGCCAGACTCGCGCCCAAATAGGCGGCGCTTGCCCTTTGGTTCCTTGGTTCTGACGCTCTCCGTCTGAATAGCGATGCTCTTTAAGCAGCCTGTTGGACAGGAGTTGAGGTGGGGACGCACCTCGCTCATGACAGCCCGTTCATCCTTGATGGACCCTGAGGTCCTGTCCTGAACGGCAGCGATCTTCTCCCCGAGAGCGCTATCGCTGGGAGACAACACCAGCTGTGCGGGACGGCCCTTCTGTTAGTACCGAATCAGCGCTCCGCTTCGAATGGGGATATGGCCACGTACAGTTCCCTTCAACTGCGGCGACGTAGAGGGAAGCCCAAGACCGAGGCCCACCACACCACGTCCGCGGGCTTCGTCCTCGAGGTTAATAGCGCTACCGTTGATAGAGCCTGGGTCTGAGGCTCTCCATCCATTCCTCGCGATAGGCGAGAGTTCTCCGGTCGGCGGTGGGCTATCAGGGCTCGTGATAGAGGCAATCCCCGCTGAACCCATGCCATTCGCCACGGACGGAGATGGAGGCGCATACATGGGCGAGTTCATGAGGCTCTGATGAGCAGAACTCTGTATCGACTGGGAATGAGAGTGCGATGGGTGCGAGTGATGCGAACCCGGGTAGTGGAACGACTGGGTGAGGGAGCGGGGCGTGAGTGCAGGTGCGGGGTGCGGCTCGGATTCTGCGACGGACGGAGGACGGCGCAGCTCAGCAATGGCGTTGACGATGCGAACGCGCTTGCCAAACGCAGCAATGCCGATCTCCGACTTCAGGATGTTAGCATCCAGTTCGAGGAGAACGTCACCCGTGATCTCTTGCTCTGCGGTAATATGTCAGAAGCAGTAGAACGTTCTCATGGTGCTGTAGCATACCAATGAACTTATCGCATACGCCTTGGTCGAAACCCTTCGACTTCAACCACTCGATAACTTCGTCTACAGTCCACTCTGAGGGATGAGTCCCGGACTTCTTAGTAGCGTCCGATACGCCATTTCCAACCGCATGGGGCGTAGATGTCGAGGTCTTGAACGACGCCACGGTGGTCGCGGGCGTGAGCGTCTGTTGGATCCCAGCACTGCTTGGGACATAGGAACCAGCAGAAGACGTCGTAGGCGATGGTAGCGCAGACGTTGCAGAGAACGGGAGCTGCTCAGCGACCTTCATGGTGCTAGGCGTAGCAGTGATGATGGGCGCCACACTCTGAGCGGTGTCCTCGTGTTGAACGGCAGGACTGGACGGTGTGGGTGCGCGCTGGCTTTCAGCCGCCGCAGGCTCTGATTCCGGGACAGGTTCCGGAGCGGCCATAGCGATGGGCGAGGAAACGACGGGAGCCGTAGGTGGCGGGCTGGGTTCGGGGAAGGTGGACGCGGTGGCGGTAGGGAGGTCGGTTTCATCTGGGACCACATACTTGCTCGAAGGAATGATACTCTCGTCCGAGATAGCTGAGGCCGGCGCGAGGGGAGTGAGCGGCACTGTGTCCTTCGACTCGTCCGCTTCAGCCTCTTCGTCGACTTCTGCGATCCTGGGGTATTGCTGATGCCGTCGCGGGCTGTGAGGCGCCTCGTCGTCTTCGCCGTCGCTCTCGTCGCTCACTTCGACATCAATGGGGGGTATCATGGCCCGAGGCTGTTCTTCCGCTTCCCGAGCCTGACGCTGCTCGTTCTCCCTCTGCGCCCGCTCGGCCAACTTGGCGCGCGCATCCTTGTGCCAAGTCATCCCGTCCTCCTCCGCGTCGGCGTCGTGGTCGTCCTCCGTCTCTGTTTCTGACCGCTCGCTGTAGTCGCCGTGCGAGCTCGCAAAGCTGAACGAACGGGAGCCGTCCCGGTCGTTTCGACCGAGCTGCTCTATGGCTTTCTGAACGTCCGTCATAGTAGCGCGCATCATAACGTCACCGTTACTGGGTTTGCGCTGCCGCTCGCTCTCTGTAGGACTGTGCCTTGCTGCGTCTTCATTCGATGGACCGGCCTCCGGTTCTTCTCGGAGGGTATGGAGAACACCAGTACCAGCGCTATCGTTGGGTGCTGCCGGATCGGGGGAGGTGGAAGAGGCATCCGGGAACGTGATGCTTGAGGATGGGGGGTTGGGCGAAGTGTAGCTCTGAGGGAAGAGACCGCTCTGGCCGGTGGGATTACGACCCTGTAGAGCGCAGTAAATAGAGCTGAACGAATAAAACGAATAAAAGAACATGGTGGTCATGATGGTGTGGTACGGCGCGGCAGCGAACGATTCCGGCACCGACGATCTCGTTGGCGAGGAACTATATGGTGTCCGGCCACATTGGAAACGTCCGCCCAACGCCCGTCCGCTCTGCCAAGGACTAGGACAACGTCTTCAGGAGTTGGCGGCATGGCGCAGGCTGACAGGCGTAGGAGCGCACGTTTCCAATCGTGGGCGCAGGCGAAACACGAGGTACTCATAGCCGTCGCTCCGCTGGACGATAGCGGGCAGGTCCCTCAGCGCAAAGGCGTATGCATAGGTATCAAACCCCCAGAACAGGGCACTCTTTGGACCACTCTGGAACGGCAACTCCACCATGTGTGGAATAAGATATGGGCTCACCTGCCACCAGCCGTCTCCGTAGAGATCATCCTTCTCTAGCACTTCGATTCGATCCCCAACTTTGAACGCTACTTCATCTGGATTTTCCGGGGTGAAATCGTGTAGCGCATACACGTATTCCGGCATCTTGAGGGGCTAGGGATATGTCCCTAGAAGGGCGTTCCGGACCCAGGCAGAGGAGAGACTATGGCACAGAGAAAAGAGAAACTGACGGAAGGAGAGTGGGGGTATGAGAGTTAGCTGGGCGGTAGGGTAGACAGGTCGACGAGGCGACGATGGGGAAACCGACGCCGGGCGAGGGAGACGGTGGGGAGAGAAGTCAGCACGGTGCGCGACTCTCCCACCGCTTTCACCGGCCTTAGGTCGGCAGTCG
The DNA here is from genome assembly GCA_022606195.1 of Trametes polyzona. Classification (NCBI taxonomy): domain Eukaryota; kingdom Fungi; phylum Basidiomycota; class Agaricomycetes; order Polyporales; family Polyporaceae; genus Trametes; species Trametes polyzona. Next base: position 3,016,724 of record JABYQF010000002.1, on the reverse strand, counting down.
GGCCTCGCATAGGGGCCGCTTGGTTCAGCTGTGCCTCCCCATTTGGTTCGGCTGCGAACGTGCGGATCGAACCAAGAGCCCCTGATCCGCCATCCATTCCCCTGCGTTCCACCGTCATTGGCCCATTCCCCGTCCTGCGCCCGCTGTCCGCAACTCCGTCTTCGACGCGCACAACGACGCACACGGCCCTCAGGTGCATTCTGGGGTGTATTGTCGCAAATGAACACTCGCAGGCGCAGCACCGTACACGACCTCGCCGCTCTACGCCTCCACCGGGACGGCACGCGCGTGCTCAATTCCGACACTAATCGCTCTTCCCGTCGCGCAAAATATGCAGTCCACGACTCGCGCGGCAATTGGATAGCCCGGGATGCAGGCGGCCTCGCCAACGTCAAGCAGCGTCGCAGTAGGTCTCGTCTGGACGATGAGGACGAAGCCCCAGTCCCGGAGGAGGACGAAGGGCTCCTGGAGGACCCGCAGTCTTCTCCGCGGAAGAGCAAGGGAAAAGGCAGAGCGCGGGAAGGGAACGACTCCGAGGAAGAGCTTGCTCTTCGTCCGAAGGCACGGAAGAGACGGAGGTTTGACGAAGACCTCAGCTACCTAACTTCCGCCTCTGGTACCGCTCTGGTCCCGCCCGCGGATATTGGCAACCAGGAACACCGTAGCGAAGAACATGCACCCGGGACGCTTCCCGTGCCTTCCTCGGTTAGTCATATCCTGGTTGCCTGAACGAAGCAATTGACCTATTCGTTACAGGACCTGCTAAAGTGCTTGCACTACTTCGCGAGCACATACTACACCGCCATGGGTCAGCTGTATGACGGCTCGCGCGAGTTCCGGAAACAGAAGAAAGCGCGTCGACTCGAGAAAGCCAGCAGGGCTTCCGAGGCAGTTGAGCGCAGTCGAGAAAAGTCTGAGGGTGCAGGCTCACATGAGGCGCCACACAACTCTAGCGAAGATGAGCTTGACCCGAGCGACCATGAGGATGAAGGCCCTGCGGACGATCATCCTGCGCCTCAAGAAGGCTCCAGCTCCGCACCGCAGGCAGCCGGGAAGGCCCGCAAGAGAAAAGGACCAAGACGGGTTCGTCCCTTGGAGAAGGATATGTATAAAGTATTCGACGGTTCGGCCCTAGTGGCATTGGGTATGATATCTTCCGCTCGTACTTTGGTCATAACCTCATGAATTCCGCTGTAGGTATGCTGTTCCAGGAGCACGTCGCTGAAATGGTGCAGCCCAGGATCCCGGAAACATGGGATAAAGAGATAGCTGAGGAAGAGCGTAGGCAGCGGGCGAGAGCTAGGAAGGCTCGCAAGGCCAAGGAGATGTGGATGCGGCGACATCCTGGCAAGCGGGACTCAGAGGCGCCAGGTGACGACGAGTTGATAGGTTCGCAGTCGGAGGATGAGGTGGGTGGTAGCGAGACTGACAGCTACGAGGACGAGGATTTGGCCTCCGTGCGTCATTCAACGGTGAAAGAGAACTCTTCCGTACCTCCTGAAGGCATCGACGGCAGCGACGACTAGGTGACCTGCATCTTCCACACACGTCACGAAGAGAGCGGTCCGGACGGAGCATTAGATGTAGATATATGTACCGAATGAGGTGTAGGCCTCGACTAGTTGGAGTTGGTACGTGCCGGGAGCGTGCCATCCTCCCAACGCTTGAGAATGTTATGCTTGAACACACCCATGTCGTCGTCGGCGAATATCCGGAGCCTCTCCAGCCTGCGCTCCCGAAGCTTGTTTTTAGGCAACATACCGGACACCGCCTGCCGGATGATCTACCGAGGGTAAGCAACATACGAGGGGCCCAAGGGGTCAAGCTCACCTCATCCGGTTTCCGCCGCATCATATCCTTGTACTGTATCTCCTTCAGCCCTCCAGGGAACATCGTGTGATGCCTGTAGACCAGCTGCTGGGCCTTCTTGCCAGTGACCTTGATGTTCTTTGCATTGGTCACAACAACGTAGTCACCGCAGTCCGCTGTGTTCCCTGTGAGCTAATGTCAAATAGGCAAGCCCTCAATGAACGCACCCGAGGGATCGTAGATGGGCTTGTGCTTGCCCATGAGGACGATAGCGATGCGCTCAGCAAGCTTTCCGAGAACACGCTCGGATGCGTCGACATGGTGCCACACCCGGGCGTATGCCAGCGCAGTCTGTAGCAAATGCCTCGTCAATACCTCACGGAGAACACGGGTCAAATATGACACCAACGTTTCCGATGGCCTGGGACATGACGGGAGTCGCTGGAGAGCCCGAGGATGGAGAGGGTAGAGGCCAGTGAGAGTTTGTGGCAAAGCAGGAGCGCCAGGCGCCTACGCGTGTTGGCTCGCGAGTCCACGCCGTCGGCCAAGACGCGCAGGTCGTTGTTTCGCGCGACGACCACCATGGCCGCCGACACCTCAAAACGTTCGAATCTCGTGGATGTGTACGTCTCTCGCGCGCATATACTCGCCGACTCTTGTTCTGAGATGGACCGCACGCAGGACCTACCAGGCTCTCCACCAAAACCTCTCCGGCCACCTCGAGGGCACCACGCTCGAGCAGCTTGCAGACATCATCAAGCCACGGGTCGAGCAGCTCCGGGACTTCGCAGAACCATTTGGTCGGCCGTCGGACGCGTCCAAGAAAAAGGTCGACTCTGGCTCGGTCACCCTTGCTGACGGCGTCACCCTACGCGTGGAGGATGCGGACAAGGAGGTCGTATTCACCATCAGCAAGAAGCTCGACATCGACGAGGTACGAGCACTCGTGCTCCTCAGGTCGTTCCTGTACAACGAAGGTCTGCCTGAAGGCGTAAACGCGGACTCGGCAAGTTTAGCAGATGAACTCGTCGAGGCCATTACTCCCTTCTATCACGCCGAGCGTCTCTACATCCTTCGTACGCTCATCCCCCTCTTCCGCGCCGAACAAACGGCCTCGGATCCCGTGCACGAAGTAGCAAGTGAGTACTTGCCCCAAATCATCCCCGACGGAGGAGCATTCGCGGACAAGATCCTGGCCGAATACCTCCGCAGAACGCATGCCGCAATCCCAGAGGCCTATCAGGCGAACACGCGCGACGCTGCAGTATGGGCGCAACAGAACGCGAAGGAGCAGCTTGTGATGCTGGAGGTGCTCTTCTGGACAATGTGGAGCTACGCGACTTGCAACGGCCCGCTGGTGGCCAAGATCTATGAGACTGCGTACGAGACCCACCTTGGCTCCCAGCAACACAACTCGACCTTCCTGCTGGACGAGGAGAGCGTGCAGATACTTCAGGACTGTGCTGCGCTGTGGATCCTGATCACTGTCGAGGTGCTCGAACTGGAACGCGCTGCTGGCCCTGGTGGCGTGGAAATCTCTGCCAACCCTTCGGACAAGGACATCTATTGGGCGTCCCCGGACCATCTCAAAAGAATCCATCAGGCTGTTATCTCGCAGGGAAACAGCAACTTCGCATGCACCTACATCGCGTGGACATTTGTGCTCTCGCGTATCTCTCGAACTGCTCTGGACCTGAAGGAGATCCCTAATTCTTACATTGGCTTCTTCGACTCTCTCATACCCAAGGATAGTGGAGGGTACTCGAAGGACGGCATCCGAGCGTTTGAGCTCATGGCAAAGGTCGGGTTAAACCCGGATGCAGGCCTGTTCAGGTTACTGTTGACGCTGCTCACAACCTCGCCTCTCTTCGTCACATCTGTTGCGTGGCGCACTGGGTCTTCGGTCACAGACCCGAACGCGGTAGCGTATAGGTCTGTCTTGAAAGGTCGAGTTGGTTGCTACACTCTACCGAACGTATTCTGACGAATCCCTCAGGGCTCATCATCGCCATTGTCGAGCTTGTTCCAGTCGAGCTTATTCCTGACTTCGACGGCCTGTTGGAAGTCTGGGTAGCGCTCTTCGGGAGGAGCGAGCCACAAGCAGTCGCAGGTATATGTCGCCAGTTCTGGGAAGCCGACTGGCACGAGGGTATCGCTCGTCGCGCCATCGTGGACGTGGCGCGTTCGCGTTTCCCTGTCCAGGTGAAGCCGATCATCCGTCTTTTGCGCAGCCTCACCGCGACGGGTTTCCTTGAGACGGACCCTCTTTCGACGGCAGACCATGTCCAACCCACCGCTGAGTTGGTAGAAGAGCGTCAACTGTGCACGTGCGCAGTTTTCGAGTTCTTCGACGAGCTTCCCTCATTCACTCAGGTCATCCACACGAGCTCATGCAGCGGCGCGCATGCTCTGTACGAGAAGCTGCCCGACCGGTACGGGTCGTCATCGGCCACACCCGGCCCTTCGTACATGAACCTGCGTCCTCTCCGACTGCCTGGCGGCTCTGTACTCCCTGCGAAATCGGTCGGCCAGCTCCTCAGTTCCGATGGCGGAGAGCTCCTCGTCGTGGCCTGGCAGCACAAACATTCCGGATGGAAAGTAGTTATGGAGCTCTTGACGGACTATGTCAACAGGAGGCGCATGCAGTCCGGCACCGGCGGAAGTTACGATGTCTCATTCGGTGGTCGGACAGGGAACCAGCCGTTGGCGTTGAAGCTGGAGGACGTCGGGGTGGAGATGGACCGTGGCGGCGACGAAAGCATCATCATCGACGCTCTGGACCTCATCCGTAGCGTTGTGCAGGACAACCAAGATCTCGCTCAACAGCTGCTACTCTCGATGGAGAGCGGGGATCCCGTCGTTGCGCACACCATGACCGAAGCTCAACCTCCGGACCTCGTGCAGCTGACCACTGCTATCCTCGAGGAGGCTCTCACCCGCTCTGTTGGCCAGCACCATGCTGTCCCTCGCACGAACCTCATCACCTCCGCCATCAGCGTCCTCACCGCTCTCCTCGCCGTCCCAGTCTACTCCAACCGCGTCTGGCTCTACATTCGCTCCACTTCCTCTTTGTTTGGTTCCGACCGCAACATCGGTATCGCCTCCGCCGTGCTTGCAGCAGAGCGCCTTACAGGCCACTACACGATGACGCTAGCCATCCTTCACCTGGTAGACGCCCTCTTCACTGAGGCCTCGGCCACTGTGCTTTTGGTCACGCAGCAGAACCCGAAGTTGCAACAGGTCAAGGAAGAGGTACTCATGCGCGCCGCTCGGTTCGTCCACTCCGAAATCTGGGTCGAGCATATGGGCTGGAAGTACGCGCAGCTGGGCGACAGGTTCGAGATTGGGCGGCGCGTGTCGACGTTCTACATGGAGGTGTTCAAGCACTCGTCGCCCGCCCTGAAGGATGCGCCCTTCGCGAAACTGAGCCACGCGATTGCGGACGCTCTCCTATTCAAGGCGACGACCTCGACGGTAAACCCGCTCGTCGCCTCGCTCGTCACTGGCGGGTCCGTCATGAATATGCTCTATGCCTCCCGTCGTTACGGCGATGCGCGGCGGCTTGTCTATCTCCTCGAGTCCCATCTCGCCCTCACCCGCGTCCTGCTGACGTACAAGCAGAAGTCCCCTGGCTCCTCGAAGATCTGTCTCCTGGAGCAGGCGCTTTGCAGTCGAGTTGGAGGCGGTGGGTCCTTCGAGGGTGGGTCGTCGAGGGTTGATCCGGTCGATGCGCTCGCAGCGTACGTGAAGGAGCGAAGCATGGGCGAAGTCGTGCCGGTAACGGCCATGCAGGTCCTCTTCGCGTTGTGCTCCTCTCTCTCCATTTCCGAGGGATCGGCTTCTACCATCATCGGACATCTCTCTGACCCCGAAGCTACGGTCTCCACTATGGTACGGATCGTTCAGCATCCCTACGACGACGCTTTGTTGCGCAACGCTGTATGGAACTTCGTCACCCTCGCTGTAGACAAGGAGCCCGCTCTCGCTCGCTTGTTCGTCACCGGCCGCTTCCGGATACCCAGCGCCAAGGGCAAAGAGAAGGCTGAGGATTCGGGAGGCTCGTCGAAGACCGTTAGCGCACTCAGCGTTGCCTGCGACATGCTCGAGTCATGGAAGGAACTGTGGGAGCTCAACCCAAAGCTTCTCGCCTCTCTACTGCGTTTCTTGGACGTCGTGTGGCAACATGGGCACGAGCACAAAGCTTCCTTGGACCCAGTCCGTCAGGATGGAAAGTTGTTCGACCACCTTGCTGGAATCCTTGCCGAGGAACTCGGGCCATCCCCTGATTGTCATACGGAGTCATACGTCTACACGGACAACGTCCTCCACTCTGATCATCACGAAGCGGTCTCGACATACGCCTACCGTAGCGCTGTCAAGTCTCATGCCGCCCACATCCTCGCCGCGGATATCCGGATGCACCTACAGGCTCAGGACGGGAACGCGGCTGAGGCGTCCAAGAAGAAGCCACGCAGCTACACGGCGATCGAATCTACCCTCAGGTCGGAAGAGCAGATAACGGAACTTATTCCTGAAGCATCGTCAAGCGCGTACCGACCGGAGTTGCACGATGAGTTCACGGAGCTGCTCAGTCAACACTACCCCACCCTCTCCCTCGAACAGCTACAAGCCCAAGAACCTATCGTGGAACGCGAGTACGGCGACGACTTCGCTTTCTCGATGTCGCTTGTCCGCTTGCGCTTGAACCCATACACGTCAGACGACGAGATGCAGGTGGAGGAAGCAATACGCCAACTTCATGCTATCAACATGAACCTCTCCCTGGCGCACGTCCAGACGACCCTCGCGGAGTCGTGGCAATATCTCCTCTTACAAGTGGTGCCTTATCTGCGTGGCGATGCCGTCGTACGGGCGCAACTACTCGCTCTCGCTGATTCGCTTTCGGCGGATATCGCTGCGGAACAACGGTCGGGAGAGATGATGTCTAGTATACACTCCGCTCGACTGTCTCTCCTGCTATCGTTGTTGGAGGTCGCCTGGTTCTCTACGACAGATAAGAAAGCCGAGATCGACCGCTTCCTGGCTCTGGTCAAGAATGTGCGGGGCATCATCCTCAACAACGCCCAGTCTCCCTCCAAGTCAATCCTGGGTCAAGTGCCTGTGCCTTTCCACCGACCACTCCTTCAAATACTGTACTTCTGCGCTCGTCATAGCAGGAGCCTATCACGACGTCCGAAGGTTCTCACCGCGGAGCATCGTCTAGCCATCGCCGCCTTGCTGGATGCCGCGCTCGTCTTCGTGATCGACGGTCTTCGCATCGCCTTCGACCGGGCACGACTACAACTGGACCTCGATGTGGACCAGGACTTGGAGCTTCTTGTCGCCGTCTTCGAGCAATGTACACGGCCCGACCTCAACCCCTCTCCTACGCTATGGCTGACGCGGTGTCAAGAAACGGATGTCGTACGGGCAAGTCTGCAGCTCTTCAGTCGCATGGACGTCGTCGGATTGTCCGACGTTGGTCTCCTCCGTGCACGGAAGCAGCCTCTCTACACTCCCCATGTTCTCACCTTCCACATGGCGCTGGCCAGCATCCCGCCTGCAGCAGAACGGCTCGCAAGCGAGGGACTCCTGGTCGCTTACATTGAGAATGCTATCAGCGCGGCCATCCGGGATGGCAACATCGACGTTACTATCCCCGAGCTACCAGGCGAGGAGAGCCCCGCGCACCGTGCATACTGCTCGATGCTCTCGATCATCGCTGGCGTCTCGACAGCGCTCGGTCGGCACGGACAGTTCTTCGAGTCCGAGGTGTGCGGTTTGCTGCAGTTCTACAGCGAGCAGATCCATCGCGCTCTCTCGTGGACGATCGACGACCCTCTCTCCCTCCCGCTCCTCGAGGAGATCGAGCAGGTTGTGACGCTCTTCGGTGCGATTGCGCAGGGCACCGCGGCGAACACGAACGAGGCCGTGAAGCGGGTCACGCGCTTCTTCACATCGGACGCGCTCCTGCTCCTTCAGCAGCTGAACTACGCACTCACGCACCCGAACCACCTCGCAAGCGTGTTCGAGCCCATCACCGCGGAGGAGCGCACCCGATTTGAGGCAGACCGTGCATCGTCGTCTGTGAAAACGCCGTCGGAGGCAGTCGATCCCATGCGCCGACCGTTCCTCGCGCGCCTTGTGCATCGTCTGTATCGACTCTCCGGTACGCTGCTCTCAGCGTTGATCGACATCAGCGGCGCAGAGACAGTGTTGCTCGGAGAGCCCGAAGACTGGCAAGTTTCCCGGGCGCTCATCGTGCCAGTAAGTCGTTACCATCCCTCTTCCCAAAATACATCCCGACTGACCGCTGCTGCTAGCACTCCAAGGTCGTGCTCGGCGAGCCCGCCTCACTTGGAACGCTCCTCGAGCTAGGCAACTGCTCGCTCGACCTCCTCCGCCTACTCGTCGACCGCCCACCGACGCAGGCGCTCACGCCCGCAACGGCCACGGAGCGCGCGCTCGACGTACGCGACACCGTCGCCGCCGCGCGGCGCACGCTCGAGGCCGCGCTCCTCTACGCGGTCACGCAGCTCGCGACGTGGCTCTCCAAGCCCGAGTTCGACGCGCCCGCGGACGAGCCCGAGGGGGACGACATGCTCGTCGAGGCGTCCCCCGGCCCGGGATCGGGCCCGGGGGCGGACGCGAAGGAGCGGCGCGCGGCGCGCAAGGCGTCGATGACGCTCGCGGAGAGGCTCAGGCGGGGCATGACGGGCGAGATGGCGGCGGATCTGCAGGGGCTGCTGGGGAAGGCGCGGCCGGTGATCGCGAAGAGCGCGACGGTGCTGGGGGAGAAGGATGTGGATTTGACGCAGGTGCTGGCGCATTTTGTGCAGGAGCGGATATCTGTCCCGGCGTGATAGTAGTGACGAGTGTCGTTACCAGTCGGTCGTTTGTATGTCGTCGAGTGTTCTTTTGTTTGTTGCAATCGTCTGCTATGTAGCATATATTATATCCTCACGCATGTCTCTCGTGCCTGCGCGTCCGTTGGTCGGATAGTGTGGGATAGTACATATATGTACATATGTATTAGAGCGTACGCCCACATTCAAGGGGTTCTCATACTGTTGGTTTCGTCAGAACCTCTGCACCGTCGTCAGTGATGAGGACCATATGTTCTGCCTGTGCAGCACGAGCGCAGTTCTGCAGAGTGGTGTAAGCCTGCGACATGGAAGTACGACACAGGGGACATACCTCTGTAGACACCGTCCAACCGTCTGGGAACGTCCAGCCATGGGGCTCCGTACCCTGAATAATAGCAGGCTGTGCGAGTACGCTCAGCCATGAAGTAGCGGGAACAAGCCGACCGGGTCCACACACCTCGATCGTGAAGCAGTCCCCGGGCACCATCTCCCCAGGCTCATCGTTCACTGCAATAGTGAGAGTATGATTACCTGCCGTCTACCGCACACCTCTGAGAGGCGGTTGGATTCGGACGACTTACAATGATGCAATATCCACGGCTGTCGGTGGAACTCGCGCCCAATACCGTGCCCCGAGAACTGCGGCGAGACGCAAAAGTCCTTGCCACGGAGGAGGTCGTGTATCGCGCGTCCGATGGCCTTGAACGGTCGCCCGGGCCCGCACGCAGCGATGCCCGCCTCAAGAGCAGCCTCCGTGACCGACACGAGTTCGCGCCCCTTTTCGTCCTGAGAATGATCCGAGTCAAAGGCATGAGAAGGCGGACAAGCAGGCGCAGTATCCGCCGTATCGGACGTGCACTTACCACGTCGCCGACTAGGAACGTCCGGGACGTGTCCCCGTGAAAGCCGTCGAGGTACACGGTAATATCCACATTCACGATGTCCCCATCCTGCAGTGGTCGGCTGGTCGCGCACCGAGAGTCAGCATCCCATACGAGCGGGGTGTACCCAGAGCAGGGCCGTGAACTAGAACAGACTCAACTCGTCGGGGATACCATGCGTGATGACGTTGTTCACGCTCGTGCAGCACGCCTTCGGGAAGCCCTTGTACCGCAGCGGGGACGGGTACGCGCCGCACGCGAGGACGAGCTCGTGCACCGCGGCGTCGATCGCGTCTGTCGTGCGGCCCACCTGTCGCCGTCAGCGGCCGTCCTCCCATCTTGCACATACTCTGAACGCTCTCACCTGCACCAGGCTCCCCGCGAAGTTCAGAACGTCCGCGGCGAGCCGCGCGGCCGTGCGTAGCTTCTGCAGGTCCTCCTTGTCCGTGATCAGCCTCCTCGCCGTCGACTCTGCAGCCGAGTCATGCGTCTGCTCTGCGTCCGGTCCGGGGTTGACGCCGTCCGAGACGTAAGGTGGGCGCGGGATGTGCGGGGGCACGCCGCGCGGGATGATGTGCGCAGTGCCCCAGACGAAAGGTTCAGAGGGTAGGATGACGTCGTAACAGCCGAAGCGGAGGTCGTGTTCAGAGGGCCCCTCGGCGTCGTGTGAGGGGTCCGAGTTGGAGGTCATCCGGCGGTGGAGAGCGGGTACATGGCGGAGGTTAGGTCGCGTGCGGACTAGTGAAGCTGCTGGCCGTGCGTTAAGAGACCTGAGCAGTGGTCGCGACCAGAAAAGAGGAGGCCGCATCGTATGCTGGTATACACCAAGTGGACCGTGATGGTGGCAGACAAAGAGCGCGCACGCGATCGCGTCTCACGCGTCGCGACGCGTTCAACACGCTAGACGGACATTCTTGTATAGCATACATGTATATACCTGAGCACGCCTCAACTTAGCGGTGGATCCTCATCGACGATTATCATCGAACAACGAAAGCTAGCGATACAACAGCACGAAGACACCATAGAACAACGCAGTCTGCAGAAAACATCACAAAAGCTCTCGACAATCCTCTTCAAGTCCAGCCTCGCGCCGCGCCACGGCCTCCTCCGTGTCCTCGCTCAGCCTCGATCACGAATATTGCGTCGCGTAGGGTGACCGCCAGTCGGCCGTCGTCTTCTTTCTGCTGTTGCTGTTGCTGCGATCCACTCTTCGACGACTGGTATGGTCGCGCCCACCCGCTGCTCCCCGCCGACGCACTCGGCGCCGGGGCAGTCGTCGTCGCCGGCGTACTCGCGCGCGGGGTCGCAGGAGTCGTAGTTGCAGGCTTCGCCTTAGCAGGTGTCGCCGCCCCGTTCGCCGAGTTCGCAGACGTCATCCACGCATACTTGCTCGTCCCCAGGCCCGCCGCCTGCTTCGCGACCGCGTTCGACATCTTCTTCCGCAGGTCCTCAGGCATATTCCGCGCTGTGACTCCCGGGCCCTCTTTCTTCTTTTTCTTCTTCGGCCCGCCCTCGTCGTCTGCGAGACCCGCCCCCGCCCCCGCGCTGTCTGCCACGCCCCCACTGGCGGCAGCCGCAAGTTGCGCCGCCTGCGCGGCAGCGGCAGCCTCCTGACGCTCCTTGCGCTCGCGGCGGATACGCATCTCCTCCTCGCGCTCGACCTTCTCGATCGCGGCAAGCTGCTTCGCGACGTCGGAACGAACGACGACGGACCACATCGGCCGGCCGTCGTCGTACGTGCTCGGCGGGCGGTCGAACTGGGCGTCGGTCCGGTGCTGCGCGGCGGCGATCATCGCGGTGAGGAGGTCCTGCAGGCGCGCGCGGAGGGCGAGGGCGAGGTAGTTCACTGTGTCCTCGGGCACGCGGGACACCTTGTGCTGAGTGCCGATCGTACGCATTGTCTGCCCGAGGAGGCGCGTGTCGAAGTTGGGTTTCGCGGGCTGCTTTCGCGAGCGGTCTTCGTAGGGACGGTAGGAGTAGTAGTTGTCGTTGCTCCGCTGGAGGGACTCCTCTTCTGCCTAGTGGTGGGTCAGAGGTGTACGGTGGATGTTTCTGGGGTTATACGCACCCTCAGGTCCACGCCTGCACTTCCCAACGCGTCATTTAGTGTTGCCACGTCTGTGGTGTCCATCGCTGACGACTGCTGCTGCGTCTGAGCAGGCTGAGCGGCCGGCCTCGGTGCCGTGGGTATAGAGGCCACCGTAGGCTGTGGCACTTGGGTAGTTTGTATGGTTGTCTGTGTCTGAGCTGGCTGAGGGGCCTGAGCTTGGTGTGTCTGCTGGGCATATTGGGGGTAATGGCTATACTGTTGCGCATAATGGCTGTATTGATAGTGGGAGTACGGCGTGGTCCTTTACCAGGGTGTCAGCACGGCATAAACGGCTAACACAGCAAAGATCCTTACGTTGGATGTGTTGTATGCGCGGTGTGGGCAGTGTGGGTTGGATGTGTTGTGTGCTGCTGGGTGTGTTGTTGTGACTGCTGTTGCAGCGCGGGGTCGATGGGGATTTCTGACACGCTGTAAGCGCGTCATGTCAGACGAGGAGAGAAGACCTCAGCCGTACGGGTGGTCTGGGGCCACTGGGCAGCGGAAAACGTGGATGTCGTCGGCGGGGGCTGGTTCTCCTCGCTCTTCATGACGTCTCGAGTCGGTTGCTGGACAGAAGATGTATTGACTGCAGGAATCCCAAGGTCTAGATAGGTATAAGGCCTATGTGTATGACAAGTTCGACGAGACGGCACACAGGACGCGTCAGAGAGCAGGCAAGCAGAGCAGGTGGTGCAGACAGTGACCGACGATGGCTGAGTGAGTCTGGCACCAACCACGGGCGCTCGAAGCGGACGCTGCGGTGTCCGAGGTCGACCGCTCACCGCGATCGAGGGCAGACCCCAAGGACTCTGTTCGACAGAGCGCGGTGCGCTGCGGCGTCTCTCTTGCTCGTCCGTCGCCGCGTCGTCGAGGATGGTATGTGGCTCAGTGCATGTGTGGGATAGGGTGCTGACGGTGTGCAGCCTGTGTGTCAATACTTTCTGAGGGGCCAGTGCAAGTTCGGGAACACATGTAGGAACGACCATCCACGGGACGGGCAGAGACAAGGCGGGTTCGGCAGTACGTCCCTTATTGTCCTCTCCCTCTGGCCGTCTTGTTCTCCGCTCACCTTATCATGCCGCAGACCAGTCATGGACGCCTGGCCGAGCATCTTCCTCCTCTACTCCCGCCGTCGGCGCCTCCTCCCTCTTCACGTTCGCCCCTCTCCCTCCTCTCTCCCTCCCGTCAAGTTCTGATTCTCTCTGCTTGCCGCCATGGACTCCATACCCATCAACTTCAGCATAGAAACCCTCACTCGCGACCTCGACTCTGAACGACCCATATGGCCGCTATCTTCTTTCGCTCCCGCAAAGCTCCAGCCCACTCTCGTCGGCAACCTCGACGAGTCCCCGGAGGAGATGCGTGTCAAGGCAGCCGAGGCCGCGCGCAAAGGCACCACCCAGGAATACGTACGTTTCACCACCCCTCTGCCGCGCCTCACCACGAACCACAGCCTCCCTAGATGAAATACGAGGCAGACAAGTTCGCTGCCGCCCAAACCGCCTATACAAACGCGCGTTCAAACATTCAAGCTCTTCACGCGCACGCTGTTAAGAACTTCGAGGCAGCGACTTCAGGAGGTACGCCGACCCTCTTCGGAACGAGTTCCTCTGCGTTTGGAGGCGGATCAACCTCTGCGTTCGGCGCACCAGCGTCCACCTCTGCCTTTGGGAAGCCCTCAGGGTTCGGGGCATTCGCGGGCGCCCCGTCCGCTTTCGGCTCCGGTAGTACAACAAGTTCGGCATTCGGCCAGTCGTCGTTTGGCCAGTCAGCCTTTGGACAGCCTGCGAGCGGGTCCGCATTCGGTGGCGGCGGCGCGTCTGCGTTCGGCCAACCGTCGGGCGGCGCAACAACATCAGCGTTCGGCACACCTGCCGGTGGCGCGACGACCTCAGCCTTCGGCCAACCCGCGCAAACCACGTCTGCTTTCGGCCAACCGACGGCGGGTGCCACCCCCTCTGCGTTCGGGCAGCCAGCGCAAGGGGGTGCGACATCCGCGTTCGGGCAACCGGCCCAAGGCGCGACAACTTCTGCGTTTGGGCAGCCAGCGCAGGGTTCAACGACATCTGCGTTCGGGCAACCAGCTTCGGGTGCAACGCCTTCAGCTTTTGGTCAGCCTGCACAGGGCTCCACGACCTCAGCATTCGGGCAGACTTCTTCAACACCAGCCTTCGGACAAAGTGCCTTCGGTACACCAGCAGCAGCCGGTTCTACTTCCGCGTTTGGCACTCCAGCAGGGGGTGCAACCACGTCAGCCTTTGGTCAGGCATCACAAGCTACGTCCGCTTTCGGCCAGCCCGCGCAGGGCGCAAGCACGTCAGCGTTCGGCAAACCTGCGCAGGGTACAACACCTTCCGCCTTCGGCACGCCACAAAGCACATCCGCGTTCGGCCAGTCGTCCTTTGGCCAGAGTGCCTTCGGGAAGCCCGCCACACCCTCTGCATTCGGCTCAGCATCAACAGGCAGCGGTGGCGGCGGCGCCTTCTCCGCGTTCGCCAACACATCGGGTTCGAGCAATAGTACAACGCCCGCCGCCGGCAGCAGTGGTGGTGGCGGGGCGTTCTCTGCGTTCGCGGGCGCACAACCATCTGCGTTCGGGATGGCCGCCGCCGCCAAGGCTCCTGGCGGATCAGTGTTCGGCCAGTCCGCGTTTGGGGGTACGTCGAGTAACGCCGCCTCGTCTGGAACTCCATCCGCCTTTGGGAACACGTCCGCTACCACGCCCTCCGCGTTCGGAAACACGTCCACGGGCTCTGCGTTCGGGTCCCAGTCCGCCTTCGGCACCTCGAGCGCGTTTGGGTCTTCATCACAGCCAGCACCCACTCAGTCAGCTTTTGGTGCACCACAATCCTCCGTCGCATCGGTACAATCCGCCTTCGGCACGCCCGCGAACGCCAGCGCACCGACCACCTCCGTCTTTGGCTCGCTAACGAACCAACCTGCCTCCGCACCCGTCTCCGCCTTTGGCCAGTCTACCTCTACGTCCTTCTTCGGCGGCCAAAACGCTCCCCCGTCTACGTCCGCGGCGCCCCCGAAGGAGAAGGCGTCGGGGAAGCCGGACTTCGCAGCGGGCCGCGCGCGTGCGCACGCCCTGTACCGGCCAGGCGCGACAAAGTACGACGAGCTGCTGCCGGAGAACTACATGGCGCTGCTGCCGAAGACGGCGTTGGACGCGTTCAGCGCGGATAGCGACCGCTTCGACTGGGCGAACATCCCCGAGTGGATCCCGCCGAAGGAGCTGCGGTAGGCACGCGCCACACGGGGGCGGGGTCGGGGACGGGGTCTTGGCCGACGGGCTCGGGCAGTCGGGCAGTTAGGCCCCTTGTCGTGCGCGAGGAGGTGATGGGAGAGGTTACGGACTGTGATCGTTGCATTCTTCTGTGTGTACACGTAGCTGATCGATTTCCCGCAATTCAGTTTTTGATAAAACACTACCCATACGACTATGTCCCTCAACTCGGATCGGACCGTTTTGAGCAAGTGCGAATCGCGACGGGCTCATCGGGCCCGGCCCTGCGATCAAAGGGGCACATAGGCCCAAATAAAGTCAAACACCGCCGCTAAGCGCAGCAGCAACGATCTGTTCCGAGCGCGTAAGTACTGGCCACACACACACTGCCCCTCAATACTTTCAATCACGGCAATCGGGTGCTGGAACGACCGGATGTCGCGTTGGCGGCCTCTGTTTACCGATGCCCGCGAACCCACCGTTACCCGAGCCTCCAACACTATTGACCACAATTGAAGTGCACCGCCTCCACCACTGTGCCACCGGCACTGCTCGAATCTGGAAACGGCACTGCTAGGGCACTGGCGCCGCCGCGACGGTCGCGGTCCGAGAAGTTAGGCAGCTCACCGTCTCGACGACGGCACTGGACAGTACGTTGGGGGCTGACATGTGTTTCCGCCGCGGTGCCCCTCATGCTGACGCACCGCGCGCTGCGCGGCGAAGCGGCTCGTCACTGACGCTGCTCGCAGACTCACCGGCAGTCAAACGTGCACCCGTCGCGGGCCTGTCACCGGTGCACAGCGCGACCATCCACGCAATCACCCACCACCGTTGGGAGTTGGGAGGTGACAGGTGCTGCCAGCCCGCGCGCCGTGTCAGGGACAGTGCCAGTCACGATGCTGCAGCCGGGCAGGCACGCTGGCAATGTGGCATGCAGCGCTCTACGGTGAAGAGCTGAAACGCACGGCGCGATCCGGGCGAGATCTGACGGCGCACGAGAGATCTTGCGGACTCCAGTGTGGGCCACGTCAAGCGTTCGCTCAGCATGGCGTGCACCGCCGCCGCCGGTTGCCTATTCAGTGACCGGGAAGACCGGGGTGACCCATCGGGTCGACCCTGCATCGCTGAGCGACAATGTGTAGCTCCGAGCCGCGCCCACCGTGAAGATTCTAGCTCCGGCCCAGGCAGCTGTTTGGCGGTCGCGAAGAGACCGCGCCGCTGCTTATGGCTCTCATCCCTCCGTAAGCGGGACGTCAATGCGGGGGCGAATGAGGATCCGCGGATGACCTCAGGGATGACATTGGTGAGTGCCTCAGTCTATATTTTGGCATACGAAGACTTGACCGAAGCCTGGGCCCTGACGACGATAGTTTGCCGGATGCCGGCCCCCGCAAGCGCGGTGAATGGCAAGATGTCACTACCTGTCGGTGTACTTTGCCTGCGGTCCACTGCCGCTGAAGCGGGACAACACTATTGCGCTAGGCCCCTTGAGAACGAGAACAATAGACGGGTCGGTTCATCACTGCAATGACACCCGAGGTCCATGGATCACGTCGCCGCGGGACTGTATTCGGCCAACGCGGTGAGCGCAGCCACCATAGTCAATGCTCGCAAGACGTTCATACAAACAACAGTACATGTCAACATTGTCCGGGTGATGTGTCGTGACTTTCCTTCTTATGCCTGTGCCTTCCACCTCCTTCAATCTAGACTTGTCTCCGCCCTGCTAGTTCCAGGCAAAGACCGGCGATGATCGTTTCAGCCGCTCATTGCGGGCGCACCCAGGGAAGAGGCTTGGACAGGTCGATGTTCCCGCCGCTGATGATGATCCCAATGGGGCCCTGGATGCCTAGCTCCTGGAACTGGGCACTCCGGACGGCGGCGAAGGACGCAGCGCCGCTCGGTTCTACGACCAGCTTCATCCGCTCCCACATGAGCCGCATCGCGTCCACGATTTCCTGAGAAGTGGCGTGTCAGCCACAAGCATGACGCATAGGGCCACCGCCAGAAGGCGGCGGTTGAAGTAACGCCGCGACGCCGTACCTCGTCGGTGACCGTGATGACCCGCTCGACCTTCTCCTGGATGATCGGGAAGTTGAGCAACCCGACGGGCGTCCTCAGTCCATCCGCGATGGTGTTCGCCTGTACGTCCGGCCGCCTCTTTCCCTCCTTCAAGCCCTGTGCACAGTCGTCCGCGCCCGCCGGTTCAGCGCCAAAGACACGCACTCCCGTGCCCTCCGCCGCAAGCGAAGTACCCGCGAGGAGCCCGCCCCCGCCAACGGGCGCGATGACGGCCGCAAGCGGTTCCTCAGTCTGCTCAAGCAGCTCGAGCAGCGCAGTTCCCTGGCCAAGGATCGTGTTCACAGCATCATACGGCGGGACAAACGTCGCCCCGGTCTCCTCTTGGACCTTGGCGAGCGCGGCCGCCCGCGCGGGCGCGTTCGGCTCGCAGAACGTGATCGAGGCACCGTACGAGCGCACAGCGTCGATCTTCGGCTGGGCCGAGTTGTTGGGCTGTGTGGGCGGAGGTGGGCACGCCGGAGGGCGGTGGCGAGACAAGGATCATCGTCTGGGCGGGCCTGCTGTCACTGGTGGAGGCACGTACCATGACCACATAGCACTTGACGCCGCGCTCTTTCGCGGCGAGGGCAAGGGCTCCGGCATGGTTGCCTACCGGACATCGTCAGAACCCAAGTATGTACGCAGTTCTATCTGCGCTGTGGACAAATGGCCATGCGAGGAAGAGAACCGCGTACCAGAGCTATGCGTACAGACGCCGCGCGCGAGTTCCTGCGCAGACAGCCGTGACAGGCTGTAGCTGGCGCCCCGGAACTTGAACGCACCGCCCTTCTGCAAGTTTTCCGCCTTGAAATAGAGGGTGTTCTTCCCTGGCAGAGACGCTGACAGGGACGAGGACGTGAATGCGGGCGTCCGGTGGATTTTGTCCTTGATCGCCTCGTGCGCGGCGACGACCGACGCGCGAGTAAGTAGCAGAGGCGATGCAGTAGAGTCGTGAGTCACTTCATCGGCCGACATCCTGCAACTTAACCTTCCTGGTGGGCTGAGGAGAGATGTGAGTGGTTTGCTGGTGGTCACTTATCGATGGGCCATCGAAGATCCGGCCAGTTGACTCACCGTGACCATGGTGGCGGGCTCTACGAAGAAGCTTACGTGAAACTGCGCCGGCTGTCGAGTAGCCAAGTATACGACCATCTCCATGTCCGGCGCACATACTACCGGTTATCGTCAAGCGCAATAGATTGAAACATGACTGGCGGCAATGACGTTCACTTTGAGTGGATTCAGGGGCTGAGCAAGGAAAAAAAGATTCCCACTAGCCGACTTGAACGACTGACCTCGTCATATCTTACTAGTGACGCGCTCTACCAGCTGAGCTAAGCGGGAGTTATTAGTCATTTTTTGTGCAACAATATATAGCGCAACGTTTCTGCTGCCACGATGTGCAGAACGCAACGCCCACTCTGCGCAGTCTTCGTTTGACCACCGCCTCCTCGCTAGTCTGCAGCGTAATGTGGGGGGTTGAGGGGAGGTCCCCGATTCTCAATGCCGAGTGATGGCCGTAAACTCCGCTGTCCTCTCATTGGTCATCTGCCAGAGCGCCATCAATCCTCCTCGTGGCAATGCGTCAAGCGCTCGTGTCCAGTAAAGGCCGAGGGAACCCCCAAGAGGACCTTCTGCATCGTAAAAGGTCTGAGCGAGGACATTAAGGCCTCAGGAGTCTACATATCTGATTTTTGCTACCGTGCAATGCAAAAATTGTGCACAAGGTCGTGCATTGCGGTCTAACGACGGGAGGGCATTTGCTACGGGCGCTACGCGGAGTTTGAACCGCTCAAGAATTGGCGACCTCCTGCGAAAGGGTCAGATTACGTAGCAGACGTTCGTTGTGCTTGCACAACGGACGTCTGCCTAGGGGAGACTACCTCCTCGCACTTTACTTAGGCTAACTGCTCCGACCTACTCCCTATCCCCGAGGCTCGCTACTTTAGCACTCGTTCAACATCTGAAACTGTAACTGCGGCGAGCACTGCACTGGACGCGACGATGACTTTTCACAACTCCGGTTCAAGCAACTAGTCACGACTAGGTTCTACGGTTGAGGTACCCGCCGGCGCTGCGCAAAACTGGTCGAAAGCGTAACAGGACGCGGTGTTAACACTCCATTGTACGACGTGTCTGGCGATGCACCATCTCAGATGGGGAGAACACCGCATCCCCCACCCCGCGATTCCCGGCCTGTGCCCCCTCGACCGCTCTCGCCAGCAAGGACCCCATCGCTGGGCGTGTTTCGGCTGGATCATCCTCACGCAGTACCGTCCTGTGTCTGTGCGTGATGCTCATATCGGCTGGGATCTTGACGGCCGAGGTGCACAATATGTGCGAACTGGGAGCAAAGCGCTGCACGCGATGCGGCGGGGCCTGCGCGCAACTTGGCATTGGAGACGGATACGAGGGCAGCGGTCGCGTCCGGGTAAGTACTGCTTGCCTGCTGAACAGGCTCGGCTGCTAACGCCGCGCGCAGCTGTACGGGTTACAGCATGCGTTGTCGTCTCATACGCGTCAATGCCTCGGGCGCCCCGTCGGTACGTGCCTAGCATAATGAACGCACCCAAAGTGAGGTGCCGCTCGCTTTGCACCATCGCGGTCGAGTAGGAATCGGGAAACGGCTGACGAAGAGTCAGGGACAGGCTCCACAGTAGAATATCGCTATGTCATCCATTCACTCTGCAATCAAAACCCCCTTGGGGAAGCAGATATGACGCAGGACCTCGGCGAGACTGGCAACTGCCCGAATTACAGGTTGATGAAGGCACGGAGCGCTCCCGCGATTGGCATACAGATGCCGGTGGTCCCTTGTTCGAGACCTATCACGCCTTGACCGCTGCCCACAGCACGTCGTGCAATGATCACAAACAGGCTCGCACACGAATACGAGATGGCATGCTGACTGTGTCGCTGTGGCACACGGACGTGCTTCTTCGGTGAGTTGCGAGCACCCACACGAACTCTACCGTGCGCGCACGCTGACGACACCCGTTGTTATCAGGCAAATGCAGTACTGCGGCGCGTCGACAGCTCGAGTGGTACACGTCTGCACACGCCAACCGTCAACCAGGAATACATTCTGTCGGGTGCGTCTGCATCCATCCACGAACCGGCCGGGCCTGGTCCGTTCGGCCCCTGCAGCCCGATCCGCGGCCGACTGCATCCTTGGACGCGGTGTATGGGGCCGTAGGGAGAAGCTCTGCCCATCTGGGCACCCAATCGCTATGACACCCGGTCAGTGCTCGTGCGATGGCGGCGTTCAGCGAGCGTGTATGCGGCGAGCTGCCACCGACGCGCAGGGCCGGGGTGTCGTGCAACGCATGCAGTCCGTCGTCGCGTTTTAATGCGCGTCGCCCGACTGGGAGAGTCGACTGCCGTAGTCGTGTGCGTATGTGACAGCGGACACGCGCAGCGCCCGCCACGGCCGGACTCGGCCCGGTCGATGGCTACGGCGCATTTGCCCCCGTATGCGCCTCCGCGTGGACGACCGCAGCGCCCTTGTACGCACTCCGGGGACGTCGTCGGTTTGGACAGAATCTACACGTCCTGCGCCCTGACGCGACACCGCAAAGTGCGTAAATGTTGGGAAGTGGCTTACATCAGCGCCCGAGAGCGGCCTCGTGGAGGTACCGCCCCCGGGACGTGGTTGGGCCTTTGGAGGTCCTCCCTCCGTGGCTGATGGGACGCCGGGTGGAATAAGGTCGAGGTTCGGGAGCGGGACGTTACGCGAGCTCTGGACGAGCAACAGTCAGACACAGCTTCGGACTCGAGCACGGAAGATGGTTTGGGTGACTCGCGCTCGCAGACGGGTGTGTCATCCGGGTCCAAATACAGCAGCAGCATCGCTGAGGCGGCGTCAAACGTCGATGGGAACTGCTAGACGAGCATGCATCGCGACTCGGGACGGCGATGGGCGGAAGTGACAGGCGTGCGTGCTGCTGTCTGCCCTGGGCGCGAGCGCAACGCGTCGAGTGCGCCCTTGTCGGGCGGCGGCGGAAGACATGGACGAGCACACTCGGAGTGCTTTTGGAGTTCGAACTGTTGTGGGAGATGCGGAGGAAGCACCGCCATTGTGAGTCATCGGAGCGCCAATCTGAGGAGGGTTGTTTCGGGAAGAAGGGCAGGGCGAGGACGAGGACAGGCGCCAGAGATCGCTCCGAGCCCGCCGCAGAGTGCGAGCCAGAGGAGCGGGTGCCATCAACCAGGCTGTATTCGCCACATCCTCGTATGCGTTTTGCAATCTCGACTCCCGCTGCGTTCCCAATCGCCAGATCCGGTCCAGTGCCCCCTCCTCCCGCGCATTCTATAAAGCCCCTGTCTGCTTGTCGCGTTCCCTCTCAGTCTTCTCTCTCGGGACACACACTCGTCCACTCACCCCTGTCTGCCACTACCACCACCTACCCCGCGTCGTCTGTACCAGCTCTACTCACCATGGGCGCCCTTCACCAAAAGATTTGGCTCATAACCGGTGCGTCATTGACCCCGTCTGCCGTCCTCGACGCCGTGAGCTGACTGCTTCGTTGTCGCCCTCAACCATAGGCACTTCGTCAGGCTTCGGCAAGCGCCTGGTTACTTCTGTACTCGCCCGCGGCGACTGTGTTATTGCCACCGCCCGCAACCTCGAGAAGCTCCGCGCGACGTTCCCCGCCGCCGAGCGTTCAAGGCTACACCTCATGCAGCTCGATGTCTCCGACAGCGAGGACACCGTCAAGCGGCGCATGAAGGAGGCCCTCGCCGTCTACGGCCGCGTTGACGTTCTCGTCAACAACGCCGGCTACGGCGTCAAGTCCGTGCTCGAGGAGGGAGGGTGAGTGCCTCGCTGCGCAATCTCTTCACCGACGTGTACTGACAGCCCGCTTCTCTTCCCCCCTCTCCGTCTGTCGATCAGGGCTCTTGCCGCGCTCACCCAATTCAACACGAACGTATTCGGCGTGCTGAACGTCACAAACGCCGTCCTGCCACACATGCGCGAGCGCCGCTCAGGCACCGTCGTCATCATCGGCAGCCGCTCCGCATGGCGGCCAGAGGTTTCGGTACGTCCACCTTCCATCCATATCCGCTTTTGCCACCTCGTTGACCGCCGTACCACCACGCAGCCCGCAGGCTTCTACGCCGCGTCCAAGGCCGCAGTACATGGTAAGCACCCTTCCAACCTCCTGCACCCGGCCATCACGCGCTAACGCGCCCTCTCCCTCCGCAGCAATCGGCGAGACGTACGCAAGCGAGCTCAAGCCATTCGGGATCCGGGTGCTCATCGTCGCCCCGGGTGCGTTCCGCACCGAGGGCGTGCACGCCTACCCCGCTACGATCAACACCCACGTCCCCGCGTACGACGCGGTACGGAACGCGGGCATGGCGCGCTTCGCGGCGCTCGCGGGGCACGAGCGCGGCGACCCCGCGCGCGCGATGGACCTCCTCGTCGACGTCGTGAAGGGCGAGGGCCGCGCAGCGGGCCGCGAGTGGCCGCTGTGGCTCGTGCTCGGGCGCGATGCGTACGCGGACGTGCGGGCGAAGACCAACCGGCTGTTGAAGACGATGGACGCGTGGGAGGACCTCGCGACCGACCTCGAGTTCCCCGAGTGCGAGCTCTAAGCCCTCAGGCCGAGTGCGCAGTACCCGCCATCCCACACCTCGGGCAGGGCCCGCCACGGTGGCCGGCACAGCAGTCGGTCTCAGCTGCGCGCGGGAGCGCGGCCGACTTTGACCTCGGACGCTTCGTTATTTATCACTATCACTATCTATCCCCGGCTACGCACGCAATATTGTTCACCGCCCTCCGCATCGCCATCATCATCACATTCCCCGCTCCCTTCCCCTTCCCCTATGCATCCCACATCCCATCTCAACATCCACTCTCGCACGCAATCACTGATTCGGACTCGGACTCTCTCTTGGACGCTCGCCAAAATACTCTAGTATATATTGTGCTACCCACAGTCGTAGTTAGTAGTCTCCGCATACCCCCCGCACACATTGTTCCATCTCGTTCTTGCTCAAGACTCGCTCGCACCACTGTATCCCCACCACCACGCATGTATCACCTCCCGGACTACGACAATTACATTATTCTCGGCGCCGTTGCTTATCGAGTATCCGTATATGACACACATGGGCTACGCCGTTCCCCTCAAAGCTACTAATTAGAAGGTGGCTTATGATTCCGCTTTAGCGCTACAAGATATCCAGAGCACCTCGGTTACTATAGTAAAAGTTCCCCGTCCCTCGGACGCCACCATGCATACATGAAGCTTGACGTGCCGTTTCCACATGTCCTCGTTCCTTTGCGTTTATGCCACTTCGGACACGGATCACTTTAGGTACTTCGATACGACAAGTGTCCGGATATCCATATACACCCCGGATCCCGGTGCCGAAGATCCCAGTAATCTACGACTATATGACCGGTGGCCGTTCATTGAAGTCTACGTACGGAGCTCGTACATTTGACGCGAAGCGGCCGACGTTTACAGTAGTAACGGGTACAACAACATGCATGCATGCGGAATAAATATGTATGCCATCCGGATCATCGTGAGAGGTCGTCATATCCGCCGTTACGATCGTGATGCGTGTATAGCTAGAGGCCAGTCGAGCCGTAGCAGTCATGAGAGAACGCGAGAAACGCCAGGCTGAAACAAACTGTCGTCACGGAGAGGCAGAACGCGACGTCTGCTTACTTCCCTAGGTTCGAGCGTATGACGTTCGTCAGCGTGTAGCCGTCGTCCTAAACACATGTGGCGAATCAGCACATAGGCGTCCGAGATATATTGTACCCGAGCGCGCCACGCCTCGGACACTGTACGCACCTGGTCGAGCGACCACGTGAAGCAACCGGCCATGCCGTTCTGCTTCGCGAACAACGCCTTGTCGCCGAGCGAGTACGTGTCGTCGTATGTCACGACCGTCTTGCGCGACGTGTTAAACAGGAACGGCGTGTCGCTGCAGTCGTCCCAGCCTACGAACGCCGCGGAGCACGCGCGTCGTCAGCACATGAATACCCTACATACGCATGCACGATCAGAGCGGACGGGACGCACCTTCAGTGTACCCGTTCGCGGCCACATATGTTCCGGACGACGTCTTCTTGAGTGCGCCGAGCGCCACGATCTGGTTGAATGCGATCTGCTGCCCGAAGTAGCTGCTCAGGTCGCCCGCAGCTTCCTCCCTGAGTTCCTCCTTCACTTTCTCCTTCGCCTTCTCCTGGGCGGCAGAGCGATCGTGGTTCCCCGTAGGGCCAAG
Source organism: Trametes polyzona (assembly GCA_022606195.1). NCBI lineage: Eukaryota > Fungi > Basidiomycota > Agaricomycetes > Polyporales > Polyporaceae > Trametes > Trametes polyzona. The sequence continues at coordinate 2,992,541 of JABYQF010000002.1, read as the reverse complement.
AAGGTTCGGTTTAGAGTCTTCGCCCTCTTCGACATGCTCTTGCACAGAGGGAAGCGGGCACGCGAGGCCCCGCTGGGGCAGCCCGAGCACCTTCTCCTTGTACTCTTCGACCTTGAACCCAGCCGGAGGCCGTGCGATATGCTTCAGCGTAGTCTTCGTGCTCTGCGAGACGTAACCATAGAGCGGAAGGCCGAGCACCAGCTTCGGAGCCGGGAAGCCGGCCTTCGTCCACTGCGACAGCGCGGCCTGTGCGGAGTATTGAGGGAGCTGCGAGTTGCCGCAGAGGTTCCCTAGCGGGGCGTTTGGACCCGGGCTCGAAGATGCACCGAAAACGTCGTAGTTCCTGGTTATGGTTGGCCCGTGTTAGCACCGGCTGGATAGAAGGAATCTTTTAGAACCCACATGATGTTTGCGTAAGTCATCTGCGCTGCATATGCGGAAACGTTGGAGAGCGGCTGGCCATTGGAGCCGACCCATGGCAACTGAGTGACGGCGGCGGAGATAATCTTCGAAGACCCAAGGGCGGATCGGAGCGAAGTAAAGAAAGACAGCAAGTTAGCAGAGTCGGAGCTTGAGTGGGGGTTTCCTGCGCCGGATTCGCCAGGGTATTCCTGCAACATACTGATTAGCGTCGCTCCGGTTGGACTGTGGACATTACACACCCAGTCGATATCGATTCCTTACGTGCACTGTGTTAGCGTGGTGAGTCAAATTGGGCTAAGGTCACACTCACCATCAAGCTTATAGGTGTTGACTGCGCTGACGCACGCATTCACGAAGGTTGACCGGTTGGCAGCACTACTCATCGCTTGAGAGAACCAGTAGCTCCCGCTCCACCCGCCTGTATGACACGCGATTCAGATTCAGCAGGCCCAAATTGGGCGTCCCGGGGAGACTTGAAACATACCGATTGAGAGGACCACCTTGGTACCATGGCCGCTGTTATGGGCGCTATTGACGAGCGTCTTGAGCGTCGACGTCGATCCCGAGTCAAAACTGATGGTAGAAGACGAGTTTGGAGTCGCAAAGGCTATAAACATGAAACGTGTCAGATCCACCGGCCGTATCTCCAGCGGTGCAAGGGTGCGCGGCCCCGTCGGGCGAGATCAGGCGGAGCTTTCCGCCACCGCCCCGCTCATGCTGTGCCAGGGCGGACAGAGCGGGGATAGCAGGGCCAGAACAATCCGGATCGGGATGTGGAAGAATATGTGCCACTCACCAAAGAGAAGGATGTCAAATTTGGAAAAGTCGAGCGAGTTCGGCGGGATCTGGTCGGAGGACCAGTCCGGGTAGTACGCCGCATAGAGGGGGGCCGCCTGAGCGGAGAGTTTGTCCTGGGCCTCGAGCGCGGCCTTGCGCGTCAAGGTGGAGGGAAGGGCGTCTTCCAGGCTGAAGGCACGCGGCGCGGACTGGCCATCCGAGGGGGTCAGGAACTCGACGAGCGTCTTGTGGACTCGGAACTGGGGGGACTGCAGGAGACCGGTAAGGTAGGCGGTGAGTCCGGCCTTGCGTTCGGCAATGAGGGTGTCATCGAGCCAAGCGGAAGGAGCGAACGTCGTGGCTAGGATCCGTTTAGGCGGGAGAGAACCGGGGTCGTTGAGCGTGTCGTGCAAGGCGACGAACTTCCGATAGGGTCAGCAGATTAATTGGCGGCATATGTATATCAAGACATACGTCAGAGTAGCGTTTGGCAATGACATTCGTCTTCCCGTCGGCCGTCTTGACCTCGATATTGTACAGGATGTGGGGCCTGGGAGAAGACGCAGTCGTGTGACTGACGACAGAGGCGGCGACGACGATGGAGGACATGGTGGATGTATGCGGTTGAGGAGGGAGCGGGGTAACCGTGGGGCATTGTCCGGGGGACGTATGTTTTTATATGTCGACGTCGAAGTGGGGGCCATGCCAGAACTATGGTCTGGAAATGGGAATTTGATCAGAGTCCCGAAGAGGAAGAGAGCAAGATGCAGAGGCCCACATGGACACCGTCACAACATCCGCTCCTCGCCGGTGCTCTAGCGACCGAGCTGCCCTCGCCGTCTTCAGAAAGGGCGCGCGGATGATATCACTGCCTGAGCTTCTTCGACTTCTCGCGCAGACACGTGCCGCAACACAATGCTCCGCCGCCGAGCCCTTATGGAAGTGTTCCGCGGAGGTCTCTTATCGGGAGACAGAGCTTGTCTCTGAGAGGCAGCCTCTCTGCACATGCTGGTGTGTTTGCCTAGTCCTGCGTACATTCACATGTCGCTACCAACACAGCGTCACCCCAGAAGCTGGAAACTGGGTTCAAGGGACACCGGCGTACGCCCGTCGACGTAGCTCAAGGTGCGTCATCGCAGAAGTGTCCCACGCGCAGCATGGTCACACTGCAGCCAGGAAATCATGGGACAAGGACGAATGGCCCTGCCGGATCCATTGCGGCGCATCCACAGAATACGCGCGTGTTCGTGTACCGCGCGTTTCTGCTCTGACCGCATGACCACGCCTAGCACCTCAACGGTGGCAACCTCTTTCAGTGAGTGCGGGTCAGCGCAGGTAGGGAATCCGCACCTGGTGGTCTCAACCATGTCTGCTTCCTTTGATAGGCACCATACCTGCTATCGGCACAGACATATTTTCGTTCAGGGCATCAGCGATAGCGTAGCCTAGACCAGCGATATAGTAGTGGCGGTAGCATGGAAGGGAATCCGTCTGAACTCGTGGAATGGATCGCTGTGGATGGTGTTGCCCAGCGGCGGATCTATTGGCAACACACAGAATGGACGAGGACAAACAGTCCTCGATCCGCGGACGAGGACGTTGTTCCTCGATCGATCAGTGATCGCGGGGGCGTCACAGTCCGCATGATCTGTGACCGACGTGTGCACTCTCTCGTGTTGCGCCTCCTGAAGATCTCGGAATGCATGAAGCTTGCTATAAGCCATGGTCGACTGTGGTAAGAGCTGAAGCCGAAGAGCCTACACGACTATACATCCGAGTTATTGACCACGGTTGCATGACTGCATGACTGGCGTCTATGCACGGAGAATGCCGATCCTCTAGATCTCGATCAACTCGTACCACCCATCGCAAACAACGTCCACAACCTCAACGACTTCTTATATGTCGGCGCAGGCGTGATCACAGCCCCCGAACATTGCACCCTTTGACATAGGCGCGCACTTCTGTGCCCAAGCGAGAATTGGTCGGCTGTCAAATTCAGCTGGCACTCCGGTGGAGGAAGTGGGAGCGAGGGGATGACGTCAAGCGGGTCTCCGGGTGACGTCCGTCCCCAATGCAGCGCTGCCGTCCGCTGGGAGCCACCGACGCCTTATAACCCCGCGCAGCTCCCGACGACGCTCTCAAACTCGCCTTCTTTCTGCTCAACGACAACGACAATCATACCAACGATCTCCAAGTATGCTTTCGCAGTCTCTTTATCGCGCGACCCGCACGCTCCCTTCCTCGTCGCGTTTTCTTCATGCTACTTCGGTGACCTCGAGCCAGACACCCCCCGGAAAAGATTCGCGTCTTTCGCAGGGAACCGTTAGCCAACCCCGCCACAAACATCCGAACGACACGCATGACCAGGCTGCTCGCAGCGGCCAGGAGGTCCGGCAAGGAAACCAGTCCGCAGGCCCATATGACGCCGCGTCGCGCGCTGGCGACCAGAAGACAGACCGCTCGGGACTCTCCGGCAACCAGGAGGGTGTTGGGTTTGCCGAGCAAGTCGGCTCTGCCTCAGGCACGGGACGCAAGAACGACCCATCCCCTTCCGCAGGCGAAGGCAAGGGCAGCAAGGAGGAAAGCACGCCGCCTGGTCTGTTCGCGGCACTGAAGAGCAAGCTCGGTATGGAGACGACCAGCGACGAGGTGAAGCAAAACAGGGGCGGAGGCGTGGGCGTGACTGGTACGGGCAAGCTGCCGTTTAAGAAGAAGCCGGGCGAGGGCAGAAGGCCGTTCCATACATCTGCGGCGTGCTTCGCAGACCCCACCGTCGGCCAGGCTCCTGAGGCTAGTCGTCAACCAAAGGAGCGTACGAACGCAGAGCAGAATCCACACCTGAAGCACAAGTCCGCAGACTCTTCGGACAAGGGTAAGGGGAACGCAGCTCCGAAACCCACGCTTCCTTCGCATAAGGTAAATGGGTATATGCGTCTCTGGAACGGGGTAAAGCGGCTGACTTTGCCTGCACTATAGTTTGACGACAAGGCTTCATCGGGTGGTTACCAGAAACGCGCTTTCTCTACCTCTGCACGCCGTCTTGAAGAGGGCAAGCACACTGCGGAATCATACTTCAAAGACATCGATGACTCTCCCCCGACATCTTCGAAGACACATCAGGTCGACGGCTCTGCGACTGGCTCCCAGGTCCAGCGCCCAAATGAGCCAATGACTGGGCAATTCTCGCGCGCCGGTCCTGATAGCAAGGAATACGAGACGGTATGACCTAACCCCGCGCGTGTATGAGACAAATGATGCTCATGGCCTTCGCATAGGTATCTCGCGACCAAACGTACGATACCCCTCCTGACCATGGTCCCGAAAAGGATGAGAAACTGCGGTATGGTAACGTTCCCGGTCTTGACGGCAGCAAATCGACGGACAAGGGCGTCAGCAAGCCCGGAGAGGGTCCCGAAGGTGAGAGCAAGGGCGGTCGGAAGCCTGAGGGCCGCTCGTAGACTTGACGCACTGTGGATACTACTTGAAGGGGTATTGCAACGGATCGGGCTGTACGAGTAAAGCATTGCAATCTGTACAACAACGTGGTTTCGTGTATACACAATGTTCGTGAAAGGGAAAGACATTAGGGAAACTGTACGACCCAGAAAAGCATGGCGAGAGCGAAAATATACAGTATACCAGATATATATAGACGCAGAAGGCCCCGTTCGAATGCGATACACGTAGAATTCAATACTTACATAGTGCTCCGCAGAACCGCACGTCGGCAGCATCGTCGATATCAAAGCCGCAACGATGAGAGACGGCGTTCCGCAATCCCGTGCAGGAACTGGCGACACAACGCCGGCAGTTCCCAATCGTAGCTGTCGAGCACCAAAGAGTCAGCGCCCACCATCCTTCTCTGCACGTCCTGAACCCAAGGTCACAAACTGGACACTCACTACGTCCATTCCTCCAACTCCGCATGCGCCTTCATCTCCTCCGCCCTCGCCCGCGCGCTCAGCTCGGACCCCAACATCCCCAGGAGCGCCTCGTCCGTCACCAAGTACCGATAGCGCAGCGCCTTGCCCGCGGCGACTTCAAAATGCATGACCGCGCCCTGCGGCGCGTGCACGGCAACGTGCGCGGGTGCGGGTGCGGGGTAGCGCACCTCCCAGTTGCACACCGCGACGGGGTCGTGCGCGCGCGGGGGCGTGCTCGGGTTCGCCGGCGGGGGCGGGGCGACGCCCGTTTGCGGGAGGGAGAGCACCCAGGACGCGGAGTCGTCGATCCAGCGCCAGCCCAGGCGGAATGCAGGCTTTTGTTTCGGTGGGGCGGCGGGCGTTGTAGATGGGGTGGATGCGGGAGGGTAGGGGCCGGCGCGGCGGTCGTTGAGGCTTATGAGGTCGAGTGCGGTGGGGAGGCCATGGAGGAAGGGGGTGTGGTCGAGCGAGGAGTTGTAGACGTGCGAGATGCCGCGGGGAGGAAGCCTGAGCGAGGTGGCCGGGTCGGGCTCGATGTCTTCTCGGGCGAGGGTGGATATCATCTTGAACCCACGTCGGGTGTATTTGGCCAGACCTGTTGCGCGGCGTTTCGAGCGGCCGCGGCAGGAGGAGCTGAGGAGAGAGCGACGTTCCTCGAGTGTCGCGCGGGGGAAGAGACAGTACGCCTTCTCGTAGCTGATAACGTTCATCACGCATGCTGAACGGTAAGCAGTGCAGGGTCAGCGACCCGACATCGACATGGAATGGGGTGGGCGTTGCGCCGACGTACTAGAGTGGAAAGCGAGGATGGCCTCCATGGGCGTGTTCTTGGCGACAATGACCTGCACTTTGTACACGTCAGGCTCGCATGTCCTGTGCTTGTGCCTGGCCTCACTCGGATCCTCGCCGTCGCTCTCAAGATCGACCCCGTCAATGTCAACTTCAGTCACTGTTCCCAGCGTCGCGCTGTTCGAACTGCTGTCCTGGTTCAGCGGTGGTGAATCCGTAGGCTCCGGCTCTTCTTCCGGGTTCTGTGACCGTTGACGGGGCCTGGGCTTGGTGAACGTGAAGACCGCCGAGACGCCAGGGATACTGTATATCCCTTCATCGCGGGGCGACATGCCGTACACGACTGCAGCCTCGAATACCGGGTGCTGAAACGGCATCGGCGCATAGGTGTACCCCTCCTCGATTAACCACCTTCCGACTTCACGGCGGTGCTGCATGTGCACGTAAAGGTCCAGGTCCGACTCCGGGTAGACGGTCCTGTCGAAGAACTGGAGCGCGCACGATCCCGAGATGAGCGTGCCCGTGCGTGCTTGCAGGCTCCGGAACGCCCGTGCGCGGTCATACACATCGAAGTGCTTGTGCCCAGGAGCCGAGTCTTGACATGACGTCGGGCAGGGCAGAACACTGTTGGGAAAGAAGCGGGAGAGGAGGCGGTCGATATTGAACGCGACCGCTATGTAGGCGAAGATAGCCCGGCGTGCGGCATGGCAGGTGCGGGCGATGCGAAGGAGCGTGGCTGCAGAGCAGGCGTCCAAGATAGGCTTGTACAGGGCTTCGATCTCGAGAATACGGTCGACGAACAGGTTCTATGGGGAGCACGAGGACGATGTTAGCATTGTACGGCCAAGTACATGTACGTTTTGGACGTAAGAAAAATCGCTCGCTTGTGTCTCGACAACGAGGATATCCTCTCTGCACTTATCATCTTTTCCGATTGCAACCCCATGTTATGGGCGTCCGTGTATGATCCTAGCAGACTTCATCTGATAGTCTTGGATGACTCACCTCAGACATGCTTCGGCAAAGGTTGGGTTACAGACAAGGCGGGCGGGACGCTCCTGACGCACCGTGGGGGCATTTACGTGGACTTTATACATCGATCAGCCCTCGGGTAGCTGCCTAGCAGGTGCCTCGTGCGAGCTCAGAAGACTCGGAGATGGCCAACGTCAACATGACGCGTCGCGCCCACGTGACGTGCGTAGCACTGCTCCTGCCACTGCTCGAAGTACTAGAGCTCTCATTCCACCGGCGCGAGTGAAGTAGGTACCTATCGCACCCCTTGAAGGTGTTGAGTCGTATCCTCTGCCATTCTCGCTATGCTCGCCGCGTCTTTGCCCGCCGAGCCGCCCGCTCTTCAGTGAGATACTTGATCTCGTCAATATCCACCACCTTGAACGGCCATGTCAACGCGTTCCCTCCGCTCCGCATGACAGGCAATCCCATATCCTCCAGCAGATCGTCGACGTGCTGGGGCCATCTGTGCAGACACAATCAGAACTCCTACGTCAGCAATGCCCGCCGCAGCTCTCACAAAGACACCTACGTCCAGAACGCCAGCTGCGCGGTATGGCTGGGATACAACGCGCTCGGGATCTGGGGATGTCGCCACTTGAGCCACGACGCTTGCCGTTCGGCCTCCGCGAAGGCGGCTCCCGGTGTCTGCGGGATGCGCATGTCGTCTCCGAGAAAGTACGAGGAGATCCAGTGCGCGGAGACCTCGTACGTGTAACCGTTATTCGTGGACACCTATACATCCTGTCAAGGTCTAACCTGTGGTGCGTAACGAATCACAAGGAGATACTCACACAGTCACCATTCACGGCGAAATCGCGACGAGCGATGTTCCTTGCAGGTACGAGGCCCCTGACCAACGACAACGACCATCTCCTTGTCGCTGGATGAAGAGGCGGAGAGTTGGCTAACGTGGTGTAGTCCCATCTGTGGGAGGTGCTAGGGTTCGCGGGATGAGGGTTGAGACCCAGCGCCTCCATCGTCTCCGCTGAGGCAGTCTCGTGAACAGCTCAAGAAACGATACAAGGTCTATTCAACCTACCACTGAATATGCCATTCCAGGACGACGCGTACCCTGTGCCGAGTATGACGGCACTAGCAGGAAGCGACGTCCCATCCGCCAGAACGACAGAATGGCCGTCCTCTCCGTACCCGCTCGCGTGTGCTGGGGTGAGAACCTGGATCCTCCCTGCCAGTGCGAGCGCGTGGAAACCGTCCGCACGGGGAACGCCCTCGTCGTTGACGCGCGTATGCCAGAATGGCGAGACCGTGTTTCGAAGTGGGGAGCCCTCGCGGATGCCCGCCGCTCGGAACTATCGGCATGTGCGGGGACGATATTGGGGAGCCTTTAGTGTGAGTTGAACTACTGCCATACCGTGCCTGGAATACGTACCGAACTCTCAGCGCGGTCGCGCCACCACGCATCGACAATCTTCTTTCCCAGCCAGGTTGTATGGAGAAAACGTCTGGGATATAATGAACAGATGATCCTTCGTTGACACAGGGCGACCTACTCCAGGGGCGTTCTGAGGTGAACGTGAGGCGAAAACAAAGACGTGAGCCTGGAGCTCGATGGTCAGTGTATCACTACCGTAATACCCAGTTTGCAAGCTGACCTGCTCTTTCTCTTCCAATCCGGGGCTGTCTTCGTACCCGCGCTGAACGAGTCGAGGTTATGGCACACCAATATAACTTTCCGGCCCTTGTTCGCCAGGTACGCCGCAATACTAGCTCCTGGTATCAACAGACTATTCTCCGACCCCAAACAAGCAACACGTACTCTTGGGATGACTTGCCGCCTCCGACCACCACGACTGCTCGTTCCTGCCCATCTTGCTTCTCTTTCGGGGCCGTGTGGACAAGCAAGGCGTCGATGTGTCGGTTGAATTCTCCGCTATGGAACACCATGCCCTTGAAGCCCGCGGCAGTTGCAGCATCCGGACTCAGCGCCTCCGGCATAAGAGGAGTGTTGCATCCCTGTCGACAGAGCACAGATCAGCTTCAATCAACGCCCTCGACCGCCCATCGCAAAGACGTACACCTGTACAAACGACGAGTCGGGCGCACGCCCTCATTTCCTGGGCACCCGTCTGGAGGTCGCATACGTCGAGCATCCACCCCGTCCCGGACTGGGGCCGCCGGACGCTTCGAACCTCAATCTCGAACTGGACTTTGCCCTGAAGGAACTTCGCTGCGAACGCCTCCGTGTAGTCCGCCATGTCGTCGCCCGTGATACGACCCCCGGGCGCTTTCGTCGGCGGCATTTCCAACGGGGAGAGGCGGTATGTACCGTGCACGCTGCCCCAAGTCGAAAATGTGAGCCAATGTACTGAAGTTCTTATAGAGTCGGCACAGAAAGAGAGACTCAGACGTACTTGTTCAGATGGAGACCTGGATAAATGCGGTCTCGCGCCCAGACACCGCCCACTCGAGCCTCGCGGGTGAGGACCTGGACGTCCGTGAATCCATCGCGGATGAGGGTGTGAGCTGTGATGAGTCCAGCTACCCCGGCCCCGATGACCACGACGGGTTCCGAGCGGGTCAGGTCAGGTTTGCGGTACTCAGACATCAAAGGGAGAGCTCGCTGTGGTCAGACCACGAGAGGGAGGGGGCGGGGAGGGGGAGGCAAACCATCAGGGGTACCTGCCTCTATTTCTACGGGACGACAACCGCCCCGCTAAGCCTCGCGATAGATGCAGAGGGTCATATCGAACGGTCACGAAGAGACTGATCCACGATGTATCCCGATGGTATGGGATGCCGGCATGCTCACGAATGCTGGTGTCCCGATGGCAGGGCCATGACCGAAGAGGACGCCCACGGACACCTTCAGGTCGCCGCGGCTGAGCAATCAATGGTAAGGAGGCCTTGTACGGCAAAGGTGGACGACGATGAACCTACTCATGGCGGTGATGCCTGAGTATACCTAAGATCAGGAAGAGCGACGGCATCCCGACGATTCAAGCCATTGATCTGACTTACCTCAGCACCACCCAGTATTTGCCCTTACGACGTACGGTAGCCGCCTGCTCAGAACGCTAACAGAAGGATGAGACAGAAAAAATCCAGACTCTAGTCATTAGCACTATCATGTACAGTTTGCTGTAGATCGTAAAATACACGGGTATACCGCCCCTGGCCGGACTCGCAACCGACGCCGGGGGATGTGGTACAGACCCGATTAGTTCGGGCCGACGAACTGGTATAGTATACGGCGCACGAGGCCGGAGAGATGCTGCGGGTCGTTCTGGGGTGATAGCGGGTACGTTCAGCAGACGTAAGAGATGGGACAGGAGTCGTCTCACCTGGTAGGTGCTCTACAAGGCAGACGTCAGCGTAGTCTCGGGCATTAAGAATCAATGTACTTACCATCACCATACCCATGCCGATCGCGGTGAGCTGTGAATCGACGGACTCAGCCTCTGCCCCAGACGAGTATAAGGTGACCGTAAGCACTTACCAACGCCTCTCCGTAAGGGCCCATCCCGAAGACCCAACCCTTCCCTCTCGCCATGACCCAGGCGCTCTCGAGGCCCTTCGGGAGTACGTACATCGCAAGCTCCTCCCGACGGCGCTTCTCCTCCACGAACAGGGACAGGCCCGAGAGAAGGCCGCCGACGAAGAACGAGAATTTTGAGATAAGCAGCTGCGTGACCCACGGCGGGAGGCGTTTCGCGAGCGCGGCAAGGAGCGACCGGGCATTCGACGCACGGAGTGCCACGAGCTTGTCGTATACGTTGTGCTTGGCGCAGAAGTACCCTACAATACGGTCAGGGCGGTGTCCTGTAGTGTAAGTTAGGGGAAGACCTACCTTGGAAGATGCACACAAAGACACCAAGGAATGCCGAGCTCCGAGCGGTGCCTAGCGCAGCGCGCAGGAGCATGTCCTTCGGGCGCTTGAGGAACGTCTGCCGACGGAACAGCATCATCGGGATGAAGTGAAGGGCGCCGTAGATAGGGAGCATCCAGCGGAACACCTCCCAGAAGTGCGCGACCTGGACCACCATACAGGAGTCGAGTTCGGGGTGAACGGCCGCGCATGGTCCGTAATGCGGGCCGTAGGAACGCAGGCCCTCGGGCATCCGGGCTTTCGACACTCTTTCTGCGATGTAGGCGAAGTTCGCAGGTGTGATGCTCTACTTACAAGCGGGTTAGGGACGCGACAATGAGTCGTGAATAGAACATACCGGGTGTTTGAGGACATTCTCCATGACGTCCGGGTCGAAAGTGCCCTCGCGGACGAGGGTCATATTGACCTTAACGGCCTCAGCTGGTACTTTGGAGGCTACTTGTATCCTGTGGCATTCTTCTCAGAGTAATCCCTCATGCATATTCAATAGACGTACCATCTATTGTATGATGGAGGAAGTGTGTCGGGTCGCATGAGGAACGCATACATGATCTGTCCACAGCTTCTAACAGTCAGGCTTGGGTCTTGGACCTCACTTTCCACGGGACTCACCAAAGGGTGAAAACAATGACGTCCCCATGTGGGATCTTGAAGCCGTGCTTGTCTGACATAGCGTTGAACGAGCCCTGCAACCCGCTACACGGACGGTCTGTGAGATATGCACTCATGCCACCTCCCCGGACTTGGACTTACCGAACAAACATCTGCTGGGCGATACCTACTCGCCGGCTTCGCTTCTCGAACATGATCGCGATGGCACCAGCCACCGTACCTGCAAAGGCAGAATACCACCATCGGGTCCGTTTCCGCACCCATAGCTGGTGCGCCTGCGCGTTCATTGACAACCGGGCGTGTCGCGCAGCCTTCTTGCGTTGGGGCATGGCCCGCTCTATTTCCTCCAACGCTTCATCTTCGAATGGCGATTCTTTGGGGGTATCTTCAAGGCTTCCCGTGATCGACGCGCGGAACAGGGAGCGCGTCCGAGCATGGGTGACTTGGTCCGGGTTCGGTTGGGGAAGAAGAATGGGAAGCGCGTTCAGAAGGAACTTGTACAGTCCGACGAACGACCCTATATGGATATAAGCTCGGTATAAGCCTGAATATTGCGTAGTTCACACATACCTAGCATAGCCGCGAATCGCATGGAGTCCTCTCCGAACAACGCATGGCGGATCAAGCTTAGACGGAACCGTCTGTGTACCAGACCCTCGTCAGCCTGCTCATGGATGCGCACCAAACATTTGCTCGATACACGCTATACGGGCTCGTGCGCGACGAAAGGGACCACGGCTGGAGCCCCGGACATGTACTCACTTGGGTATCCTTTTGATCCTCGTCAAGAGCAAAATGAAGTTCACACCGGAGCGGATAGCGAACGCTAGCGTTCCGGCACCTGAACACGCACACAATGAGGTAAGTACGCATTCAATAATACAACGGAAGAACACTACGCACGTAGACCGCCGCGGCACGCATGCTCGAGGCACTCGCCCAGGTCCAGGACCTCCACCGGCTTCTCGCCCCTATCTCTCCAGACGACCTTGCGCGCCTCGCGCAGGTGCTCCTCGTAGTTTGCGAGCGCGACGAGGTTCTCGAACGAGGCCATCGCGCGGCGCGGGGTGAAGTGGATGTACGACGGCGCGCGCCCGAGGTGAGGGGGGCTGTCTGGGGTGCGCAGCGAGGACGCCATGCGAGCCGGGCCTGGACATGCAGCAAGTGCTGGGGCAGTTCCAAGAAAGGCGTAGTGGGCGCCGTGCGCGTGCGGGCAGCAGGACGGAGAGGGCGTTGGGGATGCGGCACTTGGGAGCGGCGCACGCTCAGCCGGGGACGTGGGCCTCCGCGTCCGGCTCCAGTCTCGATGCCACTCCCGTGACCCAGCCCGCAGAAACACGCGCGTCGCGCCCCGCCGGCCCCGTCCTGCCTGCGCAGCCAACGCCGGCGACAGTCGAAACAGATGCGGACGCAGTCCATCTCACCTCGCCTCGCTGCGTTTGGCATCCTGGATGCTGCACAGTCGACAACGTCACGAACGCCCACAAATCCAAGAGATCCAGGCGCGGTCTCGGCGATCGAGGGCGCGAGCCAATGGGCGGCGGGTGGTATGAAATCACTAGATAGGTCCAGGGGCTGAACGACTACTACAATGCTATAATGACTGATGATGCGCGTGCGAGTCCGTAACCGTACCGTTCGATGCAACGAGAGAGAGGGAGGGAAGATAGCCACAATGTCCGAATGTCAATGAGCGAGCGAGCAGTCCACGAACCGAGACCACCATGTACAGCCAACCAGCAGGCGGGGCCTCCGTGTGTCCGAAATGTCTATGACTGAGAGAGAATAGTGTCGATCGCGTCGTTCAAGAACTGCTTCCGCCCAGACAGGTCCGCCTTCGGGAACCTCGCCTGCATCGCTTCCCGCACAGTCCTACGAGGGGCACAGAGGTCAGTACTGGTCCAATTCAAGAACTCTCAAGGTGCTCACTTTTTCGTAACGGTCATGAGATCCTGGGTGCTGAGGTACGCCCTCAGCGCGGTGATGAGCTCCTCATCCGTCGGCTCGGGGTTCATGCTCGGCCCGCCCGCGAACGGGTTCACCGTCGTCGCGAGCGAGAACGTCGACATCGGCCGCTGCATCATGCCTGGTGCCATCGGCGGCGCGAACCCTCCTTGCGAGCCGTGAATGTCTCCCGCACCGCCGAACATGTTCATGTTCGTCATCACCGTGTTCCGCGGCGCGTTCGGCATCATCCCGTACATGCTCCCCGTGTGCTGGTACGCGAGCGGGTTCGGCATGGGCATCTGTCCGCCGTAGTCCGACCCGTGCACCGAGCCGGACCCACCGAAGCCACCCATGAACGGAAGCTGCGGCAGGCCAAACTGAGACGCTGCTGGCGCACCGCCGTAGTGGGACAGATTGCTCTGCGAGTTGTTCTGGTGGTACGTCGAGCCTTGCGGGTTCGTAAGGTTCGTGTCGCGGTAGTAGTCACCGGCTTGCGACTGGTGGAAGCTGGGGCGAGGTGATGCGACTCGCGAGTGGGGTCCGCGCGAGCGTCCTTGCGATGGTGACTTGCTACCGTACCCAGTCTCGTCCGAGTGGCGAGAACCGGTCTCCCATGCCTCGGCCTCGTATTCTGCTCTCCTTCGTCAGCCTCGCATCGTCTGCTGGACATGAAAGTAACATACCGCTGAACTTCTTGAGCGGGATCATGGTGTCATCATACTTCTCGTCGTCGTTCATGATGACCTTCTTGTTGTTACCCTCGCCAATGACCAGACGAGTGTTACCCCAACTGAAGTCGTCCATGCACCAGAACGCGTAGACCGGCAGGAAGAAACTGTACACCGGGTACCTGTTGAAGTAGATGTGAGACAGCGACGCTTATGGAACTCGGCGGGTGAAACGTACGAGAGGATGTAGACCACCATCCAGCCGATGAGCATGAACTCCCGCTTGAGCAGGAAGATGAGCGCCTGGAGACCGTATACCGCAGCAATCATAGCAAGGGAGATGATCGGCAGAGGAGCCTTGCCGGTAGCGACGACGACGATGAGGTACACGAGCTGCAAGAAAAGCGTTAGCTATATACTGATGAGCGGGACGTCTCTGCACGTACGTAGACGACCGTCGACGGGAGGATGAGAGTACCCAAGAGATCGATGAAGACAAAGAACCGCATGGAGAAGCAGCAGAAACCGAACAACTCCGGCAGGAACACCAGCTCGCACAAGTTGTGCACCGTCGAGTTGATCCACCGACGACGCTGCGAGAACAGGACGCGCCAGGACTCGGGGGCGATGGTGTGCGCGATAGCGTCGGGCGTGAACTTCGTCCGGAACGTCGGGAAGTGCTTGAGGAGCAGCGTGGTCAGGTAACGATCTTCACCGAGCGAGAACAAGTTCTTCTTGTGCAGGGTGTCGACGATGGGCTCGGCGTATTCCTCGATAACGCGGTTGGAGATGATGATCGGGCGACCTTTGTCCGCTGTGCGGATGCGGTACATCGAGAAACAACCGGGCAAACACGTCACGGAGCCGAACAAACTCTCGAAGGCCTTGGACAAGTGGTGCGAGATGTAGTACTCGTAGACCTGCAGTGAAGTGTTAGTTGATGTCGTCGTATAGGTGGACGAACACGTACCTGAATCATCGTCCACCACGAGTTCTCCTCGTTGTCGAGCTTGGTCTCACCACAGATACCGATGATACTCGAGTCGTCAGCGGCGCAAGCGACGAGACGATTGAGAGAGTCCGGAGTGACCGTCTGGAGCAACGTCAGTGTCTGCTATACAAGGTATGACTGAGCTGAGCACATACCGTATCGGCATCGACCGTGAAGATGTACTCGTAGAACGCGGGGTCGATACCAATGACATTCCGCATCTGGTGGTAGATCTCCAGCTCGAGCGGCGCCATGGGTGCGTCGAAGTGCACGCGGTTGAGGTACTGCATGACGAGGATTTGACTGTCACGCTTTCCTCTGTTACCGGGCTTCGTACGCTCCGTCGGCTTGCCGACCTTGACCACAACGATGTATCTGGACTGGAAGTGAGTAATGCAGCCAGCAGAGTGAGGGGTGACGCAACTTACGGGACGACGTGACCCTCAAACTCGTAGAGACCAGAGTAGACCTTCCCGTAGTTCAGTTGCTTCGAGCCTTCACCGATAGCCTTGTAGAGCAACGGTTCAGGGTCAAGCTTCGGGTCGACTCCGAGGACGTCGAGGACGATGCGAGGCGTGGTGCGGTCGTTACCGGTACCGATGATGTTACCGTCGCAAATGATGAAGATCAGCTTGCGCTTGTCGTCGTAGTTCAGCGCCGCCAACGAGTCGATCGTACGACGGAGGGACTCTTCGCCTTCGGTGTAACAGGGCACCTGGCACAGGACGAACTTGTCCAGCATCTCCGGGTTCCGCTTCGGGGCGAGTTGCAAGGCAGCCAAGACTAGTCCGATCTCGTCAGCAGGCAGTTGGAAAGAATGAGACATTATGAATAGTTACACTTGATTCCGACCGAGGCCATGAGGATGATCGATACGACCAGGAGCAAGACGTTCTGGACCTGGCACCGCGCAGATTTGCGGAAGTCGGGCTTGCCGTAGTAGAACAAGTTGCTGATACATGCCATGTTCTGCTCCTTCGCCGTGGAATCCAACTTGGCGAGCACGTCGTTCAGCGGCTTGGTGATGTCCTGACCGGCCTGCTGCTTGAAGACGTCGACGATGTCAGAGTTCAGGAACGAGTACTGAGGCGCGGAGTTGATCGTTTGGGTGTTGATGTAGTCCGACAGGTCGTAGACCGCGTTGTCATAGATCGCCCACATCCTGACACAATGTCAATACGGGGCCTGTACGGTCTGGAAGGAGACATACCTCTGATTATCCGGGTCACTCGCCTGCGCCCTCACTGTGTTCCGGTCCCAAACCAACGGTCCCTTGGTAAACTGGCGGATCTTAGGCAGGAAGTACTTCGTGTACCAGTTCTGGTCGCTAAGCTTCGAACCCTGGTAGGCACCCACACCAGACTTGTGCATCGCTTGGGGGGCAAGAGCAGTGAAGTTTGCTGCGGTGAGCTCGAGCGAGGCATCGTTGACCAGACCAGGGCAAGCAATGATGGGAGGGACGGGGAAGTAACCGGTGAGGTCTTGGCCTGCGACGAGCTCTAGGGTGTCAGCGCCGTTACTGTTGAGGTTCTGGACGTCCGAGTGCTGGCCGTGGATGAAGTTCGATACATCGTAGACGGTACCCTGAATGGTGACCCAGAAGTCGTCGTCGCCAGTATGTTGGTTGACCTCGTTGAGCGCCCAGACCTTGTCGAAGTCGGGGCAAAGCAGACGACCGAACTCGATGATGTAGAAGATGACGATGGCGTTGAAGAGGAAGATGAGCCAGAAGATCGTCACTTTCTCTCGCCACGCTAGCTGGATATCAGGACGCTTCATCCGGCCGATCTTGTTGAGCATGAACGACGGAATCCACCACGTCGTCAGCCAGACCACGTAGAGCCAGTTCCGACGCGAACGACTGGTAGGAACCTCCTCAACCGTATTGGGGGCCTTCGCGACGATGTCGGCCTCCTTCGACGCCGTCAAGTCGGGCGCACTGCCCTTCTTGTCCCACTCAGAGCCCCATCCGTCGCCCTCGGTGTAGCCAGGTGTGTTCGGGTTTGTAGGCGTCATCGGAGCGTTGGGGTATCCCGGGTTGGCGTTGGGGTCGTGGTAGTGGGTGCCGTTTGTCCCGGTGCGTGTGAGCAGGAGGTTGTCTTCGCTCTCGCCGCCGCCGTAGTAAGCACCAGTGCCGGGGGTGAGGAGCGAGCCCTCTTGGTGGGTGTACTCCGTAGCGTCGTCCGGAAGCACGCTCTCGTCGTCCACGCCATCCCCGCCACGCTTCTGTTCCTTCTCCTGCGCCCGAAGGACGTCCTCGACCATCTTCCATGCCGCGTACGTAAGCCAGATCATGCGGTGCCCAACAACGTAGTCCTCGCCCTCTTTCCAGCCGTTTGAGGAGGCGCATTGCCTGATCCGCTCCGCTTCGGAACCACGGATGGTAGGAACGTACCGGTCGCAGAACGGGCCTTGCTCGAAATCGACGATGAAGTCGTTCTTCCTCCGCGCGATCAGGTCTGGCAGCAACAAAGCGCGGATCTGGGCCTTGACACGCCGCTTGTCGAACGAATTCGCGGTGCCAGAGTCGTTCGGACGGATACATGAAACGGTCCAGTGCCTAGTGCGGTCGAGGTTCCACATGATCTCGGACAGTGTGTAGTTCAGCTGAGTAGTGATAGGGTAGACCTTGGCTGGGTCAAGGCGAGAGTGCTCCTCGCCCGGGGAAGCAGTGGACCCATCGCGCGAGAGAATGGGTGTGGGAGCACGGAGCGGTCGGGAAGATACCTGGGCCTGGACGATGATGTTCTCGTCCTTGGAGTGCCGTTCTGTTGCAAGAGATGGACCTGCCATGAGCTTCGCAATGAAAGGATCAGATGAGTTGCGGAGGAGGGTTACGAAGGCGCAATCGAGGATGTCGGTGTCCTTCTCGATGAAACCACGAGAGTCGTACGTGCAGCTCCCAGCGTAGTGGTTGATACCGAACGTCATCTTGTCCGGACACTCTGCGCTTCCGGGTGCGATGAAAGACGTGTGCACGCCGAACTTCGATACCAGCTCCTGCAACATCTCCTCCTCCTTCTTCTCCGCGCTCTTGCCGGACCTGTAAGATGAACACGCCTTGTTGATGATGCCCAGGACACCACCCGGTTTGCGGTGGGCGCGCTCGCTGAGTTGAGCACCACGCAGAAGCTCGACACAGCCAGCGTTGTCCATGGTAGTCACGGCGGGTAGCGAGACGCCATCACCGGTGAGCTGACTGTTGTAGCCTACGGAGTCCTCGAATGTATTCCTGAGAACATACGAATGAAGCAGCTCGTCCGAGAAGTTGATGCAGAACTCCTCAAAGCCAGCCTGGTTCTGCGCACCAAGGAGAGGCGCGGGTCCACCGAAGTAGACCGACGCGGAGGTGGGGAGGCCCTTGGTTTGGAAGCCGGGTGAATCGAAGAGCACGATCTGGGTAGCAGGTAGAGGGTCTTGCGAGCTGGGCGCGACCTTGTGGTTAGCGGTCTCAGTCACGTAGGCAAACAGGATGGCGTAAAGGTCCTTCGCGAGCTGGTCCCGCTGCGCCGCACTCTGCTGCGCGTTCATCATCACCGTGTACAGCTCCTTCCGCACGTAGCTCGTCTTGTTCGTGAGAACCTCGCTGAGCTCCTCGGCCGGGACTCCGAGCATGCGCGAGACTTGCTCCAGAACGGGCCGGTTCGACACATACGCAGATACGTCACGAGCATCCGCCTCGCCGAATTGGAGGTTCCCAAGGAGGAGGATCGCGACGAGGAGGCCGAAAATAGATGAAACATGCTTAGACTTGAATCCCAGGACCTTCATTGCCGCCCGGAGCTCGTCCATCCCAATGCCGTCGTCGCTGAACGGACCAGCGGGGAGTCGGTAGCAACCAGATGAGGCCAGGAGCGCGTAGTCCGAGACGTCCTCAAGCGCATAGCGGTCGCGTTCCTCCGGAGTAGCGCCGGCTAGAAACTGGTAGAAAACGTGGTAGGTGCGTTCTTCGAAGGAGAGGCGTGAGAGCCGCGACTTGTCGAGACCGAACGTCAACACTTTGGCAGCCTGGATACGGCCACGCTCGTTGAAGTGGAGTTCAAGGTATCGACTGTGTCGGGAGGCGTTGGGGTTAACGAGCGTCTTAGCGTTCCCGAAGGAATCGAGTAGTGTCGAGAGCGACTTGATCTGGTCCGCGAGGCGTGCTTCCTTCTTCGAGTGGGACGAAAGTCGGAGAATCTGGTTGACGAGCAGCTGCGAGCTGGCACTCTTCCCCGAGGCGGTGATTCCCCTGCGACGGGAGGACACGTCTGCTGGGGCCCTGCGTGGAATGTTTCAGACACGACGCACCTGAAGATGACCGACTGCGACTCCATCCGTCTCCTCATGAGCAGATACACCCTAGCGGCGAGGTCGTAGAGATGTGGTGGCAGTTGGGCGGTGCCCGGGAGCGGGAAGCTCGTGTCCTTGTAGCATCTCTCCTCGTACTCCTTCGCGGATACGTCGTTTACATTAGCGAGTGTCTTGTAGGGATTAACAACGACGAGGTTGGCGGCGCCGATCCGGGTGTAGGGTAGGTCTGCACGAAAGCGAGCTTGGAGAACAGAGAGAATGGTGTCGTCAGAAGGGTGGACTGTTGCCGCGGACGAGGAGGGCGCGGCGAGGTCCCTGAGGTCGCCAGAGCTGATCGCCTGCGAGGCAAGTGCGGAGGCCATGGCCAGCGGGTGAGAGAAGGGTGAAAGGCGTCGACGCCGCCCGGGACAGTGAGCAGACGACGGAAGGTGGTGAGTGAGAAATGAAGTGGAGGTCCAGAAGGAGGCCTTCGGTCGCCGTCTCTCCCTGTGACGCGCGTTACGGCGACGGGCTGCAACCGTCCAGCCTCCGGCCGCGCATCAATCACCGCCGGCCGGTTTTTGCTCCCGCTATAACGGAGATGCAGGCCTGGTAACCATCGCGTATACCCCGCTCTATGAACTGCTACCGGAGCCCGGCCGCGTTCTCGTTAACAACGCCCGCATGCGCATCTCTCGATGACATTGACAGTGAGAGAAAAGGAAGTGATATCAACGTCCTCAGTACAGCCATATTACAAGGTATCTACGCTTCCTCCGCGGCGTCCTCAGCCTCGTCAGCCTCCGATGCTGTAAAGACGGAATCGTGAGCGGTGGGTGCATACGGACTTGCCCATCTACGCACCCGACTCCGAGTCGCCGTTAGCATGCTCACCGTCAGGCGCCGGCGCGCCCGCCTCGCGCTGCAGCGCCTCCTCCCAGCCTTCCTCGAATAGCTCAGGATGGGTAGAGGGGTCAGCGACGGCCTCGGCCAGCTTCGTGCGCTTCTTCGCCTGCAGGTCCCCTTGCCATGCCTTCACCGCCTCCGGTACCTTCGACGGCGCATACGTGCGCGCGAACATCGCCGCCTCCGGCGCCCGGTGTGTCTTGATCAGCAGATCAACGCACGGCTTGGGGTCTCCCAGCTGGAGCAGGGTGGCGAACGCGAGGTTGTTCTGCCCCTTCTCCTCTGTGCATGACGTGCGGTCCGTGAGCAACGCGCCACGGTCACGGAGGCCACACGTGTCCATACGTACCTGCCTGCGATGCGAGCTTCGCCAAGCCTTCCCGGTCTCCGATAGCGAGCAGCAGCAACATCAGCGCGCTGAGGTCGCCTGCCTTCTCGAAGCTCTCCCGCGCGAGGTCGAACCGCCACACCGCCAGCGCCCGGTCACCGATCGCCTTCCACTTGGTCTCAGCCTCGAGCTCTGGAACGGTGCGGGCAATCTCTACAGCCGCGTCGAGGTCGTCCAGTTGCAGGGACAGCTCGAACTTTTGATCTGGATCCGTCGTAACCTGCAATGCAAGCTCCTTGAGACCTACAGCCGATGTCAGCCTCTGACTGCGTCGCGCTTTGCAATACATCTACCTCTGCTCTCCAAGAAGCTTGCAATCTTGTTACGATGTTCTTTTGGTATTGAGGGCAGGATCTCGGCCGCTGCATCCATGTCCCCGCGGAGCACCGCGGTCTGGTACTCAACCACAGTCAGAGACAGCGAGTAGCTGTACACGTTCACATCCTTGTCGACCAGGTAGACCCGGTTGTGCGCAGGGAGGTAGCCGAGCAAGAATAATGGCCTGGAACAGAGATTGTCAGATGAGAGAAGAGGGTCTATCAACCTGACCTACGTGTCGAATGGTGTGATGGTATAGGATTCACTGCCAATGAAGTAATTCAGGCGGTTCCCGGCGGTAGTGTAGATGAAGCAGTCGCCTATCCACTTAGCCGTCTTGACACTACAAGCAAGTGAGATCGTGTGAGGACAAAACGACTTCCAGACGTACCTGTCGGAGATCTCCGCCACGAGCTCGAAGGCCTCCTCCACGCCCTCGTCCCCGAGGTCGGCACCCTGTTCGAGCTTGGCATTGTACGCGTCCCGGTCGAACCGAAGGACGTAGAACGAGTCCTCCGCCGCGATCGCGACGAGGTTGCCGGTGCCCGACCAGAAGACCTGTTCGGAGGGTTAAGCGGCTCGCCTAGCACAATAATTCGGGAAACACTGACATTCTTCGCGTCCACCTCGATCCGGCGCACGATCTCACCTGTCTCCCAGTCCCAAAACACGACAAAGCCTGGGCCGCGTGCGGCGAGGAGCGTGCCGCCGTGGAGGCCGTCAACAACCCACGACCCTGCACCCTTCATACCGGCGCCTGTGCGCTCACGGAAGTTCTTGTACACCCTGACCTTCATCTTACCCTCGAGTACGGCATATGTGTTGGAGTCACCCGCCCATGCGAACGAGCTACCGTTGCCGAACGCCTTGTTACGCCATGCGAGCGCGGTGTACACAATGTACTCGCCGTCGCCGACAACGGTGACGAAACGGCCGTTGGGTGAGTGCATCAATGACGTCGCAAAGACTTCCGTCGTGCCGAGTTCTTTCACGGAGAGCGGTATCCGGTTGCCGTCCGCGAGGGTCTCTTCCTGAACAGTCTGCAAGTTCGCGGAGAGGACTTCACTGTTGCGCGTGTACACGAGCTTGCCGGAGGTGTCCATGCTGTACGTCGGTTCATCCCGCCCGAGCTATCGGAAAGTCAGCGTATATGCTATAATAGTCGCGTCACACTGACCTTCACTACCACAAGGCCTTCGTCGTAGCCAATAGCGACCTCATTGGAAGTCTTGCGCAGCGCAACGCACCATGCACGCTCAAGAGCATAGCTGAGGGTGTTCTCGAGACGGTAGGTGCCGCTATTCCATAGTTTCACCGTTCCGTCCTCGCCGCCGCTAATGATCAGAGGGAGATTTGGGTGAAATACGGCGAACAGCACGTTGTTCGAGTGGCCCTCCAGCGTCTGAACACAGCTCTTGCTCAGGTAGTCCCAGACCTTGACGGTCTTATCATCGCTTGCCGTCACAAGATACGGGCGGTCAGCTCCGGGGTAGAACTCGACGTAGTTCACGCCCTTGTCATGCGCCTCCATAGTGAAGTTGGGTGTGGGAGAGCCAAGGGACCACATCTTGACTGTGCGATCTAGACATGAGGAAGCAAAGGTGTTTGGGTCCTTGGGGTTAACCGCAATGTTCATGATGTAGTGCGTGTGTCCCTCGTATGTCTGCATCGCAGGCCAATCAATCAAGAGACGCGTCCGCTAAAGTATATGCACTCACCTGGATACACCTCCATTGCTTGTCCCAGTCCCACGCCTTGATCGTCATGTCGTCGCTGCCCGTTAGGACAATACTTGCGGAGGGATGCACAGTCAGACATCTGATATAGTCGGGGTGCGCTTCAAAGGCCGCGACCTTTTCGTGGGTGTTGTAGTTGAAGACGCGAAGCTGGAAATCGTCGGAGCCCGCGACGAACCAGTTCTTGCGTGGGATGAAGCGGACACAGCGGACGGGCACCTCCGCAACCTCAAAGGTCTTGATCAACGCGCCGGTGTCATGGTTGTAGATGTTGACCGTGCCGTTGTAGAGACCGGTGAGAATCCAGGGCTCGGTCGGGTGGAAGTCGACGCCCTTGACACGGTCTGAGCGGGTAAAGAGTTTCCGCTAGAGCAGTATCTCAGAAGTCGTATCATATCACGGTTTATGCGGCTACTTACATTGATGTCCAACAACATGTTTGCGCTACAGGGCAGCGCAGGCGAAGGAGCGAAGAGGCGGGAACGGTAGACGTGGAAGAAGGAGTGTAACGTATACAGTACGGGCGGCTGTGGACCGAGCGCTGCGCTCCCCTAGTCTGCAGCGTAATGTGGGGGGTTGAGGGGAGGTCCCCGATTCTCAATGCCGAGTGATGGCCGTCAACTCCGCTGTCCTTTCATTGGCCATCTACCAGAGCACTATCAATCCTGCTCGTGGCAAGGCGCCAGGCGCTCGTGTCCAGTGAAGGCCGAGGGAACCCCCAAGAGGACCTTCTGCGTTGTAGAAGGTCTCAGCAAGGACCTTAATGCCTCAGGAGTCTACCGATTTGATTTCTGCTACTGCACAATGCAAAAATTGTGCAATAGGTCGGTCAAACGACGGTAGGGCATTTGCTACGGGCGCTACGCGGAGTTTGAACCGCTCAAGAATTGGCGACCTCCTGCGAAAGGGTCAGATTACGTAGCAGACGTTCGTTGTGCTCGCACAACGGACGTCTGCCTAGGGGAGACTAGCGCTCCCCGACGTTCACTCATCATCTCCCCATGCTCGGTCAATGTATGCGCTCGACTCTTTCGTATTCCTATCAAATACACCTCACACAGCGTGAATGACCGTCTTCCGATCTTGCTACTCTGATTGCTGGCCCCGTCTTGGAACTATGAGCACGCGGCCGTCCTGACCTGACTGGTGAGGCAGGCCACCTTCTGAGCAGGAGCTGTGCAGTTGCCCCCTGGCCCTATCTTCCAAGGCAAGTGCAATGTGAAGACAGTGGATGCGCAGTTCATTTCCGCGCGAGTCTGATATGCCAGGCGGAGCAGAACCGAGTTCTCTCCAGCCCGAGACGTCACCGCCCTCTCGACTGTGCCCCCCGTGCTCCCACTGGCCCGCGACGTCCACCGACGTTCGTTGGGAACGCAAACAAACCGGTACAGGTGGCTGGAAATATTGCGGATGTAAGTACTATGTAAAGCTCTGGGTGCTTGGTGCGGGACCGCCCCTTCTATCTACCCTTGATCTGTGCGCCTCGACGTACACGTGTGTTCAGCACTCTCCAGCCGGACCAATCTCTGCAGGCAAATCGCATCTCCAGCTCATGGCAAGGTCCCAGAAGTCTGCCGCCTGCGCCCGGCCTCGAGAAAACCGCCTGGCATGTGCCCCGCCAGGCAATATATACCCCCGCCGCCCTGCAACGTCCTTCTCTCTATCGAGGAGCACGGTCTCCGTCCCTTCTTCCCCTTCCCACTGATCTACCGCTTGATCTTCTCCCAGCATGGCCTCTCCCTCCCCTCCCAAGAGATCCGACACGACGTCGTCCTCGTCGAGACCGTCCTCGCCGTCACCAGCGAGGTCGATGCGGAACCGTATGACGAGCGCCATGCGCCGTGCTTCGACGGGTCTTGCGTTCGGCACGAAGATCCCGACGATTTCACGACAGTCGTCGAAGAACTCTCTGAAGGTAGACCCCGCGCAGGCGCCGACTACCTCAGAAACCCACCTTGCACCAAGCCCGGTTGTAGAGACTGCAGAGGAGTCACCCTCATTCTCTGCCCCTTTGGGCCCCTCTCCTCTCCAGAACTCGACCGGCGCGCCAGAGGACACCTCTGAGCCCGCTCCCCGAATTGAAGTGATTCCTGAGCCCCAGCCCGAACCTGCACCTGCACCTGCCCCGGCCGAAGTCTCCGCTCCGCCAGAACCACAGGTGCAAGTCACGGAGTCGCCAGTCCAGTTGCCTTCACCCCCACAGGCAGCACCGACACCGGCGCCGGCGCCCGCCCCCGAACCACAACCATTCGGTTTCTCCGACGCTGTTCCCACCACCCAGGTGCCGGCTGTAGTGGAAAGTCCCGTCATTGCGCCCTCAGATGCAGCACCGGTCGTCGTTGAAGCTCCAGCGCCTCCCATGCCCGAGCCTACTCCAGCTGCTCCCCTTCCTCCCCCGGTAGAGGCTGCTGCTCGACCGGTGCTTGAGGATCACCGTGCGGACTACTTCTCGTTTAGGGACCCTGTCGTCCCCGCTGTTGCCGAAGCCAAAGTAGAAGAGCCACGAGCGGCCGCGCCGGAAGCGCCCGTCGCGGCTGCTCCGCAGGTGTTCCCTGTCGCAGAGCCCGCACAGTATCAAGGCCCTTCCCATGTCCAGATCCCCACCGACGACTCGACGTTTGCGTGGAGTGATGAACCGGCTCTTGGGCACAAGCGCACTGGCTCTAGTCTGTCGGATCCTCCCCAGCCATCTGGGCAGCACTCCGGCAAGGTTTCTACACAGGCGAGCAAGTCCTCGCTGGCTTCGTCCTACGGCAATGTAATTCCACCGGCCAATACTGCAGAGCAGAGGCGGGGCCGCAGCTCGAGTGTTCGGTGAGTTGATCGTTTACTACAAATCGACCGACTGGTTGAACCCGGTACAGCTTCATCGACCCTGCGGAGGATCCATTTGCCGACCCTCCGGAGACCACCAAGAAGAGCCTTTCGCCGATCGAGAGTGTTGACATGCCCGAGTACGCGTTTCGCGAGCGTTCACAGTCTGGGCACTCACTGAACTATCTCGGCAGGCCCGTGGCAGAGCCCCAACCCGCTCTACATACCGAAGAGCCCATTCGGGAGTCGCCCACTCCGATCTCCTTCCCGCTTCCTCCTATGCAAGACGTCATCGTTGCCCAGTACGTGTCGCACCTGCAGGCCCATGCGTTGTTGGCCTTACCGTGACCTAGATCCAGCCGTCAGCCGGCGGCCACGTCGTACAGCCTTGGAGAACGTGATGGAGCGTCCCTTGCCGAAAGCACTCAGCACGAACATGACATGGAGTGAGTGGCTTGCAACTCTAGATTATTGGCCATGCTCATCACTTTCAGTGAGCGCATGCCACTCTTGGGACATATCAACGGCAAGTCTGCAAGTCGTGCGAAGACGATCGACACGGTTGCTATACCGTTTACCTCCGGTCCTATCACCGGCGAGCTTGCCGCGACGCGCAACATTCGCGCCCTTGGCTGGACGGAATACGTGCTTCCAGACAGTTCGTACTACTACCACCACGCAGAATGGCGCGTCACGACAGACATCGACCTGCGCAACCCGAAGAAGCTGCAGATTGTCACCGAGTACCTCCGGGAGAAGCTCCCTCGGGAGACGACCATGCCTCCGCCGGCTGGCTGGGAGCTCTGGCTGAAGGACGTCGGCGTGATGAAGCGCGAGGTTGTCCCTGTGAAGAGCTGGGTCAACCATCAGATGCGCATCATTACCTCAGAGCCCCCGCCGTTGATCACGGGCGAAGGTCTGATCATGGAGCGGTTCTCCGAAGACGACAGTAAGTGTCTATGCGATCTCGGAGTCGGCAGGCGCTCACACGATCTGGCAGAGCTCGACATGGAGTACCGTTACTGGGGATTCCTGGAAGGGCACCCTGCTCATGCACCGCTCCCTGCCGAAACCCATACGGAGGCCATGGACGCTCTGAAGTGGTCCTACACCGGTATGTTGGAACGACCTCGATACCGCAGGTGTACTCAGTCGTAAACTAGACTGCTTGCTCCCGGCCGCGCGACCTGCGCCGCCTCCCTTCGCTCCCCAGGAGTGCCAGGAGCTCATGAACCTCCTACGGTCATCCGATCCGAGCTCCAAGAACGCGGTCGTCGTCCAAACGCGCCTCGTCTCGCGTGTCCTCCTGAGAGTTGGTGAGTACAGGCTGTGCCAGTTGAGGAGCGGTGATTCATGTACACACATAGCGCAATGGCGACAAATTTACTACCGCCCCGACAAGCCCCTCCCACCCGACGCTATCAAGGGCGCGCCCGAGACGCGGGTCCCGTTCCGCCGTGCTCTACTCGACTTCTTCATCAGCTGCTTGTGCTTGGGCATTCCCTTCATCTTCATGACCCGCACGCACCATCACAGTTTCGATGAAGAGAGTGGGCTGCACGCCGCGGGCCCAATGCTGATGCTCAGCGCGTGCTCTTGCATTGTGGTGAGTGCAGCTGCTATCCTCAATGCATGGAGCACGTCTCACAATGACATTTAGGCCGCCGTCATCCTAAGCGCATCTGTCACCCTGCTCTCGCTCCCGCAGATCGATGACGTCGCACGTCTCACGGGCTTCCTGGCCATAACTTTCTCGGCGTCGAGTATGGTCGCCTCCGTCCTCGCTCTCTTCCGGTACAAGACCGACATCGACCGCACGGTCGTCTACATCGGTAGCGAGGGGTTTAGGCACCTATCCGTACGTCATAAGCTAACATCATTCGTTTGAACGACCTTCTTACATACCTCATAGCGGAGTCGCGTCATCATGTCGCTGCCGCTGGTTTTCCTCGCGTGGGCAATTGCTGCGTTCATGACTGGCATCACGTTCTACTCCTTCCGCGGAGCCTCCGTGACCAACCGCATGGACGTCAAGCACCCGTTCGAAGCCTACACGCACTGGGCGGTCGTCGGAACGCTGGGTGCCTTGGGAGGAATGCTGTTCGTGGCCGCACTGTTATCCCGCCGGTGAGCGAGCGTCCAGGTGACGAGGGGAGCTATGACGAAACACGACCTGAGACGACTGACAAGACTATTGTTCATATTTATGTTCGCTTCTGATGTTGTATCTCTCTCCCCATCTGTATTTTGGAAGCTCCGGGAACACTATTATGCCTGGGTGGGCGTTCTGATCCTCCCGCATGCTTGATTCAGATCTTGCTTCACCCGCCATCTCCGCGTGTAGGGGCCTCGGCGCTGCATGCGAAGGTGCTTTTTGGTGAGTGAGCCGCATGTCGGCCCGCCGGTGCACTTAGAGAGGTGTGCGGGTGTGCCTGGGTTGGCGGGCGATTGCGGTAGAAACAGTGAGTGCGGTTCTTCATCAAGTATGAGAGGCACAGCTGACGAGAGAATGACGGGCCGTATTCAGTCTCGCGCGAGCACGAGAGTCGCCGCTCAGGGCAGCCGCCAGGACTTCCGGCCTCCTGCGCGTGCTGCGAATTTGTCTCGCTTCCACGCCCAGCGTTTGTTCGGGTGCGTTTCGTCCATGGCGTCCGGTCCAGGCGGATGTGAGAGCTTCTTGATGGGCACGACGGTGGACCATGGTGCATATAAGTGGTCGTCCCTTCGTCCCTTGCATGCACTCTATCTCCCTTCGAGTGCCTGACGATAGACCTTATGCAACCAGCTAGCCAGGACCCACGTGCAGGCCCCGTTGCGGTCATCGGGGCGGGGGTCGCCGGCCTCATCACTGCACATACGCTCATTCGTGATGGGTTCGACGTGCACATCCTTACGCGCGATGCTCAAGTCGGGGGTGTCTGGGAGAGGGACAGGATATATCCAGGTCTTTACCTAAACCAGTGCGTTGTCACCTATACGCGTTTCCAAACGAGAGTACTGACCCTCCCGCTTAGTGTGCATGGAGAATATCGCCTATCGCCGCTCAAGATGCCACCCTCCTCCGCCCCAGGAGGCCGCTTGACCGGGGAAGACGTGGCGAACTACGTCGACGCCTTCGCTCGCAACTTCCTACAGGGTAAGATCCAGTTCGACACGGATGTGCGGAACATAAGGCGCTCTCCGTCTGGAGGATGGTTGCTCGATTTGCGACACCTTCGTACTGGGGTCGAAGAGACGAGAACATACGCCCGGCTTGTGGTATGCTCTGGGGCAAGTTAATATGAGTCCAAATTACTCGGACGACGTCTAATGCAAGCATATCTTTCAGGGATGTAGCTCGCCTCACATACCCAGTAGACTGTCCCGTGAAGCTGCGACGGCTGCTGGATACAAGGGATTGGTATTCCACAGCGCCGACTTCAGCCAAAATATCGAACCAATGCTCTCGCAGACGAGCGGGGCCTCTGGCCCCGATAGGTGGCCGATCGTGGTGATCGGAGGTGGCAAATCAGCCCAAGAGTGCGTCGCCCGCCGACCTTCAGGCTGGGATATGACTGACTGATGGCGCGCTAGTATATGTGCATTCCTAGCCAACGAGGGTAGAGACGTCACCATGGTGTGTCACAGACTAGACGCATTCACTGCAGCCCCGAAGCCCCCGCCAAATTTTCTGCGGAGGAGCAGGTTAGTGGGAATAGGCATCAGCGCAGGCGGCGACATGCTTACCAGAAAGTGACGCTTTTCGACAGATTGGCATCTCTTTTGTCTCCTCATATCCACTTGCGGACATCTATAGAGTATGCATGCATGCCTACCCGCTGAACACCAACCTGACGGTGTTCTAGGCGCTTCCTACATACAACGTGGGTAGGGAAGAGAATCGTGGATTCCGTGTGGCGTGGGATGGAAGAAGATGCGGTGAGTCGACCCGCGATCCCCATGAAGGAACCTTGCGTCTGAACCGTCGGAGCGCCCAGTTTCGGGCAGCCAATATCCCTCGTGATTCTCCTCTACGAAATACGGTGCGACCATTTTGGCATATCCGAGTCAATGACGAAGGGGTTCCACGACCGAACGGCTTTCATGCTCTCGCCGCCGCCGGAAAGATTAAAGTCTTGACACCAGCACACGCAGTCAAGTTTGGCGACGATGGCCTTTCTGTGGTGTTGGGGGATGGCAGCCTCCTCCGCGCGAGCACTGTCGTATTGGCGACGGGTTATAAGTCGTCCTGGTCAGATCTATTCGATAGTACGTGACTTCTCGACATTATCACGTTCAACAACATATTCACCTCGGACAGGGAATACGATCGAAGAACTGGGCCTGGATCCACAACCAGCGAATACCAATACCACACATCGGTGGGACTATACGACCTTGTCTGACCCCCCTCCCACCCACCCAGACGTAGAACTGTGGGCTTCACACTTGATCAATGGACTCGTTCCAGCGAAGAACATAGCCCGGCGGGATTTCGCCGTGAACGGTGCTTGTGTGAGTCATATGGCCGTCAGGTACATGTTATGTTTGATATAGCGGCTGACGCGGGCGTCTGCACAGGTTACAGCAAATAACGCGTACACCGTCGAGGTCGCTTCACACTGGATCTCGTCCTACTTCCTTGGGGATGAAATGCGCATACCGAAGACGCCAGAGGCCGCGCTCGCAGCGGCAGAACGACAGGCAGCGTGGCTGAAACGACGCTACCCTGAAATCCCATCTGCCCTCCACCCTAGCCACACCGCATACCTTGCCTTCTGGACGTGCGTGTCCAGGCAGTAGATACAGGTGCAGCTCGAACTCGCTAACGCAACTGGTCTATGCAGGTGGCCACAGCACGTCGATGATATGCTCGAAGATATGGGACTGCCCATCATGCGAAGCGGCGGCAACATCTTCACTTGGCCGTTCAAGGTCATCGATTCAGATGAGATACAGCATCTCAAGGAAGAACGAGACGCGCGGCGAGCCACTTTCCGGGCCTGATCGGGGGAATTCGTTGAATATGGTCAATCTTGGCAATACACTTCGAGTCGGATTTCCGCAGCTAGCAGCTCCCATCATGACCACGATGGCCGGGTCCTCGTGAGTTCCCCAAGGCGGCAGTATGAACTATCAACCGCCGTCATACCGTGCTCTAAACTACACGCTACCGAGCTTCCCCTCCGAGCGCTGTCGGGGCTTCTATGACATCGACCGAACCCAACTAACTATAAGTAGGCAGGGGGTAACGAACTCAAAGCAGATCGCACCCCACCCGCCGTCAGACCGCCTGATGTCCTCCTACCCCTCGGATCCGGAGCCGACTCGTGGTCCTGTTGCCGTCATCGGTGCTGGTGTGGCTGGGCTCGTCACAGCCCACACTCTCATACGAGACGGCTTTACTGACGTGCAAGTCCTGACTCGAGACAACGAGGTTGGCGGCATTTGGGCGGCGAGCCGCATCTACCCGGGACTCTATCTGAACAAGTACGCGTCTACCAATCGCTGCACCACGCCGATACTCATGGTGAGGGCGAACAGTGTGCATGGGCAGTATCGTTTCTCGTCCCTTGAAATGCCCCCTCCTTCCGCGGGAGGGGTTCTCCGAGGGAGGCTGTCTGGGGCGGAGATGTCCCAATACTTCGAGACGTTCGCGGAGACGTTCTTGAAGGGTCACGTTCGGCTTGGCCAGGATGTTCGACAAATCCGCCGCCATCCCAGTGGGAAGGGATGGTTGCTCGAGGTATATGACATTCGTAGAGGGGTGACGGAGACTAAGGAGTACAGACGCGTTGTGCTTTGCACCGGGGTAAGATAGGGCTTACTGCCACTGGCAAACGCATGTGGGACAACGCTCATGGACTTCCCCAGGGCTGTACCAGACCAAAGATACCTGAGCAGCTCCATCCACGGGTTGCGGCGACTGCAGGCTTCACAGGACCTGTGATCCATAGCTCCGACCTGGCGGAGAAATTTAGGGAAGTGTTAACATATGCTCCACCCGTGAATGCGGTTGCGGCAGAAGATGAGTCTTCTGTTGTGGTAATCGGAGGGGGGAAGTCTGCTCAGGAGTGAGTGAGAACATTCGCTTCAAACTGCCTCCTGCTGAACCCGCTCCTACCTTAGTGCCGCGGCCTTGCTAGCGAACGAGGGTCGGAAAGTCACCTTGGTCTGCAACGATCTGGACTGTTTTCTGGCGTACCCAATACCCCTGCCGGCGTTCATAAGGCAAAGTAGGCGAGTACACGTACAGGATATACGACCAATGGGTGAGGGATAAGGTTCTGACCCATACGCTCCCATCCCTGGCCAACAGATTCTTGGCCGTGATAGGACCTCATATTCATCTCCGTACGAAGTTGGAGTGAGTACGCAGGCTAAATATCTGGATCCTAGCTTAACCAACCGCCGTATTGTACTACCCTCAGACGCTTCCTCCATACCACGTGGTTGGGGATGTACATCGTTCGTTTCTTCTGGTGGGCTCTGTTCGAGCTCTCCGTAAGTTCGATTATTCACTCAACCTAGTGCCATCTCACTCGTCCGTAGTTCCTCTCGGTTGGAGTGAAGGCAGGCTCGCCGCTGCGAAACACCGTCCCTCCTTTCTGGAGCATTCGCCTCAACGACGAGGGGGTGCCCCGCGAAAACGCGTTCTATGGGCTCGCAGTCTCGGGAAAGATCAATGTGATAACTCCGGCACGCGTCGCAAGATTCGGCGAGGATGGAGGTTCTGTCGTTCTCGAGGACGGACGCGTCCTTCGTGCGAGCGCCATCATCCTTGCAACAGGTTACCTGTCATCGTGGGACACGCTGTTCGACAGTGAGTGCAAAACAACATATCGAGCTCATGTACCAACGCGCACCGTTGCATTGAAGAGACTATGGACGAACTGGGGTTGGGCCCTCAGCCCGCAAACGCGGAATCCTCGCACCGCTGGGAGTACACGACATTGTCGAACCCTCCCCCTACGCACCCTGATACTCGCCGATGGTCGTCGGCGATATATTGCGGTCTTGTGCCTGCGAAGAACATCATGGACCGCGACTTGGCGATGAACGGAACATGTGTAGGTTCCACACTGCAGTGCCCGAGTCTCACGCCTTCGGCAGCTGAGGCGACCTTGAACAGCTCTCTATCAATAACGGATACACAACGGAAATTGCCTCCCACTGGATCTCGTCTTACTTCCTCGGTGACGATATGCGTCTGCCGCACAGCGTAGACGCGGCTTTGGCAGAGACCGACCGAGAAGCGGCTTGGTTGAAGCAGCGGTACCCCCAAGTTCCAACCGCGCGCAATTTGAGCTACATGGCCTTCCTTACCTTCGCAACGTACGCACCTCCCTCTCGAACCCTCCCAACACGAGTGATGGCTGAACATACCTGACGTATAGGTGGCCACAATACGGCGATGATTTGCTGGAAGACATGGGCCTTCGGGTTATGCGCAGCGGCGGAAACGCGCTCACGTGGCCGTTCAAGCCGGTTGACTCCGCCGAGCTCAAGACGCTGAAGGAAGAGCGCGACGTGCGGCGCGCGAGCCTTCAACGGCGGGCTTTCGCATGACGAGTGTTATGCATGCGAAGTACTACTCGAGAAGCTCCATACGCGCTATTAGTATATTAGCTATACGATACCATAGCCCCTTTTCTTGGACTGCCACTACTATGCGAAGCACTTCTCGAAGTCGCCTTCACCGTTATTCCGCGCGTACGCCTGGCTCTCAACGAATGCGTCCAGCTTACACAGCCCGTCCTTGTCTCCGCCGCAGAACTCGAGGGGCTGCACTGCGTCGTTCACGAGCACCCGTACGTGTTGCGCCTTCTCCTCGCCCTCCTTCTCGCACTCGAGACGCTCGACGACCATGCGCGCAGAGAACGGCACGATGCGCTGCACGCGGAACGTGCGCGCGGGATCCGGCTTGACTGGGTCGAGCGGCGCGGGCTGTTTGAAGAGGCCCATGGCGGAGAAGATTGCGACCATCTGGTTGTCGTGCGAGAAGTCGGCGTAGAGCGTGCGGTTGAGCGGGAATGTCTCGGGGGAGGAGTCGAGCGTGCTGTTCGTCTGTGTGTGGTCGGAGACCGGCTGAGAGGTGAGGCGTGCGAGGAGCTCGTTGATGTATCCGACGCCCTGTACAGGTCCCAAGGGCTGGCCGTACCTACGAAGAAAGATACACTAAGATCATTGACTAAAATACGGACGATCGCGGTCACATACCCAGTGCCGTAGAACTTGTCGAGGTCGGCGTTGTAGGCAAAGGCTTCCTCCGCTTGAAGCTCCTCGTAGATATCGCAGAAACGGCTACGTTGTTCAGTTGCTACCGTTTCGAAGGGGCAGAGCGTGAGGAGGTTGTAGGTATCCGTATCAGTCAGGTTTGCCCCAGGAGCTCCCGCGTTGAGACGCGCAGTCATAGGAGGAGCGAACTGTGCCAGCCATTGATTCGTCTGAGGATCCGAGTCGCCAGCAGCAGGGCACATGTTATCATCTAGTGTGTCGTTCGCCTAAGGAATGTCAGCGTGTGACAGGAATGCGTATATCCTGATACACACCGCTTCCGAGATGATGACTGAGAGAACAGGCTTGAAGCGGTCCTCACTGGCGAGCGCGAAGCCTTGCGCGAGGAATTAGCTTAGGCGGTAACGGGTCTTTCGATTTAACACCCACCCGCGGTCCAGTTGTTGGCCGTCGCGACGACGCGATCTGAACCTGACGCCCTAACGAACGGCAGGTTCTCGTTGCTGACGAGCGATGCATAGCGCTCGAAGGCCTCTTTGCCAGCACCGGAGGATCTGGGCGGCATGAGCTGTCATGCACTACCAAGGATAGCCAACATGTCCGACAACTCACTGAGCGGCACCAAGGGCAACCAAATCGTCCTGGCCGAGCGTATAGGTGTAGTTCTTGACGAATGAAAGGAGTGGATCTGTGTAGTCCTCCGCAGCCTGCAGCTTTCCCAGGGCAGTCTTGATGCGCTTGGAGGCACCCGAGGTGGGGAAGCGCGCACCGTGCCGTTGAATCTATCTCATACGCTTAAGCAAGATATACCCCTATGGTGGGGGCGTACCATCACGTACAATGTTAACCTGGTAAGGAGAACAGTGTGAGCTTCCGCGGAATATCACGTAAACAGACGAGTACAGGGTGGCTGCTAACCTGGCTGATCTTGCAGCTAGCCGGCGGTGGTTGATACTCTTCCGCAGCGAAATAGGGAGAGTACATGGACCAGCTCTGCTGGACTTCCCGCGATACACCGATCGACGCTGGACCGTCGCGGATCTCGAGGTGCTCACGCGGCACGGTCCTGCCGTATGTCGCACACACGAAGAGCAACGAGGCCAGGAGCGAGAACACCATGGTCACGTGGTGAATTTCTGGAGGCCTGGGTTTATGCTTAAGTTCAGTAGGGCGATCGACAGGGAGCAGAGCGGCTTTGCATAGTGGGTGCGGCGAGCAAGGCGACATTTAAGGAGGAAAGGAAGGTAGAGGGGTAATGAACGTTCCAACGTCTGTGGGGCGAGAGGAGGCATGTGGGAAATACACCCACCTTGAACCGCTGCTAAGTCTGGCAGGCAGGGGCGTGGCGCCGAGGAAGGTGGGGGCACGTTCGTGGGCGCGAGGCTACCGCGTTATATACACCTCCACGTGACAGCCTCCGCCGAACTTCTGCGCGACGCGTCCGACGCGTCGGTGAGTGCGACGGTCGCGACCAACGCACAGATGCTGCAGAAGACCGTTCTGCCGGTCGGAACCGACATCACCCACCACGGTCCACTGCGTCGGACACGCATCGCAGGCCTGCCAAGAGGTTGGAGAAGTACCCTCTCGGTTGTCATAGTACCACCCGCGTGCTCGACGAATGTTTATAACACCGAGAACGCATGGGAGCTGTTCCTGTGGGATCAATGCTCGTGGACGTCAACACCAGGAACATAGGTGTTTGCGCATACAACGTTCGGCATTGGGTCACGGGTTAGCAACCACCGAGAGGCTATAGCACCGTGCTGCCGGGCCATGCGGACCAACCCTTCATTTACGGTGTAGGACAACTGAGGGCAGCGTCAGCATGACACACGGTTGTGGCAAGACGCTTCCGAATTGATAACACGCAAGCAAGAACGGATTGATGTTGGGCCTGGCCCAACTGAGAGCAAAGAGGCTTCGGGGAACGTAGGCGCAACGAGAGGCAGTAACAGTCGACCATAGAGATCCGTGCAATGCCGTCTAATGAGTATAGGGTCATCAATAACTTCTCGAGTGTGAGAAAGGCAGAATAACGGACTTGCGTCTGGACATATACCCTTGCGTCAAAGGGTCGCGAAGCATTGAGAAGAGCTTGCATACCAGCTGCCAGCCCAGCCTTGCCGCGGGCACACCGCTGACAGCAGTGAGGTCTCCGTCGGAGCCGGGTACTGCGAGTACTGAGTACTGAGTCTGGGGTACTCAGTGTGCGCTGTGCAGGTATGCATTCAGAGGCGACGCACGTCAAGGTCAAGAAGCGAAAGTGCGTACAAGTAGGCGCCCCTGTAGACCAGTTACTACAGCTTTACAGATATTCTTAATCTGCCTTGCTGATCTGCCCTGAACCATCTCGTACGAACGAGCACATGAATAAACTTGCGCTGCTGCGTCTGTTTTATGTGGTGGAAGCGAATCAGGTCGAACGCTAGATGCTGCAAGGCCCGCCTAATCTGACTGTTCATGACTCGGATGCATTCGAGAGGTACATAGCATAGGCAAAGATATATACTACAGACACGGATGGTATGAGCTGATGGTATAAACAAGAAGATGCGAAAGTGGTCGTCTATAGCAAGCACAGCGACGAAAAAGAGAATCGGCCGACCGCTCGACTCACCGCCCACCCGGCGCGTAACCAGGAAAGCGGCGTCGCGTAATACAGCGTCGACCTGCGTCCGAGGAGAGTCAATCAAATGTGTCGTCGCAGTCGTGAGTCCGTTGGAGCCATACTGAATCCCGCACATCTATGGGGGTAACAGGCGTGTGAGGTGTGAGAGCGGCGTACGCGGCGGGACGAATCAACGTCCCGGCCATGACATCCCTTCTTTGTCTGGCGAGCCGGGCACGTCCATCTCGTCCAGCGGTACGCCGTCGGGGTCGACATCCATTCCCACCTGCATCCCGGGCTCCCCGCGTGGAGTGGTCAAAGGGCCGCCGGGGGAGCGGAGGTCAAGTGCGACGCGCGGCACGCGAATGGGTGCGGATGGCGGACGCATTTGGCTGGGAGTCCGCGTTATGGGAGGTAGAGGGGGAAGCGTGAAGACGGGGGACAGCGGCGTGGTGATAAAACTCGAGCTGGAGGTATCACCGCTGGGTAGAGCGGTGGTGGTTTGGCCAGGCGACGCCGTCCACCTATATCCGTAGTCCACGACCTCGGGTGACTCTGCGCGTGTGGGAGCTCTGCGGGAGACCTCCGGGGTTTGTCCATGAGGTGCACACGAAAGCTCATATGGTGGGGAGGACGAGACCCGGTCAGCGAAGAACGTGTAATAAGATGATGGTGAGACGCGCGACGGCCCCGAAGACGACGAATTCCGCCGATGTTGCGACGTCGGGCGAGGGTTCCAATAGCTCGGGCCAAACGGGCGTATTGGTCTGGGAGGAGACGACGCTGCGGAGGCCGGCGGGCTGGGAGAGAAGAAACTCTCGGACGCCGCCTGGCAGGGCACATAGCGCGTTCCAAGCGTGTTCCCACTGGAATGAATAGTCAGCCTGGCGACACTGGGAAGTCGACGGGGGCGTATACGCACCACACGGAGCAGCCTATCCCTTCCCTGATGCAGCCACACGCGCTCTTCAGCATTTTGTCCATGGCTGAATGGTCGCAGTACTGCGCGTCCAGGCTCACTACGGTCTCGGACGCGTCCTCCTTCGCCATCCACACCCCGCGTGGGCGCTGAGGGTACGCGCGCACATGGACAAGAGCGCCGCAACCGTTTGTCCTGTGTATTGACTTACCGCCGGTCCTAGACGACGAGCTACTTGCGGAAGGCATAATGGGGAAAGGGGAAGGCTGCACTGCGGGTGGGCGTTCGTCTTCGTCGTCGGATACGTCCAAGTCCTCTCCTCCGCAGTAAAGGACGTAAGACTGTCCGGCTTGTATGCTCTCGCTCAGGATCTCCACGGTTTGTACGCCCTCCGTGCGTCCCGACTCGCGGCCTGAGAGCGTGTCCATGCCCCTCCAAGCGGGGCCGGCGCTGTACGTGTATTCGTCTCCGGCGGTGTCGTCTACGTTCGGTTCTGGACTAGGTGTGCGAGAGGGTTCGATGATGATGGGTCTTGCTGGAGGCGCGTAGACATAGCTTGGGCCCGCAGTAGCACCGCTGGTCAAAGGGGCACGGGTGGTGGTGGCAGTAGGGCCATGGTCGAGTCGCATTGCACCTCTTCTTCGAAGTCGGGAGGCTTCTCCCGTGCGCACGAGGTCAGCGAGAACGATGGAGTCGTCTGCGTCGGTCGGTTGGGGGCCCTGTGGCGCTACGCTCGAGCGGCGGCGGGGGACGAGGGGAGGGCGGGGATTGTAGTCCGAGTGTCTGCGGTATACCTGCGGCATAAGAAGGCTGGAGATCGTCAGTCGTCGCGGGGGTCGTCAGAGTGCGTGAAGGGTGCAGCCTGGAGGAGTGCGGGCGGCCGGGTGGTGGGAGGTGGTGAGAGAAAGAGAACAGCGCGGGCAGACAAGCTCACCGCCCGCAACAAATGGGCGTGGAGAGCGCGAGGCCGGCTTATGTCAGCACCCCCATCGGGCCCACGCCCTGCCGCTTTTGTCGCGCCGGCTCCTGAACGCGACCTCGAGCATGGGACGAGGCTGCAAGACGTCCCGCGGCTCTAATTCTCGTTCTGAATATGAAGATCGGCAGGTGCGAGCACGGCTACTTCGCGGTTATCTGCCGGCCAAGCGTCATTGCGCCATGAGGGCTTATTTCGTCTCTTCTTTACGTACATCAAGGCCTGCGAAGCCTCCGCAGACTGTCCCACCACGCTCCAGACTGAATACGGGACGGAGTCGCGACGACGGACATGTGGGTAACAAGCAAAGACAGAAGTATATAGTACAGATAAAGCGCGGAATCCGTCCTCCGTAGCTCAACCGTTGCCGCCGACGGCGCCCTACAGCTTCGCACGTACCAGCCTCCGCCCGCCGAGTCGCCGCCGCCGCCGCCCGCGTTTCACTTCCGCTTCAGACTTGTGGCTCTCGCCGAGACTCGACGGGTCCGGTGTCTTGTCTGGGTCTATTCCCTCGGCTCGCTCAGCCTCACGGAAGATGGGATCGTACC
The DNA here is from genome assembly GCA_022606195.1 of Trametes polyzona. NCBI lineage: Eukaryota > Fungi > Basidiomycota > Agaricomycetes > Polyporales > Polyporaceae > Trametes > Trametes polyzona. Next base: position 2,953,842 of record JABYQF010000002.1, on the reverse strand, counting down.
GCAGTGCATGCGCAATCCGTTGACGCATGCTGGGCTCTCCGGGGGCGTATGGTTCAAAATCTGGCTCCCGTCCATAGCCTATAGTGGCCACCTTGATAAGAATAGAACTAATGGCATATACGTCAGCGGAACAACAACGCGATGTTCAAGACATAGCACTCTTACGCGGTGAGGCCGAAAATAGGCTTCGTTCCGCCCGCCTCTCGACCGGTCAAGAAGTTGTGCATGCGGATCTTCCCAGGAATCGTGGACGACTCGTAATCGTTGTAGGTGTGGTATTTGAGTTCGAGCATCTCAGGTTCCAAGGGGAAGGGGGGCTCGGAGCTCAGAAAAGAAGCAAGCGGATGCGAGAACAACGATGCGACCTCTGCTCTGTTCAGTATAGGCTGTGGGAACCCTCAGCGGTCTGCATGAGAATCAGTAGGGGGTACCGCGTACCCTGAGTGTCTTATCCAATATCAACACAACCACCCTGTGTGTCGCGACTGTCGGCCTCGGCCTCAAACCACGCATGTACTGGCACTTACGGGGTTACGATGAGGCGGTTTCCCGCCAGGAAAGGTTCCAAGATGCACAACAGGGGCACTTTCTTGTAGTCTACCGGCAAGCCAATCTGCATTGGGCTTGCAGTGAGCATATGCGTTTAGTCCACGGGAGGGCGGCGATACCTCCTCAAAAGCTTCGCGTCTCTGGATAGCGAGAATGAAGCTCAGTACGCTCTATCGCAAAGACGGGCTCGTGCATGCAATGGACTTACAGCGGTCCACTCAATACTTTTATCGCGTGGCTCCCACTTCCCTCCAGGGAGAGCGGTATCACCAGCATACGTCCGTAGTGACGAGGCGCGCCTGTGATGTACAGTGTGAGTAAAGCAAGGCCGCGCACACAGAGGCACATTTGTGTATGCTTCGGTACATGCATGCATGTCCACGCTCACCTACTAAGGAGGACGTAAAGATCGCCCGAACGACCCACGAAAAGGGCCACAAGCACGGCCGCGCTTCTGGACTTGGGGTATCGAAAAGGAGATTTAGGTGGTCGGTACGCAGCTAGTGTCTGTATGCATCTGTAGCAAGCCGGGGCTAGGTCGTCACCACCGTCGCCCACATACACAATTCAAAGGCGGGGCTCACCTGCGCGATTCTGGCGTGAGCTCTGGGATAGAAGCTCTGGAGACGTCAAACTGTGGTCGATGGAACTGCAGGAGCCTCAGGCTGCTCCCGCCAGGGCGCGACGAAGACATGCGGTTCGACGTGGACAGCCTTCGCGCCCCGGAGCATGCGCAGAGGACTGATAGTGGTGGTCAACCACAAGCGGTTTAAAGACTGGTAGGACCGCGTGGGAGTGGATGCAGACGTAGCCTCCAAAGGTAGCACGGCTCCCCGATGCTGGTGGTCGTGGTCCGACACCAACCCTCTCCTGTCACGGAACAGGTGGACCCACAACGCCAAACGCCCGGCCAGACTCGGCAATGGCCATATAACCGGAAACACATGGATCCCATCAGCATCGGTAGCTAACGTCGACCACAAGCCAGTACGAAATCCATGCTGATTCGATCGAAACCCCCTTCGGCCCCCTCTCGTGTAGCGAGGGGTCTATGCTATATATTGTGCCATGGTGTCTAGAGCAGATACAACAATTTACAGGTCCAACTAATATCACAGCGAGAAACGGACAAGAAAACGAGGCAGGAGGTCGTAGTACAAGGCCACCGGAGGAAGTGCGTTGTGTCATGATACAAGATGCGAGTAATGCCGTGACGAGGAAAAGTGCCGTGAGGAGTGGATGTTGTGAGCGTACGCTCAAAACTCGGGAGAGCGCCGTCCGACGCTCGCCCACGACGCATCGGAGGCCGCGTAATGGAAATCGCCTGTTCGGCTGGGAGGGCTGAACATGCCGGAGCGGGGGGAAAGTATGTCAAACTCATCGTCGGGATCCATGGTGAGATCGGAGCCAATGCTCGGACTCTGTACCCGAGGGGAGACGTCAGGGGAACGCGCATAGACATGCTCAGGGCTGCTGCGAGCATCAACGGAGTGTATGTCGGAAAAGGGGGACTGGATGCGCGAGGCTGGGAACAATTGCATGTCGTTCAGAGACCGGCCGCGCTCCGAGATGACCGAGCCGCCGAGTGGGGTATTGTACGCAGAAGTCAGAGCCCGCGAGGCAGTGATATCGGGCGTAGCCCGCCTGGAGGAGACCGCAGAGACGTCGGAGAGGGTGGTCGTGGGAGTGATCGCACGGGAAGAAACAGGGGAGAAGTTGGACATAGGCGTCGGAAGGCGTGGCGATATGACACGAGGCGGGGGAGAGGGTGACCGCTCTATGCGTGGTGAAGGGTCCGGCAGCCTGATGGTCGAAAGAGGGGAATTCCTCTCCAAAGACGAGTGCGAGCTGAGCGAGGAAGAGGACCGTGCACCGGGAGAAGGGGGTTCAGAAGTGTCGAACAAGACGTGAGTCGGACTCATGGGAGGGTATGGGACGAACGTGTTCGACTGGTGGGTAGGCATGTAAGTGAGGAAGGTCACATGAGAACCCTGGACTGCTCACTTCGTCCATAGCGTTTGCAGGCCTGCGTTGCCTCAAGCCCGAGGGCGGACCGTCCGTACCCCTCCATGCATCTCTCTCCCTGGCCGCTAGCTGCTCGAGCTCAATGGACATGCTGTTTGCATCGACATCGCTGTTGTGATCGTCGCCCCGGGCTTTGGACCGCCTGGTACCATTCTCATCGCCTGCCTCAAACGGATGCGGGTTGGCGAGAACGGATCCTTGCCTCTGACGCCTTCTCTGCCTGCGTCTCTCCAGGAACGACTCTGCCCAAACTTCGAGCTGAGGGGCAATATGGGGTTCATAGACGGACTGCAGACAAGCCTGAGTGAGCACCCCCACTGCCGGCGGCCGCAGCATACATGCATCGATGCCTTGCCGGAGTACTTACCTTATGGAAGGCAGCGCCCACTGCAAAAACGCCAACAACTGCGACAACAATGTACACGGCGGGGGCTGGCATTGCGGTCGGCGAAGGACGGATGGTGTGCGATAGCAAAGGAGGTTGTCCTGCGATGCTGCGAGATGTAGCCGCCTCTTGCCGCTCATTACCGCGAAGCGCTGAGGCACGTGCCTATACTCGAGTGGCTCGAGTATAGGCACGTTTTGGGCACGTTCACTTACTCAGTGCCAGTCCACTGAGTTCAGAGACCCCAGAACGTAAAGCGCAGACGCACAGATATGCATGAACAATCTAGCTGGTCGTGTAGCGCCGTGGTTCAGCGATACCTTTGCCATCTGTAGTACTTACACACCCGCAAAATCCTCTCATGGCCTTACGCTAGCCTTACGCTTTGAGACATGTATGTACATGCAGTATGAAGTCGGCTGCCACATCTCGCTACGAGTCGGAAGTCCTCCCTGTCCTTGATACTACTGACCACATTTGTGCTCAGAATGACTCCGTACGACCCGAACGCTTGCCCGACCCGACGCTCGCGTCCGAGCGTGACAAAGACATAATTAACGATCGCGTAGACCATGTGCGGCTTCGGGACTCGGCAGAAAGCATGTGTACATATGACGCCACCTCTGTATATTAGCAGCGTTCACACTCTCGTGTTCCGGATCTACAGGCACGCACGACCGTCGATTGTGGATGCGATTACTATCTGTGAGGTGTCTCCGAGGACACGGTCTCCTGCACCTGCGCGCACAAGTCTACAAAGGCACCTTGACACCCACGCATCTTGCTTCTGCCCCCTCGCGCTCCCATAGTCCGACACCTCTCAGTGCCAGCTTAACGAACAACAGGACATTCACAACTACGATGGCAAAGTTCTCGGCCGCGGAGCGTTTCTTGGCGGACAGGGCTGCACCATATTGCAGCCTCTCGGTCGCAAAGTCATTCGAGCAACTGAGGTGCGTCGCGATCGCCTTCGGTACGTGTTCTGCTCTCAACCACTGCGCAGCTCGAAGGAGAAGAAGTATGCGCACTACATCGGGCAGGCATCCTGGGCCGGCGCGCGCATCATCCAGGGCCAGTGGACGCCCCAGGCGCAGAAGCTCTACGACCTCCTCATCCTCACCTTCAGCGACAACGGGCAGCTCGCGGACCTCGACGCGCTGCACAAGAAGAGCGGCGCCACGGCTGAGGAATGGGAGGACCTCCTGCAATACACGAGCCAGGTGCTCAGCAACCTCGTGAACTTCCGCTCGTTCGGCTTCACAAAGATCGTCCCGCGCATCCCCGAGGACAAGTTCGCGGCGGTCGTCGAGAAGTCCGCGAACGCGGCGAACGCTGTCCCGCTTTGGAAGGAGCTCAAGGAGCACATCTACCAGCTGGTGCCCGAGTCGAGCAACTTCATTGGCAAGCGGTCGCTCGGCCACGTCTCCAACTACTACCTGGGCGAGCCCCCGACCGATGAGGAGGTCGCGGCGATCCAGACTGCAGCAGAGAAGCTCGATATTTCCGTCTTGAACACTCGGTAGGTTCCACATACTACTCTGATGATCGCCGTTTCTCATTTTAGGTGCAGTGTTCGGAAGGACGGTCCTGACAACTTTACGCTGCTCATCGCGTCCGCTGATCCTCAGGCTCGGACCTTCCACGATATTGAGATCCTCGACAAGAAGGCGAAGCTGACCGTCGAGTACGGTGATTTCGCTGACTCCCTGCGCCAGGCCGTCTCCGCGCTCGCAGAGGTAAGACGATTGGGTCAGTCACAGCTGAGAGTGAAAGACGTCCTAACAGAGTTCTCTGGCCAGGCCAAGAAGTACGCCGCGAACGACCACCAAGTTGCCATGCTCGAGGGTTACATTGAATCGTAGGTCGCGCCCGTTCCACGGCTCTCGTACTTTCTCATCCCGAGTGCTGTTAGCTTCAAGACCGGCTCCATCCCCGCTCACGTGAAAGCCTCAGAGCACTGGGTCAAGGACATCGGTCCCGTTGTGGAGAGCTATCTCGGCTTCGTCGAGACCTACGTCGACCCTTACGGTGGTCGTGCTGAGTGGGAAGGTCGGCCCTCGTCTATCTCGCACGTCGGATCGACAGTACTAAGCATCGCAATCGATGGCAGGCTTCACGGCCATTGTCGATAAGCAGCTGAGCGCAAAGTATGAGACCCTCGTGAGGGACGCGCCCGAGCTCATCAAGTCCCTGCCGTGGGGCAAGGACTTTGAGGTCGACGTGTTCCGCAAGCCGGACTTTACGGCTCTCGAGGTCGTCACGTTCGCTACCGGAGGTAGGCCTTCAAGGACGCCCCTACCCGGTGCCCGGTACTGATATGCATGTGCAGGTATCCCGGCTGGAATCAACGTAGGAATTGTTCACAAATTTGATGCGTTGCTTGCTAAAACCTCCATCGCAGATCCCGAACTATTACGAAGTCAGGGAGTCGGTGGGCTTCAAGAACGTCTCGCTTGCCGTAAGCACTAGACATTTCACATAACGTCCAGTATTGATGGTGCCCCTGCAGAACATCCTTGCGGCCAAAGCTCCCAGTATGGTTCACACACTTGATCTCATGGACACTGCTGACGCGGAACTAGACGAGGAGCTCACCTTCATTCATCCCGACGATGCCGAGTTGTACAACGAGTGGGACTCCCGTGCTTTCGAAGTGCAGGTGGCGAACCACGAGCTGCTCGGACATGGCAGCGGCAAGCTCTTCAAAGAAAACGCTGACGGCACGAAGAACTTCGATCCCGAGAAGGTGATTCCGTTTCCGGTTCTCGGTGGCGGCACCGCTGAACGTTCGTCAACAGGTCATCAACCCTCTTACTGGCAAGCCGATGTACGTCATGGTACACACTACATCCAGTACATGCGCTCACCCGTCTGTAGTACATCGTGGTACAAGCCGGGACAGACGCCCGACTCGGTTTTGGGAGAGGTCTCCTCGTCGATGGAGGAGTGCCGCGCCGAGACGGTCGCTCTCTATCGTGAGTATCTCGTATGTGAGCCGTGGTGCCATCTGACCGATACCTTCCCCCACCGTAGTTGTCAGCAACTTGGACATCCTGAAGATCTTCAACGTATGTCACAGTGAAGTAGCTTTGGAGTTTCATGAGCTCATGCCATCCGTTTGCAGTACACCGACAAGAAGACCGTCGAGGACATCCAGTACATCTCCTTCCTCCTCATGGCGCGTGCCGGTATCCGCGCCCTGGAGTTCTACGACCCCACGACCAAGAAGCACGGTCAAGCGCACATGCAAGCTCGGTACGCCGCTCACGCATGTGCTACTTCCGTGGGCTCATGATCCTTACATACAGCCTGGGCATCACCCAGCACCTGATCAAGTCCGGGATCGCACGCCTGGAGGAGGTCCGCGCGGCCGACGGCACGCTCGAGAACGCGTACGTGCGCGTCGACCGCGAGAAGGTGCTCAAGGAGGGCCGGGACGTCGCCGGACGCCTGCTCGTGGAGCTGCAGGTGCGCAAGAGCACAGCGGACGGCCCCGGCGCGCGCGCGTTCTACACGGAGCTCACGACGCCCTTCCCTGGCTGGGAGGGCGAGATTCGCGACCTCGTCCTCCGCAAGAAGCTGGTGCGTATACACTGGTGCTGTCAGCGTTCTCGATTCTTGGTCGCTGATGCTCAGCGCGTCCGTAGCCGAGGAAGATCTTCGTCCAGCCGAACACATTCGTGGAGAACGACGAGGTCGTCCTTAAGGAATACCCGCTCAGCCCCGCGGGCGTCATCCAGAGCTTCATCGAGCGGAAGCTTTGATCTCGCTCGCCTGACGATTATACGAACATCAATATTGGGTTGACGATGCTTGGGTCCAGGGACGTTGGAGGTAACCAATGAAAATGTGACAAGCTTGTATTATAATCTGCATTGCCGACGTCGCACATTCTATACGTGCGATGACCTGCCGTGACGTGCGATGGGCGAAAGCGATTCCATGAAGAGCGAAGAGCAAGTGGGAAAGGCGTCTATGGATACATAAAGGAGTCGTTCGTCTAGTCCGTGCTCTAGAGGGAGCCATAGATGATATGAATGTATAGTAGGTCGTCCGGAAACTGAGCACAAGACCGATGCGTGTAGTAATGAGGCTGTACGCGGAAGTGCGGGACTGCAAGAAGCTTTAGAGGTAAATGCAGGATGAGCTACAGCAGTAAAAGAGATACCGCCGTCAATGCACTGAGAGAACGTCATAAGAATCAGCTCCTGGGCCGGCTCAGTCACATGTGCTGGACTTACGATGAGGAGAAGAACATGAAGATGTCTGCGGAGCGAGGGGCGTTAGAACGGTGTTAGTGCGGACGCCGGGCCTAGACTACTCACATTGAACTAGTAGGAACGCCTGTTCGGAGCCATCAGCATCCGCATGCTACAGGGAGTACGAGAAAATGTCTTACCGATAGTGTGTCGACGTTTCCGTCTGGTGCGTATAGCGAGGAAACGATCAACTGGCTGCAGATTCAAAGTGGCATCAGCTTCGGCGAGATAGTTCGGACCAGGCACGATCACTCACTTCACCGCGGTTGGCGTACCGCTCAAGAACATCGCTACGAAACGCTCGGCTTTCGCGCTCTTGTCGATGAGCCCCGCGCTCGTCATCGCCTGCACGAGGAAGACGCCCACGACGGGCAAGATAACCATCTTCGTGACCGTTGTGAGGAACATGGCCATGAGCGGTAAGCGGGAAAGCGGTCGCGGTGTGTTCAGACGAGCGAAGCTGGCTCCAAGTAGGACGAGCGCGAGGGGCACGGCGATACCGCCCATAAACTGAGCTGTGGACTACGTCAGGTCGTCTTCTCATCGGTTTCAACATGGATGTTACGTACCGGTGTCTATGAGGAACGCTAGTGGCGGGCGGCCATCGGGACCTTTCCAGCTCGGCCCGCCGATGTCGGAGACGTCTACGAAGAGAGCTTTGAGGGGCTGCACGAGCGCGATAGGGAGGGATATCGCGAGCGTGATTGTCACGGGGGTGATCAGAGCAGCTAGCGGCCTGAACACCCGGATGACGCGGTGCTTGAAGGAGGCGGAGTGGAGGGTGTCGGTGTCGCTCCCTTGAGCGATGCTCTGTGCATCTGCGGACCGGATAGACTGCGCCCGCGTTGGTGGTGGTACTGGTGGCAGTGCATGAGTCGAAGCGGAGGCTTGGAGAGAGGATGTGCGCAGGCGGTTCTGAGGAAGCGGGATGGTTGTAGTAGACAGTCGCGAGGTCCTGCGCGCGAGCTGGACATCTGGGTCCGTTTCGGGCTGTTCCGCGTTGAGTACATGCCCGTCGAGCTCTGTTACCGACGCTGCGGCGGATTCGTCGACATCCTTGCCCTTGTCCTTCTCCGGCCAAGCCTCCTCGTCCTTCTCATTCACATTTGTGAGAGAGCAGGGCGACGGAGGGATTTCGCGCCGAAGGATATGGCGTGCAATCAGCCCGCCGATTGGCTTTTCGTACCATCGGAGGCGACGCTCGGCGGCCTCGCCCTGGGGAACGCCAGGTCGGTAGTCCCATGACAATGAATGTGCCGCGCCCATCATCCAGAACGTAATGTGGTAGCAGACGATGAATATCGAGACGTAGGAAACGCCCACTGTCGGGCACGAGGTCAGGATGGCGCTTCGCTCGCGTGCGGAAGTTGTACGTACAAGCCTCGTCAGTCGCCGGGTTGAAGGGGGCCTGCTGGGTAACCGAGATAACCACCGCGTTTGCTGCATGACTTGTGAGTCAGACAGATTCTACGAGCGCAAGAGAAAGGAGTGCGAGCATACGGAGGTTCCCCCAGTTGCTCATCCCGGTAAGGACGAGGATCCCCTGCCAGAAGTTGCGAGGGACATAGCAGAACTCTCGGATGATGAGCCCTGCGAGAAATCCGAACGCCTCGTAAAAGAAGGCAATCAGGAATAGCGGTCCGATTGCGCCCACGTTCGATGGCGTAAACGCAGGTATAATGTTGGCAAAGATGAGAGCTGGCAGCGAGACGTTCATAGTGACTTGTGAAGCCCCACGCGACGCGGCCGGGGGGAAGAGGCCCATTTTGGCGAGGATGTATCCACAGATTATGGAAATGAAGCTGTGTTTGGGAGGATCAGCGGCGACGTCCCACAAGGTATGGCATACACGTCAACATAGAACGCACGTCTTGATAAGGGGCATGATGCCCGAGTAGATCAAGAACGCCGCGGATGGCATCTTGGAGGAGGACCAGGAGGTAACTGGGTGAATAACAAGAGTACGAAGCAAGAGCGCGGTTGCTTCACCGCTCCTCTGAGATTTTATACTCTACCGCTGGCGTTCTCTGGGCGTGCGAGCGGTCGGTGAGAGTAATGAAGACGTGGGCGAGGAAGAGAACGTACGGGCCACCTTCCTTGAGTCACGGTCCACCTCATGTTCATGTGAGGCTTCTTATCGCCTATTTTCGGCCGGACACTTTGCAGGAGGGCCGGCCCGGCCTTCCGCCTCGTTCCAATTGGCCCAAGAGGTTTCTCCGTCCGAGCTCAGCAGCCAGCTGGTAAGTAGTTGCGTAAAGCGACATGTACAAACAGAAAGCTTGACCAGCAACCCTAAGGGCGGCATGAACACTGAAGCTAGCTCGAATTCTATGCTCGTGCCTGCTGGCTGTACCATGCCGGGACATCGGCGTTTTGCACGTTTGTCCGAAAGCCTACGATTTGTAGTATAATGGCAGATTCCGAGTCAGCGTTTACCTCAATGCAGTGATCCTATGGTGGACGTTTGGGATATTCATTCGTAAATAGTGGACACAACCCCTTGCCACTGGATCGTTGGTAGGCTTTTAAGAAGGTGAGTCGTGACTACTCTTTGGGCTAAGTCGTGCTCTCCGTGCTCTATCAAAAGCAGTGAGTCAAGAGTTCATGGCGATTGATAACCATGCACTCGTTACCATGTGGAGGCGCTGCTTTGCCGGCTGTCCGTGGCTCGATCCGAGCCGGCCGACGAGTGTATCGTGAATATTCGCCACCCTGTCTGAGACAGCCAGTCTCGATCACGACGGCCTTCAAACTTGCGGCACTCTGGTTGAAAGGGAAGGCGTCGTGTGTATCAGAACTGTACACAACCATCTACCTCGCTGTCTGTGCGCCGGGGGCGTGCCTCGAAAGCGAGGTCCTGTCGGTGGAGGGCTGGCCAATGGGCGTCCGAAGACCGGCAATTTCGACGGTCACGTTCGAATTGGATGCTGTGACGAAAGCCGTCACAGTGATGATGTGATCTGGCGTTCCTGGGCCGATTGGCTCTTTTTAGGGGAGGGTGGGCCCAGGGGAACGGAAAGTCAGATCAGAATCGGTTTGGCCCACACGGTTGGAATGGGCGGCTCCGGGATTGCCGCAAAATGGGTGACTGGGGCGCGTCGTATATCTCGCATCCTTCGGCTCTTTCGTCCCTCCCACCATCTGCCTACTGCCAGCAGCTCCTCTCTGGCACCGACAGCATCATGGCGGCAAGTTGGCAGGTGCCTACATGGCTCCAGCATACACAGGTCGTCTTGGATAGGACCGCTTTCGCGTCGCAAGAGCTGTATTTGGGTCTCAACCAGGTTAGCGGAAACCCCGAGTGCGTACTCTTGTTTTCCGCATATAATCCCTAGAGCGCGAACGAGTGCTAATTAGCACTCGCAAGAATTTGGAAGGACACGCTCTCGTACCCCGCGGGCGCGGCTGCCGTCTCTGTCGCACTACTCTCTCTTCAACTGCTCTCACGTGCTCCTCTGGTTCAACGCCTCTACGCGAGACTCTCTGGCTCTGAGGTGACCAAACAGCAGAGGGATGATGTCGAGTCTTCTGGTAACCCTGCGGGACGTCCATCACACATTACTCGACTTGGGGGCCCTGTGATCTTTGCCTTCAAGACCGCTCGTCTACTTTGCTCTGTTGCTCTCCTTGCACTGTCGATCGCAAGCTTTGCAAAAGGCGGTATCCCAAGTGGCGACAGGTCCTCCAGTGACCCTCGCTGGGTTGCCTTTGGACTGATCGGTGCATATGTACGTCCCTTACACGGCTACGGAAGGTTCACAACTGACGTGTTCGCCTCAGGCTTACGCGTCTCTTTTGGCGTTTGTTTCCTTGGTGTCTAGTCCTAGCTTGAGCAGACTGGTGTCAAACCACGCCGCATTCCTGCTTCTCATAATTTGGAGTGTCTACTTCTATCGGGACGTTTGGCCTTTGGCGACGTTCACCCTCCAGCCTATCGACGCGGCCGAGGGTCCTTTGCTTTGGGCCAAAGTCGCGGTTCTTACCGTTGCAGCTGTCATTGTACCCTTGTTTTCTCCTCGCCCGTATGTGCCGGTCGACCCGAAGGTTTGTTTTGAATCGACGCGCTCCCAGCTGCGTAATAGTCTTACTCGGATATTCAGGAGCCTATGCCTGTAGTCAACCCGGAACAGACTGCCTCAATAGTCTCGATGGCGGTATACACGTTCTTGGATGGTATCATCTTCAAGGCTTACCGGATGCCGCATCTTCCTTGGGAGGAACTTCCGCCCCTGGCTGACTATGACTATGCAAAGAACCTTGTCGCTCGTAGCTTCCCGGTACGTTACTCAACAATCCCATCTAATGTGTGCTTACGGTTATGTAGTATCTGGATCCGTTCAAGGTATTCAAGAAGCGGCACATCTTCTTCGGTCTCATGAAAGTTTTCCGTAAGTACTTTTGATTCCTGGGTCGTACTTGTCTCCAATTTGTTCGCAGGAATGGAGTACATCTTGCTGTCCATTCTGCTCTTGATTCGGGTAAGTTTTGGGTACCACGTTCGTTGTCGAGCTTGGGATCAATGCCGTCACAGGTTGCTGCCACCTTCGCCAGCCCCATCGGTATCTATCGTCTACTGGAGTGAGTTCAACGAGCATATTTCGGATGCATCCTGTTGATCGCAGTGCTAGTTATCTCGAGACCGGTGGCGTGAACGCCAATGTACGACCCTGGGTCTGGATCAGTTGGCTCTTCCTTGGACCCGTCCTAGGCGCTATAGCCATCCAATACTACGTCTTCAACACAGTGCGTACTCGTCCGAGTACACCCGCTCTGCATGGGCTGATGTTCCGCATAGACTCGGATGTTGGTGCAGACCGAGGCTATCATAACGCAACTAGTCTTCGACCATGCGCTTCGTATCCGTGTCAAGTCAGAGTCGTCCTCATCGCCTTCTTCCAGCCGCGCGTCAACTGCGGCGCACACCCCTGATAACGGGTCTATCGCCGAGGCCGAAAACGAGTCCCCGTCAGGTTCGAACGGTGACGGAAGCGAGGATGATACCGTGCGCGCGAGCACCGCTAGCACCTCGTCGGCTGCGGTTGCGAAGAAGGGTGCGGACACGAAGAAAGCCGGGGACAAGCTTGACGCTGCCGGGGGTGGGCCGTCCAGCGGTAACCTCATAGGTCGGATTAACAACTTGGTCACCACTGATCTGAACAACCTTGTGGATGGTCGTGATTTCCTCTTCATCGGTATGGGTTTCAGCTCCATTCCTGCATTCGTCCGACTGAGGAACTTGGTGCAGCGTTGTACGCTCCTGCGCAGATCATTGTGGCAATTATCTTCTTGTATTCGATCCTCGGATGGAGGTAGGCCTAACCCGTTCCCGGACTTCGTTGGGGTATCTCATGACCTCATATCGCTATGTAGTGCTTTTGTCGGTATGGCGGCCATGGTCCTCCTTTTCCCCATCCCCGGCTATGTCGCGTCCATGATTCAGGGTGTCCAGACTGAGAAGATGAAGAAGGTCCGTGATGGTCAATACCCAACCGGGCAGGTACTCATATAATCCCCCTCAGACCGATGCGCGTGTCCAGGATGTCACCGAGAGTAAGTACCTTTAGCATCAATGGGAAAAGTGTACTGATTTTTGTTCAGCCATGAACGTCATCCGCATGATCAAGCTCTTTGGGTGGGAGCCCAAGGTGTCCGATCAGCTCGCGGTCAAGCGTGAGGACGAACTCAAGTACATCAGGAAGTACAAGATCCTCGAGTTGATCAACGGCAACGTGAAGTAGGTCCGCACACGCACCCCTCAAAACCATATACTGACTGAATGCGCAGCTACGTGATCCCCGTAGTCACCATGGTCGCCACCTTCGTCACCTACGTACGTTCCTATCCAATTATTGCCTTGCAAAGTTCTTATGCGTCCTGCAGACCGTGTTCATGGGCAAGGAGCTGACGGGTAAGTCAACGCTCATATGCGTAGAAGTCAACTCATCGTCCTTCAGCATCTCGTGTGTTCTCATCGATGTCTGGTAAGTGCTCACGCCCAAGGTACGGAACTACAATCTGAAGCATCATCTGTAAAGTCTTCGATGTCCTGCGTGACCAATTGCACACGGTCTTCGCACTTCTGCCCAGTATGATTCAAGGTTAGTGATAGAATGTCGCCATATCAGGGACGAGCCCGTGACCCTTCATTCCAGCTAAGGTATCCCTCGACCGTGTCACGGAGTTCTTGCACGAGGTTCGTGATCGAATGCCATGCTTTCACAACCATGTACTCACTTACGTTTAGACGGAGCTTCTAGACGAGTTCACGGAGAAGGACGCTGCGACCGCCGAACTTGTGATTCCCCCACGCACCACTGAGAGCGACGTCATCGGCATCCGCCAGGCTGCGTTCACCTGGTCGAACGAGAACGATGGCTCCATGACTCCGGGCCCGAACCGTCGCAACTTCACGCTCCGGATCGAGGACGAAGTGATTTTTAAGCGTGGCAAGGTCAATCTGATCGTCGGTCCTACCGGTTCCGGCAAGACGTCGCTGCTCATGGCTCTTCTTGGTACGTATGCGCAGCAAGGTAGCCGGTCGACGTGGCTGATTGCAGATAACAGGCGAGCTTCACTACATCCCGACGGGTCCTGACTCCTTCGTGAGCCTTCCCCGCGCTGGCGGCGTAGCCTATGCTGCGCAGGAGTCCTGGGTACAGAACGAGACGATTCGTGTAAGTTCCAGGCTCCCCGGGTGGTAGGCAGGCAGGGCGATATTGACGTTCGTTCTAGGACAACATCCTGTTCGGTGCGCCGTACGACGAAGAGCGGTACAAGAAGGGTAAGTTTTGCTTTCAGGAATGTCGAAAATGCGGCCTAAACGTGCGTGTTAGTCATCACACAGTGCGCTTTGAAGCGTGACCTCAGTCTGTTCGATGCCGGCGATATGACCGAGGTCGGTGAGAAGGGTCTTACGCTCAGGTAAGGAAGATATGCGCGGTCATGTACATGCAAGGCTAATCACTCTCACTTCTTCTAGTGGCGGTCAGAAGGTAATCTTCCATTCTGATTGGGCAGGAACATCGTCTTACACTGATGTAACAGGCTCGTATCACCCTTGCTCGGGCAGTCTACTCCTCGGCGGAGATCCTGCTGCTTGACGACGTCCTGGCGGCTCTTGATGTACACACCTCTCGTTGGATTGTCGATAACTGCTTTAAGGGTGACTTGCTCCGCGGTCGCACTGTCCTCCTTGTGGTAAGCGCTACCAATACGTATGCTCGTCTCGGTGTCTAAAAGTAAATGGCAGACGCACAATGTCGCAATGGCGAGCCCTATCGCGGACTACGTCGTCTCGCTCGGCACAGATGGGCGCATTGCAAGCCAGGGTACGTTGTCGAAGGTGCTCGCTAAGGACAAGAAGCTCTTGGAGGAACTCGCCGAGGAGCGCGAAGAGCTCAAGAAGGCCGAAAACGAGGTCGATCACGTCGAGCCTGACGACGAGGCCGCACCACAGAAGGCCGACGGCAAGCTCGTCGTTGCTGAGGAAATTGCTGAGGGTCATATCAGCTGGCCAGCATGTGAGTGTTGCAGTTGTGTTGCGAAGACCGTGGTCTGACGATGCCGCAGTGCGTCTCTACCTCTCGAGCATGGGAGGCACGCATTCGTTCATGTTCTGGGTCTCGGTGGTCGGCTTCCTCGTGATCTGCGAGTTCATGGGCGTATTCCAGACGTACTGGCTTGGTTACTGGGCCCAGCAGTACGAAGATCGGGATCAGGCGGACGTCAAGGTGTTCTAGTACGTATCGCACTTGCGGCCTACTGGCGTGGGGTGTTGACACGGTTCGCAGCTATCTGGCAGTCTACATCTCCCTGCTGACGGTCGGTATCATCTTCTACTGCACGAGCTTCTTGGTCTACCTCTTCGGTGCCCTCCGCGCGTCTCGCATCATCCACAAGACACTCCTTCAGTCCGTTTTGAGCTCCACGTTGCGGTACGTCTCTTCTCAGGTTCTGCCTTATTCCGACTCAACGTGCGGGCATTCAGCTGGCTTGACAAGACTCCCACCTCTCGCATCATCACTCGCTGCACTCAGGACATCCAATGTGGTGCGTACCTAGGGTACAGCGATCGATAGTCTTTTCGCTGATGAAGCAATCTAGTCGATGGCCCGCTTGCGAACACGCTCGGTTGGGTGCTCGAAATGACCGTCTCCATGCTGATGAAGTTCCTCGCCGTGATCTCGTTCTCGCCGATCTTCACCATTCCGGGTGCCATCGTCTCCGCCGTCGGCGGGTGGTGCGGCCAGATCTACATGAAGGCGCAGCTATCCGTCAAGCGGGAAATGAGCAACGCTCGCGCGCCTGTCTTGGGCCACTTTGGTGCCGCTATTGCCGGATTGAGTGAGTTTTCCCTACCAGATCTGATGTCTTGCTCGTAGTTGACGAAACACAACACCAGCTTCTATCCGCGCGTATGGCGCCCAGGACCAGTTCAGGAAGGAGTCGTACCGGAGGATCGACAGATACGTTCGTGCGGGCAGGACCTTCTACAATTTGAACAGGTCAGTGCTTCCGCGTCCATAACCATGCCTCTGCGTACTAATAATATCGTAGATGGGTATCGGTTCGCATTGAGGCCCTCGGCGCGTTGTTCGCAGCATGCTTGGCCGCCTACCTCGTCTACGGAAGTCACGCTAGGGCCGCGAACACCGGTTTCTCACTCAACATGGCTGGTACGTGTCGCATCAACGTCTCTAGCGCAATTCGACGCTCACAAGCGGGACCCTTGCAGTCGGTTTCAGCGGAATGATCCTATGGTGGATCCGTATCCTCAACGAGTTCGAAGTCAACGGTACGTCGTCATGGGATATCACATTGTGAAGTCAGACGGCTGACGGTCGATCATGCACACAGGTAACAGGTAAGCCCCGATGGGAGTCGCGTTTCGACATATTACTGATTCAGTCACAGTTTGGAGCGTATCCAGCAGTACGTGACGATCGAGCAGGAGCCGAAGGCGACCACAGACGGTATTCCTCCTGCCTACTGGCCTGCGAGCGGCTCTCTGAAGGTGGAGAAGCTGTCCGCTCGTTATACTCCGGTACGTGGATTAAGGTAACCGCCCGCCACCACATACTCACGTTGCCATAGGATGGTCCTCGTGTTCTGCACGAGATCTCGTTTGATGTGAAGGCGGGCGAACGAGTGGGTATCGGTATGTCAATCTCTGCTATAACACTTCGGGGATACTGATACATCCGCCGTAGTTGGTCGCACCGGTAGCGGCAAGGTAAGCATGGCATCCGAGTAGTAGAACGCCCGTGCTGACGATCGTACAGAGCTCTCTCACGCTTGCTCTGCTCCGCCTCATCTTCACGGAAGGCAAGGTCTACTATGACGGCATCGCTACCGATTCGGTCAACCTCGACGCCCTTCGTTCCAACATCACGATCATCCCGCAAGTGGTCAGTCATACTAACCCTCATGCGAATCCTACCGCTCACAACCAGGCATAGCCCGAGCTCTTGAGCGGCACTTTGCGCCAAAACCTGGACCCCTTCTCGCAGTATGACGACGCGGTTTTGAACGACGCGTTGCGCGCTGCGGGCTTGTTCTCGCTGCAGGATGAGACCGACGAAGGTCGTATCACTCTCGACTCGCCCATCTCCAGTGGCGGTAGCAACCTGTCGGTGGGTCAGCGACAGATCCTCGCACTAGCGCGTGCTATCGTCAGGCAGAGCAAGCTCCTCATCCTGGATGAAGGTGCGTCTCGTGTAGGGCTGTCTGTCACCACATAGCTGACGTTCGCTTTCGCAGCCACCTCTGCAATTGGTAAATCAGTCTCTAGGTCCTAGTAGTCGGTGGCTAACGCGTCTTGCAGACTACGAGACGGATACTATCATCCAAAACTCGCTACGGAAAGAGCTGGGCAAGGACGTTACCATCCTGACCATAGCCCATCGTTTGCAAACTATCATGGATGCAGACAAAATTGTGAGTACTCTTGCCTCCGGAAGATAGCGCACTGCTAACCCTCCTCTGCCAGCTCGTTCTCGATGCCGGCCACATCGTAGGTTTACTCATATTGCTCGCAATCGACCAGCGCTAACGTGATCCCGTCAACCCTAGGCCGAGTTCGGCTCTCCCAGCGAGCTACTCAAGAACGAGAAGGGTATGCTCCGTGCCCTCGTGGACGAGAGCGGCGATAAAGACGCTCTGTATGCCATGGCCAAGGCTGCGGCCTCTTCGACCTAATCAGGGTTCCCGTACGCCGCAGTCGGGGTTCCCAGTAACACTTCCCACATGAAGCGCTGATGTACGGACAGAACGTAGAGCATAGCACTAGCAGCATTCGTCTCTCGGAGGTGTATCATACGCAATAGATTTGGTTTCTACTTACCGTTGCATCCCTCAGATGACGCCAATGCGTACTGAATTACCCTCTGTACTCTGCGACGGTAGCTCAAGCTCGTGTCATTTTGGATTGTATGCTGTTGTTGACTTCCGCATCCGGATGGAGTGGTGGCGGGCAGGTAGGTCGGTGCATCCGCGGAGTACCTATCATCATGCTCTGGTAACAACAGGTGCACGCAACCGGAAGAACATTATGTACCGTTCAAACGCATATGGGTGGAATAGGCGTGGCCGATGCCTATCGGGCGAAGGCTTTGGCCATGGGGCCCTCAGCCCGAGACGTCAAGTTACAGCGCTGAACCTCTCACGCCTCCGGGTTGTCAGCCGACTACGACGTCTGAAATTGGAGGACGGTAATTCCAATCAACAGGGAAAGCGCCATGGCTTGCCCCTGGAGCGTCTACTGAAAGACACTAGAAGACGGCGATACGGGGCAAGTATCATGGCGCGGTAACATGTGCAAGTTCATTCACCACTCACTCGTCGACCAGGTGATCATGGTGCAGAACCCCTGGCTCCTCCTTGCGGGCCTATCGGAAGATGTATCTTCAGATGCCTGTTACAGCTCAATTCTTCCGTACACAGGTTACGTACAGGTCCCGAGCAGTACTGCGGTGCAGAAGCAGCCCTTCCTATTTGGCATGTTCAGAAGGAGACGGGAGCGACTTCTCTAGCCGGCAACCAGATTTAAGCTGCCATGCTTCGGCTCACATCCCCCACGAACCTCACCATGGAACTCGTCACTGCAGTCCCTGTATGGGTTCAGCCCCTCCTCGTCTTCACCGCCCTCCTGGTGTCTGGGTATCTATATGTCACACGCAGACGTTACAAGCTCCCACCAGGCCCCAAGCCTCTGCCACTGCTGGGCAATGCCCTCGACATGCCGACGCATAACCTTGGCGCTAGCTTCCGCGACCTCAACGCCAAGTATGGTGCGTGATGTCCAGCTATGGTCGGGGGTCCATACCTTGCTACTTTGCTGACCTGCGACCAGGCGACGTGGTGTACATGGATGTGCTGGGGCAGCCCATGATCATCTTGGGGTCCTACAAGGCAACACACGAGCTCCTAGAGGTCATGTCTGCAATATCGTCCGATAGGCCAGTCTCTCCGATGGCGGAACTGTACGCGGATGGCGCTTTGTAAGAGATGCCGTACGTGCTTACCTGAGCGCCTGACAGGACGGGCTTCATGTGGGACTTCGCACTCGAGGGCTACACTGCGCGCTGGAGGACGCACCGGCGAGCCTTCCACCAGCTCTTCTATCCGAACGCCATCAAGAACTACCGACCCACACAGCTTCGCGAAGTGCAACGACTACTACAAAACCTTCTCGCTCGGCCTGATGACTTCGTCCGGCACGTTCATCAGTGAGTTTGTAGCTTCTTATACGCCCATGAGCTGGTGCTATGCTGACGGCGCAATGCAGCTACTTCGGCGCGTCGATCATGGGCATCGCCTACGGTTTGCAGATCGGGGGAGACGACGACAAATACGTCAAGATCGCGAAGAAGGCGATGGACGTCTTCGATAACTTCATGGTTCCTGGTCGGTTCATGGTCGAGAGCCTGCCCTTCCTCCGACACATCCCAAGTTGGTTTCCCGGTGCCGGGTTCAAGCGTCAGGCGGCTCTTTGGCGGAAGGATGTCTTCGCGCTGAGGCACGTCCCGTTTGAGGCGGCTGAGGAGAATCTCGTGAGTGCGCTGCTAGTCAGGCCGCCTTCACCGTAACTAATTCGCTTACAGGCGCGCGGCGACGCGCGACCTTCTATTGCCACGGCGTTCCTGGAACAACGGTCCCATTTAGAGGGAGAAGAGGCCACCGAGTTGGGTGAGATGGCCAAAGACCTCTGCGCCCTGGCGTACATTAGTAAGTGCCATAGAGTCTCATGACGAAGAAGCATATACCTGATCATCCGACCTATTGTCCTTAGCTGGAGCGGATACAGTGAGTATAAGACATTCTGGTACCGTTCATCCGGCTGAGCGGCAATGGGCAGACATTCTCCAGCGTCGTCGCCTTCTTCCTCGCCATGGTCAACGCTCCCGACGTTCAAAGGAAGGCCCAAGCCGAGCTAGACGCAGTCGTTGGCCCTGACCGGCTGCCTGACTTCAACGATCGCCCCTCGCTGCCATATGTGAACGCGGTTGTGCAAGAGTGCATGCGGTGGCACGTCGTTGTGCCCCTCGGCCTCCCGCATCGTACCACAGAAGAGCAAATTTACGAAGGACACTACATCCCGAAGGGTACGGTTGTCATCTCTAACGCCTGGTACGTTCTACGCCCATCAGACATTCTTCCATGCTGAGAGCGCCCTCAACTGTCAGGGCTCTTTCCCGCGACCCCGACGAGTATCCCGATCCAGAGGCGTTCCGCCCTGAGCGGTTCCTCTGCGATCCGCCTCCTCGTAACCCCATGGCCTATGTATTCGGCAATGGTAGACGGTGGGGTTCCAATTCTAAACGCATCTATACCATTGGTTAACCATGCCGACGGTGCATGCGATGACAGCATCTGCCCCGGTCGCCACTTCGCGGACGCGTCCCTCTTTATCATCGTCGCCTCCGTCTTACATAGCTTTGACATCCGGCCTCCCCTCGACGCATCCGGGAAACCCGCCCACGTCGAACCAAGAGTGACCGCGGACCTACTCCTCTCGTGAGTACATCCTACATGTGTCCCTGCGTGTCCAATCGGGACGGGCTGACCGACGTGTTCGTGTGCGGTACGTAGCTATCCGGAACCATTCAAATGTCGCATCGAGCCCCGTTCGCCGCAAGCCGTGGCCCGCATACATGCTCAGGACTTGTCTGCATCCGAGTAGCTTGAAGCATCGCTGGACCAGATGTAGTAAGGAGAGGCGCGCTATACATGCGACTCGCGAGACATGCACCGGATATCGAACACATGATGCATCAAGTCATCCTGGAATCTGAGGCAATCTTGTATCGTTGTCATACACCTATCGATTGGTCTCTGCGAGCTCACAAAGTGCAATATCAAGTCCTCTAGCAATGAGCGCGTCTGTCCGTGGCACTGTCCCGGCGCTTCCACCAGACTACTCTGAACCGCAATCGCGCGCGAGGCTGACGCTAGGACGGGTCCCCCTCATGTAGTCGACCGTCGACGACTGCGAGCACCGTACCTGTAGACACGACATCCAATCGCGGATGGTCGATGGGTGCTGATGTCCGAGATACCGCACTACTACGTCACGGGTAAGCCCCATAGTACTATGGTAATACTTATTTCATCGAAGTTGCTACTCGGATCCCGGAGAAATCGTCACATGCAGCACCGGCCATACACACGAACATCAACCCAGATGCTTTCAGTCCGATGTCATTCGATTGATATAACCCGGAAGAGACCCTTGCCGATAGTTCTCCACCCACTGGTGCGAACTTAGCAGGTCGGCCCAGTCAGCGTGTCACTCGCCACACGATTGTACCGGTGTGGCACTCTTCGACGCAACCTACTCGTGACGCTGTTCAACGCCAAAGTCAACTTTCAAGCGGGCCCTACTCCTTGGGCGTCCCCTAAAGCAGAAAATCAGTGGCTAATATCAGGCAAGCAATGTGTCGAGACAACATGTGAGCGTATCTTTGCCGCGCAACGGTTGACCAGATGATCTCATTTCAGCGCCCTCACAGGCGGCTCCTTCTCGCGAACCTATCGGGCAGCGTGTTTGTGGATATGCCGTTCACGACCTCGTTCAATCGCGCTGGAAGTAACGTACCACAGGCACCGAGGGCCGCGTGCTACAGGGGTGCAGAAGCGACCCTATCTCAAGTGCGCGTTTAGAAACCCTCGCAAGGACGAACTCTCTCCAGCAGGGAGACAGATAAAACCCAACATCGAAATGCCCCTCCGTCCAGCACCCCCCTACAGCGTCGACATGGAACTCGTCAGCACCGCTGTTGCATGGGTCCAGCCTATCTTGCTCTTCATTGCCGTCTTACTATCCCGCTATTTGTATAACGCTCGCAGGCGTTACAGGCTTCCACCGGGTCCCAAGCCTCTACCACTCCTGGGGAATGTCTTGGATATGCCGACGCGCGATCTAGGTGCTAGCTTCCGCGATCTCAACGTCAAGTACGGTGTGTAACCCCGCGTTTTGGTCGGAAACCACCCGATATTGAACTTTGCACAGGCGACGTAGTGTATCTGGACGTGTTGGGGCAACCCATGATCATACTAGGATCCTACAAAGCCACCCGCGAGCTCCTAGAAGTCAGATCCGCAATTTCGTCCGATAGATCGGAGTCCCCGATGGCAGACTTGTGAGTGAGAGCCGTCCCTGCATAGGGTCCCATGCATGCTCACTCGGACGTTTGGCAGGACTGGTTTCATGTGGGACTTCGGGCTCGAGGGCTATACGCCAAGGTGGAGGACACAACGGCGCGCCTTCCACCAGCTCTTCTATCCGAACGCAGTCAAGAATTACCGGCCGACCCAGCTCCACGAAGTTCAGCGTCTGTTGCAGAAGCTCCTCGACCGACCAGACGACTTCGTCCAGCACATCCGCCAGTAAGCCCTCGCCAAGGTATACGGCCCTGCGCTGCGGCGTCACTCACGCTGCGGTACAGCTACTTCGGGGCATCGATCCTAGGCATAGTATACGGTCTCCCGATCGACGATGACGACGACAAATACCTCACTATCGCCAGGAAGGGATTGAATGTCTTCATTAACTTCTTGGTCCCCGGTCGATATATGGTCGAGAGCCTGCATTTTCTGCGACACCTCCCGAGCTGGTTCCCAGGGGCCGGGTTTAAACGCCAAGCTGCCGCTTGGAGAAAGGACGTCCTCGCCCTGAGAAACGTCCCGTTCGACGCGGTTGAGAAGAATATTGTGAGCAAGCCGCTGCCGGACAGGCTAGACCGTCACTGATTGTCTACAGGCTAATGGTGATGCGCGTCCGTGTATCGCGACGGCATTGCTTGAACAAAAAGCACGTATGGAGGGAGAGGCAGCTGTAGAGTTCGGGGAGATGGCCAAGGACGTATGCGCCTTAGCCTATATCAGTGCGTAGAGGTTCCCATACGAAAGAGATGGCATACTCATTTTCCGAATGACACTAGCTGGCGCAGACACGGTGAGCCGCCTCCCGGTGTGGTCTAGTAATGTACCCGTTCACCAAGAGACGGCACGCAGACGTTTTCCAGCGTGGTCGCCTTCTTCCTCGCCATGGTCATTTTCCCCGACGTCCAGAAGAAAGCCCAAGACGAGCTAGACGCGGTCATCGGCCCCAACCGACTTCCCGGCTTCGACGACCGCCCCGAACTGCCGTACATCAACGCTGTCCTGCAAGAGTGCTTGCGATGGCATGTCGTCGCCACGATCGGCATGCCGCACCGTACCACCGCGGAGCAGGTCTATAACGGTTACTACATCCCCAAGGGCACCGCGGTCATCTCGAACGCCTGGTGAATGCCATGCGTATACGAAAGCAACGTCTATTGACACGGTCGAACAGGGCTCTTTCTCGCGACCCCGAGGAGTACCCTGACCCAGAGGCTTTCCGGCCTGAGCGGTTCCTCAGCGACCCGCCCGCGCGTGATCCAGCGACATATGTTTTCGGCAACGGTCGACGGTGGGTATCACGGACGCGCCCCGTTATTCGTGGTCATACGTGTGCCAGCGCTGACATTGAGACCGCCAGGATCTGTGCTGGCCGGCACTTTGCCGACTCGTCCTTATTCATCATCGTTGCCTCCGTCCTGCACACCCTCAACATCCGGCCCCCGCTTGACGCGTCCGGGAAGCCTGTCCAGGTCGAGCCCAGAATGACTGCGGACACTCTCCTGTCGTGAGCTCATCTCTCCCAGACACGAACCATGTGTTCGTAGACCTAGATCCACTGACCTAACTCCGCGCGGCAGCTATCCTGAACCGTTCAAGTGCCGCATCGAACCGCGTTCGGCCGAAGCCGAGGCGCGTCTGCGCGTTCAAGACTTGTCTGCAGCCGAGTAAACCGTAACGACTCACATAACGAGAGTGCTGTTATATAGTACGGTAAAGCCCTGTACGTTGGGTATCCAAAGGAGCCAGACGAGGCGCTATAGTGCGGCCTCGAGCCGCTGTTGTACCATCCTTATACACGATATTATGTCAACAGCCGATGTACTACATCCTATGAAACACGGTAGCCATCCAATACACGGTAGAGGTAGCATAACACGGACGAAGAGCGAAAAGAGCGAGAGGAGAGCATCCGCAGACATGTCCGACAGTGGTAGTAAACGAACGAACGAAGTCGAGCGAGCGAAAGACGTCGCAGCGAGGACCAGCCTCGGGGCCCACGGGCTCACGGCTTGAAGCTCCAGATCTCGACGACCATCTTGCCCGACTTCTTGCTCAGGATCGCGCACGTCTCGCGCGTGTACGCGACCTTCCACACGCTCTCGCCCGCCTCGCACATGTCGCGCACGTACTGGCACTGCGTCTCCCCGCCGCCGCCGCTGCCGCTGGTGTTCCGCGCGAACTGGTACAGGCGCACGCGCCCGTCGTTCCCGCTAGTGACGAGGAAGCGGTCGTCGAGCTGCAGGCCGGACACGGAGCTGTCGTGTGCTGCGAGCCGTTGTATGACGCCGAAGCCGCCGCCCTTGAGCGAGAAGGTGATCACCCGGCCGTCTGAGCCGCCTGTTGCGAGCATTGTCGGGGTGAGTTGTAGTTGACACACGAGTGCCGTGTGGCCCTGGAGCAATGCGAGACACGCTCTGGCGGCACCCATCGTCACACGAAGAAGGAAAGAAAGGTATCAATGATTAGCATCGACGTCTATACGCGCCCGACAAGGGAGAAGCTCACCCCGTCGCTGCGTCCCAAACCCGGACGGTGGTGTCGAGACCTCCGGAGGCGATGCGCACTCCATCAAATGCAACGGTGTAAATCTGGTGGAAGTGTCCCCGGAGGACGTGGAGGCAAGCACCAGTGTCGACGTCCCATACGCGGCAGGTGCAATCGTAGCTTCCGCTCACGACCTTGTTCCCGCACACGTCCAGACATCGCACGCTCTGCGTGTGGCCCTCGAGAACCCGGAGAAGCCGGCCTCTCTGGACGTCCCATACACGCACAGTCCGGTCTCGCGAGCCGGAGACCGCGAGTGGCCGTCCGTGGAGTACCTTCAAACAGCGAATGGTGGATGTATGCCCTCGGAGTGTGTATATGCAGTACCTGTAACAATGCGACGTCAAGTTGTGTCAGGTGTGAGTGGTTGCGCCTACGTACCCAGACTTGACGTCCCAGATGCGGAGCTCCTTGTCGCACCCACCGCTCACGACGAGCGCGCTCGGCTGGCCCCACCCGTCCGACGCGCCCCCAGGATAGCTCGGCTTGCCGTACCGCGGCCGCTTCGCCTTCCCGCCGTCCGCAAACGGATCCGGAACGCTCTTGCTCCTCGAGCGCGCCTTGCCGCGCCTGCCGGGCGTGTCCAGCCCGACCGCGAGCCGGAGCGCAGACGGCAGGCCTTCGTCCTGACGCGGCCCAGCGACAAGCGGGTCGCCCTCGCACGGGTGCAACGCGGGGTCGGGCCCCACAGGCTTTCCGCCAGCGGAAATGAGCGCGACGGCCCACACGCCGGACTCGTGCCCGGTGAGCGTACGGCTAAGGACACCGGTGCGGGCGCTAAAGATGTGGATGCGGCTGTTCGCGAGCCCGACGACGACCCAGTTCGCATCGATGGCAATGGAGGTGGGTATAGCGGGGTTGGTGACTGGGACTTGGTCCTGAGCGGGCGCGTTCGCGCCTCCCGCGGGAGCATGCAGCGCGGCGCGGTGAAGGCGCAGGAGCTTGCCCTTGCGCAGCCAGTTGGAAGCTAGCGCACGAGACGCCAGGCGTGAGACGGCGACTGAGTGGAGAACGGACGGAGGACGTACTTCGGAGGTATTCATGGATGAAAAATTGGCGGTATGGGAAACTGCTGTTCTGGGGACGCGGCGGCTGGAGGCCCCTGGGCGAGAAGAGCGGGCTCTGGCGCGCTTCTGTGTCCGAGCCACTCGCCATGACCTCATCCTCCGCGACAACAGGGGCAGGCTCAGCGGACTCGCCGTCGTTGAGTGCGTGCTCTCTGCGGTAGCTCTCGACTGCCTCCGCATCATGCGAGAAACCATGGCGGATGCACATTGTCTTCCAAAGGTACTCGTCCTTGAGGAGTTCGTTCCAATACTTACTCACCATGGCCGCGCGGGCGAGCGTACGCGGGTCGTCGATGAAGCTGAGGACATGAAGTGATACCTCCGGAGGCAGCGCACGCAGGAAGTCGCGCTTGAGCAGTGGCGCAATTGTCGTAGAGAGATAGAGAAGCTCCGACGGCGTACATTCCTGGATGAGGGCGTAGAGGTGCTTCCTCCGGGATGCTGGTGGAAGCGTAGCGAAGGCAGATATGTGGGTAAACGTCGCGAGGTCTGAGGTTGCATACGATGGCTGCTGCGGCGGTGGAGAGGGCGCGGGGGTCGGCGGGGATATGATGGGCATGTACAGGGTCGGTGCGGGTGGTGGGGAAGCCATGATCGCCTTCGATGCGCGTGGTTGGTCAGAGGGGGTTTATAAGAGAGCTCAGACGACTATCGAGCAAGGCGATGCCGCAGTGAGCGAGCAGATGGAAGGAAGGCGTAGCACGGAGTCGTACCGTTCAAACCGGAGACAAGTCCACTGTCGGCCTCTGGTCCGTGACACGGTCAAGCAAAGTTGTGTCCGGAATTCAGCGCGCCTTCGTTCCTGATGCTTCCTGAGTGCCCTGAGAGCCTCCGAGTGACCTCACCGCAGAGAGGGAGCGCCGGCGAGACGAGAGGAGACCGAGGGGACCAAGTCGAGTCGTCGTAGCTGTCGAGAGGCTGCTTCCCGGAAAGTGAAAGTCGAGACAATAGCTATAAGCGGCTATATACTTTAGCCGGGCTTCCAGATCGCCGTGCCTGTAGTATGATCTCTCGAGGTCGCCCTCTCGGTATCGCGGTCGCCGGACAGCAAGGCGTCAGTACGAGAGAGACTATGATTCGAGGTGAGAGAGGGCCTGGGGAGGGAAGGTGGTGGTGTGGAACAAGGACGGTCTGCGCCTGGCAGCTGCAGGATTCGAACGCAAGCATTCATTCAAGCCCACGGCTCCCCGGCCCGGGTTTGTCGGTACACTGCGCCAAGTGCCCAGTGGCAGGAACTTGGCGAATTGTTTGTTTGCAAGGCTAGCGCTTCCAAGCGGAAAGTAAGAGTATCGATTACTTCGAGATTAATATCCGCCTCTTGCTATGATTGTCGACAGTGAGATCGTGCGACAGAAATCCTACTTTTCCATACAAGCTCTCCAACAATGTGTCACCACAACCTCCCTCTCCTATATATACTACGACAAATGCGACGACGGTCCCGCCCGCGGTATGAGCCAGACGACAAGGTAACGTGCGTAACCAAGTACAGGATAGCAAGATACAGAGCGAATATGGAAAGCGATTAGACGAGACGTACGATAGGTTTTAGTTGAACGAGTGGCAGATTAGGATCGTATAGTGTAAAGTGGATCGCAACAATCCAAGAAGAGCTAACAGAGATCGGGTCGAAGATGGGAGAGCCTAACAAGTTCTTGGCGTGAAAGAAAGCTTGCACTCCTTCGTAGCGGGGTGCAGCACCTGTCATTCGTCATTAGTGACCGATCGGGAGGAGTGTAGAACATAAACTAACGAAGGCATCCTTGATCGCCATCGTCTGCTCATTTGTCTCGACAAGGTCGGCGGTAATGTCAAAGTTGACTGCGATCGCGCCGATGGCGATGCGCAAGACCATATGCGCCAGCTGCTGGCCACCACAGACGCGAGTCCCGACGCCGAAAGGCATGAGGTATTGAGACATTCTACGTGAATGATATGTCAGTACACCGCAGAACAGCATAATACCAGCGAGCTTACCTGGCCAACCTCTCCTCCTCACCAGCTACGCCGTCAACGGGGAGCCAGCGCTCCGGGAGGAACGTTTCCGGGCTGGGAAAGACCTCCGAGTCGCGGTGCATGCTCCAGGCTTGAGTGCCAACGACAGTACCGGGGGGTAGTGCGTAACCCATCATATCGAAGGAGTCGTCGATGGAGGAGGAGGGAGAGGGAACCACACGCTCAAGAAGGGAGGGGGCGGCGCCGTAGATCCTGAGCCCTACAGACGGTAAAGTGTCGATTATCAGCATCTTAGATGCCACGGTAAGAACGGTCTTACGTACCCTCCTTGATGAATGCGTTCAGGTAAGGCAGCTTGCACAAAGTAGCGAAGTCCGGGACCGACTTGCGGTCAGGCATGTACTCGTCGAGCTCGGCTTGGAGGTTGCGTGCAATGTCCTTGCGCCGAGTGAGTTCCCAGAAGAGGTACGATAGGGTCGTGGACGACGTGTCGCAACCAGCCACACTGCATTACCTATCAGCATATGGAGCCGCTACTTCGGAGACAGACGAGCTTACAGGTGACCCATACACTCGGAAACAATGTTCTGTACAAGCTTCTCGTGGGGAATGCCGGTGGCGCGGTGCTGGATCATGCGCTGGATCAAAGGGGTCTTACATTCCTTCTCGCCGATAACGGGAGCCGCCTGCATCTTCGCCTTGCTATCGTCAAGACGGCCACGAACGAACTTCGCACGAGTATCCTCAGTACTATTCAGGATTCAGGCACACTTCGAACACACCTCGGCCATGGTTTTGTCGGAGTTGCAAATCCGGCGCCAGGTCTCGTTCGGGATACGGGACACAAGGTTCCATGCCCACGTAGGAATGGCACTTCTCTGTTCCAATCACTCTCAGTACAAAATCACCGCGCAATGATTTCATCACACTTACCACAATGCCCCTGGTGGGGAAGTCGTACACGGCTTGTGAGAGGGGGTCCTGAATGCCGATCGCCCAGTTGTCCAAAGCACCAGGGCGGGAACCGAAGACAGTGACGGAAATGATGTCGACCATAAGGTGACGGAAGAGGTCGAGCGTTTCAACGGGCGTCTTGCCCTTCTTGTTCTCCAGGATCTACAAGATGGTCAGAGGCTGTATCGCCGATCGAGGAGCGAAGGGTGATTCACCTGAACGACCTTGATGACGGAGTCGTTCAGCTCCGGCTGAAACTGGGTGAGATGGGGTAGGTTGTAGTGAGGCGCGTAGGCCTTGCGGCGGGCTGAGTGTTGGGCGTGGGGAAGCGTCGTCATACTAGTGTTACATGATGCCGTTAGCGCTACAGTGTTCGCGTCTACAGCAAGAATGCACGCACGCATGGTCGTTATCATTCCTAGAGCCCATAAAGTTCCGTTAGCGTCGGGTGTATGAATCGAGGGGAAACCACTCACGTCAAAAGCGCCTTGTAGAACGAGCTCTTGTCGAACTTGTTGATACAGTAAACGCTCCTAGTCGTTGTGAAGTCGCAGAACACGACCTTGTTGGGCCCGACGCGGACGACGGGGCCGTAGCGGTCAAAGAGGGCCTGCACAGTCATGCATTGCTGCAGACGTGCGACGTGCGTCGTCAACCAGAAGTCGGAGACGGCCGCATACCAAGGACCTGGGATAGCGGCTAGAGGAGAGAAGTAGAGGTTGTAGATCAGGGTAGCGCAGAGGTAGAGGGCGGCGGCGGATAGCGCGAGGAGAGCGACAGAGGAGGGGCTGGGGTAGAGAAGGTCGGAGAGGTTCGCAGAGAGGACGGAGGCGGAGGTGGTAGAGGACATCTTGGTATGTTCGGTTGTGAAGGTTGAAAGTGAGCCGAAGAAAGGTGGTCAAATGCGGCGGATCGTAAGAAACGCGAGGAGGCAAGTTGCTGGATGGCGGTCGTCGGGGACGCGGGTTCCCTGCTGATCGCTGCGGGAGGGAGGAGGGATCGGGTGGGAGAGAGGAAGAAGGGGACGCGTTGGGGGAGACGGGAGAAGAGATGGGATTATATATGTCGGGCGGTGGGCGCATTCGCACTCCGGTGCGTGAACGTGAAGAGGCCTTCCTGCTGCACCCCCATACCACGGCCCGGCCGAGAATGGAGGAGCACATGCCATATCGGGACGACGTGCTCGAGAAGGAGGTGTCGAGTTGACAGACGAACGGCCCAATCGCAGCCGGGCATCAACCACAGACGCACGGCTCTGCGGACTGAGTGGCCGGCCGGGGCGTGCGCCTCCGCCACCGTCGTCGCCTCCGGCCGCTCGGAGTGCTGGGCATGCATTGCACAGGCGTGAACGAGCACGCACAGTGCTTCGCGCCCCAGACAGCGCCGCCAAGTCGAAGAGCGGCGGATCCCAGCTGCACTCATGTCTCCATCGACAGAGGATATTGCCCTCGTGCCTCACCCGTCCCGCAAACAGCGGGCCCGCACAGACGGTCCTGTCATTGCCTATCTCGCGCATCCCGCGACGTCAGTGCACAATCGAGTGATCCCGAATGTCGATCGAGCTTACCGTACATCCAATTCGCCCGAGCAAAGTCAACGGTACGTTTATGTGCCATACCCAGCACTTGTCGGCATTGTTCCGAGAATGCCAGGAACATCCACCGCTGTGCGGCCTCTTTGCTTCTCCCCTCGCCAGGAACATGGCCATTGCCCTATGAATCAGTCGATGCCCCAGGCCTGGCAGTCCGGGCTGATCTCTACCGACCCGCCTCGAGGCCAGCTGGCTTCTTCCCCCAACGGATCGTCGCCAGAAGACCTGAACATGAGCTCATCGTATACATACCGCTTGCTGTTGCGCTCATAACGGCCGCTTGAGGGCCCGCCATTGGTACCGATAGTGAGCCTGACAGACCGTCTACTCTAGAAAGATAGGTCAGTCAACGACCTGATGGTGCTGTCTCGGAGAGATATTCAACCGATAGGACGCGTGTTAGTAAACTGGCATACCCATCCGCTCTCTATCGAACGCCGCCTCGTGCGTGTCGCCTGGACGTAGGTCAATTCGGAAGCGCGTAGTGCATACCGAGCTCCGGCCAGATGTCTCTGACAGCGCGTCCGACGTCAGGATCGGTGGCGGGGCCGCCCTATGGCTATATTGCGCTCACCCGTGAACGCATCCTACGGCTCCGCCGACGTCATAGAGCACTAGCTCGCCACCCAGGCTCGCGTCGAGAACGCTGAGAGCAGGCTCGGGAACGCTGACGATGATAGATTGGTGGGCACGAGGCTTATGCGGCATACGTGATTAAACTCACTGTTCATTGCTGCCCGATGAGAAGGGAACACAGCTTGACGGCGCCGGTGGAAGACGCTGTACGGGGTCAGTAGACGCGAAGTACGCCGGAGGTTTACATCCAGACGCTCGGCGAGTAGCGCAAGACGCCGCGAGAGGCGCGCATACACACGAGGCGACTGACCGCTCATCGCTATCCGGCTCAACCAGCTAGCCTTGACGGTTGCTAGCGCACGGGAGCAGAGCGCATGAAACAGATGCGCCCCGCCCCGACGTCGGGGCCACACATTGTGCCACAGTGAATGCAGGCGTGCGAACGCAGTGACTCATCATGCGGGGAACGCGGCGGGCATGGACGTATGGAGAGTTGGAGTGGGCTGAACCGACGCCGACGCCCGTCCGATGTCGGTGCCTCGGTGAATATCGTCGATCGCGACAGGAAGAAGACGGCACCCGCGTCCCGAGGACTGGAAAAATCGAACGTCGTGAGGAGGTTGGGCGAGCCGCCGGTAGAAACCGAATGTATGCGGAAGAGGGTGAGTCGCCGGAGTCGCCTCACGATTCTGAAAGGGAAGCTGGGGTCGTGGGCGTGCCCTAAGCTAGTAGGACGAGTGTCAACGGGAGGAGCACGTTGGTGGCCGCAAAGTCCGCAGCGGCAAAAAAACTGCGCCTCGCGCATCCGTGCTCCCATGCCACACCCCACATCTCGGCTATGGGCTGAAGTTGCACGGATGAGGCCCGAAAGAAGCGTGCCCGGACGCGTCGGACGTCGTCCATTCGGAAAGGACCTCGAAACGCGCGACCGCCCCCGAGCTCAGCACCCTCGGATGCGTGCCGGGAGCACGTCCTGGGGAGCGAACGAGGCACCCTTCCTGCCAACCATAGCGTTAGGCTCATGGATTCCCGGGTCTAGGAGAGACGTACATGGGAAAGCCGCGGCTCTAAGAAGCTTTGAAGGTGCTATTGAGGCATGAGTGAAGATCCCGGTCAGACTTCGTGGGCCGCGAGGCGAAAGGTTTACTTTACCCCTTCAATGGGGCGTCCGTCCGGGCTGTTGCGATGAATAGCGGCTTTCTTTGCCGTAAGCCAAGGTGTCGATATTTGCGAGTAGTCAATCAAACAAGCGTTGTGGTCGATCGTAGCCCCTACCGACGCTCAGGTCGCGAATATGGTCGTCAGCAGAGAGGTGCGCAGAGCGAATAAGGGAAGTTGCCGTGCCATGTGAGCACGCAGGATGGGTCCGAAGTACGTTCAGATGTTACAGTAGCTTCTAGCAGCGGCGGGGATACGGTCTACTCCGCGTGCCTCCGCGGGATGGCTCCAAGGTAGTTTTACATCGAGAGTATGGTGTGTTTCAGTTCTAGGAAAGCATTCGAAATCTCGATGGCCAAGGAGACGGAGAAGACTGTCGCGGTGGTGGTCTGGCAATCCACGATATCCGGTGAGTATCACGGCAGAGATAAGATAAGATTCAGCACTCCACACGATCGCGATCTGCCCAAGTAAGAGGTACAGTACGACGCGGGACTCTGCTTCAACAAGTTCGTGCTACACTGGCATCGCTGACCGCCCAATACCGCCCTACAACCTACCGCGAACACACGCAACATACTCAATGGCCAGTGCGGAAGGATCTACAGCGGTCGAGCCGACCCCGCCGGTGGAGGTACTCTACTGCCAAGGTACATAACCCGCACGGTCCCCTCCGGCTAATCTGCGCGCAATCTCACCTCACGCGCATCCGGTCACAGTCTGCTCTTTCCCGGTTGAGTACTGCGAGTTCGGGTCCAGCTTGACAAGATGCAAGGAATGGCTGCAGAAGACCGACCAGGCCCTGTACGACAGGTTCTACTCCGAAGGTGCGTTTCCTGCCCCCGATGCATTTACTCGGCATTGTTGGCTGATTGTTTGTGGATGCGGCCGCGGTACTGTTGGGTAGAGGCGCTCCAGGCGAAGATTGGAACTCTCAGCTTGGAGGCGCAAGAGAAGCTGGAAAAGGACACCGCAAAGAAGGAGGCAAAGGCGGAGGCCAAGGCTGAGACGGCGCTCAAGAAGAAGATGGTGCGTTCGCTCTTGCTGTTCTGTGCTGGACGATATTCTGACATCA
This sequence comes from Trametes polyzona, assembly GCA_022606195.1. Taxonomy (NCBI): domain Eukaryota; kingdom Fungi; phylum Basidiomycota; class Agaricomycetes; order Polyporales; family Polyporaceae; genus Trametes; species Trametes polyzona. The sequence goes on along the minus strand of JABYQF010000002.1, from coordinate 2,921,039 downwards.
CTGAAACTGCATGAAAGGCATCACAAGTCCGTTGCATCTCCCTACCGTGCCTCTCGCTGAAGCTGACCGGCCGTTGTAGGTCACGATCAAACGGATAGAGCGGAATAAGCGCAAGCACGTTACCGCCATCCACGGGCTCGAGAATTTCGGTGCGCTCTCTCCAAACTCGCACCTGCAAAACTACGGGTACTCATCACGTACATGCGAACAGACGTCGATTTGAAGAAGGCTGCCAAGTTCTTCGCACAAAAGTTCGCAACGGGCGCGTCGGTGACGAAGAACCCGCAGGGGTTGGACGAGATCGTCGTCCAGGGCGACGTCAGCGGCGAGATCGTCGAGATGATCGAGGACGGCGTCGGGCTCCTGAAGGGTGTCCCGAAGGAGAATGTAGTGGAGGTCGAGGAGAAGAGCAAGAAGAAGGGCGGAGGCGACTGAACAAGAGAGCGTTCGACCCCGGGGGAATGTACGAGTCGCACGAATGGCGGACGGCAAGACGGAGTGTAGCATATGGTGCGTCCCCATGCCCCCGCGCACCACGCGTACGTTCTCTTCCGTGGCTTACGCACGTTTGCTGTAGTATCTTAGCAGTCGAAGACGAATCCATGAATCCACATGGAGTGTTCTCCTGGCAAGTCTGTTCATCAATGCATAGTGTTGGAGTGCATACTAGTGCGGATGGTTTGGCATTGGGGTTCGAGCCTCCCGAGCTGTATTTCGTGCCTCGTTCCAGTACCTACATGCTACCTCTGCTGCTGTGAGCGACCTCGGGCACAGCTAAGAACGTCCTCGGGGGCCAGAGGTGATGCGTCTCTCAATGTGGCAAGAAGCAGGAACGAGTGTATTCGGTGGGCGATACAGGAGTGTGAAGGGTACAGGAATGATTCGGGATACAGCGGATGCGAGTGAGATGTAGGATAAAGGGACGTGAGGGGACTAGGCGGGTGAGGGAGTATACGAGCGATACAGTAAGCATAAATAGACAAATAACGTAGGGTCGCAGCCCATCCCGGGAGCACGCAGAGCCAAAGGAAATAGAACAACTGGGAAGCCTGGGAAGTAGGAGCGGACCAGGAGAGCTGGTGTTACGGAATGCGGTAGTACCCGCAGTCTAGCCGATCATGATTTCAATGTCTGCCTGAAATACTGCCAGGTTGCCCTGGCTGTTCGACAGACGCTTCAAGATCAGGCGAGAGCTCGAGGGAGTCTGCTTCAGCTCCCAAGAGCCATTCTCCTTGGAAGCTGAGGCAGAGTAGTGCGCGTGCCTCGCTTGCTGGAGTATGCCTTTAGTATGGCGTAAACGGGCCATACGCGATCACGTGATATGCTCACCGCGAAGAAGGCGTTGTAGAATGCGACAATCTTAGAGGCCAATTGTGCTCGGGTGATCGAGATTCCATTCACTACGATAGGTATCGACCGCGAAGGACTTAAATGACGATACCCGGGCCACTAAAGGAGCGCTCAGTTCGTGCATACTGATGAGAGGGTCGGATGAGAGCATACAGCGATGAGCACTTGAATCGATTCCTGACCGGGTGCGTGGAACACCGGTTCATTGGCGGCGGCGATACTCCTGCAGGGATCCGAAGCAATATTCGCGAAGGAAACGCCTTCCCTGCCGTCGGGAGTGCGAAAGTCGACCCACGTGGGGTTGAGCCGGGGCAGATGCTGTCCGGGCGATGGCGTCAGGGGTGCCGTTGGCACGATGATGGGCCGTGCAGTTGGACGTTGCGTGTTCTGAAGCCCTGGAACGGCATTGGAAAGTGCCGAGTACTGCGAGAGCGGGACGTGCGCCGGGTGCAGACTGTACGATATTGTTGACATTGAGGCCGTTCGAGTATTCAGCGGAGAAGACAGTGCAGGTGAGTTCGGAGTGCCCAAGACGAGATGAGAAGATGGATCGGACGTACACGACATATATACCACCCCTCCTCTACGCCCTACGTCGAGAGAGTACCTGAGGTCAAAGCCACAAAGATTGCAGCCATGGCGGATACGACAGAGTGCAAAGCGGGCGGGCGGTGCTCATCCAAGCGACGACAATAGCGCGGGCAGCAAGGTCCGGAGCAGCAAAGCGGACTCGCCTTCGACGGGGCGCAGACCATAGGGCGGGCGTATGGGCGCACCAAAGAGTATGTGGAGGGATCGAAAGGGCACAATCAGCCGTGACGCTTGGTTCCCGTTTGCCGCGGCCACACCGACGTCACCCGCCATAAGCCGTCACGGGTCAAAGCTGAGTACAGCCGCATGTTTCATGGCAGAAGCCGGACGGTTACTAGAGAGACGCAAGCAAGGTATAAATGAGCCGTTTGTTCGACTAGTAACGGGCGAAAGCTTGCTTACAATGCGCTAGTAGTCGCTTTCAGCCACGTACGCCCTTCGCCTCGTGGAGACGTGCGCGGGAACCGCCTGCCCCCGAGGGGGAACAATGCAAGGAACGTGGTCCGAGTCGGGATCGCGGGGAACGAATCTGTCCTTGCATTTGACCTTGGCTGTGCTTTCTTTCCGCGGAGGATTTTCTAACCGCCGTGCAGGCCAAAGCTCTCCAGGCACGGTATCCAAGGGCAAAGCGGAGGAGTGAAGCAAAGCGCAAAGGGCGTTCGACGTCCTGAGCGAGTCCGGGTCGCTCGCGACGGTAAGTAGCAGAAGGCTACCAGATAGGCGCCCATGATGTTCTGTGATACTCGGTCACATGACAAGGTAATCCAGGCGCCCATGGCTGAGTCGACGTCCGTGACCTGGCTCGCGACAACTACTTAGTACCCATCCTGTATCGGAGGGTATATGGTTCTGGTATAACTCTGATTAGCCGCACCTACTGGCCCAACGATATTGCTGATATTATATAATCGTTCTAAGGCCCCCACTGTGCGTCAGACAACTTCACTGAAGCCGCCACCTGTGCGGACAACATACGGGTCTAGGACGATCTCAGCAACAGTCGGATGTTGTGTATTCAAACATGGCCCCAAGTGAGCTCACCTGCACACTCAGAGCTGATGCCACTGGAATAGCGACGTCAGCCCATTTCCGACAAAGGCGTGGCCTTAGACATGCATGCAGGACGTTTGAGGGCTCCGACCAAATGTAGCACCCACAAAGCTAACGGGTGCCGCGGCACGGTGGGTACCCTTGTCTGAGGTTATGGTCTGCCAATACCGCTCGATGCCTCATCTTGCCTCGGTATCGGTGGGCTAAACCTAAGACATGCTCGACTTATCTCACCTAAGGACCTGCCTCGATCTCAGCCTGAGCATTGTGTCCCTTGACAGCCGGAGTCTACTCGCATTCCACATGAAAAGTGGTACTGATTCGCCTGCTGAGTGACCGTCTCTAGATGGCGAACGTACCCCCGTCTATCAGGATCTGCTCCGACTCTCGCAGCATCCTCTATACTCGGGCTATCTAGGTCACTTGTGAGTGCGTCATCTGGCAAACTGACACCTGCAATGGAAGTTATAACGACAGGCATGCACCTAGGCTCTGCTTCCCATTTCGCCGAACTTCTCTGCTGTCATCATCAAGCCACAGTACCCACCATCGCGTACGTATAGTTCATTTGGATTCCTGATATATCCGCTCAACCCCTCACGATATGGTCACCAGGCATGCTTCTAACGTGCTGCGGTGGTGAGATGATCAATGTCGAGGGCGAAGGACCGGCCGTTCAATTGCGAAGTGTTCTACTTCGCCATCTCCGCTGGTCACAATGCGCACAAGGTGGACACCTCCTGCTTACCGCAGTGACAGAGAATATCGCGATACCGCCGCGTTGCGTGCTGCGGTAGCGCTTGAACCTCTTTAAAAGGGGAACGTCCATGGGCTCCTCTCCCCATCACCATGGCACATCTGCCTTTCCTCTCCCCGCACTGGGTTGCTGTCATCCAACGACAGTAGAGGGGGTTGCTCAACGCATACCGGACCAGTGCGTCGTACACGAGGGAGTTTCATATCCCACCTAGGTCTCTCTTCTGACCCGGCTTCTCCTGACCAGTGTCCCCACCTCTGTGATCATTCAGAGCGGCCGGCAGATCGTCCAACCTCGCGCGCACCTTGCCTCTGTCGGTGAGCCCTTACGCAAATGTTGCCCCGCAATCGCTCAGCTAACGACCTTTGTCTTGCATTCTTGATCTTCATCTTCATCTTCGACCGCGCCCCTCGTTTCTGCGTTTGTCGTGCTCTTCGAGTAGTTTGGTACCATCACAGTGTGTATATGTAGAAAACCCAAGATATATGACATGTCGTTGTAGCATTGGTCTTTTTTTTTTTTTTTTTTTTTTGAATCTAGGATATATTGCCATACGCTAGGGTATCGGGCGAGCAGTGCTAGTACAACCGTCTGCAGGAAGTGGTACCGGTTTTCGTGAGTCCGGAGAACACTGTGTAGTCTACGCGGCGTGAGCCGCCTGTGTCCCTGGTCCAGAGATCGTAGTGGTAGCATTGGTCGTCTGGTGGCATGACGGTCTAAGCGTGAGAATCCTTCATCCATAACATGCCCGCAATAACGCGCGACAGAGAAATGGACATCAATTCTGGATTATATATATATAATGCGAGTAACGATGCATGTGTGAACCCGGACCAGCTTCAAGCCTTCCCGAGGCTAGGCATGGTAGGATCGCAATCGCGGGAACCAGGGAAATGCCCTTGTTCCGCGCCTGCATCACATTGCATTGGTCACGCCAGGAGGCGACCACGCTCTGCTTGCCAGCAACTACCGCAGCCCTTGGAGGAAGACCTCTCAGTTCAAGGGCCCTATCACTTACCACCTCTTTAGAGGCCTGCTCTACTATCAGATAACCAGCCGAGACTCGAGATGCACGGGTCTCGTGACCGCGTCGTGACGCGTCGGTGGCGACGCGTCTCGGTGAGGCCGCTCACCCACTCGCGCCTCTCCGCGACCGCAATTCCGATGTTATCGGAGGGGATAAGAATACATGTTTCTCTACATGAGATATGCTGCAGGTGTTGCCGTACTCATGCCTTTGCGATGACTATCAAGTGTGCTGCAGTAGGTTGGTGATGCTCACGGTGCCGGCATGGCAGGCCTTCTACCCTGGCTGCATACGCTACTGTGGTGGCTCAATGAAAGTGTGCCTCTGTGTAAGTTTTGACTGTTATTGGATCTGATATGACCTCACGCACGCCAGCTGCGGCTCTCTGAACGTAGAAGTCGCTGCAGCACGTTCGCGATGCATCGTATCCTTCCGCACTCATCCCCCATCATAGACACATGCAATATCACGATGAGCCGCAGTACTTACCGTAGCTTAACGTAACTCAAGGAAGTCCCGCTGCAGCCTCCCATAAGCTCTTGCTGCAGTCAGAGCATGGTTCCGCTACAGTAACTGCGGCAACGTTGACATCAGCATATATACCGCTCGCAAATTGCAGAGACTCTCCATTCTCTCAACGACCACTCCCTTCTCTGACTTTCCTCCATGTACTCTATGCCCTCTCCTTTCTACTCCAAGCCGTTCGCGGCGCATGCGCGTGCTTGGATACAATGGTACGTCGCAACAGGCGACCCTCAACTGTCTCGGAGCATAGGCGCATGCTGACTGCGTACCCGCATACACGCCCCCCTCATCGCCCACATACAGAGCATCCCGGTTCCTAGGCTCGCCATCGACCAACGACTTGCCGCGAGTAGCCGCGCGGGGCCGTTGGACGAAGGCGATAGACGTATCCGAGTCCTCCGTGAGTGCACACCTTTACATCGAGGCGACGAGCGAGAACTTACCGTGAATTCCTCGCAACTCGGACTGAAATCCTTGGTTCGACACTTCGAGGGAGGTTAGATAGCAGCCGTCGCGTTCGGTCCCTCTTGTCTGCATAAAATGTATTAAACCACGTCGTAGAACTCTGCTCGATCATGAATCAGTTCGGATATACATATACATACTCGAGCCGTGCCGGAGGGGCACCCCTTGAAGCCCTTGCCTTCGAGCCATCAAGTTCGAGCGCACACATGGGGTATGACGCGAAACGATGCATGAATTCGAAGCGCTGCACCGGTATTAGACTATACTACAGGATGGTCAAGAGAGGGATACAGTGGACATGCATCGCCGGAAGCGTGTAATCTGTTTGTACGTATCTACGTACGCGCCCGATAGAGCGGCGCAGGTGTTTGTGTGGTGTGATGTAAGAGGTAAAGAGGAGAAGTGTAGCGAAACGATGATGTATGGATGGGGAGAGAGAGAGGGCACTATGTGTGTGTTGCTGTAGTAGAGGTAGCGGCACGACATTGGGGGAATAAGTTAGAACGCGGAAGTTCTATGATGAATCTAGCGAGATGAGAGAGACGGATGATGGATAGCGTGCGTGGAGAGCGCAGGAATGTGCGATGAGGAGAGGAACGAAATGTTCGTGTCGTGATGGAGAGAGAGACCTCGGCAACCATGACCCCAGGAACGAAACGAGGAAGAGCGGAAACGGGGGAGGTGAAAGTGAAGAAGGAAGGTGATTACGCGGCCGCACGCTTTGAGCGCGCACGGATCGCACGACCGTAGCGGTAGAATAGGAAGGGGATGGGGATCTGCGCAAGAGTCGGTCAGCTCGGTTGCGTGAAAATGAGGGAAGGGAGAACGTACCATAGCAGCGGAGATGAAGGCCCATGTTGATGCTGCCCAGCCGTTACCGAGGTTGTGGTACATAGCGGTGATGAACAGGGGCATAGCAGCACCAGAGCCGGAACGGATGACGGTCTTAGCAGCAAGCGCAGACGCGACGTATCCGGGGAAGGCGTCGATCAGGTAGGCGTTGGCGGAGAAATAGATGATAACCACTGCAAGCAGACAATGAGCGACTGCGAAAGAGACCAATATAAGAAGATACTTACTGCCGAAGCCGAAGGGGATACCGGAGGAGACAGGGCCAACCCAGTTACCGCCGCCAGGCATGACGGCAGGAGGACTCGTCCAACCGAAGATGAAGAGCGAGATGGGGACAAACCAGCAACCGATCATCATACCCGGTAGACGATCCTCAGGGTCTGCGCGGCCGCCCTTTTCAGCGGCGCGGCGAAGGTAGTCGCGCTCAATGCGGGGCGTGACGAAGATCGCAAGCGCAACACCGATGAGGACGGAGCAGAAGGTGACGCCGACCATACCATCGTTCCAGGCGTAGTTCTCGCCGAAGACGACTGGGTACGAGAAGAAGAAGGCGTAGAGCAGACCGTAGATGAGGGCGATGTACATGCTCATGAGGAGCAGAATGGGCTCGGTCACGATCATTTCTGCATTGTAGGGTTAGTATCTTTGAGGTGCCAAATAATGGTGCTTTGACTCACGGAAAGGACGGAGGAGCGTCTCGGTGATGATCTGGGTGAGCGAAGCCTTGAACAACTCCTGCTCGGTGGTGATGGTGGTATCGCCAGTAGTTTCACGCAGCATCTGAGCACGCTTGCGGAGGAGTACGGGTGCGAAGGTCTCGGGGATGGTCATCGTGAATGCCGTAACGACACCCGCAAAGATCATGTTGACCCAGAGAATCCATCGCCAGCCGACAGTTTCGCCGACGAAGCCACCAACAATGGGACCAAGGACGGGGCCGCCGTAAGGCGCAGCAGCGAACAGGGCGATGGCCAAACCACGCTCGTTGTTATCCCAAACGTCGGAGATCGTGCCACCTGCGAGTGTGAGGGGTGCAGACGCGAAGATACCGCAGAAGAATCGACAGATCAGGAGCGTCTGAATGTTTTTGGCCACAGCGCAGGGTATGTTGAAGATGACGTAGATGACGCTGGGGATGATCCAAATTGGTCGCCGACCGTAAAGTTCGCTCTGAAAAGTTGTGAGCATAGATCAATATAAGTGCCAACGTTTCGACTTACTAGGGGTGACCAGGCAAGGGGGCCGATACCGAAGCCGACGACCATGAGCGATACGCTCAAAGCCGTGACGACCTCGCCGACATGGAATTCGTGCTCAATGTCGCGGAAGTCACCAGTGATGACGGCACTGGCGAACGCGACCTGGACGACGGCAATGGCACAAACGGCAGTGATGTCTGCATGCGAGAGTTAGTCAAGAGAATGATGGGGGCATCAAGGACGCAGTGACTTACACCACCGGTAGAGTGTGGACCAATTTCGAGGATCCTCGGGATCGTTCTCCTTCCATGTTACCAACTTCATTTGCTTGAGCTCGCGCGCCTTCTCCGGGTCCGCGAGCGCTTGAGGAAGCCGGTAGACATGAGAGGGTACAGGCCGCAGCGCGAGGTCTGCGGGCATGAAACCCGTCTCTGAGATGGCACGGTACTCATCGGTGAAGCCACCGCGAGCGAGATCGGTGGTGCCGAAAGGGAAAGACAGATCGGGGCGGTTGTCATTGTGGGATTCGTGTGTCCGTGTCCTCGTAAGGGTGAGGTCGCGGTCGCCGCGAGTGCTGTCTGTGAAGGTGATGTGGCCTGGGCGGGGCTCCTCCGCATGCTTCTCGTGCTTGTGGTGAGAAGCAGCGTGGGCCTCGTCGGGGATGGCGATGGTGGATGTTTCGCTGTGAGGCATGGAGGGAGAGGCCATTAGGGTCGTAAGCGGAATGGAGGAAGGGGGGGAGGGGAGGAGAGAGGGACGGGCTGGGGGATAGGGGACGTGAACTCGGTCGAGGCGGCATTGGAGCGGGTTATATACCAACGCGGGCGGAGTGGTACGGATGACGGAAAGAAATGTTCATTCGTGCGTTCCCGACCATGGCAGTCTCGTATCAGACAGGCGCCGGCGGACGACGAGCCTGGCGCGTTCTCGCGCCGTTGTCCGCCGGCTGGCTACGACCGACCGGCCGTGACGGTCGAAAACCGCGACCGTCTCCCAGATATGGTCGACGACCGAGCGTCCAGGTCCGCGAGGGCTCCGAAGCCTTGCCTGGGTTCCGTCTGGTTCCGCGCGGGCTCGAGAGGCTGAGCCCGCTCCTCACTGACAGGGGCCTGCCTCGCCCTGCAGCCGACGCCCATGACGAGCACCAAGCCGCACGCCGTGCTAGGGGTGTCCGATGCCGCTCCATGCAGAACCGCTAAGAGAGACTAGAAGGCGAGACGGAGAGGAGTGCAGTGGGCGAGTGGTCCACAGTCTCCAGTCCGGCGACGCCCACCAAGCGCCCGCGGGATGAGCCCCGGGCACTTCCGGAGCCGCCCTCCCAAATGCGGTAAGTATCTTTGTGCCGTCGACGGTGCATCGCTCCTCCCGACACGTGCGGCACGCAACGCTCCTTCTCTCGACATCCGCGGTTCACCGTGCCCGCCATCGTCTTTTCCCCTGCAAGCTCACTTTCAGTGCATTTACACTCCCCTTGTGCCTCTCGTGCAAACTCGGAGATGCATACGATGACTCGCACGCTATCCTCACGCCACGGCCATTTTCCGGAACCCTGATACCTGATGGTGCGCGGTCCAAAGGTACGCTCGCGCCCTCGGGCGTCACGCCATTCCATGCGTTACTCCCAAACCGAAGGCCGAATAAACCCTATCGTCTTCGGGATCGCCGCCGGCCAAGCACTAGGCCCAGAACAGCGTTCCGTCGTGGAAAGCTGTGCAGCGCGGAACGCAGAGCAGAGACGCGGAATCTGCTTCCGCTGCGCTGCGCGCAATTCCGAAGCTGCGCGGTGCGACCGTTCTCGCTGCCACGCGTTCCGCGTCAGTGCCAGGTCTCCGGGTTCGGTGCCTTCTGCTGTGCTGCTGCTGTCGCCAGCCGCGCCTGAGAACCCCGATTATCTCGCGATCGGCGACCTCATACCACTGTGGCACACAACTTCACCCGGGTGCGCAGCGCGAAGCTAGAATTGAGGAGGGACCGGAGGATATATATTCTCGGTGCGAAGCACCCCATCGTTCTACACAAGCCCGAAACCGCATCTGCTCTCCGTCCGTACGACCGGCCGACATCATCTCCGTCGACCGCTCAGTTTTCCTGACCATGCCCGACCTTCCAATCTGCCAACCCGCCGACAGCGCGGCGTTCCATCCATGAGAAATCTGTATGTAATAGATGCGTTCTGTTACGGCTTGAACGCGTTCCACGCTTCGTTCAGGGCCCCGAAGACGCCGTTCGCAATCATTCGCTGCTCGACGGTCGTGTTGCGCACGTTCAGCTGTATCATGCGCAATCTACATCAGCCATCTTGCTCCAGCTCGAGCGGAAACCGTGCGGGTATGCGCTTATGAGCGAATGGGCCGGCCTTAGACACGCCAAGCTCGCCCTATACCCTACGCCCTCCCGCGAGGCACCGCAAAAAAGTCGGCCATCGAGCCCATAACCAGCTCATCCAGCGCGAGACGCGGACAGCAACCGCATGAAACGATAGAGACCGGAGGAACTCACCTTATCCGGATGCACCTTTGCGATCGCCTTCGTGTACCTGATCTTCACCTGCGAGGGCGACACGAGCTCGTGTATGCCAACCTTCTGCCACCCGAGCTCGGGCCAGAGGACGGTGTCGAGGCTCGCGATCAGCGCCCGCAGGTTCGTCTCCTTGCCTGCCTTCCATGCTGCTAGTCGCGCCTCCACGGAATCCTTGAGCTCGTGCCGCGCCTGATCCTCCGCCTCCGCTGCCTCGTTCGCCTCCCGTACCCTGTTCAATGCCTCTGACGGCGGAGTTGGCACACGCGCCTTCGGCTTTGGCTTCGGGGCCGGAGCAGGCTTAGGCTTCGACGTCGTCGTTTGCGGCCTCGTAGCAGACGATGCGGCGGCGGTGCCCGTCTCCGCGTCCGTGTTGAGCATGCGACGGCACCGACCGATACCACGGACGGCCTCCGAGCGCGCCTTGCCCGCAAAGTCCGCGCCGGCGATAGCCTCCCAGTCCTGCTTCGCAGCGTCCCACTTCTCGCGCCCCTCATACGCCTCCGCGCGCCTGCGCCACGCCTTGACGAGCCCATCGGCAAGGTCAACGCCCGCACCGTCCTCCTCGCGCACGACGCGCGCCTCCCGCGCAGGATGGTACCCGGGGCCAATCAGACTGATCACCGCCGTGCAGTCCTCGATCGCCCCGGGGTGGTCTCCGGTCTTCAGGCGCGTGAGCGCGCGGTTGTTGAGGAGGGGCACGAGGAGGAGGTGCGACGCAGGGAGCGCGCTGATCGCCGCCGAGTACAGGCTCTCCGCTTCCGCGTACTGCCCGAGCTTGAACTTCTCGGTCCCTGCGGCCTTGTGCTTCGCGGACTCGGCGATCGCGGCCGGGGAGGCGGAGACGGTCTGCCGCTGCACGACCGGTACGGGCGAGGGGGCGCGTGCGGAGACGGCGGCGGCGGGGGAGGGAGAGGGGCGCTGGGATGGGGCTGCGGGGGAGGATGCGGCGGGGCTTTCGGCTTGTCCGCGAGAAGGGCCTTTGCGACGGAATGGAGATACATAGACCGATGGAGGATCGTCCGAGAAGAGATTCCCAACCTTGAGTCGTGAAGCAGGACTTTCGGAGGGAGCTTGCTCCTGGCCTCGTGGCGGGGACTTCTGTTGCTGAGCTTGCGCACGTCTTGGTGGTGGGGGAACATCGTCGTCATCGTCTTTGAAGCCACCGCCTCGACGAGGGGGTTCGGAGGCATGTTCGTCTTCACTCGCATCCTGCATCCACTTCGGTCGCCCGTTCTTCCGTGCGTTGTCTCCAGGAGATTGTCTTGACGGCCCGGCACCGCTAGCAGCAGCACGTTCTTCGTAAGCGCGTTGCACCCTCTCTTTCCCTTCTTTCCAAAACGCGTTCGCACGGTTGAACAAGTTCAAACCGACCTCACTCGCCTGCGCAAGTAGCTTATCGGCTTGCTCCTGTATGTTCTTCTGAGTATCCGAGGAGGGTCCTCCGTCCCGGGCCGCACGCTCCCGCGCAGGCCGTTGAGCTTGTGGTGAGGGCCGCGTCGCCGTACGTTGCGGTCGCCGAACAGGGGTCTCCTCCTCATCGGAGCCGTAGTATCGCTCATGACCAGGCTCCCTCTGTGGCCTGCGGCGAGAGTCCTCCTGCCTCTCGGGGCCCGGGGAGGAAGACGCGGCACCATTGGAAAGCAGCATGTCAAGGGCTGCCTGCACATCCAACCCCGTATCCGTGGCCGCGAGGGCCACGCGGGCTTGCTGTAATGAGAAGCCCATCTCGACGATCTGGCCTAGGATATGTGGAGGAGGGGATACAGCTCGAGATCGCTGTCCAGACTGGGGAGGTTGTGGTGACGGTGTGTTACGCGCAGACTGCCTCTAAAGAAACCATTAGTCCACGGTTCCGCGCGCAAGCGAATCGTCAGGACTTACAGCGGTCAATTGTTCCACCGGCTTGCCCAAATCTCCAAGGATGTCATCCTCATCGGCAGAGTGGTTTCCGAGCAGCCCGTCCTCGCGGTCACCAAAGTCGAAGTCTCCTGGTGTGTCTGACCGTGGAGGTGCAGGGGAAGAAGATTGTCGCGGCGCGGAAGGCGGGGCGAAGTCGTCGATGCCGAGAAGATCGTCGAACTGAGAAGCAGCGGCGTTCTTCTGGCCCGACGCGCCTGCGGGTTGGGAAGAGAACTCCCCGAAACCCCAATCATCCTCGGGCGGCGGTGCAGACTGTATGGCCTTCAGAGGCGCGGCTTTGGGAGCAGAGGCGGACGAGGATGATGAGGTGAAGGCGCCAAATCCGAGATCATCCAGTGGATCATGGCTAGCTGAGGGCGCACGGGTGCTCGCGGTGGTAGCCCCCAGTGCATCCAACCCGGCCCATGCAGACGATGCGGATGCAGGCCCAGTGGTCTGCTGTTGCTGCTGCTGCGCGCGTTCGCGACGTTCCTTTTCCGCGAGTGCCGCGCGCTGTGCCATCGTTAGATTGGTGGTATTGGCAGACTGAGTGGAGAAGCCAGATAGCAGGTTGCTGAACGCATCTCCCCCGTTTAGTGCGGTACCCGTGCTTGCGGCCTTCTGCATCGGTTTGGCCGCGACGTTTGAGCCGAGCGCGGGGGATTGCGCGGGAGTACCAGAACGCGAGCCGACTGTAGAGGACGAACCTGCCGCGGCGAGCATGGAGAAGACATCGTTCTGCGGTTTACGAGGTGCATTCGGTGCTGGAGCAGCGGAAGCCAAGGCACCAAGCTTGCGAGGGGGCTCCGCAGGTTTGGACACGCCCGTCGAGTTCCAGAGATCAGAGAAGGCGTCGGACATGGTGTGCGCTGCTGCGAGGTAGGCCGGCTACCAATCCGGTGTATGTATAGTTCGTGGACGTGAGTGAGTCTGGTCGTGTTCTGCCTCTAGCCAGGCCAGCGCCCCAATCTCGTCTATCTCAGTCGTTTGTGCTGGGCCAGATAGGTTGGCAAGAGAGACGAGAGGCGGACGAGAGAGACGGCAAGGTCGAGCTGATCCCGACAGGTGCGCAAGCCGCGACTGCTTGATTCCCGTCGGAGGCGCTCAGTTACCCGATATGGGCCTGGACCGCCTTCCGCCGGCCTGGGAGAGATCGGGCCGCCCGTCCCGGTTGCGCGGGAATTGTCGGGGCAGCGCGTTACGGGCGTCTATTGGCCCCGCCGTTCTGCCACTGCGAGGGAGAGTGCTTTGGCTGCAGCCACCGTCGTCCGCATGAGGAGCCTTCCCTCTGTCCGCTCCGTCTCAAAACGCGTTGTTCCCGTGAGACACCAGTCTCGGAGGTACTCCGATAATGCGCCATCTACTGTGAAGCCCTACTATGTTACGACACCTATATTCTATCCTAATGCTGGTGAGCGTCGCGCCCTCTGCTAAATACTCGCGGAAGTCGCGTCCGGGGCCTGTGCACGCGCGTAGGTGTGAGCTCACGCTGCCTACCGACAGCGCCCCATATTGGCCATCTACACTCTCTAGTCGTCGCCGACATTTTCGCGCGACACGCCAAGCTTTGCGATCCTAGTCGTCCAGTCCGCTTCATCACCGGAACAGATGAACATGGACTGAAGCTTCAGAACGCCGCGAAGGCGAAAGGAATGGATCCGCTGGCATTCTGTGATGAGTTGAGCGTTCACTTTCGCGTATGTTCCGGTAACATGTCATGCACCCAACCCATATGCTGAGACGGTACAACTAAGGTAGAATCTCACCAAGAAGGCTAACGTTACTTGCACCCGCTTCACGCGCACGACCGAAAGACAACACTGCGATGCTGTGACCCATCTATGGGTAAGTTTCATGGGGTGGCGACCATGCTTGCGAGTCAATACTGATATGGATACTAGAAAGAACTGGATGCCCGCGGACTCATCTACAAGGGCCGGCACGAGGGCTGGTATTCTGTCTCTGACGAGACATTCTACCCTCAATCTCAAGTTGCCCAGCAAGAGAAAGACGGCGTAGAGTATTACATTTCCACCACGTCCGGGTCACGCGTAGAATGGCAAGAGGAGGAAAACTACAAGTTCCGCCTTTCCACGTTCCAGAGATCGCTCACCGAGCATTTCTCCGCGCATCCGGACGCGATTCAGCCCGCTCAATTCCACGCAGATATCATGAATTCTCTGCAGGAACCTTTGGAGGACCTCTCCATCTCACGCAAGCGGTCGCGTCTCTTCTGGGGTATACCGGTGCCCAACGATCCCGAGCACACGATATATGTGTGGATTGACGCGCTCGCGGTATACCTCTCTTCTGTCAACTATCCATGGAGTGCAACGGGTGGGAATGGGTTTAGCGAGGGCTGGCCTCCAGATGTACAAGTCATCGGCAAGGACATCCTCCGGTAGGTGGCCGCCATATAGTTGTATATTCTGCCATCCTGACCCGCGTATGCGTGCTACAGTTTCCATGCGATCTACTTCCCTGCTATGCTGCAAGCGCTCGGTCTTCCTCTCACTCGACGTCTGCTCGCACATTCCCACTGGACCGTTGAGCGCACGAAGATGTCCAAGTCGTTAGGCAATGTGGCCGATCCTATCAAGGCCATAGACGAGTTCGGCATCGACCTGGTGCGATATTACCTCGCGCGCGTAGGCGGCAGGTTCAAAGACGACGTCGGTCAGTCCCGCCTCCTCTCGCCTCACTTCGCACAGCTGACCCGAGGTTTCACGACGAACAGATTGGTCTCAGGAGCAGCTCCAGAAACACAGCAGGGAGATCATCTCTCTTCTCGGTAACCTGTACCTCCGCGCTACCTCTGCCAAGATCATGAAGCGAGTGTCCGCGGTACCCCGGCCCAACCCCTCTCTCATCTCCGAATCGACGGCGTTCTCCCCGCTTCTCACGTCCCTCAAACGCCTCGCGCCGACGTTCGAGGCGCAAATGGACAGGTTCGAGGTCGCAGACGCCGTCGAGACGATTGTCTCCGCTCTTCAGGAGGTGAATCCCCATTACCCCTAACACCGACCCATTCGTCCTGTCTGTCTTTCTGTCTGTCTGACGCACACGACCCCTCTCCAGGCGAACCTGCTCATGACGCAAGCGGCCCCGTGGTCAAAGGACACGCCGCCCGCCGTCGCCGCGGACGTGCAGGCGCTCGTGTTCGACACGCTCCGCGCGTGCGGCATCCTCCTCCAGCCGTTCATGCCGGAGAAGTCGGCGCTCCTGTTGGACTCCTTCGGGGTGCCGGAGGGGCAGCGGACGCTTGCGGATGCTGCGTTCGGGCGGCCGGGTCTCGGGGACGTGCGCCCCGGGGTGCGGTTGTTCGAGCTTGACCTTTCGAAGATGTAGAAGGCTCGGGGATGTGCTCATGTAGACTTCGTAGTAGCCGGGCTACCTGCCCTCGTATCTCGCCGACTTTCTCGATCTACACCCCCATCCGCTACGATCCGTACTGGAAATGGGTGAACTCGCTCGATCAGGACAGTGCGGCCGCGGCCATTGACGAAGGAACAGGAGTGGTCCCGTAAGCCATACACTTTGTTGGACATTCTGTACCGGTCGTACTGTACATGCATGAGATACAGCTGCGTCAAGATCCTTGCTATGTTCTGTCCCAGTTCTCCTTTCTTCAAGCGAGGTTCTACTTCTTTCACATTTCACGCAAGCTTGCGACCACCGAGCTCGGAGTAGAGCACGTCGCCGTACGAGCGTGTCCCACCGGTGCGCTCCTTCTTGAAGTGGTCCGAGATCAAGAAGGCGACGTCTATGCAAACATATGATTAGTACACACTACAAGCGGGCCATGCCACAGGTATATGAGTTCTCACCCAGCGACTGCTCGAAGTTGAGCCTAGGGTCACAGAACGACTAGGGTACAGCCCACACATCAGCACGCCTCTGACGTACAGAACCACATGCACACAACGCACCTGGTAGCGGAGCGGGAGCTGGTCCTCGCTGAGGCGCATGCTGCCCCCGAGGCACTCGGTCACGCTGAACCCGTCCTCGGCGAGCTCGCCGGTGAACTCGAGGCTGACGCCGTTCAGGTGCGAGCCGCACTCGGCGTGGATGCGCAGGCACGCGGTCAGCTCGCTGATGATCGTCCCGAAGTTGCGCGTCTTGAGCCCGGAGGAGGACGTCAGGGTGCTACAGGGGGGAGCGGAGGCGTGCCGGTCAGAAGGCATTGTACCGGGAGGGGGAGAGGGAGAGGGAGCGAATGCGTACTTTCCGTGCATGGGGTCGGAGATCCAGATGACGGGGTGCCCGGACTCTTGCACTGCGCGGATGTGTCCGGCGAGATGGTCCTCGACCTGTCCTCATACTTAGGTGGCTTGTAAAACAAAGAGCGGTAGCGGATGCCGACCTTGCCCGCGCCGTAGCGCGTGATCAACGTGACCTTGCCGTTCTCTCTGTTAGGGTTGACGACTACACAACCGTTAGTCGTGCTGTTGCATTCTCCACTCGCTTCAGACGTACTGTCGAGAAGGCGAACGAGCTCATCCGCCTTCATGCTCGGGCCGACCTTGACGCCGATCGGGTTGCGGATTCCGCGGAAGTACTCGACATGCGCGCCGTCGAGCTGCCTCGTGCGGTCTCCGATCCAGAGGAAGTGCGCGGAGGTGTTGTAGTGCACCTTCATGGGGGTCGACTGGGGCGAGGCCGATGCGTAGGAGGCGAGCGAGGACGGAATAGGGAACTCGCGGGTCATCGCCTCCTCATACTCTAGCATGAGACCCTCGTGGCTGCGGGGAACCAAGAGTGTTAGCGTTGTATGGGATAGCAGGGGAAGTAGTTCAGACCTGGTGTAGAAGTCGACTTCGCCGAGCGCGCCGCGGCCACCGCCTTGTTCGTAGCTCACACTGTCCTTTCCGAGACCAATGGTACGAGTGAACTCGAGGGCGTCAGAGAGGCCCTCGGTGATACGCTCAAACTCCTCCCTGATGCGCGTTTATGGATGAGAACTATCGCCTTTGCCTTCCGTGTACAACTGAACCTACCTCACGGCGGGGGAGCGAACATGGGTCAGGGACCAGTCCTTCGGGTGGTGGAGTGACGCAAACCCAGAAGTGAGAAGACTCCGGACATGGTTGAGCGTCGCAGTCGAGTGGAAGTAGGCGCTATACCATGTGGTGAGCGTCGTTCGGTATACTCAGTAGCAGACGGCTGTACCTCAACAGACGGTCAGGGTCGGGGTTGCGGTCGTTTGGGTCAAGTCTGTGAACGGCTCTATGAGTCGCAGAATTCTTTGGGCGTCACGCCCGGACGCATACCCATTGACGTTGTCGCCTCTGAAATAGAACATGAGCACAACCGTGACACAGAATGAGGCACATCCACTCACCGGAAACTGAGTACTTCACGGTCGCCAATTTTTTCGGTGGGACTGCTCCTGGGCTTCGCGTACTGGCCCGCAATGCGCCCAATACGTACCTGCAGAGCAGAAGATCAGCTATATCGGGGAACCTGTCTACTTCATCGGGTCATATCTACCCACCACTGGCTTGCGGGCACCCCAGACGACGATGAGGGAGAAAGACAGGATGAGACCAATCTTGGCCGCGATGTTCTCCTACACGGGCTCTCAGAAAATGGGTGCGGGACCTAGGATGATGGATCTTACATGGGTGCATGCGTCGAAGCTCTCCGCACAGTCACCGGCGTGCAGCAGGAACGCCTGGTTGCGCTGGACTTGACCGAGCTGGTGTCGCAGCCTTTCGATCTGTACAAAACGGGTTTCCTAAACGGCTGCGTTGCAAATTAGACTGGTAGTGGTACGCACTTCCGAAGGGGAGACCAACGGAGGGAGTGTCTGAATTTTATTGAGCACTCTGACAAACGATATGTCAGAAATGCAGTCCTGGAATACTGGCGGCGCACGGGAGGGATCGCTCACTTCTGCAGCTTCTCACGGTCTGGGTACACCACGTCCTGTCATGTGCATATGTCAGCCACAATGGGATCTGCCGCGAAAGGTAAGGACCGACTTGGGCGGCGTGCTTAGATCTCCAAGAGTTCGGAGCCCACTGTGCGTTGGCCATCGTAGGATGTGTTGTTAGCCGTGTGTTCGTACTTTCCAAAAGGTTCCGGCAGCCACAGGTCGTGCGGGAGCACTAGAGGCGGAAGATCTCGATGACCGTAGGTGACTGAGCCCGCTTCAGTGATCGGGAGGTATTTCAAGTGCGATCGCGATCTAATCTTATCTTCCCGCCTTGCCTTGAGCCTGGACGGGAAGGCACCCTGCAGGTTCTCCTTCGTTCCTCATCGACAACTCTCCATCATTACTCGAATATCTGGAGATGCCATACTGTTTGTGTTTCTTACGGTGCCTCGAACATGTCAAGAAGCTTTGAGGTAGTCGTATACATGTACACATGCGGGGAAGCGCCGACAAAAAGACATTACATCATCGACATGCATTGTAACCTGACGATGGCCTGGCCGGGCGCAGCCTCCCTCTCGACCTGAACCTGTACCACAACACCTACTCATGTCTCGTCCAAATCAGCCCTCTGGAAAGCCTCTGACACCACCACCGGCCTACTCTGAGCACCCAGACCCAGGCCAACAACACGTCTCTCCGAACCACTCTTCGTCCACCAGCCCTTATAGCCCAAGCGGCGCACCTCTCCCCTTCCCCGCTCACGCAGGCTACGGCCCAACACCAATAGCCCAGCAGACACAGTTGTTGCCCTACTACGACCCACGGTCTCCATACGCCATTGCTGAGGCGGCGGCGCGCGCACGTTGGCGTTTCATCGAAGCGGTCCTTTGGGCGGTGTTCATCCTGGGCGTCGTGAGCTTCGTGACGGGCTGGGAAATCCAGGTCATGATGGCCAAGGGGTTGAGCGCAGAGCCGGTGGCGCATAGCAGTTAGACAACGTGGAGAGCAGGGACTTGGTGAGTCGAGCAACATCATCGAGTACGTGGCAATATTAACCTCCTGTACTTGCCTAGTACGTATCAAACTACCCTACATACTCCCCGTTCTCTCCCATCTCACCCGCCGCATGATGAATGCACTTATGACGGCTGGGTAATGGCCTCAGACCCGTTTTGCTATAATAGCGGCTTGCATCTGCCGAGTCCCAGTGTACTTTGCTGAGAGCACTCCCTCGCCCCTGACTCTACCATGTAGCACACTTTACGACGCCATGATGATTCCTTTGACAATTCCCTTACCGCAGTAGTGTATTCACAGTTATGATCGCAAGGATACGGACGCATGTGGGGCAGAGAAGTGACTGTAATATAGTGATCGATTGAGTACCGCTGCATGCGAGATTGCACGCGTGCGATAGGGGTGGAAACGGAGACAACGTTGCAGCGCGGACCGCGGCTCAAGGAAAGTACGGAGAAGGGCCATTCGT
The DNA here is from genome assembly GCA_022606195.1 of Trametes polyzona. Classification (NCBI taxonomy): domain Eukaryota; kingdom Fungi; phylum Basidiomycota; class Agaricomycetes; order Polyporales; family Polyporaceae; genus Trametes; species Trametes polyzona. Next base: position 2,901,437 of record JABYQF010000002.1, on the reverse strand, counting down.
TCGGCAGATCTGGAATATCACCGTGAAGGGCCGTTCGCGTGGGCCCACGAGAGCGTCCAAGCTTGGCTTCCGCCCGTTTCCTTCGCTCTTCCTTCCACCATCCCCTCTCAGGCCCTCTCCCCGCCCATCCTCACGCTCGACGGCTTTTTGCTCGGTCTTTTAGCCGCTGCACTCTACGTATCTTGTGCTAGGGAGTGGCTCGACATTGTTTGCCAAACATTGCACCTCATTGTACGTCGGCACAATGGCACGCTGGGTGTATGCTGCCTGCCTCTCGCGGGCAACAATGACGACGCCCTGGCGGCCTGGCGGTGAATAGACGCTGGTGAGTGGAGGAGCTGGGTCACGTGAAGCTTTGTTTGGGGAAATAAGGTTGGGTTTGTACGCGGAAGAGGGCCGGATAAGGCAGGTGGTCTGTGCGTGGGAGCGTAGCCGCTGGCTGAATGGGGAGGTTGTCCAGTCCGGGGCGTCCGGCCGCCCGCCTTCTGTCTGACCCACACCTCGATCAGAGCCTCTGCTCGTCGCCAGCCACAGCGAGCTCGCCCCTCTCCTCGCTGTCCCTCACGCCCTCGACCCGCCCTATCTATTGCGCTCTGCTCCCATCTCCCCTCGCTGCACCTAGCATTGCTCTACACACCTCTGCGTCGCTCCCTCGCCCATCCGCATTCGCACGCGTCGCGCATCCTCGACAGCACGCACGTCGCCCTCCTCCTACTCTACCTCCTCCAGCCGACCTAGTCATCGCCTGTCTGTATTTATAACGACGGCCACACGCGTTCCCCCTGCTCCGCTGTCCTTGTCGCGCCTCTCTGGCTGTTGATGTTCTGAATCTGTCTCTCGCTTTTCACCACCCATATCCCCTGGCTCGCTCCTCCGTCTCCCCTCGTACTCTACTGTTGTTTCCTTCTACCATGACTTCCTCCATCGCAGCTCGCCGACCGGCTCCTTTTACCCCTTCCCAGACCTCTGATGAGGGATACCTCAACAGGTCCCTCCTCGACAATATCGACGCCCAGGGGGATGCTGAACCCCCTTCTTCCTCATCAGACTCCGAAGCGACTGGTGCATCAGGCCCCGCGTTTGGGTCTCTTTCCACGGCTTCCTCCCTTGGTTCTCCCTCCCTCCCCTATCACATCTCCATGCAACCCCTTGCCCCCACTCGCGCGGATTCGCCCAGCAATCATACACATTCCCACCAGTACAAGGCAACGCACAGCACAGACCTCTTCGCTCAAGGATCACAAAACAATACCACACACTCAATGTACAACAGCATCAACAGCATCGGCCTTCCCAGCTCCGACTATTCCTCCCTACCACCCGCTGAGCCTGATGCTCTTAATTACTCCAAGGTCAACGGAGGCTATGTTGCAGCGCCGTTCAGATCGTCGACTGCTTACTCGCAAGCGTTTGGCCGCCCGCGACACACTGCTTCCTTGCGCGATACCTCCTCCTTCACTTCCTCTGCATACCCACCAGCGAACGACCTGTTCGGCAGCATTCAAAACTCGTTGTCCCACCTGGCTCCTTCGCAGACGCAGCAGATCCTCCCCCAGGGTCTGGATTCTCTGCAACACTCCGGAAGGCCCTTCGATCCCTCTCAAACCGGCTCCCAGGTCAATGGAGGGGTCCCCATCAACGGCGTGCCCCAGAACAAGCAGATGCCGTTCGGTTCCGACGTCTTCAGACAGGGATACGATGCTACGCCCACCCTACTACAGCAGAAGCCTTCTGGCGGCCAGGGTCTCCTCCAGAACGGACATGCCATCCAACTGACCCATCAGGGCCACGCACAATCCCCCTTTCACAGTACCTTCGGGAATGGGCTGGGAGGCCATTCTCTTGGTCACGGCCCTCTCGCGCAGCCGCAGTACGGGGCACAACTACCCGGAAACGGATTAGGACCTGGCCAGGGCGGTGGGCAGGGGAATGGAGTGTCGAGCGCTCCGAACTCGAATCACGCGAACGGCTCCGCTTCCAACTCGCAGGCCCAAGAAGAGATCTCGACTATTTTCGTCGTCGGATTCCCAGATGACATGTCGGTACGTACTTCGATCGCAGCGCCCATGTGGTTGCAGAGATGCTGAGATGTTCTTTTTCACTATCAGGAGCGGGAGTTCCAGAACATGTTCACATTTTCATCCGGCTTCGAGGCGGCGACGTTGAAGATCCCCAACAAGGAGTCGACGTCCTACGGCAACAACAATGCACAGAACGGCCGGGCGCCGGGACTGGCTATGCCGTTCGGTGGAACTAGTGACCCCTATAACCTCGTCACCATGAACCAGGGTGGTGTCCTGATCGACGGTGGCCGGGATGGACCCGTGACGTCCTGGCCGGTCGCTGGTCCTGCCGAAGACGGTCATTTTGTGCAGTCTAACATGCCGATGCAGCCGCCGCGGAAGCAGATCATCGGGTTCGCAAAGTTCCGTACGCGAGCAGATGCTCTTCAAGCCCGCGACGTCCTCCAAGGTCGTCGCGTGGACGTGGAGAAGGGCGCCGTTTTGAAGGCCGAGATGGCGAAGAAGAACTTGCACACCAAACGTGGCCCCGGCGTGGGACCGTCTGGTCTCCCTTCGTTCCCGGGCGGTATTTCGGGCGCGGGCGCTTCGGACAACCTATCTGCCATCCCCGGTCTTGCCACCGCAGGTGAGGCCCTCGCGCAGCGCGACAAGCAACAACTCGGAGGATTAGGCTCCATGGGGGATATGAACGGGTTCGCGCATCGTCGTGATCGGTTGTTTGACAGCCGGGAAGATGACGATCGTGACCGTCGGCGGGACTTCGCATCTATGGGTCTCGGTGCCTTCAACACGCGTGGGCCCCGCGAGCGCGCTGAAGAAGACGAACGGGAGCGCGAGAGGAAGCGCAGGGAGAAGGAGAAGGAGGCGACGCGTCTGCGTCAGAACTCCTTCGCTTTCGAGGCCTTCCACTCGGTTCCTCAGCAAATGGTTCGTCAGGGGACCAACTCCGTCCTGACTGCGGAAAGCGGTATGAGCTTGTCGCACGACAGCACTGCCAGTCCTTGGGGCAATCTGCGCGACGTCAGTGCATCCGCTGCTCTGCGGAAGATGGGCCTTCCGCAACACCATCTCACCAATCTTCCTGCTCGTCCGCAGTCCCCGTCGAGCTTGCAAACGTCCCCTTCGGCTCAAGAGGCGCTGGCAAACCTTTCGGTTCCCATCACTGCGACCTCTCAGAACGGCTCCACCCCCGGCAGTCGCAGTGCACAGTTCTCCCCGGAGTCCAACCCCTCATCGCTCCCGGCACACCCGTCTTTGCCTACACGTCCCCGCCCCCAGTCGCCCAGCAGCGAGCCCCAGACTCACCAGAACCCCGCCGGATCGCTCAGTCAGATTTCGACCTCGCTGCCCAACTCGGCCACATCCAGCGTCAGCGGGTCTCAAAGCGGTCACGAAGACGAGTTAGTCAAGTCTGTCGGTGCACTCGCAGTTTCCACAGAGTCGGGCTCCACTTCTCCTCAGCTCCCAAGCCCGGCGTCTGGGACCAGCTCCGGTGGAGGACGCAGTGGAAGCGACCACAACCCGCCTATCAACACCCTCTACGTTGGAAATTTGCCGACGTCGACGTCGCCCGGAGGTCACACGCTGAGCTTCCTTGAGGATCGTCTGCGCGATCTGTTCTCCAAGCAACCGGGGTACCGCAAGCTCTGCTTCCGCCAGAAGAGCAACGGCCCTATGTGCTTCGTCGAGGTACGCATTCAGTGACGAATGGGGTTTCGACAACCAACTGATGATCATTCTAGTTCGAGAGCGTGGAATACGCGACCAAGGCGCTCAACGAACTGTACGGGGACTCGTTGAACGGACTTGTCAGGAACGGGGGCATCCGCCTTTCGTACAGCAAGAACCCTCTGGGCGTCCGTACACCGAACAGCGGCGGTAGTGGACCATCCCTGCAGCAGCAGCAACTCAACAGAGAGCCGTTCCAGGAGGTCAACCGCGATTTCGGAGAGCTCTTCCCTCGTCACACCGAGTCCGCCGACACAATTCGAGCCTCCCGTCGCGACACCTCCGGCTTGACCTCCCCCACGTCTTCCTACCACTACACGACGTCGCCTCCGCGCTTCTTCTCGCCCCCGCCTTCCTCGGGCCCTTTCAACGGCGCATTCACCACCCCCACGACGTTCCCCCGCACCAACCCCCAAGGGTACGGCCTCGGCTCGGGCAGCACCTTCTCTCCTTTCGGCATCCCCCATTCATCTATACCCGATCAGCCCAGCGCTGACGCCTCCAACAACGAGCATATCACACATTCACTTACCCCGGCGACAGCCAACTAGAGAGGCCTTTCGCGCCGGTTGATGACTGCACGTTTGCACTCCCCCTCTGCATGTACCAATTATGTGAACCCATCCGTCATCTCGTCTCTCACCCCCGCATATTTACCTGTCTCGTACATTCCCAGGACGTTCACGAGCTTCTGTTCGCATCTCTCCCGCACTCACTCTCAATTCCCCTTTCGCCCGTTACATCCTCCCTGGTTTCCACACTCCCAGCTCTATAAATGAATTCTACAGATACATATAGTGCCCATTCGCCCACGCCGGTAGTATTCCTTAGTTCCCAGCCTCCGACTTGCGTTATTTGCCTGCATAAAGTACCGTTCCGTTTCCCTCTTGCTCCGTTGTCCTGCATTTTGCATACATGCTGTTCTGCTAGCTCACCTGGGTACATAGCACGCTTTTGTTCCACACGATATGTATACTACTATTTACGCGCGCGCATCCGGGCCTCCGTCCTCCAAAGTTCGTGGAATGTGCAGCGAGAGCGTTGAACAACATGCATGATATCATGGGATCAGTAACTGCGCGTTCTACAACAGGCGTGCGTGCGTGCGTGCGTATCGACATAGGAAAAGACCAGAAGTAGCTACGATAGGTAAAAGAAAGCGAAGGAGAAAATCCAGCAACGTATGTAGGTAGACCCGATAGCCCCTCCAGCCTAGCCGTTGTCGCCGTCTTTCGTGCCCGTACTTGAAGGACTTGTCGACGGCGGCTCAGAACTCGCGAGCGCGGCCCCGACGGCGCCGATCTTGAGCTTCAACTTCTTCGGGCCCTCCTCAGCGCTCTTTGGCGGCACGATCTTCGCGACCCCGGGCGACGCCTCCGCGTCGGGATTCGGCGAGGACGGATTGGGCGTGGGGCGTTTCGCCTTGTTCGCGAGGCGCTCGAGCAGCTCGTCGTCGTCGTCGTCGTCGTCTCGCCTGCGCTTGCTCCCGAGCCCGAGCCCGATCCCCGCCTCCAGCTTCTGGCTGAGGAGCGACGGGGCGCTTTTCGAGAGCGCCTCGATGATCTCGCTGTCGTCCTCGGGCGAGAGCGGGGACTTGACCGCCGACACCTCGCGGTGCGCCAGGCGCGGGCTCGCTGGTGGGACGTCTGCGGGGAGCGGCTGGCCGATGGGGATGAAGCCGCCGGGTGTGGGTGTGGGGCTGCGGGCTGGGGATGCCGCACCGCCGTTCTCGCCCGTAGCGGCCTCGTCGCCCTCGTCGTAGTCGACGAGGCTGCCTAATGTGGGTGTGCGCTGGGCGGCGCCGTTGAACTGCTTTGGTGAGGAGCGGACGGGGATGCCGGTCCGCAGTGGTCGTCGGCGCTTGCCCAGGCCTCGCGGTGGAGGCGTGCTGACGATGGGTATCGACTCTTCCTCGTCGTCGTCTGCGTTGAAGTAGTCTTCCTCGGCAGCATCGAGGAACTTTCCCTGTCCCCAGCCTCGCTGTGGAGTCCCGGGAGGGAACCTGCGGAATATGATCAGCATGGACAGGGTCACTACATGCCATGTGTTGGACGCACTTCTCGACTTTCTCGACCGGTGGAGGTTCGTTGTTCATCTCCCATCGTGCGATGAAGTCCTTGAACCTCGACCCTACTAGTGGCGACTCGGCAAGGTTGCGGATCAGGTCCCCATGCTTCGTCATACAGTGGTTGATGAGGTCTTTCAAGTTTTCCTGCATTCCACGATCAACGTTAGTGTATCTGTGAACGCTTGTCCTAGGCTTAAAACGCACTCGTCGCATAAAATCAAAGAACTCGAGACATGACGAGCTCAATAGGTTATCTCGCTTGGATTCTCGTACAGTGAGCTCGATGATAGGCTTGAATACGTCGTGCTTGATGAGGTGCTTGAAGATGTTGACGTTCCTCAGACGTAGGCATATGCGGAAGAAGCGGAAAGCGGCTGTTCACGCATGGATGAGTCTCGCGAAGCAGAAGAACTACGGGATGCATACCTAAACGTAAGTGCTTATCCTTTGAGCGGAGGAGACTCGCAACGCGGGGAGCAACGTTGGAGGAGAGGATGAAGAAGTGGCTACGGAAGGAGTGCTGCAGAGTGAAGTTGGAGAGGAGGTCGCATAGGTATAGGAGGAGGTTGGTCTTTTCTCGGGTTAGGACCAGTGAAGACTCTGTATGGTCATTAGCGTCATCCATCTACGATACGAGACGTCGCCGGCATACCTGTTACGTCCTTGTACTCCGGTATGTCGTGTACCGGCCTGAACAGTACGTCGATGCAGAACTTGTAGAAGTAATCCAGGAATTTCTCGATTCCTGGATCGTCTTTCGCTCGCTGTTGCAACAATTTGATCCCCAGATTCTACGGCGGAGTCGCTCAACAACCCATATGCGTTACCAAGGCGCTATACTTACCGGCGTATCTGTAGGATCGTTCGTTGCCATCTCCAGCAACTGCCGCAGCGCCTCTCCGACGAGACTCTGGACCGCTAGGTCGCGACTTCGGACGAGGACCTTGCACATGAGCATGAGCACGGTCTCCTTGTCCTTTGTGTTCTTCCCGTTCGCCTTCTCGCGCTCCATCGTCCCCAACTGTTTCAGCACGTGCCCGCGCACACCGTTGAGATCGTACTCGAGAAGAGCCATGAGGATCTCGCCAGATGCGGAGATCATCTGCCGACCCTGCTCCTCCGTTTCCGACTGCGACAAGCCCCACTGTACGGCAAAAACGAGGCCACGGTCGACAAGCACGCGGAAGAGCTGTAATCGCGCAGGAAGCTGGACGTTCTTGCCGATAGCGCACAGCTGTTGGATCAAGAACACCACTTCTCGTCGTCGTGTGAGCTCCTCGGGTGATAGACCCTTGTTGGCTAGAGTCGACGGCTCGGTGTGGCCATTGGGTTGGGGAAGTCCATTTGGCTTCGCGTCTGACGTAGGGTCGACGTCCATCTTGTCCGACCCCTCCTGCTCCTTCTTCGCCTCCGGATTCTTCGGCGGGAAGCCCAGGAGCGCTAGGAGGTCGTCGTCCATGAACATACCTGCAATCTCGCGAAGGAAGAGCTGGTCGTTCTGGACGTGGTTGATGATGTCGATCTGGTTGAAGATGATGGACGAGTTGAGCACGTTAAATGTCGAGTCGTCGATCGCGCGCGCGAGCACGACGTCTTTGAGGAACTGCAGCCGGTATGTGTGATGAATCTTGCGCTGGATCGCCTCGTCCCGGATCGCAATCGGCTGGTGGAAGCGTGAGGTCTCGCGGAGGAACTCCCGGTAGTTGGCTTTGTAGTTCGGGAATTCTGGGTCGTCTGTACAGTAGGATTAGGATGACGTACGATACATGAGCTGTGCTGAAGCCACGGACATTCGAGTATACCGACGACACCCATGAAGATCTCGTCGTCGAGTATGTGCTCATACAGGCTGTGTTCGTTCAGCAGGACTGTGGCGAGCTCGATGAGTGAGAAGCGTATGCATTGCCGGTCGAACCAAAGACGCACGTATTGTCTGCATGCAGTTGAAGAGCGCGTGCAGATCCTGCAGACTCTCCAAATCCTCGGCCTGGGTGAACACGTCGATCAAGGCCTTGATGTAATCCTGGGGAGGACCGAATAACATAATGTCGGCGAACCGAATACGTCGCAGAAGAGGATGGCACACACCTCGTTCTGGATGTACTCGCACACACGCTCCTTCACGATAGCCGTCCGCGCGAGGGTCTTGATTGCAGTGTCAATCTCCCCTATGATCCCCATTTGCGGTTGAGGTAATCGACCTGACCGGATGATATTTGCCGTGGTGAGGGACGTCTCGGGCCCGTCAGGGCCGATCAAGGGCGACGACGTCAGGGCTATATCTTCTAGGGGGGAACAGTGAGGCAACGAGGTTAATCGACGAGACTTGCGTAATAGCAAGGTGTGGTGGGCTGACCACTCGTGTTCATATGTCTTTGAACCTCTTCGATGAAATGCCAGACCTCCGCACATCCTTCAGGGTCTTGGAAGCTGAGCGCGTAGTCCACGCCGTCGGGCTCTGTCCATACGATCAAGGTCTCTGGGGCGCGCGTACCCACGGTCAGCGGCTGGTCTGCAGCACGCGATAGAAACGCGTAGATAGTCCCGCCACGCACCCTGCTGCCTCTGGTAGACATCGTTCGCCCGGATAGTAGTGGTCAGAATGATACGATTGAAGTCCTCTTCGGCGCGCGCGATGAGCAGTGCCTCGTTGTCCTGGAAGTCGCCGAAGCAAAACGCGGTGCCCTGGTCGACCCAGCGGGAGCCGATGAGCTCGTAGACCTTGACGCGCTTCAGCTCATGGCTGTCTTCGTCCTGATACGGCTGCGAATCTTCACCCGTGTTGATGAGCCCGGCCTCCGCAGCTTCCATCAGCTCCTCGTTGGTGGCCGGCCTGAAGTCGAGGTCCGCGTCTGCGTCCGCGCCCTCCGCCGGGCCCGCCGGGCTCACGTCCTGTCCAGACTGCGCCGATTCGACGCGTGGCTCGTTCTCTGCGGGGCTTGGGGGTGTATCGGCATCGCGAGGCGGGTCTTGGGGCGCGGACGGGCTTGGTTGGGAAGGTGGCTGTTCTGCGGGCGATGGAGAGGGAGAGAGAGTCTGGGTGGAGGAGCTGGCAGCATGGACGCTGCTCATTGCCAGAGACGACGGCGCCCGGCTGGAGAGGACAAAGGGCGGGGTGAGGGGAAGCGGCGGGGAGGCGGGATAGGCGGGATGCGAGGACTCGGGAGGATGGAGGGCGTTGATGTCTGAGCCAAGGCGTGTTGTCCGCTGTTTGCTGCACGCTCCGCCCACTCCGTCAGTGCCTCCCGCGTCTACTCTGCGCATACACCCACCCAACGCCTCTTCGTCCGCACACACACCCATTGCGTTTGTCGCCATGTCTCCCAAACACTGGCTCATGAAGGCCGAGCCAGACTCGCGCATCGTCAAGGGCAAAGACGTCAAGGTGCGCGTTCCGCAGGTGGCTGTATGCGCGCGCGTCTCGAGCGGACCGCGCAGTTCAGCGTCGACGACTTCGAGGCCGTGAAGACGACGCCATGGGAGGGCGTGCGCAATGCAGAGGCAAGGAACCTGATGAAGGAGATGGAGGTCGGCGACAAGGTACGCATGCCGCACTACTTTCTGCTACTTTGTCGAGCTCGTTGCCAAGTGTGATCGACGCGTAGGTATTGTTCTATCATTCGAACTGCAAGAACCCAGGTACGCAGCCTTTCTACCGTATGAAGCTCCTCCAAGTCTCAAACCTGCCACAGGCATCGCCGCTTTTGCGGAGGTACATTGCGTCTGATAGAACAGTTTGATGCTGGATGGCTAAAGCGTCCGCAGGTATCAAAAGAGGCCTATCCTGACTGTAAGAGACCACGCTCCGGACATCATCCTCGCGCTGAGCATCTAGAACGCAAGAGATACGGCCTGGGATCCGTGAGTCGTTTATGCAATCCATCAGACTCTAGTTAACAACTAGGGCACGCGCGTCAGGTCGCATCCCTACTATGACACGGTAGGCCTTGCTGAACTAGGTCTTGAGCGAGGTCAATAATGACGGTGATCCTCAGAAAACTGATAAAGAGAATCCAAAGTGGTACATGGTCGACGTGACCTTTGTCCGTCGCGCGCCGCACTTCATACCGCTTTCCCTTGTCCGGGATATCGCATCCTCGTCAGAGGTCCCCGAGGAGGTCGCCTATATTGGCGAAGAAGGTTTAAAGGCGATCAAGAGTAAGCCCGCGATAAAACTTGGTCACCTCTTGCTAATAGCCGGCGAACAGATATGGCACTGGTAACCAGAGGACGTCTGAGTGTGCAGAGAGTAGAAGAGGAGACTTGGAAGGTCATCGAGAAGCTTGCTGAACGCGGAGGATGGGCAGAAGGCACGGCCGCCAAAGGCAAAGGCAAGAGCGCAGCGAAGCCGAAGCCGAAAGGCCGAGGCCGCAAGCCGACTCGAGCAAAGAAGGCCGTCGAGGATGACGATGAGCAATCGGAGAACGAGGATGATGGCGCTGAAACTCAGCATGGACCGAACGAGGCACAACCTTCGGAACTGCAAGCTGCTTCTGAGAAGAACAGACGAGGGCAGAAGCGCAAACCAAGCGAGGTTGAGCCAGACTTACCCCCAAGGCGATCTGCGCGTGCTCGAAAGTAGTGCTGTCCTTACCACTTTGAGCGGCGCCTTTTTGTATGCGTGTACTCACCGTCTATACTACCTTTCTTCCCTCACAGGGTGGTCATACCTTGGTCAATCGCCTCTGAGCAGCAAACTTCGCCAATTGATACATACGCCGAGCTTACAGTTGTCCATACATCACCCCTACTGCGCGCACTCACTCCTGCTGAGGCAAGACCTTCCGCAGGAATGTCTTCAGGTCCGCAAGCTCCTGATCGTTCACCGAATGCGCCAAAAAGTCGTACGCATGGAACTCGATGCCTCCTTCTAGCACCTTATCGGGCGAGACGAGCGTGTTGAGCTGAAGCTCGGACTTGATGGCATCGAGGGACGCGGTTGCCCGGTCGAACCGCACGATCACGTCCGACTTGCCGTGGCCCCAGAAAATCGGCAGCTTCTTCGCGTGGTCGTTCAGCATCTATCATATTCAGCGGCCACAGTCAGCATCCTGAACGCCCCCGCTTCCCCTTCCTCCGTGCTCACCGCCTTGATCTTCGAGCGGAGGGGCAGCCAACCGCTGAGGATAGCGAGCCCAGCGAGCCTACGCTCGGTCGTGAGCCCAGTGAGGAGTGACATGCCTGCGCCCTGGGAGAAGCCTCCGAGGACGATGCGGTTTGCGGGGATGCCCGCGTCGACCTCGGCGGTGATGAGCTGGTTGAGAGCGTGGACGGTCTTGAGCATGCCCTCCTCGTCCTCGCGCGCGTTGATCGCGCCGAACTCGTATACATCGAACCTGTGATGGGACTTCAATCCCAGTGAGTAACAGGTTGACGGGAACGCTACGCACCAGCCAGGCATCTTGACGCCGCCGTTCGCAGTGACGGGGATCGTTGGCCTATGGAAGATACATCGGTCAGAGCTGGCGCTGCGCATGCGAGCAGGGAACACGGACCGAGGCAGTAGGAGGAGCTACTCACGCGTGAGGCAGAACCCACTTCACGTGCGGCATCTCGGTTGCAAACATGTCCGCGACCGGCTTCCAGCCATAGCCAGTATCACCAAGGCCCTGTTCGCGACGCTCAACAAGTCAGTATTTCGGACGGTCGTTGCTCGTGTAGACGGGTACGGACATGGACGAAGATGATGGTCGCCGTGTGCTTCGCGCGGGGCGAGACGGTCAGCACTTTGACGGCGGCAGCGGCAGCAGAAGCCATGTCTTCAGGTTTGGGTGTAACGGAGAACAACCAGCCAAGATAGCAGGCAACGAGGAGGGTGACGGCGGCAAGGAGGGAGCGAAGGGAGAGCATGCAGCCCGGGCTTTAAGTACGATATCGTGATCGCCACCGTCGCGATCGGAGCGCGTCACAGTCCCGTCGCGGACATTCAACCACGTTCGTAGGCGCCCATTCCTTTGTTCAAGTACGTTCACGCTTGTGCCGTTCGCTATTTCCCGGGTCGGGTGATCGTCCAGAAGTTTTGTATGCATATACGTCTTGGAATACCTTTATACGGGGCCACGGCAATACGGGGAAGTATAGAGGTATCAAGTGGAGTAAGTGTTCAGTACTACAGACGATGATGCTATCGAGATGTCTTGCCGCGAGACAGGGGGCCAGCCAGGGGGTATACCAACAGTGGAATCACTACCTCCTTTGACCCGAAGAGACAAAGGCAGGTGGGTGTGTCCGCGCCCTCGGCGGCGAACACGCCGAAGAGAGGAGCTCCATCATTGTAGGGGACAGATTGAGCCTGCTGTCCTCCAGCACCATCTCCGGGATGTCGGTCGCCGCAACCCCATACCCGAGCCCCAAGTCGTCCAACTGGACCTGCTGCAACGCCTGGAGCCCCGGGGCATGCTCCTTCCATCGCGCTACCTGGCCATGATGGGGGCCACGGCGGCGGGGTATGATGATTTGATGGACATTGCGCAAACGAGGGTAGAGAGGGTTGCACGCGTCGGACGTAGGTAAGAAGGTTGGCACCCTCCCGATGATGGTGAACTCGACTAGGGAAGGGAACCCGGCGAGACGTAGGGCGGGTATGTGTAGCCTCTCCGTGCGCCCATGTTCTGGGTCGAGAAGGCAGAAGGTCTCCAGGTCCGGGGCGAGTATCTGAATGAGGATCGTGATGTCCCGCAGGTACCTCTGGACTTCCTTCTGGTGCTCCGTCGCCCCATCCCACCACTGTAGATCCCGACGGTCGTCGGTGCCGTTTCTGGTCGGTGTCCGCCTTCCTATCGACCGCATTGCTCGCTGTGCAGACGCGAGACAAAGGCGCAGCACGCGAGGTCTCGCCACGGACCCTGCGCGTTCACACTCCGCAGAGAAGCAGGTGATGAACTTGACGAGTTGCAGCGGCGAGTCTGAGACCAGTGCGATGGACTGAAAGCGGACTGGACGAGCTACTGAGCGGAAGTATCTGGAGACTTGGGATAGTGAACAGCCAGTGCTTCCTCCGTCGGTGCAGGCGAGCGAGAAGATGACCGCAAGAATCTCAGGAGGGAGGCTGCTCATCTGTAAGATATGTGATTCATTGTCAAGGCGTTCACGTATGCGTCGTAGGTTTCTTTGCCGCTCACCGCGCGAATTTGAGGTCGAATGATCCGGGAGCCGCAACCACTAGGGAATGAGGAATGGGAGCGGGTTTCAGCTGGGTTTGAGGAAATCGGGTGCCCCACTAAGTGTACCGCTGTGTAGGTGGGTGCTTATGAGTCTTCCATCTCAGGAGATCCCTCAACGACTTCGCGGGCGAATCGCCGCTTGCTTTGAAGTCCGATAGCTGCGGAGAATAGCAGGAAGCACGACCACAAGCCGTGCATAACGCCACGCTCCCGGTTCATCATGTGTGCCTTTAATCGACCACGCGGCCCCAGCGGCTTCCGTTGTACAGGCGGGAACATTCAGAGAAACAAAGTTTGAACCACATTAGCCGCCAAAAAGACACAGAAACGGAAGGCGAACGAGATCCTAGGGCGCCCGACCGACCCCTACTGCTCCTTGTGGGACTCCGGCTCTGCTAGCCCCGAGACGTGAGCTTGTGCCTGTCCGCGAGATCGGTACTTCGCGGCCCAGACGATGGCGTCTCGGCGTCCCTTTTGCACGTCGACCCCTGCGGCGTGCATCAGCTTCGCCCTCAGGCCACCTCCGCCGATCGACTCCTGCACGAGGACGAGGCACGTACCGAACCAGAGAACGAGGCAGGCGGCAGTGCACAGTGCAAAGAGAAACGGGAATCCCTTCCAGTTGTTGCCCTCGGAGCTGTCGATGATAGCCTGCACGACGTTGGGGCCAATGAGACTTGACGCGCGGTTCGACAGCCCAAAGAGGCCGAAGAACTGCGGGGGTGCACCTCATTGTGAGGTCCATGAAATCCCATAGCTGAAGGAGAATACGCACCATGTTGTCGAAGCCCGGCGGAGTGAGCTCCGCCATCATCGTCTGTGAGAAAGCATAGTACGGTGCCTGGAAGAGGCCAGAGATGACGTTGTACGCCCAGAACTCCCAGACGTTCCGGAACCTGCAGCATCACGGGTGAACTGGCGAATCGCGCGGAGATGAAAGCACGTACCCGAACTTGGAGGACCAGATGCCAACCATTCCCCAAAGCGGGATGAGGATCGTTACCACGTTCGTCACTGCGAACTGTCTCGGTGCCATAGTCAGTTGTCCCCTCAAGCTGGCGATCAGAACAAGACGCACCATCTTTTTTGTGGGGATCTTCCAGTACCTCTGAATGTACCAGAAGCCGAACGTGCTGCAGGGGAAACCCGCGTCAACGACGCAACATAGATCGCTGACGTTCATGACGTCGATCGCCTACCTAGTGGTAGAAGCGACCGCCTGGGCCAACCCTAGGTAGGTGTTTTGTAGAAACGAGAACTGGAACCTGTCGTTCTGGCACAGGTATACGAGAGTTCCGGTCGTGTTGAAGCCCTGGATATATGCACAGCTGACATCAATTGATGTCGAAGGAACGCCAGGAAGAAACACGCACGTCTGCGAGCAGGAAGAAAGCCACCAGATAGATGAACGTGTAAGGGAGCTGCCTCCATTGCTTGACGGCCATCCAGATCTATACAACGTTCAACCACCTGGGCGACTGACTGTATATGCGGCTACAAACCTGCTTCCAGCCTATCGTAGCATAATGTTCGCCTTTAGGTAGCGGCGGGCCCGGTCTGGTCTGTTGAAAGACGACTGAGGGACACGTGCAATCAGGATACGTTAGGTCTGAACACCGTAATGATACCACATACACCACCAAATGCCTAGAATGACCCAATATCCGTTTGTCCTACAAGCAACGATTTGGTGAACTTCCCATGGGCTTGAGTCGGAGGAGCACTCACAATACAATCACGTAGTTGTTTACTTTCGGGTCGCCAGCCTTTGGCAGCAAGATCGTGAGGTTCAAGGCCAACGTGACGATGTATCCGATATTGCTATGCGCCTACGACGTCGTTTAGCACCCCACAAATGATCATGAAGGATGCCGCTCACGGTACTGATGTTGCTGATACGGTTCTTCTCCATGCTCTCTTCCTTCTCGTATTCTTCCAGGGAAATCTCCCCGTGTTCGTAACGCTCCCTGAGGTTGCGAGCGTGCGCCGTGTTCCGCGCCAGGCGAGGGAATATGGCGGCATAGAAGACGAGCGTCGCGCCATACGTGATGAAGCCTATCATGTACAACGCCATGGCCAAACCCCAGCGGTCAGGCTCTGTAGACTATGTCAGGACATATTCTGCGGCAAACAAAAGAAAGCGCCTCACTGTAGAGAGACATGCTGGCGAATTGTGCACACCAGCACAGAACGGTGAAGACGAGCAGTAGCCACCGTCCAAACGTGCCGTAGTCTGCAACCGAGCCGACGGTCGTGAACAATAGCGTCATGATCTATGACAGCCGTTCCCGATTAGCATAGGAAACCGTGTTTAATGGGTAGGAATATGGCAGACTTACAGCGAAACTGGCACCGTTAGCGACCAGGACGGCGGAATTGACAGACTTCGAGCCTCCGGCCCAAGGTACAACACATTGGCCAGAGGCGTCCGGGGCAGAGCAGTCAGACCCGGGACCTTTCACTGGATCGTACCCGGCGGCGACTGCCAACGACTGAAACAACGTCATGGCGTAGCCTATGATTGGACATCATCAGCATACAATCGCAGTGTCTTTGCCCTGACCGAGGTGCTCACCTAAGGGACCGACGCCCTATAAGAAGCAACGGTAAGCAATGCGGTCAGGTGAAAGAATGTACGCACATTGTCTCCGTTGTAGTATACTAAGGCAGCAGTGTGTTACTACAAAAACACCCATGGTAGCCGTTACGCTTACAGTAGTAGCTCCATAGCTCCTAAGAACGGGCACACCGTGGTCAGATCAATACTTCAAGAGGGCCTGCGAACAACGTACCCGGCGAGTGACGATGGGTTCATCGTCGAGGATGGGAGAAATCCTCACGACCACACCCGATCCCGAAGGTTGCACTTCTACCTTCTCGTCCTCATAGCTGACTTCGCTGAGGACTGTGCCGGCTATAGGCGCGCCTATTGATTGCTCCGGCAGGGGCAGACGCGACATCGTGGCAGAGAGGAAAGCACGTCGAATTTCGACCTACACGTGCGGTATTTAACGACGTGGCCCAAGGACACCGGACGGCTCGGCTCTGGAAGTGCGGAGGACGGTCATCTCGACATCTGCTGCAACGAGCGCAAAGCTGAGAATAGACCTAGTAACCTAACTCCAGCACCGCGGATGGAACTTCGTATGCCTGATATCGCGGATAATACAGTACTGGGCGGCCTCATGATTCCAAACGAATGGTTGCGGCGTGAAGAGGACCTATAGTTCTGTCCCTCAGACACCCCCTGGTGTCAGGCTGTCACCCGGGGTAGAAAAATCGTGGGCGCGTCGAAGACGGTTCATGCTGATCGGTAGGCCTCTGAGCTACAGATGCATCATAGGTTCCGTGTGCCCCCGTCTTGCTGTCGAGGAGATGAGCAGCTGACAGTCTGAAGGCGTCAGGCTTTCAGTTCAGTAAAACGCAAGCCAAAAATGACGCACTGTACAATGCAATAGCGGGGATTACGAGGGGCGGCGCAGCTATGGATGCATCCAATCGTGCCTCCTTGAGCGCCATAGAATGCGCCGTGACGGCAGGAGGAACCATGAGGCGTCGCTAGGGGCTTGCATCGAGCGCGTATGCAACTATAGCAGTAAACAACGCATTTTGACTGAGGGCAATTGGAAGGATACGTCGGCACACCGGACCATGTCTGGGGCATCCGAAGTTACCGTCGAACGGACGCTGCTGTCAGTGACGGAGTCGAGGGTCACTGAGACATCGCCAGGACAGAGACTCCCCGAAAGGCATGTAGAGTAGTACTTAGCATGACGCCCAGTAGGTGCGATATGACCATGTAGCTCAGCAACGGCGGATATCTTATACAAGGTCGTGGTGGTAGCAGAAGAGAGAACGTGATATGATCCTACTTTACCTTTTCCGGAACGATATACTAGACGGGCGCTTCTCTAGATTCTCCAGGTTCTACTGCCACAACGCAGCGATTTCTGCGCTCTCTCCACATCCTAGTGCTGGAAAACCCTTGTGTGCCACACTCAACATCGGTACTGCGAGGAATTATAGGAATTATATAGCAAACTAGAGCGATGGCAGACGCGCCCGCTACTACGTCCGTAAACGTCTCCGACTCGGCGTCGAACCCTACACCCGCTACACCCACCGCATCCTCGACCGATCCCGCCTCGGTCACCGCGTCCACTAGCACCGACGCCCCCCAGCCGCTCTCGAAGAAGGCTCAAAAGAAGCTCGCAAAGGCCGCATACCTCGCCGAGCGCAAGAAAGAGCGACGTGCAGCGGAGAAGGAGCGCCGCAAGGAGAAACGGCGCGCCCTCGCGGAGAAGCGCGCCGCGGGCGAGCTCGACCCCGAGGATGAGGCGGAGCTCGAGCGTGAACGCGAGCGGAAGCGGCAGAAGACGGACAAGGGCCCGCGCACGCCGTTCGGTGCGCGCGTCGTGGTCGATCTAGGGTTTGACGAGAAGATGACGGAGAACGTGAGTCTCTCCCGTCGGCAATGTACAATAATAGGGATGGTCCTAAGTCGAATAATGATGCACAGGAGGTCAAGTCGCTCACGTCGCAGCTCGCGTATACCTATAGCGCGAACCGGAAGGCCGAGCATCCGTTCTCGTCACTGCTGTTCACCTCTCTCAACGGTCGGACTCTCGCGCGCATGGACGCGACGAACAATGCGGCATACAAGAGGTGGGTAGGAGCGGAATGGTGGACCGACGGCTACGAACGTCTATGGGAGAACACACCGGAGGCAACCGCCGCGAGCGCAGAAGAGAGCAGAGAAGACGAAAGTGGTGGGCAGCCTGAAGATGCACAGCGGCACAAGAAGAAACAACAGCAGCCAAGTAGAGCCGCGCAGGAAACGGTGGTATACTTGACGGCAGATGCGGACGACGAGCTCACGGAGCTGAAAGAAGGCGAGACGTACATCATAGGCGGGATAGTGGACCACAATCGGTACAAGGTCAGTGCGAGAGATACTAGAGTTGCAATGCAACGCATCGGCGCAATTGCTGCCCCAATGCACGTCTCCGATACGTCTAGCACCATATATACGGTCGATACTGACAACATCCGAAACCACAGAATCTGTGCCTCGACAAATCCAAAGAGCATCGCATTCGTTCCGCGCGCTTACCCATCGGGACATACCTATCAGAACTGCGTACTCGTAAAGTCTTGACCGTGAACCAGACCTTCGAAATCCTCCTCAAGTGGGTTGAGACACGCGATTGGGAGCAGGCGCTCTACTCGGTCATGCCTAAGCGCAAGTTCAACGCCAACGGTCGGCGGAGAGGTGGGGGCAGTTCGAAGGGCGGGGAAAGCGGGGCGGAAGGCGCAGAGAACCACGGGGAGGGCGATAGCGACGGGGAAAGAGAGAGCGCTGAAGTGGAACCTCGGGTCATCGACGTTGCTGCACTCGAGGACGAAGACGCCTCGGCGCTCGATCCCCCAGAGCCCGAGGACAAGTCCATGGAGGTAGAGGATTCTGTCGAGAAATGATATGCATTCACAGAACATCCTTGAGGTTTGTTTGCGCTGAGCCCCTCTCCAAGGGCTTGGGCTGGTTGGGTGCAGGCTTCCAGCCAATCTGGTCCAATCCATTCAGCACGTCTAGAGGAGTCTGAGAGCGATACAATACGCACTACATATATCACCTGGAAAGTTGCGGGTATGGTACCGTCTTCGTTTCCGTGAAGCTCTACGGCCTGATTAGTTGCTGTATGGAGCCATGCAGTAGCGAAACACACCCTTGTAAATCGCAGATGCCGCCGCTAATGTATCGCGGTGGATATAATGGCGCCTGCGTGTGGAATTGTTGAAGTGAAGATCGGCTACACCTGTGGTTGTATGCCTACCGGCCAACAACAGCATTGCTCTCGCCCATGTCTTGCAGGTCTTCCATCAGCTCCCACATAGAGGGGTAAGCTACTTTGACTTCGTCAACGTCTACTGTCAGTAGTGTGAAGCCAGCGCGGCCAAGGAGATTTGACATGTCTCGCGAATCTGCGGTTATAGTGTGAGACAGATACGTTTGGCCGTGCTCTGTGACAATTGCTTACCGGTCATGGGAGACACGTGAGGTGAGATGCCCCCTTCGCGTTCGACTTCGGCCAATTGTAGGGATGTTCTAAGCTCGAAGAGTGTATCTCCTCCGAAAAGAGCACCAAGGAAGACCCCGTCAGGACGGAGGGCTTCTTTGATTTGCACGAGCACACCGGGCAAGTCGTTCACCCAGTGCAGACTGAGGCAGGATACAATGGCTTCCTGCGAGTTCCGAGGTATGACTTCGAGCAAGTTTTCTTCATCGGCATGTATACGCTCGATCTCCACTAATGCGAGCGGTCAGTCTGTGTGCGTCCTCGCGAACATGGTGAGTGGTGGTACCATCGAATTCGGAGTCCGAATCCCTGTGCAGAAGTTTCTCTAGTCCAAACAAGACGTGTTCAACGGCAGACACAGACACTACTGTAGTTCACATACCGCTCGAGTCGAGTAGAACGGCTTTCTGAGCGGTCTCCGAATCTAATAGCTTTGAGAAGTGCCCCGGACCTGACCCCAAGTCAAGCACGATGTTGAACTTGCGCTTTATATCCTACAAGGCCCCATCTAGTTGACATATCTTCACATAGAAGTGCCGTTCGCGTACCTGGAACCGTTCAATCATTCTGTCTGCAATCTCGTCGCGAACATAGTCGACAGTTCTGCTACGTGCGCCACCATCGCGCGCCGCGGCACGGTCCTTCTGCATGCGCTTCACATTGCGGTCGAAGACTTGGAACGGACCGACAGAGTTTGGGTTAATTGGAGAGGACGAGGAGACCGATGCATAGCCTCGACTGCTCGCAGCGCACGCTGAGAGACGTCTCCGAGCGAGGGTGAACATGGCTGGAGGCAAGTCCTGGCACGGGCGCTGAGACTGGCAGTGACGTCTTTAGACGCCAGTGATCAAGCGCGACGCGACGCGAACTGCTTATGTCAGCACACTCTCCTCTACTCTCCCCCGTCTCTTGCCCGAATTCCGCCTCGGCTTGTCTGTCGTCTCTCGCTCTTCGCTGTCCCACTCTTTGCTGGTCATGAATAATGACGACGGAAACGGACAGCGGCACTACTCTCAGGCTGGAGAACTGGTCCCGTTCGCAGTAAACCCGACAGTTACCCCAGAGGACTACAGAGCCAACATGGAACGCGTCCAGCAGCTCAAGGCCGCGATCTCCATGTTTGAGGAACAGAATCAACACGGTCTTCAAAGGTATTACGAGGAGAGACAAGCACTGGAAGCTGCTGTTGAGCAGGGACGATTGGCGGCGTACGTACATATACTTCATTGACGCGTCTAAGATCATTGCCAATCTCTGTTTGTCCCTCAGTCAACGGCTCGCCCAGTTCAACGGGCAGCCCTCGACGAGGTTCGCTACCCTATATAACGCTATTGAAGTTGCTCAAATCATTCGCGTGCAGCATGTTCCCGGCATCTGCTGCTCCAGTAGCGGGCCCGTCCTCCGGTGCCGTGCCACAATTTCATCCCCAGTATTTGGCAGGCCCTGCGGTGTACAGTGAAGCTGAGGTGCCCACCAGCGCCCGTATCGTAGAAGTCCCCAGCCCTCAGGTATGTCTGTCCGATGTTGTTCGTCACAAATGAACCTCACGCGCACACCCAGGTGGACAGGGCCACGCCAGCCGGTTCCGCTCAGCAAAATCAGCACTATCGGCCGGAACTGTACCAGCAGCACCCGCAAATCCATCAACAGCAACAGTATGCCAACGTTTATGCCGCTGCTAACAGGAATATGCATCCCGCCCAGATGCATGGATCGTTTGCCGCAGTTACGCCAGTTGGGGCTCAGCATGTTCCATATCAAAGTGGCCAATGGGCGCAATCTGCTTCTATGAGCCACCATGCATATCGGAGCACTGCTCACCACCACGGGTTAGCTCAGCAAGTTCAATCGTCACATACGACCCATGGCGGGAGACCGGTGCCCTCCCGCACACCGGGACCCCAGCCTAGCCCTGATGCGCATACCTCGAGTATGTACATGCCGTCTATCCTGTGCCATCTCTGACGGCGATCAATAGCGCAGGCTCATGCAACCCAGGCTGCGCAGGGGAGCCGTCAGCCTAGACATAGCTCTGGCGTTGCTTCATCCTCGAATAGTGCGCCAAGCACGAGTTCGGATCCAACTTATGAGCGAGTACCTCATTCCAAAGTGACGTACTCTAGTCAAGGGAATCAGGCAGCCCCGAACGTTCCTGACAACTCTGGTGCACAACGTATCGATCCCCTTCAAGAGGAGCAGTTATTCCAGCTGTTCAAGGTAATCTCGTTTATTTCGATGTCAGAGATTCCTGGCATACCTACAAATCAATGCAACAGGGTCTGAGTCCCCCTGCTGTGAAGAGATGGATGCTCCAGCTATTGGCTGCCGTAGAACGGAAACAGAGTGGCAGAGCCATGACAACGGCCGAGCTAGAGGCGGAAAAGGTCATGGACGCTAAGATGAAACAAATTCTCGAGGTGGTCTCCGACAAGCTGAAGGTTCGACGGTTGTGTACATCCTTCACAACGTCGAAACTGACGTTCCCGTGTTTCCCAAGCCACATCCTATATCTGTGATCAAAAGTCTGTTCCAAAGATATTGGATCAGATTAAAACATTCAGAACAGAGTGCGTACCCAATTCTCTTCGTATACTGCCGTTTCTAAAGGCGCCAAATATAGACAATCCCATGCAGCGACAAGCGCATCCTGCAGCTCAGCAAGCCCTCCCGACCTCTGGGCGACCCCCATCTACAAGCGAACGGGCGCCATCAGCAACGACATCCACTGCCGCCACAGCGCCCGCCACGCTGTCCGCCATGCCATCCAATCGATCGAACGCTGCCCCCTCCGCCTCATCCGCACTCCCTACCGACCCTACTCGCTCTCACGCCTCGACTACGCAAGCTACCTTCGGGCGAAAGATCTCAGCTGCTGAGCATCCTCAACTAGCGCAATATGTGTCTCGACAACCGGGAGTTCCTCTTGCCTACCGCGATGCGAACGGAAACATCCGCTACGTCTACCCGCCTCAGCTCCCTGACAATGTGCTCACCGCTACTGCCGCCAATGCGCCTGCGGTGCCGTCATTCGTACACTACATGCCACGGCCAATGGAACTGGGCTCACAAGCACCCCAGCCTTCGATACTTCAATCGACAATGGGTCCCCCGGGGACCCCAGAACTCGTGGAGATCCATCCGCCGAGTCAGTGGACGCCGGAGAAAGTAGATCGGAGGAGGCTTGCAGCAGACATACTGCGTTCCCTCGGTCGTCCAAGAGGCTCATTTGGGGATCCACTCGTCACTACGACCAGTCCACCGGTTGTGGTTGAAGAGATCCAGCCCAAAGACGATAACAAGAGGAAGGCGCCTCCTTCCCCACGACCATCTACGCCCTTGAAGCGGCAGCGCACGGAAGACATCGCAGCAAATGCGTCAGAGGTTGTCATACCTTCCACAGACGTCATTGATCTTACGGCCTCTACCTCTGAAGAGGAAAACGTGAGCGAGACGCGAGTCGCAACGCCTGAACCGCCCGAGGCACCTGCCGCACCTCCACGACAACCTTCTGAAGGGCCTATCATTGAGGAGGTCGATGAACCCGCGCGGTCGTCCTCTCCCGCGCCAGCACAAGAGGTAGAAGGGGGACCCGAGGAACCTACCGTACCGCGCCCCGATATGCATCGAGGTGCCAGTGTGATGTCGTCAGATACCGCAGACGTCGACAACGTACAGGCCATGTTCGCCGCACCAGTATCAGACGCTGAAGGTCCACCTTCGTCGGCGAAGGCTTCCTCCCCTGCTCCTGAGGCGCCGGAGATGGTGGATTTACCCTCCATCGATGCACGGCTCTTTGCCACGGACACTTCCGAAACGCTCAACGCCACCGTTGCCGCGTCCGCCTCTCCGAAACTTGCTACAGACACGGAAAGGCCAAGGACAACTTCTCCCGCGCGTGGCGACAAGCTACCGCTCTTCCTCCCTTCCCCCTCAAGCTCCCCGAGCGCATCCGGCTCCGTTCCCGCCGCTTCGCGAGACGCATCGCCGGGCGACGAAGTGCTGTCCGATGGCGAGACTGCGCCACGGGCGCTGTATGGCCCTAGGAAGGACAAGGGCAAGGCGCGGGCGACAAGCGTCGACATCGACTTGACTGAGTGGACAAGTTCCCCGCCAGGTTCTCTGCCCCGGCGGACAAACTTGGCATACGTCGAGGTGCCGCCACTGCCGGAGTATGCAAGACGTCTGCGGGAGCCGAGCCCTGCCGACACTAGTGCGAGTGTGAGCGAAAACGTCGACGAAGAGTCGGTGGACGAGCTGGCAGAATGGCACGGTACGTGGTGTTTGTGTGCTATAACGTGTGTCATTTGACGTTAATTATTCTGCAGACGAGGAGACAAGGAGGGAACGCGGTACGTTCTTGGACTTCTCCTCAATGCTTGACGATCCTAACGTACATGTTGACAGAGGAGGAAATGCGCGCCGCGGTGCAGCTCTCGTATGAACGAATGCACGAGTCACCGTGCCTATGGCACGAGTGTCCTGCCGTCTTGAATTCGCTGTCTAGACTGCAAGAACACGCAACGCTGCATGCATCTGAGAACATGGAATGGGTACGTGCTTCGCGTCGCTCGCTTCTAATGCTTCCGGTGTGATCGTCCCTCGACCACGGAGGAACTCACGGGAGCCAACCTGCAGGGCACGTACGGCTGTCGGTGGCAGAACTGTACATCCAGGTTCACAGAGGAGGCGAAGCTCGCGCAGCATCTCCGGAAACACGCCATGGCGCCGCTGCCGTGTCCATTCGATGGTAAGCCCCACGCGTGTGACGAGTGGTTGCGGTCGTGTGCGTCCCGAGCTGATTGGGGGGACGTTCGCAGGCTGCGAAAAGACGTTCAACACCGACGAGGCGCTCCTCGCCCACCAGAAGTCGAGCAAACACCGACAGGGCACGCTCCGCGCGCGCACTGCGCCCTTTGCTCCTGCTGAGAACGGCCGTGCGCTGTCGCCGTTGCCCGATGTGCTCCCCGCGTACATGTCCGTCCCGCGCCGGGTCTCACGGCACCCCATCTCGAAGGAGCGGCACCAATGGCTCGGACCGAAGGTCAATCTCCATCTCCATCCCCCTCCGCCGCACCTGGCCGTGCCCCGCCGGCGGCTCGAGAACGCACGCTGACGATCCCCGCCGTTCGTTTATCGTACGTCTTCTTTGCAGGTGCTCGAGAACATCACCGCCTTCAAGTACACCGGTGGGCGTTCGAACGCGGCAGAGGCCGCGCGCGGCTCCCGCCGCCTCGCGGAGAAGGTCGCCGCCGCAGAGCTCGCGGGTGTCGCGCCCGAGGCCGCGCTCGAGCAGATCAAGCGCTGGATCGACGACGAGTACCTCCTCTTCGCGGACGGGTACGACGCTGTGCGCCATCGCGTCCAGCGCTGTGCAGAAATCCCCGCGCAGGAGGTCACGAAGCTCGTCGACGAGGGGCTCGTGCTCTGGCCCCCGCCCGAGGACGTCCAGGAACAGGAATCTGCGTCGGTCGCTCGTCGGTCCGCGTCCGGGGGCCCTTGGACCGGGACCGACGGGGGCGCCGACAAAGACGCGGGGGCGGACGAGGAGATGCACGACACGCCGGGCCCGGAGGCGGCGGGTCCGCGTGCCCAGGATCCGCCGTCCCCACCCGATGCGGATGCGAGCATGGCAGATGACAGCGAAGGGTCGGGCGTGGATCAGCTCGCCGACGGTGCTGCATCTCGGGCTGGCGATGACATCGCGAGCGGCACAGGTCCTGCTGCTGCTGCTGCTGCTGCTGCCAGTGCTTCCCCTGACAGGCATCGAGCAGGAGATGGAGATCCCGGCGGCGGGCACGGAGGCATTGCACGCAAGGTGAAACTCAAGCTGCCCAGGCGATCGAATTCGAACGGCGTCGCGCCCAGTCAAACGTTAACTCTACCTGCCGGCGCGCCTGAGACCGTCCCTGGCGGTTGGGGGTCCCTCGCGTCGTCGTCCCCTGGACCTGGCGCGGGCACGGGAAGCGCGCCGGCCACTCAGAACGCGTCGCGCGATCGGGGTGGTGGCGGTGGCGGCGCGGCGCAGGCGCGGGCGGAGGAGGTGAAGGCGGAGGTGGAGATGGAACAGCGCAGCCCATGGCCAATCTGGCCGCCACCACCGGCGGGGCGCGGGGGCGGGTGGCTCGTATAGTACTAGCGTTTTTTTGAATAGCTGGCTGGCGGGGGTGTCAGCTAAGGGTGTATGAGGTATGTACATACATGATACTGCGGGACGAGCGGAACGAAAGGAGTGCACAAATACAGTATGGCGTGCGTGCATGATATGATATAACGTTGTGCGGAGGACGCGGACTGGAAGTCGGGGGCAACGATCAGGCGTGGGCATGTGGTTGATACGATCTGTTCAGTCTGGTGCAGGGGGCAATCAGGCGAGCAACCCGCGACTCCAACCCCCCTAGTAGTAGTGTGAATCAGGTGTCCGGGGGCACGATTTCAACTTTACCATCCATTCAGGACTAACTCCTTTCTACTGAACGTCCCGTTTATTTTCTGCCCTCTGGGACCTCACTGTAGCTTCTAATACAGCATATATACATATTAGCCGCTTTATTTACTCCTTCTGTATGCGGGAGCCAGAAAAAAGGAGCACTTGAAGAGCACATACTCGCGCCACACAGGCGCTTAGGCTGCCTTGAGCGCCTGACTGACTTTGTCCGCGCTCCCCAAGACCGCAGGGCAGCGTGGACATACATACGTACTGTAGTCACCTATGACGCGCCAGAGGCCGTGTTGTACCCCGCGCACATCCCTTCAATGGAGGAGGAGTGGTGGTATAGATTCTGCTTTCATTTTCGTGTAGTGTTAGGTAGTGGTTACATAGGACGTAAACGGCCTGAGCGCCGCTATAAGCCGCCGAATCTATCTATCTATCTAGTGATGCCATCCAGGCTGCCAGGGATACGATTGCAGACAACTCCGCGCAGAAGAGGGGCAGAGCGTAGTCGACGCATTCCATGGTAGTAGAGGCAGAGCGGCGTTGGAAGACGGTCAGGACGAGACGATGGTAGAGGTTATCGCTATCTTATCTCGGCTAAGGTAGTAGTAGTGTGAAACGAGTTCCCGGGGTCTCTGCCCTAACTTTCAGAGGTTGATATCAGGAAATGCTCGCCTGATTGCCCCCTGGTCTGGTGATGATAAACTCTCGCTGGAGCCTCGCGAGGGAGAATTCGAAGCCTGGAGGCGAACACATCAATTGACCCGCTCCGCCGGTTGCGACGACAGTGGACCTGCGAGTGGCCACTCTGCTCGGTGCTCGGTGCTCGGTGCTGTATCGCAGCTTCGCCACGCCGTCCGTCCTGCGCGCCCGCGACTCCGCCTCAGCTCGCGCAGCCCGCGTCCTGCCATCACCTCCTCCGCCCCGTCCGCCGCGCCATGTTCCTCTCTGCCCAGTAGATGCCCTCCTCCTCTGCGCGCACCCGCCCTGTACCCACCGCACCTGCCCACGCCGCCGCCCCGCCCGCCATGCAGTCCCTCCCGAGCCCGGGCTACATCTCCGCCCGCTCCGCGGAGGTCATCCTCTCCGACGTCCGCCCAATCAAGCTCAAGCTTGAGGCCCTTCAGTCTATCAACGTCCTCCTCGACGAGTTCCTTTATCGCATACTGAGCGTCTCCCGATCCCTCGCCACAGACAAGCTCAAGGCCGCGCTCCTCAAGGTCCTCCCGACAAGCCTCGGCAAGGAGGCCCTCCTCGAGGCCGAGGTAGAGCTCAAGGCGTACTGGGAACGCACCACCACCGCCCGCTCCCCCTCCTCCGCGCGCAATGCAGACAGTGCCCAGTTCGACTTGCAATGGTCCTTCGAGGTGAGTGCATCCGCCACAACTACTCGACTGCTCCCCGGAGCTGGGATTGATGACGTCGTCGCTGCCCGCGCTGCGCTAGCTGCTCCGGCTGAAATGCGAAGCATACTCGACCATGAACGACTCTGACGAAGACGCAGAAGCCGAGAGGCGACTCCAGCAACGCATGGAGGCCGCGGGGTCCTCATCTCCGCCCAACCCGTCCCTACTAGCCCCGGCTGCGCTGTATCTCACGGCTATATTGGAGTACGTCCCCCCTTGCGTCTCGACCGCGCTTCCCGAAGCTCATCCCCCGCCCCCCTGTGTTCCAGGGCGATTTGCGAGTACGTGTCGTGTCCCCTCTTGCCCTGTTTCTGCCCCCTCCTTGCGGTGCTGTCCCTGCTGACGCTCGCTGGCACCCAGGCATGTGTTGTCAAACGTAAGTCGCGTCGCGGCTCGGGACAGCGCTCGCACGCTCGCCACGATCCAGGACCTGTTCACCGCGCTGGGAGAGGACGACGCGTTGTACGGCACGCTCAAGTCCATGAAAGGTGCGAGGCCCGCCCCGCCCCAGCGCGTGTGGCAGCATCAGAAGCTTACCCGCTTTATCCAACAGCTTACGAACAGATTGAATCGCTCTCCAAGGCCCAGCGTCCGCGCAGAAGCAAGTCGTTTTCCAGGAGCACGGACAAGGCGGCGATGGCCTCCCGCACATCGACGTCGTCCCCGACGCCGTCCAAGGCGGCGCGGATGTCGACCGACAGCACCAAGTCGAACACGCAGACGGTCGTCGAGACGCTGTCGAGGAGGACGTCTGTGGAGAAAGCAAAAGCCGCAAAGATTTTCCATAGCCGGAGTCTTAGCGACCGCGAGAGGCATGAGCCGGCAGTTGCCGGTGTGTTAGCGCGATCACAGAGCGAAATTGGGATCAAGCGCGATTCCGCAGAGTTCGAGGCGAGTGCCCCCGCGCGTCTCCCCCCTTGTTCCCCGTCGCTGACGACCCCGGCCCCGGCAGGAGGACGAGGAGCTGCAGCAGGAGTTCGACGAGCTCATGCGCTCGGGTGCGACCATGAAGGTCTCCCTCACCCCCGACCGTCTGAAGAGCATGGAGGTGCGTGATCGGGCGCCTCTTTCCGACTCCGAGCCCGCGCGCTCACCGGCGTCGTCGCCGGCTGATAGGTATACAAGCAGGAGAGGACCGAGCGCGAACGCGTCAGCCGCAGGGCGGCGCAGGAGCCTGAAAAGCCCGCGGCGGGTGGTGGTGGCGCCGCGGCGGGCGAGCCCAAGCGAGGGGCAAGTGCCCGGCCTGCGCTCCGCCACGTGGACTCCATCATCGAGGACGAGGAGGAGTCGGCCGCGTCGAATCAAGCCTCCTCCGCGGCCCCGCCCTTCCAGTCCAACGCTGCTTCCGTCGCCGCCTCTGCACGCATGCGCAACACCTCCTTCACCACCCAGCCCAGCCCGATGATGGCGCGCGCCTCCGACCAACGCTTGCGGTCCATCTCTATCTCGAACGTACCACACCCGCGCCATGAAGATGGCATCTCCCGGAAAACTAGCTCGAAGCCCACCGCGAGGAATGGGTCGCAGAACGCCATGCCGCCCGCGCTGGGACAGGGAGTGAAGCGGACACGGAAGATGGGGCGGAACAGGGAGTCGATGGACTTGGACGACATCATGAACGGGTCGGACAACGACGAGGTCGGTGCCGACGACGATTCTGCTCCGTCTGTGACTATGCGCAGCCCCTCCACTCCCCGTCGCGAGACGGCGCTCCCTGCGTCGCCCCGAAAACCGCACGTGTCCAAGGCTGCGCAGGACCTGATTGCGTTCCTGGAAGCAGGCCCCCCGGACGAGCCGGCGTACAACCCGAGCATGAATGCAAGCGTGATCTCGTTCGAGTCGTCCAAGACACGCTCAGGGCGGCTGCAGCGCATGATGTCGCGTCTCACCCTCGGCGGGTCGAAGGAGAGTCTGAACGGGTCCATACCGGAGGAGCCCCGCAGCCTCACTCGCAAGAGCTCGGCCAAGGTGGGCATGAGCTCGCCCCCGCCGTCGTTCAAGGCCTCGTCTCTCGCGTCGAAGCGGTCCATGAACGAGTTCGGGCATGTGCAGCCCTATCCCAACGTCATCGTTGCTACTCCCCCTCCGCGTCCCATGCTGCAAACCGCGGCCTCCATTCTTGCCGAACCCGTCTCCACCACCTCTTCCTCCCACAACTCGCGTGAAGACGTCTCTTCCCAGGCACCCAGCCTGACTAGGCGGTCGACGCGCAAAGCCGTTCCTGCTTTCGAAGACACCGCCCTCTCTCCCTCGAGCTCTGTTGCGCATGACGACGCTAGGTCACCCGTTAACGGGCATCGCAGCAGCGCCAGGGACCCCGACGGCGGCTCCTCCATCACCTCGTCCACGGCCACGCCCCGGAAGCCCACCCCGCTCAATGGCCACCCAGTAAAGATCGGTACCTCCGAAGCCTCGCTGCACCCCCGCACCATCACCTCTCCCACCACCGCGCCACGGAGCCATTCAAAGGCCGAGAGCGGCTACGCGTCGCGGTCTGCCTCGCGCAGCCCCGTCACCCCCGCCGAAGCACTCCCCTCTACCGCCCAAGCAGCAGCAGCGGCACCCGCCATCCCATCCTCGGACGTGGAAGACCTCCGGCGCCTGATGGGCGCAGCGACGTCCGCGGACGAGTGCCGGCTCCTCGTCGACATGTTCCTCGCCAAGAACGGCCTCGCGCCCAAGACGCCTGCGCCTGCCGGCGCGTCCCCAACAGCGACGGAAGGCCCGGACGGCGCGCCGCTGTCGCCGACGGTGTCGCTCGAGGACGCGCTCACGCTGGCGACGCGGGGCAACGACGAGATCGAGCGCGGGTTAGTGGCACTGTTCTTGGGCGGCGGCGCGGGGCGGATTGACTCGAGTGTGCCTTTGCAGGTGGAGGACGAGCGTGCTGAGCGTCGCAGCGGCGAGAAACCCGGGGAGCCCGCGCCCGAGCCTCAGCCTCAACCTGCCGGCGTCGGCGTCGGTGCCCCTGTCGCTGCCGCTGCTGCCGGGGCGGGTGTCGCTCTCGGCGGACGGCCGTCCTTTCGTGCCCGCGATGCTCCCTAGGGTCAGCCTGGACCCGCACGTCGTAAGCTTATACGGTATATACCTCCGCGGGCTCGGGTTGGACTCGGGCTCCTAGCTGTGACCCCGCAGTCGTTTGGCACGGCTGCTCTTGTGGGGGCTTCCTGGCTCTGTTGTGTGTTGTGTCACGTTTTGTCGTTGGCTACCCCTCTCCCTCTCCAGTACTACCCACCCATTACCCACTTTACCCCTTCTTTCGTGTTCCATAGCTGGTTTTGGCGTCTGGTATGCATGCCTGCCTCCCCCATCGACCCTTTTTACTATGCGGCTTTTCCTCTCGTTACCCTTCTGCCATCCTAGTTCCGTCGTTCCTTTCGCACGTCTCGATCGTTTCCGTCCATACGACAATATATCGCGTGTAATCACCTCATACCCTCCCCTCCTTGCGCGCCGGATGTGTTAGGCGTCGACTGTTACAGGTACCACGCGAGGAGGACCCGCGAGCGACGGCGCAGCTCCCGCAAATTGACAGAATTAG
The DNA here is from genome assembly GCA_022606195.1 of Trametes polyzona. Lineage (NCBI taxonomy): Eukaryota > Fungi > Basidiomycota > Agaricomycetes > Polyporales > Polyporaceae > Trametes > Trametes polyzona. Next base: position 2,870,997 of record JABYQF010000002.1, on the reverse strand, counting down.
GATATGTATTGCGACTCGGCATGTACTTTTTGTGTGCGCCCGCCCGAGGATATCGCGGGCGCGAGTATGATACAGTAGTAGTCAATACGACCAACAACAGCAGATGCACGGGATGGAACAAGAGAAACAAGCCACATCTACTACCTCTATGTACGCCCAAGACGACCGACGCACGCCGGAGAGGCTCACTGTACCTCTAGCGAGACCTTGATGCCCATCGACGCGAGCTCCGCGCAGAGGTAGCGGAACACGTACGGGACGGCGATGATGTCCATGTCGCCGCCCTTGGACGCCCGCCCGAGCACGTTCTGCGAGCTGATCGCGACACGTACCTCCGCCGCGCTCCGTCCGTTCGCCTGCGGGGCCGCCGCCGCAGCACCCCCATTCGCGAGAGCCTGCCGCTGACGCGCGTCCTCCTCGTCCGCCGCGGCGCGGCAGACCCTGCAGTACTCGCCGCCGGGCCCGGTGGGCTTGAGCGCGCTGCCCGCGCCGATGACCATCTCCCCAAGGGAGACGTCGTCGTACCCGAGCGAGATGAGGCTGCCGCACGTGCGGCACACCCAGGCGGTCGAGTAGTCGGAGCAGTTCATGAGGCGGTCCTGGAGGAGGAACGCGGTGCCGTGCGCGATGAGCGCGTCGCGCTCCATCTCGCCGAAACGGATGCCGCCGGCGCGTTTGCGGCCCTGGAGGAGGTCGGGCGCAGTGTGAGGCGCGACTCGGTCTGCGGGAAAACGGAAGGTGCTCACCTTCACGGGTTGGCGCGTGACGGGGTCCACTGGGCCCGTAGTCCGCACTTGGAACTTGTCGAGGACCATGTGACGCAGGCGTTGGTAGTAGACGACGCCGATGTAGATGTCCGCTGCGAACTCCTGGCCGGTGATCCCGGAGTACATGGGTTCATTGCCATAGTAGTTGTACCCCGCAGCCTTGAGCTGTTCGCCGAAGTACTCGATGGCAGTATCTTCCTCTGTGAACCTGTGCTAGACGTGAGTGGCAGCCAACGAGGACCTGGCTGGTCACTTACTGGAACGGCGTCGCGTCCTGGGCAAGACCATGCATTGCGCCAGCCTTGCCAGCCATACTCTCGACTAACATGCCGATCGTCATACGAGACGGGAAGGCGTGAGGGTTGATGATGACATCGGGTTGCATACCGCTCTCCGTGAACGGCATGTCGATCGCTGGCCACTTTTGCGAGCAGACACCCTTCTGCCCGTGTCGCGAAGAGAACTTGTCACCAATCACCGGGGCACGAGTGATACGCAGCGTGATGTTGATCTTCTGCAGCTCTTGATCACCAGCATCGCTGCCTGCAATGACGTCGTGTGTGAGCGCGAGCAAGGTACAACGCAGTTCTTCAGACCTACCAATCAGTCGCACGGTGTCGACGTAGGCTACTTCATCACCCTTGTACTTCGCGAACTTGGTACGGCCCGTTGTGTCATCGACGTACGCAGCAATGGGATCACCTGGGTTGAGCCGTGCACCGATACAAGGCAGACCATCGGGGTCGATATGTTGCGTTGCTGGATGTGCCTTGTCGCCCGTCGTCCGGATTTCGGGACCAAACCCGAAGTGCAGGGTGGGAGTAGACGTTACCCGCCGGGAGCCGGTGAGCTCCTGCAGGTCGACGGTGTACGACTTGTACACGGTACCATACGCGAACCCGCGCTCGTGTGCAGACTTGTTCAGGATCATGGCATCCTCCATGTCGTAACCCGTGTACGAGATGACCGCGACGATAGCGTTCGTGCCGTTCGGGAAGGAATCCATGCCGTACGTATTGTGAAGCTTGGGCCGCACGATGGGTGTTTGGCCAGTCTGTAGACGATACAGCTTGTTGTCCGTCCGATGTTGCAGGGCGGTCGCCGGTGTGCCCATAGTTTGCTTACCCATCTATATATCGACGATGAGAACGGCTATGCAGCACCTACCGACGCTGAGTCTTACCTGACACTGGTAGATATTACGGGGACTCTAGAGTGCGAGTATTCGTCAGCATACACTTCCTTATGTGTGCAATTCCACGAAAGACGCACCTGGTTGAAGTCGGAGAAGGGCGTGAGGTTGGCAAGGATGGAGAGGAAGTTTGTCGGTGCATGCTCTACATGGCTCGACACGCCATCCTCGATTTCCGCAGGTGTGCAGGCGATGTCCATATAGACTTGCTCGAAAGACCCGATCTGGTCGTCTTTCCCATTCGCGAGGTACTTGACTGGCCGCATCATGCGAGAGCGCGAGGCGAAGAGGTAGAGCCCAGGATACTGCCCGCCCTTTGAAACTGGCACATATCCGATCTCCAGGTCGAGCGGGATATTATGCCTACCCTCAGTCTTCCATATCCGCAAGCTGTTGGCGAGCTGCTTGCAGACGGCAGCAGGAGCCCAGCCGATCAGGCGGCCGTCAAGCTGTACGCAGAGGTTGCGTCGACCATCCACCGATGGTGTAAAGGCTTGTGTCATACCGTGAGCGGCGAGGAGAGCGGGGATGTGGGATACGGCGAGGGGGGCGGTGACAATGCGGCAAGTGCGGGAAAGGTGATTGAGGAGACCGCAGGGCGAACCATCCGGCGTGTGTACAGGGCACAGGAAACCTGTAACGCGTTCGTTCAGTACTGGTATATGTCTAAATGTAGGATTTACGTACCCCACGCCTCGGGAAGAAGCTTACGCACGGTAGTTGTCTTCAGCTCAGCGAAGAATGCGCCTCGATGGATTGACCGGAAATGACTGATGTATCGCATCCAGTTCAACTTCTCGGCGACGATGGTGAAGCCAGAGGCCTGCTGTAAATCCAGACCAGTGGGGGAAACGAGGTTACCAGTCGCCAGGAAGTTTGCCATCTTCGAGCCAATATCGTAGTTGGTGCGCTGTAGCATCTTCTTGATATACCGCTCTATATGAGCCATTAGTATCGATGACACCAACGACAAGCGTACAGGTCCTACTGTCGAAGAAGTCGACCGACGGATTGCTATTCCGTACATCCTGGGCGATTGCTTCTCGGAAACCGTTCAAGGCCTCCTCTAGACGCTCCTTGATGATCATACCATACAGGGTGCCGGGCAAGAGCACTTCCTGGTGTTGAGGAGAATCGGGATTGTCGACACTACATGACTTGGAGACTAAAGCGTAGAGCTTCCTCAGCATGAACCTGCACGGAGCGCGGTGAGTAGTGGTAGTCCGGCGTCTTGTAGCTCTACTCACAAGAGCATGCGGAACTTGTCCCTAGCATTCTGCAGGTGGACCAGCACCACTTTGTTGATCAGCCACGCGCCGATTGCCTGGTTTGTCCAGTCTTCCGGCATGTTGACTACTACGCGGAACTTGTCGCCGAGGTACTGTAGACACTGGTCGCCAGTGTACAGGTGGTACATCTTGAAGCTGCGAAGGAGAAGTTCGACGCGATCCGACAGGAAGGTGTCTTCGTAGTCCTGCATCATGACACCCTCGAAGATCTCCTTGTCCGAGGCGGATACTAGCGCCTTGAGAATGAGCATGATAGGAATAACATACTCCTGTTTCCGCCAGCTGAAACGGAGCATTGCACTCCCGTTGGACAGGTAGTGGAGAGTGTTCGTGACGCTCGTTTGGTCCGGGCGGACGCAGCGAATCTGCACCGCATAAGGTGTATACGAGGGCCCACGGTTGACGAACGATGGCCGAACGAGGGAAATGACATGGTGTCGCCGGGGAAGGATGAGATAACGGATGAGGCGTTCGTTTCCGTTGATGATAAAGTAACCGCCGAATTCTTCTGGTTCTTCGTGGTGCTTCACGAGCTCAGCCGAGGACAGTCCGCGTAGGTTACATCGTACGGACTTGTATGTTAGATACTAGGTCAGAACCAGCCGCGCAGTGGTATATGATGATATGGACGCACCCGGACCATGATCGGGAGCAGACCACAGTCCCTCATTTCGACCTCTACGGGTCCGTCATTGACTTGCCAGCAAAGTTTGACCATCATACGTCCCCGGTATGACGTTAGTCTTTCGCGGGCCTGCATTGGTTGACAATTCGATAGGTTAGCTTATTCTGGTCAATGCATTGGCGGAAGTGAGGATGCTTACCTCCGTCGGGAATACTCTCCGCTCCTTCGCTTGCGTATCGCGTTCTGATACCATCGGTTTGGAGACAGTGACCTGCTCATACCACACTTATGACCACTTCAATTACTACTTTACACAGGCGTTGGGCAGTTACACACTCACTTGAGAGTCGGTTTCCCCAGCCCCGGTGACCGCTTTCTGAGCCAATATCTCCCCGGCCATCAAATACGACACGCTTGCCAATCTCCTGTATGCCCATGTGGAGAAGCCCGCGCCCGTCGCCGTCCCCTGAAGGCAAGCCAGAGTCGTCGAAGAGCGCATTGAAGGACTCTATGTGAGGGGTCACGAACTCATTGAGGATCGGGACCGCGGCTTCCTTCTCGGGGGGGTTCTTAAATTTCCTCTCGCGCTCGAGCGTATTAAACGTGCTCTTCACGCGCGGGGACGAGCGCGCAGAACCGTCGGGCATGGCGGCGGCGAGAGCGGGCGGGAGGCGAGGGCGGGACGGGGAGCTCGAGAGTCGGGACGCTGGACAGAAAGTACGGGCGCTTCACACAAAAACTCAGGCGCCGGGCCGGGAGTCGCGGGGTAGACGCGAGCGCGTTCAAGCTCCGCCCGAACGAGGGGCACGGCCAATCATTGGTGCGTACAACAACGCTCACCGCTCGCGACGACCACGACGTCCTCCTCCCCCTCGTCGACGACCCCCACCTCCCAAAATGTTCGGCTCGTCGTGGACGAACCCCCAGCAGAACCAACAGAACCAGCAGCAGCCAAGCGCGTTCGGCCAGCCTTCGGGCTTTGGCACCACCAGCGGTAAGCACGCTTTATTATGGCGACTCGTTTCGCGCGGCCTTTTAAACTGACACTTCTGGTACCTCAGCGTTCGGCTCTGGAGGCGCGTTTGGTCAACCACAACAACAACCACAGCAGCCACAGGCTAATCCGATGTTTGGAAATCTGGGTGGTGCGACGAACACCGGCTCGACGGGCACGGGTTTTGGTGCGTGTTTCCCTCATCTTCGGCGTGTTTTGTCCATTCAAGAGGCTCGCGTCCATCATGTCAGGCGCCTTTGGTTCCACGAACACGTCGAACACGGGTGGAGGGCTGTTCGGCCAGCCGAAGCCAGCCACTGGGTTCGGTGCATTCGGTGGGGGAGGCACGACCGCGTTTGGAAGCACAACGCCCGCAGCCCCGGCGTTCGGGAGTGGTGGAGGGGCATTTGGGAGCACCACTGGCACGACAGGGACTACAACAGGGACAGGAGGATTATTTGGCTCTCAGCCGTCCACAAGTACGGGTGCGTTCGGTGGCGGAGGCCTATTCGGAGCAAACAAACCCGCGACTGGTTTCGGTGCGACACCTAGTGAGCAGGCTCTCCTCGTGTCGTATTCTATCTCACGTATAGACTAAGTTGGTGTAGCCCCCGCAGATGCCAACGCCCAAGTAACAACTGGCACCGCGAACACACCGTTCACCGCCTATACCGAGAAAGACAGCGTGAACCCGTCCATCACTCTGCAGTACCAAAGCATCACAGCCATGCCACAGTACAAATCGGCCTCTTTTGAGGCATGTCGGATAAGGCGCCTATCATATGTAAGACTATACTGACACATCATGCAGGAACTCCGATGGCAAGACTATCAACAAGGGCGTAAGACGGCAGGCGCCTTTGGCCAAACAACTTTCGGTGCTCCCGCCCAACCCACCCAACCGACTACGGGATTGTTCGGCCAACCCGCAGCACCCACTGCTACCGGTACTACATTCGGAGGCTTCGGTAACACGAGTACAGCTGCCCAGCCTGGTACAACAGGCTTTGGTAGCTTCGGCCAGCCTTCAAATACGACGACAAATACGACAGGAGGAGGACTTTTCGGAGGCGGTGGAGCGTTCGGTCAACCAAACCAGCAGCAACAACCGCAGCAGCAGCCGTCGGGCTTTGGCGCATTTGGCCAACCCCAAACTCAACCGAACAACACGGGAGGCGGCTTGTTTGGCGGCGGCGGAGCATTTGGGACGAACAACCAACCGAAGCCCGCTTTCGGTGCGTATTGCCTTGTAAATCCGCGAATGGATCAGATTGCCGATAGTGAACAGGTACCGGGACGACTGGATTCGGGACCGGCGGTGCGTTCGGCCAGACTCAGACGAATGCACAACAGCCTGCCAGCGGCGGCCTCTTTGGTCAAACGCAGCCCACTAACACTACCACTGGTTTCGGTGCCTTCGGTAAGCTGTCTTGGATCTTGTACCTGGGTATTGAGGAAAGCATGAACATTGTGCATTGCAGGCGCGGCGAATAACAATGCTGCAAAGCCCTCGCTGTTTGGTAGTACCACAAGTACTACCCAACCAACCGCTACCGGGTTTGGTGGATTCGGTGCGCAGAACCAGACTCAGCCTCAACAAGGGACCCAACCATCGGGCGGGCTGTTTGGCGGCGGCAGCGGCGGTCTTTTCGGCCAAACACAGCAACCGCAGAACGCGCAGCAGCAACAACCCGCTGGAGGTGGTTGTAAGTATTCGCATCTTGTACGCACTCTGTATGACCTAACAACCCGCAGTGTTTGGTAGCACTCAGCCCGCACAACAACAGCAACCGGGTGGTGGGTTGTTTGGCGGAGGGGGCGGTTTGTTTGGCAACAACCAGCAACAGACAACCCAACCGGGAGCTCAGCCGCAGCAACAGAACTCCTTTGGTAACCTGTTCAACAAGCCGGCTACTACAACCCAGCCTGCGGGCGGAGGGCTGTTTGGGAACTTCGGCGCGAACAACTCGACTCTCGGACAGCCACCCCAAAACCAGCAGAACACTGGTGGCCTCTTTGGCAGTACGCTCGGTCAACAGCCTCAGAACCAGCAGACTACGAACGCTTTCGCTTCTGGAGGTCTCTTCGGGAAGCCGGCAGCGCCAACGTTGGGCGTGTCAACATCTACTGGCCAGCAACAAGGTGGTCTAGGAACATCGCTGTTCGGCAACAGCACTCTGGGTGCATCCACTGCGACTATGGGTGCCTCTGCTCTCGGGCAGTCGCAAGCGCCTTTGACGGCTTCCATCGCCCAGCCCATCGCCGCGCCTTTGCCGATCTTCAGTATGCTCCCCCCGGGGCCGCGGGCAGTGACATTGGATCAGCAACCGAAGAAGAAGCCAGGCTACTTCGTCGATGTCCCTACACGATCGCCGGTGCCCCAGCTGCAGCTGCGGTATGCGCCACCTGGAACGAAGCTGCGTGGATTTGGCTCGACTTCTGCCCCGCCCGGCGCAAGCACCAGCGGTCTTGGCGGCAGCCTGCTTTACTCTTCAGGCAAGCCAAACGCATGGTCGCTCAGTAAAGCATCGAACACGAAGAGTCTCCTCGGCCCCGACGCGTTCTTGACCAACGGCGCGCCCAGCCCGACCCTCGGAAGCGGCGGGCGGCAGAGCGTCAAGAAGCTCACGTTGGACAAAAAGGTTGAGGCCGCAGATCTGTTCAGCAAGTCGAGCAGCGGCCCCACCTTCAGCCCTGCGCTAAGCCTTGCTGCCCGCGAGAAGGAAGCTGCCGCGGCCAATGCCCCCAACGGTGCCCTGCGTCCCGAGTCCCCCTCACCAGCCGGTCGTAGGGAAACGCCAAAGAAGGCGGCCAACCGCTTCGCTGCGCAGTCGACCAGCGAGCAGCTGCTCGGCTCGTCGCCCGCGCGACCTGCCGCCTCTCCAGCGAAGGGCCCGGCAGACCCCTCTGAGCTGCAGGAGGGCGACTACTGGGTGAAGCCCGACCTGGACACGCTCAAGAAGATGGGCCACGACGAGCTGATGTCGTTCTCTGGGCTCACCGTCGGGCGCGTCGGGTACGGACAGATCACGTTCCTCGAGCCGGTGGACCTGACGGGGCTGCCGCGGCTGTCGAGCCTGCTGGGCGAGATCGTGCGGTTCGACGACAAGGAGTGCAGCGTGTACCCCGACGCGGACGACGCGGAGAAGCCGCCGCCGGGCTCGGGGCTGAACGTGAAGGCGCGGATCGTGCTCGTGCGCTGCTGGGCGCTGGACAAGGCGACGCGGGAGCCGATCAAGGACCCAGAGCACCCGGCGGCGCAGCGGCACCTGAAGCGGCTGAGGAACATGAAGGAGACGCATTTCGAGGAGTTCGACATCGGCGAGGGCAAATGGACGTTCACGGTCGACCACTTCTGAGCTGCGGCTTGCACGCTCGGGAGGTCGGGAGTTTTGGCTACCCCCTGGAAATGAGTACGCGTACGATACCGATGTTCATCAACCCTTTCTCGCTGTTTCCTGTCACTAGTCCATGTTAGTTCATGTTGTCTCTTCCCGCATGTATCCTCGTAGTATATGTTGTCAATGCAATGCTCGTCAGCGTACGTCCCACGCATGCTCCCAGCACCGGTAAGCACGGATTTACGTCAGTGTTATGGGCGCCTGGACGCGCTCATTGTGGCATTGGGCGCTTCGAGGAGTGTTTGGCTCCCGGCGCGCGTCCAAAGCCAGCCTGAGCCTGCAGCCGAGGGCTCCTCGCCAGCTTCGTCTGCATTCTGTCGCATATTCTTTTCCTGTGTATCTTTGTCTGTCTATCATTGTCGACGGCTACTGCAGTGCTATAACACACAAAGGCGAAGAAGCGTCCTTTTACGAGAACTTGACCTGACTACCTGCTGCACGCCGCAAGACGTAACGAACTCACGACTTGGTGGTCACGGTGTGTGCTCATCTCCGCCCCTCCTGCGCGTGTGCTGAGCCAAGATTCAAGCTTGTATAGTACATCTGACACCCTATTCTGACGATCACTCAGCTGTCTGCGACACCTACAAATGGACTTGGACTCGGAGTCTTCGTCCCCCTCTCCATCCCCCATCGAACCCCCCTCGCGCCGGTCAAGCACTAGCGAACAGACCCGCAAGCGCCGCTCCAAGGATGCGCCCAGTCTCCTCGGCGGGTCTATGCGCGACGTCGCCCGCGTGCTCGTGTCGCGCGAGCGCGAGACGATGGACCTCAAGCGCACGCTCTTCACCCTCAGCGAGCAGCTCAAGGCCGAGCGGCAGCGCGCCGACGCTGCAGAGAACAAGACGCGCGAGGTGCTCGCGCACTTCAAGTCTGCCAACGAGGCGAGGCTAGCTGCAGAGCAGGAGGCCGCGCGCGCGAACGAGGCCCTGCGGCTGTACAAGCTGCAGTACGAACACGCCCAGCAGGAGATCCGGCGGGCGCAGAAGCTGGTAGATATGTTGGAGGGGCAGCGCATTGAGGCAGAGGAGACGGCGGCGAAGGCGCGCAGTATGGCGAGGAAGATGAAGGAAGAGAACCTCATTATGGCCGCCAGAGAGGCGGGACGACGGCAAGGTCTCGAGGAAGGTCTGGCGCAAGGGAGAGCGATTGGCTACGAGCAAGGCCGCGCTGCCGGATACGAAGATGGGCGCGCGGACACGGAAAGGGCCTTCACCATGGGTGCCAGGACAGAACCATACGGTGGTGACACTCCGCGCCAGGAGTACCGCGCTCCTCGAGTTTCCAGGCCATCATCATCTGAAGACTCTGAACCGAATATGACACGGGACTACACCCAACCCATGGATGATACCCTCCCCGTACCCCCGCCTGTCACGACCCCTGCACGCATACCCACTCCTGCAACTGCACCCGTCGTTCCCCAGCCTGAGCCCATGCCCAAGGATCCCGAGATTCACCCCGTCCCCGTTCACAACGCGATGTACTCGCCTTCGCACCCCCCTGCGGATGTACCACCAGACGGATGGATACCCAAGATTGACGATGACATGCGTATACGGCTTCCTCCTCCACATGAGATGGGCCCACCGCCGCCAACATCCCCGTCGCCTCCTCTCTCCGCCGTGCTGAACAATGTGAAGAACATCGATGATCAGCCTCCAGTCACCATCCCGCCCCCAGCCCGAGGAGCCGACATGCGCATGCCTGACCCTGAGCCTGCCAGCACCTCGCGCAGACCTAGGCACCGTCGACGGAACTCGGACGAATCTCAATCTACGACAATGTCCCAATTCGAGATCCTCGGCCCTCCTTCAACTACCGGTACTCTGAGGAGTACCGTAAGGGAGCGGCCTCCTGTCCTCAGCGCAATCGCGGAGGAGCGGGAACGGACATCTTCGGTTTCATCTCCGGTGTACGGAATGCCCAATGTGAGCATATCTGGTTGCGTACTGCAGACGAGTTGTTGCGTTGCTGAATCCTCCGCTCTCGCCAGCCGTCCACCCAAAGCTTCCAGATGCCTAGCCCCGCGCCCCAGATGCCTGCACCAAGCCCCAGTATACCCATGCCCTCTCCACAACCCCCTCCTCCGAATCCCACCTATCCTACTCCTGAGAGTATGGGTCGGTACAGGAGTACTGACAGCCTTGCGAGGTCGAGCGTACAAGATAGCCGATACGCCCCTCCGGACTCCCGCTCACGCTCTCGAGCTGGTAGTGCCGACGAATCACAGAGGTATGGGAGCGCAGATGATTACTACCGCTCGCGGCCGGGTGACCGCACCCCGACTTCCCGCTCTGGAGCAGATCCCTACGTAGCGGCTCCCCCGGATGCTACCCCGCGCTACGGTAGTCGTGATGCCTCCCCTCGTTACGAACGTCCAGAGGGGACGCAACGCTACGAGCGGCCAGAGGACCGTCCGCGTTCAGATCGTCCCGAGCCTCGGAACATATACGGCGCACCCGCTCCAGATGCTATGCACCGTTATGGTAGCCGCGATAACCTCACTCGGAGCAGTTCACGTAGCGACCTCGGGCGCAGAACCAGCGTCGACCAGATGCCGCAAGTGCAGAACATATACACGCGCCCGCGCTCACCGAACACGTCGCCTGAGTCGCCTGCTATTATGGCCCCGCAGCCGAGTCTGCGGCCTCCGTCTGCTCAACCGCCTTCCAACCGGGGTAGTATGTCTTCGAATGAGATCAGTTTCACAGTAGTTCCTCCGGTAAGTCCACGTTCTCACATTCCCTTCACGTCACGACTGACGACGCCGTCTCAGTCTCGCCCTGAATCGAATATTTCGCGACACGAAACGGAGCCGCCTGGTTCCTTCCTCAGTGCTGACGACGCGGATCGTCCGCTACCCCCATTGCCCTCGGACGGCGCCCCAGATACCACTGGCCAGCCACCCGCACCCACGAACCCTGTGATTCCGCCACCTGTGATGCTCAGCGGAGGGGCATGGCCTCCTCCTGGTTTCGTCCCAACGGGCCCTCCTTCTCCCGCTGCCGGGGCCTCGCCTGTCTACGGGGGCAGCACCATAGGCCCTGCTGGTGTGCCCTTACCACCGTCTACAGTAGCTGGTACACCTTCAGTCCGCTCCGAAGTGCCTATTGTAGGCTCGTCCTACGGTGCGGATGGGCCGCCACCCGTTATCCCCATACAAGCCTCAACCAAGAGCTCGCAGTCGAGCTCGAGCCGCCGTGCCAAAGACAAGGCGCCTTACTCACGCTCGAAGGTGTCTCGTCGCGACTCCGACGACTCCAGCTCGATTTCGTCGGGTATGGGCGACTCGGACTCGCTAACGACGCCGCCTGCGCGCACTCGAAAACTCTCCGGGCGGTCTACGCCTGCGTACGAGGCCGCCCCGGGCAACGTCGAGTACCCCAGGGTACCCCCCACCCCGCGCTCGTCAACAAGTATGAGTCTTGGCTCGCAAACAACCCGTGCCGCACGTGTCCCCTTGCCTCCATCCGTGGCTGGCTCTGCAGTTGGCTCCGTCGTCACCCCACCAGCGTCGGCCGTGGGCTACTCCACCACGCCTACGCCTTTAGGTCGTAGATCCTCTATCATCGGGGCGTCTCGCACGCCCTCGTCTCCGAGCAGACCGCGCTCGCCGCTCATGGGCGGCAGGTCGCCGAACCGTACATCCACGGCGTTGCCCACCGAGCCCGTCATTCCCATCCCCATTCCAGAGCCGTTGCCTCCTTTGCCGGTGGCCCAGATCTTCCCGATGCCTCAGTACGTGTGCCCTGATCATTACGACACGCATAGTAGCTGACGAGTCCCGATGTGTAGGTCACCTTCGATGGGCGGGGAGGGCCTTCCAGGGAGTTTCGAGCCGGTGCCCATCGTACCGGATGTTGCTCGTGCGCCGTCTCCGAGTGTGTCGGCGGTCACTGCGACGACCAATGCCACGACGAAGGGAGGCAAGAAGACCAAGAAGAAAGGCGGCAAGGGCAAGTAGGCTGCCTACGAGGACTCCTACTTATGCGTCATGTCCTTATCCCGGGTTCCGAGGTATCTAACAACTGCTTGTATATTCTGTACCATACCAGTCATGTTTGGCTCCGGTTTCGCTCCCCCACTCTCTCATCTTTCCTCTCTTTTCCACCAGCCCTTCGATCCTCACGCTTCCGTCCTCCGGGTGTCGTTGTGCAACGGTGTCCCCACATTCTAGACCGCATTCGCTCTCGCTTTCTGGGTTTTAGGATCGCACATACGTCACTACGCGCCCGCGACTTCGTAGTCGCCACGAAGATAAGGTGTGATTTTCATGCTGAACGAAGTGTCGTCGTGACTACTTCGTGGAACGTGGATGGTCGTGGTCGTGGTCATGAATAACACGAAGCGATAAAACACGAACTTACCACCGTGGGTTCACGAAGATGAATGTGAGCACGCCTGACCCTGGATGGATTCGTGTTAATCACGACGAATCCGATTCCGGCGCTTAAGTCGTACTATCGAGCTCGCCCTGGACGTACATGTACACGTTGGTTATACTATCATTTCCCCATGCCTTTGCCACAACATATGGCCGTTATGCATCAGCGACATGGGTGTAATGTAGGGTGGTGTACAACAGTGCTCGAACCGCCGTAACGCTAGGTCACCATCCTCTGTCCCACTGAATCATATACGGCGTCCCTGCGGGTGGGGGTTTGTGAAAAGTGCATGAATGGCTTGAGTGGCCCTATAAACATATGGGATAGAACGGTTTCTGGAGGCATGCTGCAATGAATAATGTAACTTGTGACATACCTGCGGCGAGCAATGGGCGTCTATTCGACCGCGGCGCCTCCATCGTTCAACTGAAGACATGTGTTGCCTTCGGGAGGCGGGGAGGATGAGTCGCACCATGGCCTTCGCTGGGCATGAGGAGGCGACAGCGTGTAGAAGCCATCGTCGGATGATTCTGAATGACGAGCAGGGCTGGGGGTATGGCAAGAACTTGGTGGATAGGTGGACTCCAAGTCGGCATCGGAGTGCGGCACATTCGAGGGCGTGGGTGGTGGCGGCGGCGAAGTGGCACGGGAAGAGGTGGGGGATGTTGGAAAGGCATCAAGAAACTCGCGGACGGTCGGGAGGTTGTTGAAAAGGGTCTTGACGATGTATTCTGGCACTGATACCGATAAGTGCGCGCGATAGGTAAAGAATCTTCATTTCACTCACATGCGGCTTGTGATGGGGTAGGGGTCCAACGGGGAGGTAAGGATGCACAGCGCCGGGGATACTGAGGGCGCGACAGTGGTTTCTGGGAGTCTGAGGGGGTTTGAAGTGCTTGGGAGGGCGAGGATAGCGAGGACGATGTCCGGGTGGGTGAGGAACCGGCACCGTGTTCTGAGAAGGGTTGTCTTGGGACCTCTATAGTAAAGGTGATGTTGTTAAGTGGGCCTAGACTGTATAGATGTATGGACTCACCAGAGCAATCATGGGCACCCGACGTTGACACATGGCTATGCGGGTTTGCAGGGAGGGGGTTGGATGGATGTGCAGTACTAGTGCTGCTTTCCGTGTGCACTGTCGAGGATGGTTGGCCGACTGAGATGTGAACAACAAGCGGGCAAGATGCATAAGCCTGAGGAAGGCCAGATGTGTCGAGATTGACGTTCACGACCAGACCAGTGTGAGGGCGAGTGGCTCCATTGTCGGAGGACATGGGGGTTCGAATGGTAGCTGCACTGTCAAGTTTGAGACGGGCGCCTGGCCGCACCGATCTCAATGGGCGCCTCGTCGCCGCGCCTATTGGGCGCCTACATCGTAACAGGTGCCTCAACGGCCAGTAATCGAATTGGATGGGGCTATATACCATATACCGCCTCACAGTGGAGCTGAAATAGCGGTTCGAAAACCATGGTATCGAATACATACATAGGAGGGAAGTCACATCTCCGAAATACCAATGATATCAATGTGTGCCATCTCCGGATCCCGGTGAGAGTGACCTAGTAGGCGGCGACCTACTGCCATGCACAGGGGCCTCTGGGATAGGATGAGAGTCATAGTTCCCCGTCAATGTTGAATATAGCGCGTGATAACGCGCCGCTACGGTCAATCACCGCCCAACGGTTGCGGTCGCGAATACGGCCAACTACGCACTGCACGGTTGTGATATCTACAACTTCCACTGCGCCCATGCGCTCGTAATAGTGGACGTCGAGGCTCGCGATTTCTTCAGTGACTTCGCATCGTTGAATCACACCCAGGACGAGTGTTTGTGATTCTCCCGTTGCCGTGAAGGGAAGCTGTGGGCATTAAGTTGTGGGTGTCTAGTCAGCTAGTGACAGAGTTTGCGGTTATGGATAGCGGGTTACCTCTAGTACTATGATGTTCTGGAGCTGTCCATAGAAGGTGCGAGGCTCTAGGATGACCCGTTGGTTGCGAAAACGAGCATTGCGGTCGACTAGTAGCTCATACTACGATGTTCGAAAATTAGCATGAGTATGCATTCACAGCGGTCAGGTCACTGCTTTTGACGTACCCGGACAAACGTTGCATCACGGCTATCTTCCATGTCACTCGCTGCTAGCGAGGAGGTGCGAATGGTATCGCCATCATTCCGTACGCGTAACCTGCCCCATTGTGTGACTTCTGCTGGGAGCAGTTTTCGAAGCTCACGGGGCGTCGTCTCGAAACGGGTGCAAAGACAGGATATGATCTTGTCTTGAAGGGCCTTATTGAGCGGAAGGACCCTGCGCGGAGGAAGTAGAACAAAGGTGTCATCTATAGTGGGACAGGTGTCAATGACTGTCGCTTTCATGGCATCGGACCTGCATTAATCGGATACCTACAGCCCATAACCGTGGTGCCAGTTTCGGAACATGGAGGTCCCATTCGGAGTTGATCACCGAGCTGGTAGACCAGCTTTATATGGGTCAGACGTGACCTGTCGATGATGTGCCGGTTGATGCAAGCATAAGGGTATCGGCGGTTGAGAATAGCAGGCTGCAAGGATCCACAGTAGCGCTCCACTGGGAATGCCCAATAGGCCCAGACTGGGCCCGCGGCTTCAATGCTGTCAGCGATGTGGAGCAGGGCATGTATTGTAAGGGGGCAGGTGGACATCCTGTCAGGATCGTATTGATAATAGATCCTGCCGTGTCATGAAAGGTAAGGTCAGTATATACCATGAGCTTGGCGCATGCGGCACATACTGCTCATACTCCTGGACCCAAACAATGAAACCCTCCCTGATTTCCGATATTTCGGCGGTAGTAAGCTCGAACTGAAGGCATTTACGAAGGAGGCTGACCAGATCGACGAAGTGCTTATAGTACTTCGGCCGAGTAAACCGTCGAGCAAGCAGCACCGGTCCGACATACTGGAACCAGAAGGAACGTGTGTCGGCTGTCCATGAGAGTTTGTCGCTGGCGACGTTGGGTGGGCGAGGGCCGAAGATACCAGGAATAGTATCGCCTGATGCAGCACTGGCTTCACCGATTGCATCCCAGACACTCGGATGAATCTGGTAGTCCTCGGTACCTGCGTCGAGGTCCTTATACTGGCCAGTCCAGTGGAGCATCAGGTTCTTGACCACGTTCTCCCAGATAAGGTGCATGAAATCGTATGGAAAGGACGTGGGGAAGGTGAGTGAGGAGAGGCTGGTTAAGAGGGGAAGGCCCTTAATGCCAAATTTCTTGGACAGTCTGTTGGCGTCGGCTTCCGAGGGCGCCATTTGCACTTGCGTGGCCTGCGAGAGAAACTCCGGATGCGTGCGAAGCGGGAGATGCGCAGGATCATAAACCTTGATGTAGTCGGGATTAGAGACTGCATCGGGGTGGTTTGCACGATGGAGCGGGACATAGTGGATGGTGTTAGGGGAGCGAGGGTTACGGATACCACGGATGTTACACATACGGCAAGGTGAAAGAGCGTTGTGGCCCTTCATGCGCATCACCATAGATATCGCCGGAATATCGCCAAAGACCAGGATGAGATAGGCGCGAAGTGCAAAAAACCCGTCCGAGAGCACGTCATAGGCATGGACCCCGATTTTGAGACGGAGGAGCTCCTGGGTAAGCGGCCAGAGGAACGAGTCCATATCGTGAGGTTTCTTCGGTCCAGGCACAACACCAACAGCAAGGATGTGGTCGAGATGGAAGCGAATCTCAGGCGGGAGGTTGTAGTTGAACAAGATTATCGGCCAAGCAGTCTTTGTGCGCCGTCGGAAGGGGGCGAACCCGTCTGTGGATAGACCGAGCGCGACATCACGCGGATCATCGAAGAACGAATGGTTGAGCTCCCGCCCGTTGATAGTGACCCGCCTTCCGAGAAGGGACCGATAAGAGCTCGAGTCCATGATGTCGGACATCTTCCCTGTCTGGTGTGTGTGCCCGTTGGCCCGATACGTCATCTTCTTCGCCATTGCTTCATTCGCGAGGAAGGCTTTCAAGCGAGGGATGACCGGGAGATGGATGTATTGTTTCCGAGGACGCCGACGCGAGTCCAGACGGGGCTCCTCACAGAAAGGACACCGTGAGAGCTCGGCATGCGGTCCCACAAAGCAGCAACAGGAGTTACAGCAGCAGTCGTACTTCTGAGGTTCATAGCCAGAGAGCTGGGCCACATGAGACTGAACGGCCTTCCACGAGGATACATGCGCATTTGGGAACGCATAAGGAAGCTTCGCAAACGTTGCCCCGGGCATGTGAGTCTCAACCTTGAGTGCAAAAGGTCGCAGGATTGCCAGATCGTTCTCCGTAAGGTTGTCCGCTGTCCGAAACGTAAGCAAGCAGTCGTGGAACCAAAACGGATCCTTCGTACCTGTTGCCCGTGCATCCCGTAGAAAGGACTCCGCAAGTTCGTCCCAGACTGATATTGCCGTGTACTCATCTTCCGGATCTGATTCGCATGACCCGAGAAGATCCTCGTCTTCCTCCCCACCATCTCTCATGTCAGCCTGGCGGTTGAGGAGATCTTCTTCGTCTACATCCTCTACAACAACACGATGTGACCGTGTGCGACCCGCCCATATGCCTGCATGCAGCCGTGTCGACTCCTCATCGTGATCGAGGTCCATAGATGGTTGAGGTGGCTCAGGCAAGCTCTCGACTGCTGCCAGTCCGATACATCAATGCATACACAATTATTGAGGACTATATTGATACATACCTCTGCCCCGTTCTTCATGTACCTCATCTGTCTGTCCGTCGAATGCCATATCCATATCCAGTCCCCTACCCAGCCCCAGACCTGCGAGAGGTGCATCTTCCTGTGGTGCGGATCCTGTCTACAAAGCAGACCCAGGTAAGTTATACTACGCCACCGGGCAATCGTAAGACCGGCGGTCATACTGAGCATGTCGACGTTGCTGGCTTTGGCTGACGCGCATTGAGAATCCGTGCTCGCTCGGCCTGTGGCAGCCATGTACCTGCCCGGGACCCGGACCTGCTCGCGACCGTTGCTAGTGGGTTTGCGAGATGGCGCAAGCCCCATTCAGCTGCTGTTCTTGCGGCCCCTGCGGCGGCCAGAACCGATGCCTTGACAGATACCCGTGCCTTCCCACCGCGATGTCGTGTTCGGGTCTTCATGCTGACATGTTTGTTACAGCCACAGTCGCACAAGACACGAGACGTAGAACTAGCCATCCAGACAAGGAATAGACGAGAGCAACAGAGGTGGGGCTGGGTTCGAGGCTCAGAAGTTCGAGTTGACTTGAGGGATGTGGGTGCGCGCGCGTCGGAGTCAGATGTAATGGAGTTCAGTATTGGTATTAATCGGTGTATACAACACGGGAAGCAGTGTTGAATAGAATGTAGAGTAAATTGGAAAACATATATGGTCCTTCAACACGCTCACGTCAGCACCCCGCTCGCAAAAAATTCTGACCTGAAATCGCTCACCGATACCTCGAGCGACGACGACCACCTCTGCCCAACTCGACGTCTCCCTCGTCACTGTGCGACCAACTCTAGGCATTCCCACAACCTGCGACATCCTCCTGGCCTGTGCACCTGTCGGCAGGCATCCTTTGGGTCACTGTACACAATAATGGCCCCGGCACCAGTACGTACCATTATTGATGTTCTAGCCTGACCGTCGGAGTTGGAACAGTCACATTCTCTCCCTGTATGCCTGAGCAGCGCCCGAAGAGTCTCAAAGACAAAGTCCAAGCACTCGAGAAACAACTAGAGGAGGCGAACGCTAGTGAGTACTCCGATGGCGATGGATATGACCGAATACTTACCGGACACACGCATATACCCGGACGCAGGCAGGCGAGCCGCCGAAAACGATCTACAAGAGGCACGAGAAACCATTGAGCGGCAGGCTACTGCCTTGGCGGCTGCCAGCACCTCGGCAGGAGGATCCGGACACAGTGACGGTAGTCCTAATAGCCACACTTATGATGGCAACGATGAAAACGTTGGACAAGTCGAAGACCTGATACCGAGGCCTGAAGTCGAGGGCGGCAAGCGCATCTGCATTCAAGCGGCGATGGGCATCGACCGCAAGGCCTACAAACGCATACAGGTGAACATGATTTATAGTACGCGCGTGTATGCGTACGCTACGGAAGATGCTCATATGCTCACCGAGTATTCGAATCAAACAGCGCACCATTCGTCAACTTGTACCTGCTGTGGGCCTCGACTGGCGCCTCAACTTTCGCCTTCAGGACGCCGAGAAGCTCGGTAAGCTGTACCGCCTGGTAAGCCGTGGCCATATGCATGCCCCTACTATTACTGCGCAGGACTGACTGCTCACCACAAACGTAAACGTGCGGCAAATACAGGCCATCAAGGCACACGCTGTCCTGGGCCGATACGAAAACAACTGGGCTACCGCTGAATTGCTTAAGATGTATCTACAGAATGCGCGAGGACACGCACGCAAGATGGGCTACTTGGAGCCAGCGGTAATGAAAGGCAGCAACCGACGGCGTAGGGTGTAGTAGTGGGCGCGAAGACGACATCGAGCATCAGTAAGTTTAGTATATCTCGTCTGCACGCCCATGCGCTCGGGCTGATCGCGCGCGTGCCCAGATGCTCGGCTAGATCGATATCCTAGGCCTGCGCTGCATACACGCGCGCGCAACCCACACCATGCACGCGCACGCTGCCCATGGCTGTCTAACAGAGCTCAATATGCATATCTAGGTACCAGCTGTACATAAGCTATAACAACAACACGTATATGTAGATATTGTTCCTTGCACACGATCTGAGCCTGATGCAATGTGCTCACCGATGAATCTCATCGTGATCATCACGAATTCAGCCGGTGGCCTAACTCATGAATACCCTGGGACGACCTCGCGAATCAAACACGACTTGACCCCTGGGAATTCATGAAGTCATGTCCCGACCATCTCCCGACAAATCGTCTTCCTATTCACGACGAATCCTCATGAGACTTCCACGAGGTATTGCCTTTGAAACCCAGACTATACCGCCTGACGTACCTCATAGCATATCCTCGTGCTTCCCACGAAGACAACGTCTTGATTGCAGGGGACATTTTATTCGTGAAAAACATGATTTTAATCAAGAAGGTATGCACTGGAAGGGTTCGTGTCACTCGTCTGCGTTCCCCCTGATTACCACGAAGTGATGTGTCCAAAGTAAGGAACTTAGGTTGTGACGAAAGTTCGTGGCTACCACGAACTCCGAAGCGCGCAGTGTACGTAACCGCTCACGCGTTCTCCGTTTCTCTCTCCGTATTGGGACCGCTGCGTAACGCGCTCACAAGGATGGATGGATATCGTTAATGTAGTTGTACGCGCTCACTGCTCACGCCACCGTGTAGATAGACCGGCCGCGTCGATGTACACATGCATACGTACGCGCCGTCACCTCGACGGCGCCTCCCCAAATTCAATCACGATCACAACAGACCGCAGCGATTTTGAAGCATCCCGGGGGATTCTCAGAACGCCACCAACCGCATGGGCGGTAGGTACCACCGCAGCAGCAGAGGGCAATGTGGCCCTGCCCTACGCATCGGGTCTGTTCACATGTAAAAGTGTCCATTTTTCGCTAGTACTACTACTACGCCTGATTGACCGTCCGGAGTCGGACCCTGCCCGGTATCGACACAACACAACACAACGTAACGCGTGCAGCACGCAACGCAACGCGACCGAGGAGAGATAGAGGGGAGGGAGAGACAAATAAAACGGGTGAATATACGAAGAGCAGGCCCGCACGCGTACTTCTCGCGCGTCCCCCCAATCGATGAGACGCAGGCAGTCGCCAGACAGGCGGACGGGCGAACGGACAGGCGGACGGGAGAGCCGCGACGCGGGCTCGACTCGAAGGAAGGCATAAATAGTCACAACACCAACCAACCCAGACACACACAGAGCAGCAGTACTCTCCGCGGCGGCGGCTCGCGGCCACAACGCGCTGCGGCGCTGGCGCCGGCACCGGGAGTGGAAGAGGAGGCAGGCCGAGGGAAGGCGAAGGGGGGCCGAAGCGGTACAAAGCGGGCAGCGGCCGCCGCGCGCGGGAACGGGAAGGCGCGGCGAGCAAACGCGAGAACGAGGCACGTATGTAGCTAGCGCGGGCGGGAAGGGGGACACCGGAGGGATAGGGGCATAGGCGGTAGAAGGGGGAGGGTAGGAGGTGGGGGAGCAGCTACCGCAAGCGAAGCGAAATAGACAAAAGATAAGATAGATAAGTCAACCGGGTCTAGAGAGGCAGAGGACAGAGGGAACAGACGTACAACGGGCATAGAGGAGACGGACAGATGGGACCGGGACGAGACAGAGGGAACGACGGCCGCTAACGTAGGCAAGAGTCTCGCCCGGGTCAACCAGGCTCAGAGTCAGACCAGGCCAAGGGCTATCGGGGTCAGGGGATATGCGGAGGCAAGAGAAGAGGGGGGAGGAGGAATGGCGGAATATTTCGTCTTCCTTTACACGACCATCGTCCGACGAGCATAATCGTACACCGAACTCTGTAGCACAACGCAGATAGCGAGGTGCGGCGGCAGCGAACGCTTACCGGCGGGGCACCTGCGGCACGGGCGGGGCGTTCGCCTTATCGAAGCCGAGCGGGTACGACGACAAGTCGCTCGTGAGCGCGAGCGTGTCCAAGCTGGCGCGCTTGCGCATGCTCGAACCATCACTGCCAGCGTACGCGGACGGCGGGGGCGACGAGGGCGTCGCGTCCGACGATGCGCCAGAGTCGATCTGGAAGGGGAACGAGCCGAGGCCGTTGCTCACCGTCGAACTCTGCGATGCAACGCTCATGCCAAGCATCTTGCGGTTTGGCGGGGTGAGAGCGGAAAGCGCCGAGGACGACGACGCAGAGGCGCGAGCGCGGTTCACCGTCTCCTGCGCGGAAACGTGGTGCTCGTCAGCGTTTCCGAAGGACTGCTGAGCGAGCGGCGACCGTGGCGGCGTGCGGATAGGCCTGTTCGAGATCGGTGATGGTGGCACGAAGGGGAAGCTCTCCAAGATCGAGTCCGCGCGAGTAGACGTGGTCAGGACGGACGACATCGACAGCCGGTTCTTCCCAGCGTCGGCGTTGAGTTCCTGAAGCGCGCGAGCCTGCTGCTGCTCGAGCGCACCCGCAGATCCACTACCGCCGGTCTCAATCGCCGCGCTGTGCTGCACAACGGGGGAAACGAGTTTCGCGTTTGTCATGCGGTACGGGGAACGAGGGGTGCTCAACGCAGCACTGAGGGGCGTGCTGGGCATGGCCTGGATCTGGTCGAAACCGAGATGGACGCGCTTCGCGCTGCTGATGTCAGCTACGATTGCGGATGCCTGGGTGTACACGCTGGCCGGGCGACTGTCGCTGGAAGTCTGACCGTACAGATGACCAGGGTCCTCCTGCAGCCAGCTTGCCTCAGCGGGAGACTCCCGGTTGTATGACATGTGCGAAGGGCCCGGAGTGCCAAACGTGGTGGTAGAAGGCGTGGGCGAGCCCCTCGAGTAAGGCGAATTGCTGTCCGAGAAGGGGTTGGCCGGGGCGGTGACTTCCTGCTCTTCCTCTGCCTCTCGCATCACATCCGCAGGACCGAAGCTGGATGCGGCAAGAGGGGAACGCGCCGGCCTGGACGTCGTCGACGAGCGGCTGAGGGAGTCGCTGGGCGGGGCACGGAGAACCTCGGCCTTGGCGACGCCGACCACCTGCTTGACAGTGCCGCGGGTGGGGGTGACGATGACGGACGTTTCCAAGAAATCGCTGGCGAAGCTGCCGGTGGTCATGTACGAGCTGCGGTTGTTGTTGGTAGGAATGTTCTCATTTACACCGGAGCGCGCAGACGCAGCGTTAGCAGCACCCCGTGGGGTTAGCGAGTCGTTGGAGACATTGACGTGGTCCAGGTTTACATCGGCACGCGCGAACGCACCAGCATGAGCGGCGTTACTGTTATCGTGAGAGTGAGAGATCGCGGAGGCGCCAGACGAGTTGCCAACTGAGCCAGGAGGAACAAGGGCGATGGGGATGACATTTGATTGAGCGCCGGTGGATGTAGTTTGGATAGAGTGGTTGTCTTCGAAGGGGTTTGACTGGACCGAGCCGCGCTGGGAAGGCTGGGAATGGCCTGCCTCGGAGGCTGCGGGGTCCAGATTGATGGTGCCGTGCGAAGAGCCGGAAAAGATCCTGATGCTCGAGAGCTGGGGCGGGGGCGACGAGGGTTTCTCGTTGGGATCGGGCCTGTTGAGGACGTCCTCCGCGCGTGCTGGGACGTCCGGCTTCGTCTCCTGTCCAGGGGCAGTGTTCTGTTGCAGGCGTTGGCGCCGGCGGTACCAGAAGAACGCAGCGACGGCCCCGGCGAGCACGAGGATGGTGACGACGACGGCTGCGGCGACTGCACCCTTGCTGACTCCGCTCTTAGAGGAGATAGTGGTGGAGTCCGTGTTCGGGATGCACCTCATGGAGGGGCAGGTATGGCAATCGCTGATTGAGGGCCGAAGCCGCATGTTGAGCTGTGTGCTCCGATATGAAGGCGAATGAGGTCGTACCGGTTGATCAGCACACATTGCGTCCCCAATCCGCAGCTACAGCTCGGCGGTGTGTCTGTGTCGCAGTAGATGCAGCCGTTGGAGTCGGTCTGGTTGGAGGTCTGGCGAGGATGGAAGCGACGGAGGCCCTGGTCGAACATGGCGGGCGAGAGGAGAGAGAAAAGACGAAAAGAGCGTGAGGGTTCTAACTGAGACGGCGAGGGGGCGAGAAAGGGAGAAAGTCGCGCCCTGCGATGGCCAGCACGGTGCGAACGGTGTCGGGAAGACAAAGAACAGCGTTCGCCTGTTGGCCGCCGTCGCGATCCCATCCCTCCCCGGCGTCTGCTCCCACAGTCTCCCAGCCGTCACCCATCACGCCCCTGTCACACCCCGGTCACCCAGGCCCAGCCCGGCACGTCCCCGGCGTCCCCGCCTTGGCACCACCCACACCGCATCTCGAGACTCGCGCGTGGCCCTCATCAGGCCGCAGACGAACGAAGCGTCCCGTGGCATCGCTAGTCTCGCGTCCCATTGGTTGAGCAATACAATACATCTGCTATCGATACATCCAGAAGGTCGTCAGGTTGAACACGAAGACCCCTGCAATCACCCAGAATTGAATGGAGAGAACCCTCCGCGCGTTGAACACGGGGCCAAGCATCTGCATCCTACCAACGTCCAGACCCCCCGCCGGCCTCCAGGTTGAAAGAAGAGGCCGGTCCGAAAATGTCACTCATCAGTGACTGTAGTCGTATCTGCCAATGGTCCCGTTAGTCTCAAACCCGCAAAGCATTCCGAACCATCACCCACTTCCTGTAAAACGTCTCCGAATCATTCGGTACCTGTGCCCAATGGGCGGTCAGCACCGCACGAAGCAATGCACCAGAATGCTGAAACCACTTACATCTCCCCGGCGTGCGCCTCTGCGTTTCCTGCCCTCGCCCTCGAGCGCCTTCCGTCTCTCGCGATCTTCTCGCAGCCACTGGAGCGCAACGGCGTACAACGTAGGGTGCGGGCCCAGGTCCGCGGATGCAATTCCAGCCGCAGCCGGGTCAGAAAACGGCCACGGAGTCGGTTCCATCAAGAACGTCCCGAGGTGCATGTGCGCAACATGCGTGGGGAAATCATTCAGGCCGTCGAAGATGTGGGTGGCATCTGCAAGAATAAACCACCGCCCAAAGTTAGCACAACGCAGGAGTGGTCGCATTTAGGTCGCCCGACGGACACAGTATGGTCGCTCCGCGCGTCTCCGAGTCGTTCTTCAGGAACTTCAACAGGTCGTCGCGGACGAGGACGTCTAGGTCCACTGTCACCTGTCGAGACGGCCCGGCGGCACTGTCAGAGCTCGCCGCAGATCCTCACGAACCGTCACGACGCATACCTCGTCCAACAAGAGCACGTCCCAGTCTGTCATCAAGCCCATAACGAGCTGTACTCTGCGACGTTCGCCGTCGGATATCTGGTGCATATGCCAGTCTAGATCGACGTCCAGGATGTCGAGCAGGATGTCGCGCCGCTCCTTGTGTCGGTACCCTCCAACCGAGTTCAGGAAATCAGAGACCACAATGTCACCGCGCACGACCGGGTTCATCGCCCTGTTCCGACCGTGCATAGCTTCCTGATGAGCGGGACGGGTGCCACATATACGCATGGACGCGTGATGACGCACCATTCTGTCCCCAGGAAAGTGATGCCCGCAGGCGTGTTGCGGAATACATCTCTGCCCTTGATACGGACGTCGGTGCCGGGCGCGGATATGAGCCGCTTGCCTGCGAGAATCTGCAGCAGAGTCGACTTGCCCGCTGAGCCCGGTCGCCCGGTCAGTCAAGCATCCCCACGGAATTTCCAACGGTGTGAAACGCGCACCTCCGTTTGCTCCCACCAGTATCGTCCGCGATCCCTTCGGGAGGTGGATGTTGACGTTCGACAGCGACGGCGAGGCGTCCTGAACGTGCGCGTACGTCAAGTGGTCGATGGATATCTCATACACCGGGGTCGCCATGACTGTCCGAAATCAAGAGTCTCGCACACAGATGCAAGCGGACCGCTATCAGGCTTTATAGCGACGCGCACACGGACCCCACCAGCCGAGCAACCGCGCTGAAGTCGTCCGACAAATTCGAGTCAAGGAGGAAAAGGCACCTGCCATGGGCGCTTCCCCACTGCGTCATGCGTGCTCTCAATCGCACAGGCGCCTGCTCGCGAAAGCCGTGTCCCGATTTGGGCAAGCAAGCACATCTTGAACTTTTGCTTCGCGCCGCGACTCCGTGCACCTGCGGCAGTCCCCCCACGCCTTCTCCATCTCCCGCTCTGCGTCGGTAAAACACGGAAAACACTACCTGGAAATTTTGGATATGGCCGCAAATGCAACAGGGGGAAAGACCGCCGAAATCATCGACCTCACCGAGCCGGAAGTCATCGAATTGAACTCGGATGGTGAGCTTGTTCCCCACGAGCGTCCGCCCGCCGAGACCGCCTCGGCCCCGCCAGAGCAGGCCAAGAAGAAACGCAAGAAACGCAAGCGCAAGGTCACTAGCGGCACGAATACGAGCGCAGGCGAGAAGGAGGAGGGCGAGGTTGGGACGAGCAGCGCGGAGGTGTCGCGGCCGCAGTCGCGCAATAGCCCGAATGTGGACGACGTCGAGCTCATAATCCACGCGGTCGAGGATGGCGAGGAGGTAGCCGCGCAGGAAACCGGGAAGCGCACGTTGGAAGAGAGGTTAGCGGATCCGGAGCCGACAGGCAAGAAAGACGAACCGCGGGAGAGCAGACGAGAGAGGCGCGAGAGGGAGAGGAGGCGCGACCGCGAGCGAGAACGCGAACGGGAGGAGGACAGGGACAGACGCCGCGACAGAAGTCGAGACCGCGAACGGGACAGGGACAGAGAACGCGACCGCGACCGCGAAGGCGAGCGCAAGAGGAAGCGGTCTCGAGAGCGCGATCAAGACCGTGAACACGGTGGCGAGCGTTCACGCAAAAGGTCGCGATCAAGAGAACGCCGGCGAGACAAGGCGTCCGAGCCCAGCGCGGTGCTGTTCTTCGAGGACGCGACACCTGCCGAAGTCGCAAAGCCCCCAGGAAGCGTCGCAGGGCCCTCGAACTCCGCGTCGCAATCAAATCCTGGCGATGCAGCGAGTGCGGACGGGAAGGCGGGACTCCTGCTCCCTGCGCACGTCTCCATTGCCGAAGGAGGGGAGGATACAACGGAGCTCAAGGTGCCCACACCTGAGGGCTCCGACGATGACGAAGAGTACATTGACTATCTTGACTACGATGATGATAGAAGGGTGAGTACCTCCGAGGAAACATACACCACGCGACACCGACTCATACGCCCTGCAGGCACCTGGCATGGTCAGATACTGGGAGCTAGAGAAGCTCGCTGCGTCTGAAGCCAAGGCCGCGAAGCCTTCACGAACCGTGTGTAAGAACTGCGGTGCTGAAGGGGAACACAAGACATATGAATGTCCAGTTCTTATCGTGAGTTACCCCAAATACTACCGCCGCTGCAGCGTTTTATTCACACCCGGCCCGATAGTGTCTCACATGCGGCGCGCGAGACGAGCACTCAACAAGAAGCTGTCCAATAAGCAAAACCTGCTATACCTGCGGTATGAAGGGGCATATCAACAGGGTACGTCCTGCCATTGTAAATTCGCAGCGCCACATACTCATCTATCACCGTACAGACATGTCCCAACCGCGCCGCGACTCGCGGAGGCGCATACAGCCATCATCAGGACTGCGACAGGTGTGGAGCGCGCACACACCAGACGAACGTGGGTGCACTTGTGCGTGGCTCCTTGTCACGCTTTACTGATATCCGCCGCAGGAGTGCCCGACACTGTGGCGAATATACGAATATGTCGCGGACGAGGAACGGCAGGAGATCCTGCGCGCACGAGAAGCGAAGCGCACTCTGGCGCTCGGCCAGGGTGGCGAGGGTTACATCGCCACGGACGAATGGTGCTACAACTGTGGCGGCAGCGGACATTTGGGCGACGTAAGTACCAGCAGTGTGCTGCGGTGTGCCCACTTGGACCTTGCTGAATTGACCCTTTTCTAGGATTGTAATGATCGCCCCAAGTTGTTCGACGTTCCCAGCGAGCCCTCTGCGTTCAGCCTCTACAACATCCTATCCGGACCATTTTCCTCCGAGGCTCCGCGATCCTCCAAGCGCGCGCCGAGGGACTGGGAAACCGCTTCAGCCTTTGCGGACGGCTATGGGTCTGTCGTCCCCATGGAAGTGGGCAAACAGGGCCGACGGAAAGAGCGCGCCCGTTTGGAACGCCGTGCTCGGGAGATCGAAGCGGAGAACGACGAGGACGACTGGTTCGGCGGCGCACGGTCCCGGAACCGAAGCGGGGGCGGCGGTGGAGGTGGCGGAAAGAACACACGACACGAACGGGACGGGAACGGATCAAAGTCGGGCGGAGGGGGAGGAGGGGGAGGGAAGATCCGCTTCGACTTCTCGCGCCCGTCTGGAGACGGGAGGGGCGGGCGCGACTCGAAGAGGCAGAAGGTGTCGTACGACGACCTGCCCGGGCCGTCGAGGGAGACGGACTCGATCCAGATCCGCGGTGCCTCGAAGAAACAGGATCGGTATGGCTCGGGCAGCTACAACTCGAGAGACAGGTACGATCGCGATCGCGACCGCGACCAATCGTCGCGAGGACCTCGGTATCGAGGAGGATATTCCAGGTGATTATATGACATGCCATTGTATACCCTCATGTTGTATGTACTGCGACGCCACCCCATACGATGTCCTTGGCGACTCTCAGTCGTTCGTTGCCATGCCAGACGATGTACCCATAGTGAAACATGTCCGTAGAATGAGGAAAGTGATGGGCCCTGCGATCTACATTCGGCTACCTATGGTAAGAGCTATAGTACTGGTTGTACTGAGCTGCGGCGTCAGCCATGCTTGCTGTGTGCCCATGCCCATTCGTACTATCTTGTGCTCCATGTGTAGCAGGATCTAGCCGAAACTGCGCAACCGGTCAACACATCGCAGGACTCTGCCGACGAAACGATTGCTTACCCTTCCATCCAGGTCAGTGTAGACGTTGCTGCCCGGTGAAGGCACGTTCGATGTTTGGTAAGACATCTCGTTCACTGGGGTGCGGTACTGAGCCCGTAGAAGAGAGGCAGACCAGAAGGGGATACATACCGCTTGTCCTCATGGCGCTGAATTGACCTAGCGGATGGTACGGGCTCGGAGGGAATGTAGCCGGCGGTGGCGGCTGAGCGGCGTAGTACGACTGCACGTATGGCGCTGGACTGTGACCGGTGCTAGCAGACGGGTACGTCGCGCGTCGGGGCTTCAGTTCTGCCTGTTGCGCCATCGACGAGGACGCTACGGACATTTCTGCCCGCGAGGACTCCAGGAGGCTCTTCATCCGGTCTTGCCAGTCGCTGCTCGGAGTGAAGAACGCAGGATCATCTGGGCGCGAGGTTCTCAGTGCGTGTGAGGGCGGTGTTTCGAGGGAGACGTACTCTGTGGATCCTGCCCGCTACCTGACCCTTCCGACGTGCCGTCCCCCAGCTCGCCGGTGATGGAGAGTAGGAAGTCTTCCTTGGTCGTGCTGAAGCTGTCGGGAGCTCCGTCAGTTCCATATGCGAGCGGGGTACGGAGAAACTCACGGATGTCGCGCTCTGCCTGCGGGTCCGAAGGGGCCGAGATGTACCTTGTTGATGATATGGCTGGCTAACCTGTCGCGGGATAGATCGCTGACGAGGCTCCGTGCGCGGGGATCGTCGGAACTGATAATTGTGCCTAGGAGCGCCTCTACCTGGTGCAACCGCCGTTCCAATGCGAGAATGTACCTGAACGCGGGAGGGATGAACGCTGACGGGGCCCGGGAATGTAGAACACACACGTACCCTTTCGGTGGCCCTCTCTTGTGCGTTGGGTCTGAGGGGACGTGTAGCACGTGAGTAAGACATGGACTGTGAAAGCGCGACGGAGCAGACCTGTGAAAGTGCATGCTACGCAGAGGTAAGTTACGTGTGGAGCAAGTCGAGGAGGGTCCTTACGCAGGCCTAAGGATGCACAGGCGACGCAACTGCGCTGCCCGGAGCCGCCTCGTGGCTGCTCACATTTGCTCTTCGTCCGGCGGCATTGGTCGCATGCTGGAAGGCTGGTAGATGAGAACGTGTTTGCGGCACCCACGTATCGGCGTACCTCGCGTACTCCTTCGTCTTCCTTTGGGATCACTGGGGTTGGATAGTTCAGCAGTTGACTTGCGGCTCTCGTCGTCGGAGAAGTCGGCACCATATGAGTTCATGGCATGTGTGAGCGTAAGGAGGGAGACAAAAGGCGCGAAGCGACGTTAAATCTAGTTCACGTAGGGATCCATACGGCTCCAGGAACTCCGTTCGTTCGGGCTTCCATTGGGAGCAGGCTCGCGGTTGACACATCACCGGGGTAGAATGTTCTAATATGTGGTCCGGATGAACGATTAGACGGCAGGACGCCGTTAAACCCCTCCTCTACCCCTTTCACTGCACGGAAGGCATGGCGGATAAAGGAGTAGTACCCCGAGGCGGCACGCGCGAGGGGCAGCCGGCGGAGGCCTGCCTGGGCGGAGATTCCCTTGCCTATAGATGACGATCTCAACGTCATCAAGGAGCCGAGATGAGGTGTTGCTGAGTTCATTATATGCGCAAGCATTGATGCGCGTCTGGACCCCTTGGAACGGAGGCAAATGAACGGGGTGGAATGCAGCTCCATTTCCTATGATTGCGTGTCAAATAGGAGACTCGACGAGCGTGGCATATCCAACGGAAGCAAACCAACCGGATGTGCATTTCCATAGGAACCGGTGCTCGGTATAGACAAGACGCAGCCGTCGATGTCCTGTACCTTATGACCGCGAACCGGTCCGATCCTTGGGTGGAGAGTTCAAAGAGGTTGGCTTAGAGAGCATGGAGTTATTGTAGCAAAATGAAGAAACGCATACAGCCGTATGAACTATGTACGGGAAACCCTGTGGTCTGGTGAACATATCAGTCCGATGAGCGGTACATGGAACAGTTCCTCAAACAGGGCACTTACTCTTACACATCCTGCACTTCCCAGCTGTGATCCACTGCTCAAAGAAATATCAGGAGTTCGTCTAGGCTCCGCATCCACCGACGTGAGGTAGCAACTGCGGGCTAGTACCAGACTGCCAGTAATCTGAAGTGGATAAAGATGGAATAGTGCGAGCCGGCCGTTTGATAGCCTCGAGGCACTTGATGGCTTACATAACCACTTATACCTGATTGAGAGACTGCTAAACCTACCGCACCGCTGTCTCTTGCTCTGTGCCATATACTAGTACTTGTCTTCCCTATACACACCGGCCTGAGCTCCCTCGCCGCCATCTGCAGGCTGCTGAGACCTTCCCCTCTGCTTCGCCATGGAGCGAGAAGTACAGCAACTCGTTGAGATGGTAGCTGTCGACCGCACTAGTGTTAGCGTACGAGCCACTGACTGACTCGCGTGTGGGGTGGACGTCTAGGGCGCGACAGTCGCGCAGGCTCGCGCCGCCCTCAAGCAACACAAGGATGTCATGGAGGCAGCTGAGCGGATATTTGATGGAAGCTTCGATCACATCGTCGACGAGGACGGAGATGTGGCAATGTCCTCCTCCGAGCCCATCAAGCAGAAGCCCAGAATGATGGTGCGTCGCCTATCCCCTGGGCCGTATAGTATCTAGTCTAACATCGCGTTTAGACACCCAACGACGAGGGCGATGATGATACCGGATCGGACGGTGCCATAGACGAAGGCGAAGGTATGTGATCCTGTGCTTAGAGCCTGCGGCAAGTTGTGAATGCGCTCGTAGACGAAGATTATATCGACTATGACTATGATTCGGACTTCGAGGAGCAAACTGGCAAGAGTAATGCGGCAGCTGTTGACCCATATGCGGGTATGTCTTCCGTCGCGGATTTCACGCGTTTGAGTCGCGTCTAACGCGTTACTAGGTATCTTCTTCTCCAAAGACCGCCGGGAGGAGGTCATCGAGGTGGAGGAGGAACCAGAGATGGTCCTTATGCCAGGGAGCAGCGGGAAGATTCCCTTGATGACACAAGGCCAATGGATGAAGGGTTGTCCGGAGGGCAGCGAGCAGAGCTTCCTCTTCAGCCTCTACAGGGAGCTTAGCGAAGGTGAATGTCCATGCCCCCATGGATGTGGTGGGTCAGTGGCCAGGAAAAAGAGCGACTTTTTCCCTCTCTTCGTGAGTGCATACTATCATCCTCGTCTTTCAGCAGAGCTTACTGCGCACTAGCCTACATTTTCAGAGTACATCAAACACTTGGGGTCCATTGTCCCTCGGACGTGTAGCCGATGCTCGAAAACCTTCTGTTTCGCCTGCGGGGAATCTACTACGCCCAATCACAAGAAAGTCCCAGCACCTATCGACGTGGACGACTCGCTTTTTCATTGCGCCAATCTCCAAGGTGCGATCCTGGGCGTCGGTTTGGCCATGCTCGAGAAGGCATTTCTGGATGACGCCCAGGATGCATTGGGGCAGAAGACGGGCGACCGCTCGTCCAGGAAAAGGCGTAAGGTCGAAGCCCCGGTCATCGCTACCGCCGATCTGAACGACGACGACAATGACGACGACGATGCCTACTACTCTGGCACCGTGCAAGGCAAGAAGGCCAAGCTCGGTACCGGATATGCCGGTGACGCGAAGGAAGACGTAGGTTTGAAGCTCACTCGCGGTGATTATCTTCGCTAAGGACGCACCGTCGATAGATGACAGGACAGCTGGAAGCATTGAATGCCCAACGTGTCAAGGACGAGAGGCTGGCCTCATTACTTGCTCAGATCCGTACATTCCTCCCGTCCGTCAATCGGGAAAGGGGAGGGCATGCTAGTGATTACCTGGTGCATCCGACCGCACTCGCTCACCTCCGCCGGCGATTCAACTTTGTCAGCAGTCAGCTCTTGCGTAATGACTCCTTAACGGATATGTCTGACCGCTCGACTCTCTATTTCGAGCTCTTTGAGTGGCTGGAGGTAGCGTTACGTTCTCTCGTCCGTCTGTCAATATCCCTGATTGCGAGCTCGCCCATAGACAATTTCCAGTCACGAAGCCCTCGCTAGCATGATGGCGATGCCGATTATGGTTGTAACGTCCGCGAAACCTGTTGCTGGGAAGAAGCCAACACCGAAGGGCAGCTCCCGAATACGCGAACGCACCATCGTCTACGAGGGTAGCTCTGGTCCGCGGGAGCTCCTGGAAGCTATCGTTATCCAGGCGCAGGCCGCACTCAAGGGTCTCGAGGGCATGAAGGCCCCTGAGGTGGAGACTACCGAAATGTCTGAGGAGCAGAAGCGCATGACCGCCGATGATAAAGGCAAAGCGAAGGACGATGGTACGGTCACCTCGGAGGAGAACCGTAAGCTTCTTGTTTTCTGCCAACGAATAGTGAACACCGCGAAGGCCATCGATCGCTCGCTCGTGGAGACCAAGGGCAAGGCCTTCGTCGACCGATTGCATGCCGGTCTGCCGAAGATCCCAGCGGCGTCCAATACGCAAGTTGATAGCGCTCCTATCCAAGCCGGGGAGACGGAGGAGAGCGCGATGGAAGCCTACCTCAAATGGGCAAATCGTGTGCGGTTTGAATACTGCGATCTCACTGTGCCCCCTGCTCCGAACGCTACCGAAGAGGACCAATCGCCGAACTACAAGTTCTTCTTCAACAACGAAGCCCGCATGCTTGCTAACTCAGACATCCCGAAGCGGTCCTTGGCTATCGCGAAGGAGGTGCGCCACCATTGACGTTGTCTCCGTTCAGGCCATGACTGGAGCTTCTTGTATGAAAGCTTGCGGTCCTCACTACGAACCTACCGGTCGCATGGAATTCCTCCATCTTCCTGCGAGTAGACGAGTCTCGTGTGGACGTCATCAAGGCCCTCATCACTGGGCCCGAGGGAACCCCGTGCGTCGCTTCTGTTCGTGAGATGGGTCGTCGCTGACCAGCTGCTCCGCATACCCCTAGCTATTACAATGGCTGGTAAGCATGCTAAGATCTCAGCAGCAGCTCGTTGGCTGATGCGGAGCAGCTTCCTCTTTGACGTCTTCTTGGGGCCGAATTACAACCAGTCTCCACCGAGCGTGAAGTACATGACGGTAGGTCATATGACGCGCACCCGATACGCGCCGCTGACAATGTCGAAATAGACGAATGGCGGAAAGTATCGATTCAATCCCAATTTGTACGCGGTACGTTCTGACCATTCGTGATATAGCGCTGGGGACTGCCTCTCACGCCCGCTTGTAGGACGGCAAGGTTTGCTTGTCACTCCTCGGTACATGGTCGGGCCCCGGCTGGATCCCCGGGAAGTCAACGCTCCTCCAAGTACGTGCTAATGGATGTTGACTGCACCAGACGTCGCTAATCCACCCCATCAGGTCCTCATTTCTATCCAGTCCATGATTCTGTGCGAGGAGCCCTACGTGAACGAGCCCGGTTGGGCAAATAGCGGCGGCACCGCGAAGTCTATAGCTTGTGAGCACAATGTTGTCTGTGTCTGAAGAAAACTGACAAAGCTGCCCTAGACTCGGCAAACATCCGTCGGATGGTGGTGAGGACGGCGGTATGTATCATAACTTACTCCGTCATACCTTGGCGAGGTCACTAACCGCCGGTCTAGATGCTGGGCAACCTGAAGAATCCCCCTGAGCCTTGGGCGGATGTGATACGCACACACTTCCGTCTGAAGGCGAAGTCCATCATGGCCCAGCTGGACAAGTGGCTGGCCGAAGATGACGGCGCGGCCACCGTCGCTGACGGCGGTTTCCACCAGAAGGCAGTGGCGTCGGGCAGTTCTAACGGCTTCGCGGAAGATGTGGCGGAGCTGAAGGCCTTGCTCACGAAGCTGCAGGCGGATGAAGATATCTCATGATTCTGTCGCGCATGCGGTCTTTGTTCACTTCTACTCGGGGTTGTCCATGAACGGTCGTCTGTCTGTGTTATCTGTTGCTCTCCTCTGCAGTGTATTCATATGTAACAGCGTTTCGGCAAGTGAATAGAAGAAGCACATTTATCATCTAGTATCCGTCCCAAGGCTTCCACTACTTACTACATGGCATTGATACTGTGAGTTGGAACTCTGTTGCAACGGGTCGGCCGGTTGGACGACGGATCACCGCGCCACCCCCGCACGGCGTTTAGACTTTGAGTTGCCGGGTTCTCCAACATGTGATACGACGTCAAAGTCGGGATTGCAGGGTCACCCAAACACCCTCGGTCTCACCACGACCAGAACATATAACACCTCTTTCTCCTCTCTAATTGCTGTTTCACCCTCCCGCTCCCTTGATCCTGTACTGGAACACACCTACCTCGAACGACAACTATGGCCAGCGACTCCGTCATCCATGCTCTGGCTGGAGCTGCCGGCGGCATCGTCGCCATGACCGCGACCTAGCGAGTACTCTTCCGCTCTATCTGGCAGCAGACGTACTGAAGGACGGCCCATACGTACGTTAGCCCTCTCATCTTCCTCTCGACGCGTGCGGCGGTGGAGACGAAGAAGGAGCACAAGGTACGCGCGTGCACTTGGATGATACCCGCTACCAGCGCCTGTCCTGAACACGGTCATTGCATCATCCTCGCTTGCGTGCTGTAGACGACGTATGAAGCCGTGCTCGACATCATCAAGCGGGAGGGCATCGTTGGCCTCTACAGCGGCCTCAACTCCAGCTTGCTCGGCATAGCCGTTACCAATGGGTGCGTAGCACTCATCCCAGTACGCGTCGGACATACCAGCGTTAACGCCGCTCATGTTTGTCGCCGCCCATCGCAGAGTGTACTACTACTTCTACGAGCGCAGTCGCGGACTCATCCTCAAGGCGCGCACGGGCAGCAAGGGCCTGAGCACGCTCGAGTCCATGCTCGCGGGGCTCATCGCCGGCTCTGCTACGACGGTGATCAGCAACCCCATCTGGGTCGTGCAAACCACCCAGGCCGTGTACAGCATGAACGAGCAGCCTGCGGCGTCGGAGGGCGGGGAGCCGAAGGCGCCGCGCGCCCGCCCAGGAATACTCAAGACGATCCAGTATATCCTGCGCAAGGACGGCATCACTGCGCTCTGGCGCGGGCTGGGCCCTGCGCTCGTGCTGGTCATCAACCCTATTATCCAGTATACGGTGTTTGAGCAGCTGAAGAACTTCCTGGTGAAGAGGCGAACGGCTAAGCTCAGGGCTGCCGGTGCGGCGACTGCTGTCGCGCTCCTCACTGACTGGGACTACTTCCTTCTCGGTGCGCTGTCGAAGCTCGGTAAGTTGCACGCCATACCAAACGGTGAGGCTGTATTAACCTGACACATGACCAGTGGCAACGTCATCGACATATCCGTACATGTGCGTATACTGCCGAACATGTCCGGTAGCCCTACTAACACATTCGATAGTGTCGTGAAGAACCGTCTACAGGCCGGCCAGGCACATGCTCAACGCTACAAGTCCGCACTAGACGGCATCCTCACCATCCTGAAGGAGGAAGGGATCGAGGGCTTGTACAAGGGCGTCGGCAGCAAACTCACACAGAGTGTGCTGACCGCCGCAATCCTGTTCGCGGGCCAGAAGCGTATCTACGAGGTAACGAAGAAGGTATGCATCTATTGCTTGTCGCACAAGATACAATTTCTCATGTCAATGCAGG
Organism: Trametes polyzona; assembly: GCA_022606195.1. Lineage (NCBI taxonomy): Eukaryota > Fungi > Basidiomycota > Agaricomycetes > Polyporales > Polyporaceae > Trametes > Trametes polyzona. The sequence continues at coordinate 2,835,158 of JABYQF010000002.1, read as the reverse complement.
CCCTCTCTCCCGTGATTGTAAAGTAGACTATCGACAGACGGGAATAAGGATTGTGGCTAATCTGACGTATGCGACCAAGCCATACTGGTCCAAAGGAGCTTGTGATGTCAACGAGACCCCGCTTCATTGCGGCTCCTGCCACATATTGTGTTCCGTGTGCTTACGGGGTGCACTGGCACAAGTACTGAGTTTGGTACAAACCCACACCTCCCGCGTAAGTACATATGCACAGCTTTCGGAGTCCACGACTAGACCTTCGTTTATGGGGAGCCTGCGCTTTCCCGTATATTGTACGGTATATGTGCCAGCGGCGTCGGCGTATTAATGTTCGCATGCTTGCGCATGTAGGGACTCTCACTGCCAGAGCCGTCGACGGAATGCGCAGCTTGCGATAGGTTGCGAACTTGGATCGGTGGCATGATCGGAGGCGCCCGTGGTCTCACAGTAGCGAGGCGCTCAACTGCTCGTCCTATGCTACTTTCTTGCCAAGACCGCCTGCAACGCTCCTCTTACTCCGCATCCATGACTTTGTTGGATGGCTACAGCATACGCCTGTCTGGCACATGAGACTATACGCGTATCACCACGACCCACAGCTATAAACGTCTCTGTTATCGGCAAGGCGCCGGTGTCCTCCACATTATCTGGAGGCGCAGAGCTGGACCATTCCCATCAACCACCTGATAAGTCGGCAGCCCGGAACTACCAACTTTCGACGCCGCCGCCCACACGGTGGCCCTCCTTCCCGCTCAAGCCATGCCTCTTCGGAGGTCACACGCCCCAGGGGGCAATATCCTCTCTATCGCGGTCCGGATAGCGGCGTGCGGGCGGTCTTAAACTCCTCGGTGCTCCAGCTCCGGCGTCCAGCGGTGGCTGCTCCTTGCCAGACTCCTCGACGACATGTCCCGCCAGCCTCTGCCTGAGATTGTGCCCGAGATCGCGCCGAATCCGCTGGTCGTTGTGGACAGTGAGGATGGCTCGGGTAAGGGCGATTCTGGCGTCGAGACGGAGGTGGTGGCAATCGCGCCCGTGAGCAGGCATGAGCCCATCGTAACGCGCAAGGTGGGTTGGGATGGATAAGGAGTACGCAAATGTTCGGAAGCTGACCTGACGCGTTTGCAGGAACTCTGGAGCTATTACCGTGGGTGACGATCCTCATAACGTCTGTGTAATTGACATTTATGAGCCGATGTACGTCAGTGTACTACAACGGTGACAATGTAAGCATCACCCACACACACTTGAACCTGTTCAGAGCCCTTGTTAACATACTCATCCTCAGGGAGTCGGTCCTAACGGTCTGTGGTACCGTGTTGACGGTGGTAGACTTCCAGGGTTCTGATAGTTCGAGCACAGGCTACTCCATGACGCTATTCCAGTCCCTTGCGACCGCCGCAGGCTTTGATCCCGTCAAGGGGCCCGGGTCGGACTGTTCAGCTACGGACTCCTCTGGCCAGTGTGTCCTTCCCTGGTCCGGCGGTACCAAGGCCGTCAGCTCTGTTGTTCTCGTCGCGAACGGAGTCAGCTTTGCGGTACGTTTATCAGACTCCGTCCGGCCTCTCGTTGCACGCTTATCCACCCGCTCGCGGCAAGGTCATGACCCTCATCTTTACTACTATTGGGTCGGCAGCGGACTACGGCTCGTTTGGGCGGTGGCTGCTACTCATCCTAACTGTGATCTGCTGGGCCGCCCAGTTTGCCAGCATGTCCTTGACTTGTGAGCAACAAGGTGAAACATGAGAGAAAGCCCTTGCTAACGCTCTCATAGCTCCCGATAGGTGGGGAGTCGCAATGGCGTTATATATGATCGGCTTCGTCTCCTATGGTGCGACGCTGGTGTTCTACGCTGCCGTCTTCCCGCGCCTGGCACGTAACACACCGCATGCACGTAGCCTCCGCGAGAAGTACGAGCGCGGGGAGATACCTGCTGAGGAGTATGAGGTGGAGGAGAGCCTCGAGAAGAACCGTATCAGCAACATCAGCACGGTAGGATCCTACGTACTACAAGGGTGCGCAAGACTAATGTTGACACGACCGTTCTCCACAGATGCACAGTAACATTGGGTACATCGTGACGCTGGCCCTGAACCTATCTCTGCTGCTTCCTTTGGCCAGCAATGCCAGAGTCAACAACTACGTGCTTGTATTGTATGCACTTCGTCGTCCCATTCCCATGAAGGGCCTAGGCTAACCAGACTACAGAACGAACGCTTACTGGGTCCTTCTCGGTATCTGGTGGTGTGAGTGGACACGATCCTGTCGCTTTGATGTCGAGCGCTGACCACCAGCGTTTCGTAGTTATATTCCAGCAACCGCGCCCCGGCCCCCCGCTGCCAAAGGGAGAGCACTACCTGACGATAGGCTGGAAGCAGGTAGGGCCGAGTACCCGGGTGGTGGTTTATAACCCGAAGCTCACAAAGCCACCCTAGATTTGGATCGCGTTCAAGCAGTACAAGAAGCTCCCATATACCTTCATATACCTCATCGCCTTCTTCCTGCTCGCCGACGTGCGTATACGCGCAGTGCCAGGGTCGCTCATGTACGCGCCGCTGACGAGATGCGCGCGCGCAGGGTCTGAACACGACCGGCACGCTCGTGTCTATCTGCCAGAACGACAAGTTCCACTTTTCGTTCCTCCAGAACACGTACCTCGGTCTGGCGCAGGCCATCACGTCCACCATCAGGTGAGCAGACGCGCTATGCTTTGGCTTGTCGCCAGTGCGACTTATGTGGAGTCGTTCGTAGCACCCTTGGCTTTTGGTACATACAAAAGTATTGGAAGATTAGCACGAAGACGATGGTAAGCCGCAGGGCTACCTTGACGACGTCTCGTTCCCCTATGTTGACGAATCGTACATAGTTCACGGTCACTAATGTCGTGACCATCCTCATCCCTCTATGGGGCATGATCGGCATCTGGACGCAGAGATTCGGGTACGTTTACAGTCCTCCTTCGCGCTCCCAATATTCATGCATGTATACGTTGACAGGTTCCACAACGTCTGGGAGTTTTGGGCGTACAACGTCATGTTCGGGCTCTTCCAGGCACCGTACTACGCCTTCTCCCAGACGATGATGGCCGAGCTCACCCCGCCCGGGTTCGACAACATGGTACGTCCCATCCCATCCCATCCCACCCATCCCCTCCCCTTCTCCGCCTCTCCGCACACCAACCGACTCACCCCACCCCACCTCACCCGCCCCTCCCTCTCTCCATCCTCCTCCACAGTTCTTCGGCCTCTTCGGGCTCTCGAACCGCGCGTCGTCCATGATCGGCCCGAACGTGATCCAGGCGATCATCGACCGCACGGGCGACAACTGGAAAGGGTTCCCCTTCCTCTTCGCGCTCTGCGCCGCCGCGAGCCTCGTCATCTGGTGTGGCGTCGACGTCCCCGCGGGCCGCCGCGACGCCGTCGCGTGGGCGGACCGGCACCGCGCGTATGCGCGGACGGGGGTGTATGTCGAGGATGAGGAGGGGGAGGTGGAGGAGGAGGCGGAGGCGGAAGTGCAGGTGGGGAAGGGGGTGGGGAAGGCGAAGGTGTTGTGACCCACCTGAATGGACCACGCTCGTGGGATATCTTGAGCCATACGCTGTACGACGTCCAACGAATGACACGCCTTCTCCTCGAGTCCGGCCCCCGGAGGGTAGTCGACCATCGACATCCTCCCTGCGGGAGCCAATTGCGTATGTGCGTAATGAGTCTCGCGAAGGCGGTGTGCATCGTACGGCGTCACACGGAACATACACGACTACTAGTAGATACCCATCAGAAGTACTGGTACTAGTGAAGCGGACCGCTCTACAACACGTTGTGTCGGGGCGATGCCATATAACTAACGCATATGTACGTAACGCCCATCGTACGTATTTGCTATCGGAAAGACCGGGCGGTGGGATCACAAACAGGATAGCCGGGGGTAGGGTGGAGGCAGCGATACAAGAAACGATAACGACTATGGATAGCAACAGGTCATGGATAGGTGACACATGAGAAGACAAACAGGATAAACATGCAACAAATGGACAAATGGACGAATGGAGCTCATAAGCAAGCAGTATGGTACGTATGGGAGAACGCGTGGACCCCTCGACGGTCTCATAAGGCATAATGACGTTGGTGTTCGTGTGGGTGGTAATGGGTAATGCAGGGCGTATGGCGGATTAGTAGGAGGGAAAAGGAAAGGGGGGAGGTCGGACGGGCGGAGGAGTGAAGGATGGGAATCATCGTTCTAGGAACTGCAGTATCGCATTCGAGACCTCGTTCGGGTGGCTGATCGTGATGTCGTGCGGGCCACCCTCGATCGTGACGAGCTCCGAGTGCGGGATGAGAGTCTGCACGCGTGATGCGTAGCGGTACGGTACGACGTTGTCTGCCGTGCCCTGCAGAAAACATCGGCATCCCTTTCTTAATCTACGAAAACGGGCACTTACCCATATGAGGAGCACGCTCCCGTTCGTCTTGCGGGAATGCCGCCCGAGCGCGGCGAACTGCGGTGCGAGGCTGCGTAATGGGCCTTCGCGGATGGAGGATGCGATTGCTGGGTTGTACCCGGGCAGGTAGGCGGATTGTAAACGTACGATCTGGTGGAGAACGGTCAGCGCTTGGTCGTTCCGTCCATCTTGTTTCGACCTACATCACCGATGGGGTTGCCCGATGCCTTCTGGTCGGCAAGATAGCGGAGATACAACTGCGACGACAAAGGTTAGGTTTGTTCACGACTAATCGAGACGACTTGACTTACGCGGAATGGGGCACTGGATGATACGACTTGCATGAGCGGCGAAGACAGGAACTTCGTCGTTCGCGACATGTCTGAGGACTAAGGAGATGGTCATGAGCAATGTCAAGGTAATAGTGGATAAGAAACACGTACCTCCATCAGCCCGGCACTTGCGATGAGGACCACCTTGTCCGTGACAAGATGCGGGAACTGGGCGGCGAAAGCAGCCGCTATGCCACCTCCCTGTGGACACAGAGAATGAGTTAGCAAACACATAAAGACCTAAGGAAGTGCACATACCATAGAAACCCCAACAACGTGAGCCTTATTCCAGCCGACATACTGAAGCAGCAGGGCGAGCTGCGTTGTGTACAGGTTTGCGTCGTACGTAGTCTGAGGCGCGTCCGAGTACCCACGACCATATAGGTCTACGATTCCCATGAAGAAGTTGGCTCATCGATGATCACAGAAGCACATACCATAGAGCAACACGCGGTAGCCCTTTGCAGCTAATTGGGGCGCGACGTCTTTCCAGATGATGGAAGGGACTGAGAGGCCGTGGATCAGGACGACCTAAAGAAGATGTTTGCGAATGTTGCACAAGGTTGAAATGAAGTTCGCGTACCCGTTTGCCGTCTTCTGGGCCGATGAGCCAATATCGGACCTATCACGCGCGCGCTCGGTGGTTATGGACGCGATAGTGAGGGAAGAGACGCGACTCACTGTGCCGTACGGAAACTTTGCGTATGCGCCGCCTTCGTAGAAGGTCTCTGGGTATATGCTCCATGTCGGGGAGGATTTGGGGAGGGAGGCGAGGGAGGGGTGGACGTAGAGGGAGTCCGGGGTGTGGGGGAAGACGGTGAAGAAGTAGGCGAGGATGACGAGGGCGGGGCAGACGAGGAGAAACCATTGGAAGGCCGAGGAGGGCGGCATGGCGGGGACGAAGGTGGAGAGAGCAGGGGGAAGGGCGCCCATGTGGATGCGCAGAGTCTGAGAGCGCGGTGCACAGGTGCAGGTGCAGTTGCAGTTCCCGAGTTCCACGGTGCGAACGCTGCAAGGCCTTCCTCCGGCTTTCTCGGACGTCGCAGCCCCCGCACGTGCAGGGACACACTCCCGTCACGTGGCGGCTTCGCGCGAAGGCGTTGTTGGGCTCTGTTTGCACCTGCCCTCGACTGTCGTGCGCCCAGTGCTCACGATGCCGTGCGCCCTCTGTCCTTCGTCCCTCTCCTCCCGCCGTCCTCGCAGGCGGCAGCGGTCGCCCGCCCCATGCAGCATACAGCCGGCCATGACTCGCCAGCCCTTGCCCTCGATGACATCATCCACACCATGTCCCCGTCCCCCGCCCCGCCAGAGCCGTCCTCGTCCGTGCTCTCGGATCCTCCCCAAGCACATACGCTACACAACACCGCGATCGCAGACTACTATGGCCCCCAGCCTAGAGCGTCCTCTCCGGAGCCCTTAGAATACACCGAGCTCGAGTCCTTGCGCACGCGCATCCAGGAACGCCTCCTCTCCCACAACCCGACGGAAGCTGAGCTTGCCGCCATGGTGCGCCCATCCGTGATATGGCTCCCAGAGATTGCCTGAACAGTGCACCAAGGTATTACGCTTGATCTCCCAACTTCTCCTTCACCCATCTCCCGCCCAGCTTGCTTCACAGGCCGAAACCATCGCCGACCTCTCCTTTCAGCGCGACATGCTCCTCCGCCAGATAGCCGATGAACGCGAACGCTGGCAGAGCGAGCGCGATATGTGGTCACGGACAGCCGATATATTAGTGGCGAAGGCGCGGGTCGCACACGAACCGCTGGCTAAGGACGCAGTAAGCAATCAAGCCACGCGTTTGCAGCGGGATTCTCACTTGTCGGCTTTCACCTACAGGAAGCACTACGCTACGTTGCGCGGTTGGAAGACGATCTCAAAACGTCCCGTCGTAGGGTCGGTCAATTCAATACCATTTTGCGATCCTTCGTCTCACCCCGGCTCCCTCATATCAGCTCGCCGACACACAAACACGGCTCTCTGCCCTGGAGCGGGAACTAACTAAAATCCGTCCTCTCATCTCTTTGCATGCCACTATCTTGAAGGACGCAGACGAACTCCGCCCTCCACTGGAGAAGAGGCGCGCCGTGCAAGGTAGCAGAACCGGCCTAGCCGAGACGGAGCCTCACCATATGGCGGAAGGGGACGCTCCTGCTTCAGACGTCGCGACAGCTCATCAAAGCTCGGCATCGCGTTCCTTGCATGCAGGAAAGGCGACAGGGGATCAACACCCTCGCAAAGATGGGGCAAAGGACCGGAAACATCGACATAGGCACGCAAGCGCCGCTCCGCTGCCCTTACTCGCAGATGCGCGCGCTGAGTGCATACTCAGTGCAGCCCGTAGACTGGGACGCCTCCGTGCCGGCATCGTTGCCGGATACATCAAAGAGCATGTCAAACCCACGGACGATGCGGGGATAGCTCCTCATCCACACACCACACCTACACACCATACCACCATTCAGCGCTCCGCGCCCGAGGGACACGCGGGATCGTCGAGCCCACCTGTACCTCTAGCAGCCTCCTCGCAAGGCCGAGGGACGGGCTCGAGAGGCACACAGCGACGACTTGCGCCTTCACCCTTCACCACTCCAGGCTCGAGCGCGCCCATGCAACATATGCCCGCTCACCTCCACCCCTCAATGCAGGCCTACGCTGGGGCAGCCCAAGGCACCCATCTCCACCAACACGCACTTCCTCATCCGTTTGTGTATCTCGCGCCGGGCCCAGGGCTTGTGCCATATCCTTGGGCCATGCCCGGGACACCTCCCACGGCACAGGCACAGGTCCGCCCACCCGGGCAAGCTCGGGGACCCGCTCAAGGAGCGGGATCGCAGGCATCGCATGTGCGCACGCCTGCGCGCGACCAGGCATCCGTGCCGGCCGCGGGGTCCTCCACGCCGATGGATTCGCTCGTGAATGCAGCACGCACCCTTATTGGAGGGCAAGACTACGATAGCAATGGCGGTCAGGAAATAGGCGCTCAACGTATTGGTGGAGGGCCGGCTGAGGGCGAGACGGAGGAGACCGCGGATGAGGACGCAGCGGTGGTAGAGACTCCCATCCGCCGGCGGGGCACGCGCAGGCGTGCACCTGAACCTGCACCTGACACCCCACTGCCGAAGAGGCGGCGTACGGCGGGAACGGCTAACGCGTCCCAGGCGGTCGCAGGGCCAAGTACCACACCGTCCTCTCGTAGAGCAAAACAGCTCGCTGCTGCTCCATCCTCTGAGTCTCCAGAGAAGCCCCGGGCGAGGGGTCGCGCGAAGGGCAAGGCGAAAGCTGCGCCTGAGGCGCCGCCTGCAACAGCGTCCACTTCGGCAGCACAGTCGACGTCGGTACCACATGCGCCACCAGCCGGACGTGTCTTGCATGCACCCCAGGTCGCCAGGATGCGGAGCGCGCTGGACGTCCTTGCGGACCAAGCCGCGCAGGAGCAAGAACGGCGACCAGCGACGGACGTTCCGTCCACGCACAGCGGTGAAGGCGAGGGCGTAGGTGTCCCGGAGGCCGGCGGTGTAGAGACGGATACGGAGGAGACGAGAGCGAAGACGCCGTCCACTCCTGCGCCTCCACCCTCACCTCCGCTGGCGCTGCCTGTTGCCGCTGATCCTGAACCTGAGCCCACGGACGAAGCTCGTGTCGACCCAGATGCGCCAGAGACGAACGAGGTTATACCTGAGGACGGGACGCCAGTACTCGCCGCTAACAGCGAGGTACCAGCGAACGACGTGGACCACGTCGAGCCTCCCCCAGTGCTACCATCGACCCCATCGCCGCCGCCGCCTCCTCCTGCACCACTCCTCTCGGACGCCGTACCCGAGGCTAGCTCGCCTTCACCATCACCACCGCCACTACTACCACCCCTAGTATCATCGCCGCACGTCCCCTCGCCCCCTCCACCTTCCTGTCCACCCACCGTCGAGGAGCGGTCTACGCTCACCGCGGACGAGAGCACGCCCCCGCTCACGCGCAGCCACTCTGCCTCGCCGGCCCCAACTAATGCGGCAAACGGGAGCTTCCTAGGCCAGAGCGCGGTAGCGGTCATCCCCGCCCAGCCAGCTCACCCTGAGGCCGTGGTTCCTGCTCTGTCCCCTCTCCCGCCCCCCGGTTCGATGGACATCGAGAGTGGGGACGAAGACGCGGAGGGCTCCGTCGTGGACGAGGCCGAATGAGAGACGAGGAGTCCTCATCTCAGGTCCCAGATCTCAGGTTTCCTCTACCGTTGTACAAACCGTTTGTACATATACACACTGCTTGATTAGTTCCGCTCGCTGCTTGGGTAACGAAGGGCCGCTTCGCTTCGCCTTATGGCGACATGTATATGTGTACGTAGGTGTGTATGTAGGTGTGTATGCTACTACATCGAACATCGAGTGTGGGTGTCGCATAGGATAGTGTGAGGCAATAAAGTACGGATGGCGCGCGCGCGGACGCCGAGGCCTGTAGAAGCCACGCGGCGTGTGCACGTAGAATCGCAGAGTGGAGGTGGAAGTGGAGGTGGAGGTACTGGAGGTGAAGGGAGCAGGTAAAGCAAGAGTGGGCGTACAGACAGGCGAGTGCTACGCGCGGAGGGACGTAGGCGTCGAGGGCGCCGCGCCGGACGTGTCCGCCTGCGAGATCGAGCGGCGGCTCTTCCGCAGCCGCCCGGGCGTCGACCCGGACTTGCTCGACGGCGTGGGCGAGAGCGGCGGGCGCTGCGGCGAGACGGGCGCGTTCGCGCTGCCGTTCGGCGGGGTGTGCGGGCGGGACGGGTGGCGGTGGTGGTGCTGGTGCGATTGCGAATACGAATGCGATTGGGAGTGGGAGTGGGAGCGAGACCGGCCGTTGGACGGCGCGTCGCCGTTCCCGGTCCCGGTCCCGTTCACGGCGGCGGTAGAGGAAGGCTTGTTGTGGCTGCTCGAATGGCCAGTGTGGCTCGAATGGCTAGCGTGCCGCGAGCTCCCGGTCGCGACCGAGCTCATCGTTGTCGTGGTAGTGGTCGTCGTCGTCGTGGCGGTCGTCGCCGTAGTGCTTGAGCTCGCCGTGCGCGACATAGACGGTGCACTGGGTCGTCGGTGCGCTGACGTCCGTCGGACGATCCGTGGCCCGACGACTTGGTTCTTCTCGTCTCGCAGCTCCCTGCTCTCCCGCCTACGCCCCGCGTCCCCATTCGAGCGACTCTCTCGTCTGGTTAGACCCGGCTTCTCCGTCACCGTAGGCACCGACGCTGCTGCTGCCGCTGCCGCTGCCGCCTGCGCGAGTCTCTCTTGGCCCTTCACCGTCTCCTCCGAACCTCGTGGCGGACCGGTATACGGCGACGAGCGCGGCTGCTGCACACGTTCATAGTACAGCATGAACGCGCCCGCATCCTCCTGCAGCACGCGCTCGATGCCGCACTCCTGCACCGTGGCGTCGCTGATCCGCAGCCAGCCCCGACCGGGTCCCGCCGCGCGTCCATCGTCGTCGTCCCGCACGGGCCCGTACCGCTCGCAGCGCTGGCAGTCGCACCCGAGCGGGCATGCGAGCCTCGGTGGGGCGAAGCGGCGCTCGCCTGCCGAGAGCGGACGCGGTTTCCGCCGGAAACAGACGTAGTGCCCAGAGGAGTGCCCGCCATAGTGGCAGACGACGGCAGCGAGGCGGTAGAGCGTACGGGGCACGGCGTACGTAGAGGGTGTGGGCGTGACTGACCGCTGGGCGGGGATTGGTGGAGGTGGGGAGGAGATGGGTGCGGAGGGTTGGGTCGAAAGTTGTCCGGATGTGGTGAACGGGGTGAGGTCGAGGATCTCGGGGAATGTCACTCGACAGTTGATTTTGGACGCATGATGATAGTACATCGAGCGGTTGAGGTGAAGGGCGAGGACAGGCGGTGGCTACAGAGCAAAAAGTATGAGCAAAGGCGCGAGTTTCTGGTAGGAATGTGCCTTACGCGGGCGATCATGGACTGTTTCGTGGATGCTCGACTAAACACCTTCTCCATCTTGACCCCCTTGATATCCTCTTCTATTCGTCCCTCATTCAGAGCGGCCTTGACGCGTTCCATGAGCTTTCTTGCGTCCCGTGCTCGCTTCTTTCTCGAAGAACTTGGGTCGTTTGAGGCTTGTGCAGCCTCGGTCAGTTTCTCCGCCTCCTGCTCTAGTCGGCGGTAGGTGGCGAGCATAGAGCACTTCCGGCATATGCAGTCGTTCAAGAGCTCTAGCTTCGTATAATCCTCCAGACATTCCTCAAGGCGGTATGTGTCCTATACGACATGAGCATGGATATATACACACGCACTTCGGTACGCACTTTCTTGCTGGGAATTGCTAGTTGCCAGTTGTCGAACGGGAAGTGCATAACGGCTTCGGTATATCCGCACTCCATGCAGCTGCGCCTGTTCGCGGTCAATCCATCAAACACCGTCTGACTGAGGTCGCGGATGGTGAGAGCTTCTTGTTTAGTCAACGCCCCCAGGCCGCGATCGCGCCTGCTTTCCCTTGCCACTGCCAGGGCCTCGCTCTTGATGCACTCGGAGAGCAGCTGGAACAGCTCCTGCGCGTCCTGGTGCTCGCGAGACGAGAAGAGGGAATTGCGGTTCCCGTGGTTGTGATTCAACAACGCGGCGATGATGTCAACGGGACGCAGGGCACGGGAAGAGGAGGAGGGCGTGTTGAGGACTGTCATGGGTATCGTCAAGGGGTGGACACGTGAGCAGGGGGTAGGCACCGACCGCGGATGAGTTCCCGGAGGGCATCGATGACGGGGGTCGGTACATCCAGGGCCTCTGCCCTGGTGTGTATCTCATCTAACTGAGGTTGTAGATATGTCAGAGAGGCCATGGCCTGCGGCGTACAGTCAGCGGATAGGCTTGTGCGGAGGTGGCAGACGCAGAAGGCTCACTTGAAGCGTGGAGTTCATGAAACAGTAGGTGCCGGAGATGTTGACGAGACCGGGATAGTATCCATCGTCGGTCGAGCTATCATATGAGGCGTCTGGAGACGTCCGTCGATCCTAGAGAAGCGAAGGAGAGTGCCGGGGGCGCGTACCTTGGCCGGGTGTGCGGGCTAGCTGTTCATCACGGGTGCGTGCGTGCTTGCGCTTCAGTCTCTTTCTATCCGAGCTGGCAGAAGACGAGGAGCTATCGAGCCAGTTCCAGGGCAAGATGAAGGCCAGGTTTTCGAAGACCATCGAGACGGAGGCGGCGATCGAGTGACGGTGGGAGGAGAGGACGAGGACGAAGGTGGGGACAAAGATGAGGACGACGAGGGGGGCAATCTGCTGGAAGAGAGGGTTTGAGAGGACGAGGTAGGCGTGGTGTTCGAAGTTGTCGTACAGCAGCATTTAGCTCAGTCGGCCAGCCCGTCTAAACTGCCGACATCCGACATGGGTCAGCGTAAGACCAAGAGGGCCACCGGCGACAGTGCCAGGGCCTACGGGGATCTGGGGGGTATAAGGTGCAATGCTGACGTATACTACGTACACATACCAGTAGACATGGCTACCTGGCGCAATGGTAGCGCGTTTGGCTTCGATCGCCGACGGCACCAAACGGTTGCAGGTTCGAGTCCTGCGGTGGTCACTTTTTCTATCCTACCGGGGGAGTCTTTTTGCCGCCATGCCGGACACCCGGGCCGCGGTGAACCCTGTCGCGCGTCGCGTCTTCGCGTCTGTGGCTGCAGCCTGCAGCGACGGACATTGTTTGAACACAAGTCGGTTTGTGTTGGAGAGCGCCACCCCCCGTCCTCGTCTCCTTCTTCCTCCTCGCGGCCCACGGCTGGCTCCGGCTCGTCTTCTTGGATAAATGGCTGCCACCGCGCTCCTCTCCCGACATTCCTCCAACCCGCTCGAGGTGTCTTCCTCCGACACCCGCAACCGTGCCTACCTCAAGCAGCTCATGGACGTCCAGCAGCTCGCTCGCGACTACCCAGGCGACCAGCCCTCGTCCGACGACACCATCAACGGCTACAACGTCCCCGACCTCGAACGCTACCACTCTCACCTCGCTCAGCTCTATCCCGAGGCCCAGACATCCGCCTACCAGTATGGCGCCGCATCTACTACCAGCAACGCGCCAACGAAGGAAGCGGACGAGGAGATGTTCAGCGACGATGGGTCTGGCGACGAGGATATGGAACAAGACGAGGACGAAGAAGAGGACGATGACGGAGGTGACACCGACGAGGAGCTCACCATCTACCTCAAGTCCCGCGAAGAGCAGGCCGAGATCGAGGAGGAGATCGTCGACCTCGAGATGGCTGTCCCACAGCTGACAGAGGACTACAAGATCATCGACCGTCTCGGCACCGGCACCTTCTCCGCCGTCTACAAGGCCATCGACCTCGGCTACCATACAAAGTGGAACAACACCGAATGGCACGGACATCACCCCCCACATTCGTCCTCGCACTACCAGACTATCCGACACCCACCAGGAAGCAAGGTATTCGTTGCAATCAAGCGCATATATGTTACCAGCGGTCCCGAGCGGATACGGAACGAGATATCCATCATGGAGGACTGCAGGGGCTGCCGCCATGTCTCTCAGCTCATCACCGCCTTCCGACATCGTGACCAAGTCGTCGCGATCATGCCTTACCACAAGAACGATGACTTCAGGGTAAATGCTGTCCAAACAGGCGCATATATGCAGGTCCTCACACATACATCCAGGACTACTTCAAGTACCTCCCGCTCGAAGGCATCAAGGCGTACTTCCGATGTATGTTCCGCGCGCTGCGCGACATTCATACACGAGGGATCATACACCGCGACGTGAAGCCCGCAAACTTCCTCTTCGACCCGCGAACAGGTATAGGGACACTATGTGACTTCGGCCTAGCTTGTGTGAGTCCTCTCCGCTACTCCGTGGAGTCGTTCCTCAAACGGTATATCATTCAGCGCGTAGAACGCGGGCCTACGCTGGGCGCATGCCTACATACAACGCCAACACGCGAATATCCTCACGGGCGACTGAAACCGCGGACGGAGTTCGACATTGAGCATATCAAACGCATGCAGAAGGAGGGTCGTATGCGAAGTGCCGGCCAGTCCGATAAAGTCGGGTACCCGGAGAAGGACAACCGGTAGGATGTATGGTATCTCCGCATACACCCACCTTGCTAGACGCGTCACTTCGAGCAGGCCACATTCGAAAGCAAACCGCGCGGGCACAAGAGGCTTTCGCGCGCCCGAAGTGCTTCTCAAATGCGGCGAGCAGACGGGAGGTGCGTCGCGGCGACTGAAGCAGCACCGCTTCTAGGGTCTGAGGAGCTTGAACAGCTATCGACGTGTGGTCTGCGGGAATGATTCTGTTGTTCTTCCTCACGAAGAAATTCCCCTTGTTTCAGTCCAACGACGACACCGAAGCCCTTATGGAGATTGCCACAATCATCGGGCGACGACGCATGGAGAAGACCGCTACTCTACACAGTACGTCTGGCAGACTAGTGTATGTTCCCATAGCCCATCACCGAACCATTTGCAATCCGCAGGTCGATTGTTTCAGTCAAACGTCCCGTCGTTGACCCAAGAAGGCATGTCCTGGACGGAATTCGTTGAACGACAGAACCCCAACCTCCGCGTTCCACCCGAACCCGAGCCCTCCTACTACCCGTACACCCTTCCCGGCCATCGCGCCCGCACACGTCCGCCTCCCTCTTCATCCTCATGTTACTCTCCAGGCCCCTCCTCACCTACCAACGCGCGTGCACCGTCACCAACGCCGTCCGAAGCGGGCCGCTACGCCGAGGAGATCGCGACCGCGCTTGACTTCCTCGAGAAGGCGATGGAGCCGGAGTCGATCCGGCGCATGACGCCGCGCACGGCGCTCTACCACCCGTTCCTGCGCGAGCCAGACGTGCGCGACGACGACGTCACGCCGCACCCGTTCGGCGACGGCGTGTGCGGTGACCTGCACTTCATCGACGAGCAAGAGGAGATGTTCGTCCGCGTGCGGGTCGAGGGGAGGCGGGGGCTCGTGCCGCGGCGCGTTCAGGCGGGCGAGGGCGTCGCGATCGGCAGGCAGCCGTGTGAGTTCCATAAGGACATGCCGGAGTTCCAGCATACGGATAGACACGAAGGGGAGAATGGCTGTGATAGAAGGTGATACGATATGTACTATGACAGTATAATTCTAATGGTCGGTGGAAACTGGCAGAGCGTGCGATACAAGAAAGCGAGCGGCGGGTAGTGTATCCACATCATAACGAACGGCTATGGTGACCGGTAGATTCAGTCTGCGTAGTGCAGGTGAGCACATGTCATAAAGCATACCTTCAAGTTGGGATATCGGCAGAGATCAGGAGTCCTCGACCAGGCCTTCGCGGCGAGCCCTCCGCCTCGAGAGCCAGTTTTGCAGGTTCTTCATCTTGTAAGGCGCTCGGTGGCTGTCCACCTCGCAGATATCGCGGTGCAACGCCTGCACCACCTCTCGCGGCAACTCGTACCCGAACAGCCGGCAGTACTCTCATCGACGACGCCGGGCGGTGCGCGCGCACATTCCGATATAGCCAGCCATCAGCCATGCACCCATAGAGGTCAGCTGGGCTTTCGCAAATCCGCTGGCGTACGCAGGTCCGAGCGGACTCACCGAGGCGGAAGCGGCGCGCTGCCGGCGAGAGGCTCACCCTTCTCTGGCCCTCGCCGGGGCCGCCGTGTCCGTGTTTGGGCATATTCGCCACCGGAATTCCGGAGGGAGGAGTAGCTTGGGCGCATTTTTGAATTTCCCTGCTCCTGCTTGCTTTATATGCACAGGAGTGAGGATTCCTCATACCCTGGGCGCCTCCAGGGTGTGATCCGTCCTTGGGGGTGCCTGGTTTCTGCAGGAGAAGCAGAGGCAGGGAGGAAGGTCCATCTCCAGAATGGGTGGATATCTAATCAGTGTAGCGTTTATCTGCGGTTGTTGCCGTCCGGCTAAGACCCTTAACGTCACTTAACGCGCACGTTTCCCACAATGTAACCCTATTATTTGCGCGGGGATTCGGGGATTAGCTCTTGGGGCGGGCGCTCGGACGCAACCGCGGCTCCTCTGCAAACCCGACGCAAACCTTGTCCTCCAATTCAAAAG
Source organism: Trametes polyzona (assembly GCA_022606195.1). NCBI lineage: Eukaryota > Fungi > Basidiomycota > Agaricomycetes > Polyporales > Polyporaceae > Trametes > Trametes polyzona. The sequence continues at coordinate 2,819,371 of JABYQF010000002.1, read as the reverse complement.
CTCGTCGAAATGAGCAACGCTTCCGCCAGATATGTTCTTCAAATCATCACTCGAAGCAATACGCCGTTAAGAACCGGTTCGGAACCCCATCCATCCCTTTGCATTCGGAGAACATCGGTACATACAAGGCGCACACACTTTGGTTCCCCGAGTGCCCCTCCGAACGGCGTCATCGACGGGGACCTCACACGTACTCTTTGAACTCGACGCGGGCGGCATTATAACCTTATACCCGTCACATTCAAACATACAAGACGGTCGACGAAGAATAGATATAGAATCGAGTGAGCTTCACAGTAGCCTCGTACATACAGCGTGCGGGGCACCGCCCAGGAGCGACGAGCACAGCGGATCGAATGTAAGTGCGCATTTATCCATAATACACGAGCACCGGGTAACAAAAGTAGCAAGTCGGGGAAGATGGCCATGGCCGGCGGCCGTTCTGTGACACGGCGCCGCACATATGGGAGAGGCGAGTGCGGTGGGTATGGAAGGACTTCGCGCGCGGGCGCGTCTGCGGAACGAGCGCCGCGCGGGCGGTATTGTACACTCACACGACGCGTGCTACAACAAGAGCGGACGTACGAGAGGGAGGTAGTGTGGAGGTGTCCGGGTGGGGACGGGGGGATCCGAGACGGTGGTGCAATCCGTAAGTCAAGCGGCGCGGCGCGACGCGGACGTCCGCGCGATCACCAGTAGATGGTCCTCTCGATGCGCTTGTGCTGGGTGGACGGACGCGTGTAGGAGATCGTGCGGCGCACGCGCGTCACACTAGGGTACCTGAGGGACGCACACGACACCGTGTTAGCCTCCGCATCTTCACGGTACAAAGCAGCCGGTGACGGGGGCACATAACGCTCACGAACGCGAGACGAATAATAGTGGATGCTCACCATGCGTTGTAAATCTCCCCACCGTCAAGCTGCACCTCAACGACTTGCCGGCCCTACATACATGGGAACGAACGGTCAGCGACACCGCACGAGCAATCACCAAGTAGCAAGGAGTGTACTTACAGCGTAATCGATGTGAGAGCCGACGACAAGGCCCTCGCGGCGGCCGCCGGCAGAGGAGACAGCGACGATGTCGCCGGGCTGCGGTAGGCGCGTACGGGTCAGCGACAACCCTTCCTCCTTTCGCCCAGCGACTGCGGAAGGACGTTATACGGAGGAGATACGTACCACGATCTCGTCAGAGGTAACGTAGGTAGACATTGCTGTGGTCTGAGTCGAGGCGGAAGAGGAGCTAAGGAAAGCGAAGGAGCGCGCGAGAACAATAGCGGGCGCTAGGTTGGTGCTTGTTGCTGGAGCCGAGGACGACGAGAGAGCTTGAGCGGGCGGGAGGGCGGGCTTGCGACGAGGTCGGCTTGGGCAACGGCGAAGGCGAGGGCGACGACGACAACGAGAGATGGGCTGAGGAGGGAGGGGGCGAAGGCCGCAGAAACTGCCCGGCTTTTATAGATTAGATGGCGCGCGGGCTCGCTTCGCGGGGTGCCCGCACGCGCGAGGCAGCCATGAGGCGCCCCCCGTCCCTGGCGAGCCCCGCTCCCTCGCGCCCGCACCCAAGCCTCATCCGTCCCGCGTCCCGTCCGCAGTGGCTATTGTCCATGCGAGCTGCCCAAATATTTTGCTCCCGCTTCCGCCTTGTCCGGCGTCGCGATGGCGAGCGCGTAGTACAGTACAACGTTCATTTCGGCGGTGCACATGCTTGACGGCGGCGGCGGCGCTTGATCAGCGCGCGGGCTTGAGAGAGCCTTGGCCGCGCGAACCTTCGACGATGGGCTTCCCAGCCTGCACGGTCCAGACGACGTCCGAGTTCTCGCGGACGTCCACGCCGTCCCGCGCGACCCAACTCTTACCCTCGCGCGCGGTATGCACTGGCTAGCAGGGTCACCGGACGGCCGGCGAGTGGTCAGACCAGGGGCATCGAGCGGGTGTGGGGACCGCGGCCGCGGAGTGGACGCCGTCTGTCGCGAACTAGCGCTTCCGTCAGAGCACGCACCGAGGCCTCGCGGCATCACGACTTTCTGCACGCCAGCAGGCGGCGGCGAGGCCGTCGACATCGCGCACGGGCGATGCGTAGGGGATCACAGCCCGAAGCTCACCGCTCAAGGAATCGCAGTGATTGGGCTACATCCTTGCGGGCTAGCGAAGTACTTGCACTTGCAGGTGGTGGTTCACAGCAGCACGACTGTGATCGCCGCAAAAGCCTCGCTGGAGATGCGATGGCAGACCATGCGAGGTCTGCATGGCGCGCAGGTGGCTGGTCCCGGTGAGGTCGAAGGTGAATGCTGCGGCAAATGAGGTGTTAGAAGTACAGATAGATTACATGCCTCCTCCGTGCAGAGGACGGGTCCAGTGAACGTCTCCGAATACTCAACGATAGTGCGTGTATGATATGCTACACCGTGGGTGGATGCTCTAGACCGATAGCGAGAGTGAGTATAAGCCGGAGGGGGGAGGGCGATTGGGAGTAGGGAAGATGGAGGGGGAGAGCAAAGACCGCGCGACCACCCAGAGGGATGCTCGACGTACCATGAACGGGTGCCGAAATCGGGACGTATGCCCGGGGGACGCGACTACCTTCCGCGAAGAGCAGCCACCATGTCTCGGAACATGTCCCGTAACCTGAAGCCACCCCAGTCCACACCCGCGCTTCCTCCACCTCCACCTCCTCCCTCGTCCTCATCTGTGAAGGCATGGGCCGGTCGGTACGGCTTCACTCCGTTCGCCCGCTCCTCCAGGCCTCTTAAAATATCCTCCCCTGCCTCCTTGTACACCTTCTCCAGTTCGACGCTGCGCATATAGTATGGCCTCCGCACGGCGTAAGGAGCGAGCCCGTTGTACTTGCGCACAAGCGAGTTGATCTCGTTGAGCGCCGTATCGTGGTACCCCCGCTCACGTTCTTCCCATTCTGGGTCACGCATCGCAACGACGTCCTCGAGAGTAAGGCGCGGAAGGAGCGCTGCCGGATGCGCGGCAGTAATGGTGCGCAGGGCGCGCCGAGTCCAAGACTGCTTGACGACCTCACGAAACGAGGTCACAGCGGACTCCAGTTCTGCATGGAAGCGCGTCCGCGGAATACGGAGGGAGGGTAGAGAGGGGAGGGTATGAGCTGCGTGTCGGGTAGCAGAAAATGGAGGATGGAAGGGACGTACCGCCTTGCACTTCGACCCAGGGAGGGGCAGCGCCCTGTCGCTGGACGATTCGGTTCATGAGGAACTCTTCGCGCCCGATAAACGGGTTCTTGTCTTCCGCGAGACGAGCAATAGGCTTTCCTCGACCCTTCACATTATTGAAATGTCCGGCCTGGCGTGCTTTCTGCATAAACGCACGGGGTTAGGATTATGCTGGTACACGAAACTCGCAGCTCGTACCTCTATCCGATCCTCGACCAAGTTCGCCCACCCTTTCAGGGAGACAGGGTTGGGCCTCCGAAGCTGGTCAGCGGCAGCCCCTTTGATACCGAGGCGGTAGTCGATGGTAGACTCTCTGGCGCGAGAAAGCCTGGTGCCCTGCTCCATACGTTTCTTCGTTTCCCGCTCCTTCCGCTTCGCCTTCTCATCCACAGGGAGAGGGGCTGCCGCCTGGGGCCGCGGAGGCGGAATATTTCCGTAGTGGATATTCGAGGAGACATGAGAGGGGACCTTGAATGTGGTGTGCCATGGCTGGTGTCCCTCGATGCCGGGCAAGATAGGCTCTCCAGGAACGTAACGGCGAACGGAGGGCTCTTCTGGATCTTTCTCACGGAAGTCCTCGAAGTTGGCGGCATCGACGACGGCCTCCTGTGCGGGTCCATTTGCGGAAGAGTCGGGAGTGCGCACCTGGGGCGGGGCCGTCTTGAGCTTTTCTTCCGCGGACCTGATCGGGCCAGAGCGCATGGGCTTGTACTTGTCGACAAGCATACGCAGGACTGCGTGCTGGATGGGTTCGTCGCCATCCCAGTTCTCCTGTTGGCTCTCTAGCGCGGAGAGGGTGGACGATTTGCGAGCGGCGGCTTGTTGCTCCTCAGCCTCCTCGCGGGCGGCGTCCTGGAAGAGCTTGGAGCTTGCGGAGTGGTCGTGCGTCGATGCATTCCGGACGAGGAGAAGCGGGGACGGAAGACATGCGGCAGAACGGGGAATCGAGCGAGGGCGTAGAACGGAGCGCGGGCAGACAGAGCTCATCCAGGTCCACAGACAACTTGCACAGGCGCCGGCGGAGAGAGAGGAGGTGACGATGATTAATGAGTCGCGGTCACGTGCGGCGGGACGCGGTTGTGGCTTTGTGTGGACGCGGTATTGGCAGTGGTATGAGGTATGCAGCCCCTGCCCGCGTTTGTCTCGGAGGACAAGCACAAGCTGCATTCCCCCGCCACAGCCACCTCCGTCCTCATAACTCGTCCATTGCTTCCCCCTCCGCCGCCCTTTCTCTCCCATCCCCCATGACCGCCCCCCTCAGCCGCCCCTCGCCAGACCAGGCGTCCTCCTCCGCGCCCTCGACGCCCACCAAGCCCAAACGCACAAAGACCACAAACGCAGCGTACCCGTTCAACAAGGCAGCCGCAGACGCCATCCTCAGAACGGCCGACAATGTCGATTTCTGGGTCCGTCGCAGCATCCTCGCAGAGGCTTCGTGCATTTTCGAAGACATGCTCAGCATTCCCCAACCACCCCCGGGTGCACTCGATGACGACGACACCAAGGACGGCCTCCCGGTCATCTGCCTCACCGAAGACAGCCAGACGCTCGACAAGCTCCTCCGTCTGTGCTATCCCATCGAAGACCCGGAGTTCACGTCCCTCGACGAACTTCGCCCGGTGCTCGAGGCGGCGATGAAGTACATGATGGAGGAGGCCACGTCCTTACTCCGCGCCAGGCTAGTCAAGCTCGGCCACTCCCAGCCCCTCCGGGCTTTTGCGATTGCTTGCACACTCGACCTCACGCAAGAGGCAGAGTCGCTTGTGCCGCTGGCCTACACCGCGCACTGCGCCTTTGTCGACGAGCTGAAAGACATCTCCGCAGGCGTGTACTACCGCGTCTCGCACTACATGGCAAAGTGCACCGGCCCAAAACACAGCGGCAGCGGTTCCAAGAAGGCGCGTCCTGTATCAATCTCTGCCTCCGTCTTGGAGCCTCCGCCGAGTCCGAAGCCCAGGTGTTCTCATTCGCACTCGCATACACGGACGGAGAGCGTGGCAGAGCCCATCCCACCCGAATTGCTCGACTCACCTACCGCGGACGTGATCTTGCGCACGTCTGACGCTGTTGACTTCCGCCTGCACGCTCAGCTGCTCTCTCTCGCCTCTCCTGTCTTCCGACGCATGCTGGAGGATAGGAAAGCCGAGCGGTCGTGCGATCCTCCAGACAAAGAGAACGGCAGTACCTGCCACGGCGTCATCTTCGTCTCTGAAGATAGCACAACCCTGGCCGCCCTTCTCCGACATGTCTACCCCCTTCCTCGCCCCACGCCCTCCTCGTTCCCCGCACTAAAGTCCCTTCTCATCGCCGCGCACAAGTACGAGCTCGCGCCCGCTCTCTCCTCCCTTCGACCTGCGCTCCAGTCCTACCTCCCCACCGAAGCCCTCCGGGTCTTCGCGCTCGCGCACCGATTCAACCTTCCTGACGTGCGCGCGGCGGCTGCTCGCTCGCTGCTCCGGGTGTCCTACCAGGAGCTGCGACATCGGTACGTGGAGGAACTGGAAGAGATTCCCGCAGCGGATTACTTCCGCCTGCTCGTGTACCACGACCAATGCGGCCAGGCCGCTTCCGCATGCGTGCTCGCCCACGCGCTCTCCTACTCCGGCGCCTCTCCTTCCTCCTCCCCGTCCTCCTCACCCAACGCAAGCCCGAACCCCGGCCGGACACACCGCAGGAGCAACTCCTCCGGCGCAACCGAAACCCCTACCGCCTCCGCTGCTCCCACAAACGCAAACACAACCTCCTCCTCAGGCTCCCCTCCCACGAGCACACACCGCCGCGAGTCCTCGCACCGCTCGGAGCGCCTCCCCGCGCCGCCCGCCGACCCCGCGCGGGACATGCGCGCCTGCGCGCCCGCGAAGAAGCGCGGGAGCACCTGCCACGTCTTCCTCGACGAGCGCAGCGCGGGCGCGTGGGCGCACTTCCGCGCGCACTCCGCGCCGCGCTGGTGGCTCATGTACGTCTACAAGCTCGCGCTCGTCGTCCGGAACCGGCCGTGGGGCGACGGCGCGCTCGACCGCGGCCTCTGGCGCAGCGCGCTCGCGCGCGCGGCGGAGTGCGACGCGTGCCGCGCCAACTTCTTGCCCGGCTTCAGGGAGTATGCGGAGGGGCTCGGCGCGGAGATCGAAAGGGCGGTCGCGAAGGTGCGTCGGTGTGGATTGGGAGAGGGTCGGGTCGGGATGCTGACGCGCCCCTTGCAGGTGAAGTTGGAGATAGGCGGCAGCAGTGCTCCTACCGGGAATGTGGCCAAGGCATAGGCTTGCGCGGACTCTCGCCCCAAAGGACTGAGTACGTTACAGTACAGCCGCATAGTCAACTTCGTAGTTCCTCCTTGAGAATCCGCACCGACTCACATTCGATAGACTATTGTTATTTATCTATGTAGGACCGTGCCCAGCACTTATGTATCCACGGACATCTCCCTCCTGTAGCGATGTGATTCATTCGACAGCTTGTTGTTGTACTACTTGACACACAGAGAACATGTATATGCGCTTCTTAATCGATACAGTGGGTCAGCGATACTGCACACATTGGTCTGCTCCTTCTCCTTCTCCCTCTTACGCCTCGACGCCGGATTTTGTATGTGGGTCGGCCGTTCACGCCAGGTTGGACGGGTAGAGGTAGTCCTCGAGCCCGACAAAGTTCTCCTTGATGCTCCGCGCGGAGACGAAGCGGTAGAAGATCGAGATGCTGCCCGCCTTGTCGTTCGTGCCGCTCGCGCGCGCACCGCCGAACGGCTGCTGGCCGACGACCGCGCCCGTGCACTTCTCGTTGTAGTACACGTTCCCGGCGGAGTTCCGGAGGCGGTTCGTCGCGTGTACGAGCGCCTTGCGGTCGGACGCAAAGCTGGCAGGGATATGAGATGGTTGTGGAGATGCGGGCATGCGAAGTAGACTTACATGGAGCCGGTGAGCGCGTAGGAGGTGGTGGTGTCAATGAGGTCGAGGGTCTTTTCGAAGTCCGCATCCTCGTAGACGTAGACCTACAGTTGACCGCTCAGTGACGGAGCAAGAGATTTCCTGAGGTCGCACACACCGTAAGAACGGGCCCAAAGATCTCCTCAACCATCGTGACCGACTTGGGGTCCTTGGTGAGGATCACAGTGGGCTGCACGAAGTATCCGGTGGAGTCATCCGCTGTAAGTTCACTTAGCATCTCACGCGACAGCGAAGTGTTGGGCATGGCATACCGCTGCCGCCGATGAGGACCTCGCCGCCGGCGTCCTTCGCCTTCTGGATGTAGCCAGTGATCTTGTCGAATGCCGGGCGGCCGCTGTGGGTGGCATTCAACACCTTCTTACATTCCTACAACCGTATTTGCGGGGCAAACTCACATGACCGGGCCGACAAAGTTGGTGAAGTCGGTGGGAGGGCCGACCTTGAGCTTCGCGACCTCATTGAGAAGTTGCTCCTTGAAGCCGTTGTTCCAGACCGAGGACGCGACATAGAGACGCGAGAGCGCAGAGCACTTCTGGCCTAGAAAGAAGGTCAACACTCCGCTATAGGAAGGCAGAAGCAGTAGGCTGTACCCTGGTATTCGAATGCGCCACGCACGCTCTGGTTGACGGCGTTCTTGATCTCAGCGCTAGGGTGGATCAAGTGGAAGTTCTTGCCACCTTGGTGCCATATTCAGTATCCATAGCGCTGAACGCGTGGATGCCGCTTACCAGTCTCGCCGACGATGCGCGGGTAGCTCCTGTACTTGTCGAGGTTCGCAGCAATGTCCTTCCAGAGCTTCTTGAAGACGTAGGTGCTGCCGGTGAAGTGGAGACCCGCGAACTCGGGGTGCGAGATCGCCTGGCCGACAACCTCCTCGGGAGGGCCGGGCACAAACTGGATGACGCCTGCAGGAAGACCGGCCTCCGCAAGGATCTGGTATACGAGGTAGTTGGAGTAGGTCGCCGCGGGGGAAGGCTTCCAGAGGACGACGTTGCCGACGAGTGCGGGAGCTAGGTAGGGGGAGCCATCGGTTCACTATTCTACAGACAGCCTCCGAGAAATAACGTACTGCCAGGGAGGTTACCACCGATAGCGGTGAAGTTGAAAGGAGAGACGGCGAGGACGAAGCCCTCGAGCGCACGGTACTCGACTCGGCTAGATTAGATTCATCGGCTGTCAGGATGACAAGCAAGTGAACTCGCGAAGTACCACTCACTTCCAGCTACCAGCCGCGTTCTTGATGGGCTGCTGCGAGTACAGTTCCTCCACGTACTTCACGCCAAAGCGGAAGAAGTCCGACAGCTACCGCGCCAGCCCTCAGCCTCCCGCGCTTTCCCATGAACTGAATGGTCCCACTCACCTCAGCCGCCGCGTCGATCTCCGCCTGCCATACGTTCTTGCCCTGGCCGAGCATGGTCGCCGCCATGAGCTTGTAGCGATACTTGCCGCTCACGAGGTCCGCCGCCTTCAGGAAGATGGCGGCGCGGTCGTTCCAGGGCATGGCCTCCCACTCCGCCTTCGCGGCGAGCGCGCCCTCGATCGCGCTCGCGATCGTCGCCTGGTCCGCTTCGTGGTACGTGCAGAGGTGCTTGGCGTGCGTCGCGGGCATGGGCTGCTTCGCGAGCTTGCCCGTCTTGACCTGGTGTAGCGGGGCGTCAAGAGTGATCAGCGAACCGCATCGGCTACTCAGTTGGATTGAATGGGCGCACCTCCTTGCCGTTCACGATGCAGGGTACCTCGAACGGGAGCTCCTTCTCCATCTGAGCCAGAGCCTCGATGAGGCCCTTGCGCTCAGGTGAGCCAGGAGCGTAGCTCCTCTACATCCGGACGTTCACCGATGAAGCGATCAGTCTCACTGCAGAGGCCTGGTTGTGGCGGGGTGCTCACCATCGGCTCATTGTCGATAGCAGGGACCTTGAAGGTCGCGAGCTGGGGCGTGAAGGAAGCCATAGTGGATGTGGTGGTAGGAGGAGAGCTGGAAAGTGACTGGGTCGCTGTAAGCTCTTAAGTTGTGCGTCGATCGGCCGGACCGTGCTGGAGCAACTGACCCAAACCGTACCCAGAATCGGAGTCACGCTCGATAGTGCACACCGAGCGCCTCACTGCGATAAGTGCGCGGATGATCAGACCTCCCAGGAGAGCAGTGCTTCAAGTCGAGATAACATTGCAGTAATACGGTAGATCAAACAAAAGGTACAACAGCTCTCGGTCTCGAGCGGAACCGCGGGACAACAATTAACGATGATAGTGTCAACGTCCGCCCGATATACACAGCTCCCTCCTCGGCGGGACGATCGATCGGAGAGGCATGGAGTCGGGCCTACACTGTCGCGGGCAGCTCGTCGATGCTCTGCTTGAGCTGGGTGAAGAACCACGACGAGCTGAGGATGCTCGCCGCGCAGCCCATGCACCCCGCCCGCGCCGACTGCTGGAGGAACGGGAGGGAGAAGATGACCCGAGACGTCGGCCGCACCCGCAACTCCTCCTTCGCCCGCTCCCGGTAATCCGCCCACCACCGCGGCGGCTCGTGCGCCTTGTCCCACCGCCCGTTGCACTGCATGCACTTCAGATCGCGTGGAGGTGTCAGGAGCGCTATGGCAGCTCGGGCGCGTTCCTCGCGGAGGACCACTAGTCGATGGTAGTCGTACGCGGTGATGTGCCTCAGATCGTCATGTGGTCGTTGGGCAGAAAGGCATGTGTCCAGCAGCGCTTTGGAGGCCAGCCCGGCTTCCGCGACGAGCTCGTACCGCGTGGCAAGCCCGTAGACTCGCAGCGGGGACTCCTCCAAGAAGTCCGATGAGATGAGGCGTTTGCGCAGCGCTTCGACGGCTACAATGAAGTCGTACTTCCGAGCCGCTTCGAGGACGGGGGCAAGGTCGTCCAGGGTATGGATCGTCGGCGCCTCCATGGGATACATTAAGCGTAAGAGGGCCTCTAGGACCGCGGAGGGTTCGGGGAACGGAATGATAGGGATGACCACGGCATCATCGGAGGCTGGCTGTGGCAACGACAGCATTCCCTCGAAGAGTTGGGATGCGGCTGACAAGACACAGCGGTGGACGCGGAAGTCGACTGACTCAGGAGAACATGCGAGTTTGTCGTCGTAGGGGCAATCTGAGCGCAGGATAAAGTCACCGTCGCAGAAGTTGAATACGGGAGAGTACATGAGGGCAATCACGGGGGATGTAGACGGAGGGAACATGGGTACCACATACTTATAGCTGTACGCAGGTGGCTGACAGTGGCGCGGCATAGGTACCCATCTCTAGAATGCATCGGACCGGGGAAGCAGTCCTATAGAACAACAGTTGAGGGAGATGCCTCGCCTCCAGAACACAACGGAACATACCTGTGTGATATATAGGTCGCACCATAGCTGAACCAGTCCTGTGCGGGCGGCGAAGCACAGCACTAACGTCTGCGATCGTAACGCTCTCTCGATCGCCTTTCTCGGCTCCTGCTCCTCCGCCGCTCACGGTAGCCGCCGTCGTCGCGATGGCGAGGCCGTGGTGATTGTGATCGTTTCGATCGTTCCTTCGAACGATTGCGCCGGCGTGGACTGCGGCTCCGACTTCTGCGGTGTCGTTTTCCGCCGTCGGGAACGTCGAACACCATCCCGTAGTCATCCCCGCGGTCTTCCGACTGTCCTCGGTATCGCCGAGTAGCTTCTAAGTCGTCCCGGCCGCCGAAACCACCTTTCCCTCTACCCCCAGAGCGCCGCGGTCCCATCTTCACGTCATTCGACCAGTGAGTGTTCAGGCGTGCGACGGATTGGGAGCTGCACCAAAGTTAAATCTCCCGCAAACCGTAGTGAACGTAACACTCACAAGTCCACCCAAATCCTACGATCATCCACGAGGACGTTCTGCATCTTGAAGTATGCCTATAACCCAGATATCAGCCGAATACGCGTGACGGAGGCTGCAAGTGGCTTACTTGCTCCGCATCTTCCCTTTTGTCGAACTCAATGAATGCATACTGCAGTGAATCCCCGGTCTTCTTGTCTCGGATGACCTGACAGCTAATGATGGTCCCGAACCGGGAGAAGATGAGTTCCAGGTCCTCGTCCCTCGTCACCGGGTTCAATTTGCACACGAAGAGCACGTTCTCCGGCGGGCGAACATTCGCAAACGGCAGATCGCCGACCATTTCCAGTGTCAATGCAGAAGCCTGCGCGGCCTTCTTCCGCCGTATCTCCTCCGCCTCTTCCTCCGGAAGGGTTTCAAGGGGGTCTTCATCTTCAGCGATGCGTGTCGAGTTGTCCGGAGGGCGAGTAGGTGGGGATTCCGGTACCACCAGGCCAGGCGGGTCCTCGAACGGATCCTCTGATAGAAACATGGGACATGAGGACCGGTCGGTATACCATAGTTCCGGAGGGCACTCACCCAGAATCTCCACATGTCTAATCCGCACGTCCTTCAACGGCCGTCCGTCCTGGTCGACAAACACGTCATTGAGCTTGTCCAAGGTCTCGAAGCCTTCGACAACGTGCCCAAAGACCGCATGTTTCCCGTCCAGATATTCAATGTTCTCCCCTAGAGTGATGAAGAACTGGCTCCCGCAGCCACCCTTGTGCTCCTCGGCCACGGCAGGCGCGACGGCCATGGACACGGTTCCCCGCTGCCGGTGCTTGAGGCGAGGAATGAATTCTGGCGTGAAGTACCGTGGTGCGGGCTTCCCTCCTTGGGAGGCTATCAAAGACCAGATAGACTCGCCTCCGGTACCTGTAGCTGTTGGGTCACCGACCTGAGCGAGGAAATCCTTCGACACTGCGCCGCTACGCGTCAGTACTAGAATGCGATTGGTGTGTGGGTGTATGCGCGCACCGTTGAAGAACGCGTTGAGGTTGTAGTAGTACACTTTACATAGCTTCAGGAAGTTCTCGCATGTCTTCGGGCATAGTTCGGTCTCGAGATCTATGACAATGTCGCCGAGAGAGGTTTCGAACAGCACAGACATGATGGTCGGCGTCCAAGCCGGAGACGCCTGTAATGTGGGGTGAGCGCCTATGCATTACGAGCCTGATCCCACTGTCCGTCGCGGTGTGAGGCTTGCTTCATGCAAACCTTCGCCTCGTACGAAGGTGAACACTCCCCTTTCAGGCGGGGCGTAGAGTACTTAACGTGGTGTAAGGAAAGGTAAGCGAGCGTGGTATAGCATTAGGCTGTGAGTACGGTACGCAAACGAGCGCGATAATTTACACCTGAATATACAACGCAATAACGACATACTTCCCATCAACCAAGCGCGTCCCCCGAGCTGTCCGTCCGAGTCCACTGTCTATCACATATCGCGCTCCCGCGCCCATCCACGCTGCATGAACGCCTCTTCCCGCGGGCTCCCGGCGTAGTAAGGCGCAGTGACGCTGGGGTCCACGTCCTCCGACGCTTCGTACGCGGCCGTCCAGGCAGAAAGCCCGAACAGCGTGCTCTTCGCTTGGGGTATGGGTCGTGGCGGCGACGAGCGGGGGGTGTTGTTTGCCTCGTTGCCCTTGGCGGTCGGGGGACGCGCGACGGGCGTTTGCGGTCTAGAGGTGGAGGAGCCTCTGGCGTTCGCACTCGGGTTCGCCGACGTGGATGCGGTCGAGGCGAAGCGGAAGCTCTGCATCTTGCGAGAGAGCGCCTGGAGGACGGACTCGCGGTCGGGTCGCTGTGCAGAGTCGGGCTGGGCGCCCGAGTCTTTCTGGCTCTCTTCACCATGCTGGGTGAATGTTGTATGAATGGACGAATCCGAGAGTCCTCGCCTGAGGGCGCGGTCCAGGGAGACGGGCGGCCCATTGTTGCTGGTGTCTTCCTCCGCTTCGGATGGGTCGCCTCCAGGTTGAGGTGAATCAATGACGGCGTCCACGATGCGAGACAGTCGTTTCCCAGACGTCGCATGCCGGAGCGCCGAACGGCCTATGGTGGCAGTTCCCTGGTTCATCGCGGCCATGCTCGCCATCCTGCTGATCCTCTGGGTACTTGGGACGACGACCCACGGGTCAGCCTCTGCAGCACGAGGTGCCCCGGCGAAGATGCCCATGACACTCCTCGAGACATCCCGCCTCGGTTCGGGCTGAGCGATCGCGGGGGTAGTGGCGGTGGTACTAGGTGTAGTGAGCGTGCCAAAGTCACCGTCTCGTCCTGGATGGGCCGAGTATGTACTCGTCACAGCCCGACCGACCGCAGTTCCACTGAACTCGACGTTTACCGTCATGGCGGACGCGGCTAGCGCAGCCTCGCGTTTCGGTACGACCCGCGCTGGGGGACGGCCGCGCCCGATGGTCCGAGCCGGCGGAGAAAGGGCGCGAGACGCGGAGCTCTCGCCCGAGTTACTCGCGCTGTTGGGAATCCCGAGGAGCTTGGAAAGGGGCGTAATCCAAGAGGGAGCGGCGGCAGCACCGGGTGCCTCGCGTTGCACGCCGTCCGCTGCTTGGGCCTTAGAGGGGTTCATCGCCATCTCACTGACCTTCCCTGCGATGGTAGGGTCGAGGATGACGTCGTTGAGCGTGACACGGAGCTCGCCGAGCTCGGTGAAGACGTCCTTGATTAGCTTCAGGAGCCCTCGGAGGTCCCGACGAGTGCAGGTGGTGGTGATCTTATCGTCTTCCAGGAATGGGCGGAAATGACTGCGAAGCGCAGTAGCATCCCCGAGGATGGCATTTACGGTCGACCGAGAGAGATGGCTCACATCGGCACCCAAGAGGTGCTGACGCTTCAGCCGATTGGTGAGGGTCAGGGCATCCGCCTGAGTGATCCTGTTCAGCAACTGGGTGGTTCGCTCGACGAGGGCTCCTATGGCGGAGGACTGGCCATCGGTCAACGAAGAGGACTCGGACTGGCCGTCGTGCGGAGAGGACATGTGGTCGATGAAGCTGCGGGGGATTGGGGACGGAGATATAGCAGAAGTCCCATTCCAAGCAACGTCCGTTTGGACGCCACGAGAACGCATCGAGAGGAAGAGCGACTTCTGAGCACGGGGCCGTTCGGGGGACATCGGGGCGGCTTCGCTTTCTTCAATCTCAGAGCTGAGATGAGAGGGAGGATAGCTGGTCCGAGCATGCGCAAATGATGTCCACTTGCCACCGGCGGCGATGTGCGAATCGGCTGGAGACCAGGGGCGACGGTCGGCCTCCGGCGTCATAGATTCCTACATACTGGGTCAGTGTGCTACCCGAGCGGAGGTGACCTGACTTACGAATGCTCGCGCACCCGAACGCTCTGTGCTTTGCGCGCGGCGCTCGGTAGATTTCTCGTCGCTCAGTCTCGATCGGAGTACGGAGGAGGTAGGGGCAGTGCCAACGTGGAAAGTGGGTGACAGTGGCGTGGTTGGTTCGCGGAACGCATACGAGTTACCACTCATGGTGTGCCGGTGTCGGCGAGAGAAAGGAGTATCACCTGCTCGACGCTCCTCCAGTTCTTCCTGCACGGAGCGGAGATCCTCTCTGGAAGCTGACAGAAGGTTTTGCAGCTCAGCGTTGTCGCGCTTCAGTGCCTCGTTGTCTGCCACTAGTGACTCCAAGACCTTCGTGACCTCGGCATCCTGGATTGAGGACGTGTGGCCGAGCTGCTAAAAGGCTCCACCTTAGTTACTGCAACCTGCCACGAAGAAAATATACTGACATGATATTGCAGCTGTTCTAACCGTTGTCGAGCATCGCTTAGGATCTCCTCTGAGAACTCATGCCTATGAGATCTGAGCGACTCGGCTTCATCCCGAAGACGCGTAGCCTGGGCCTGTAGCTTAGCTGGGATGCTGATCAACTTCGTGCCTCTGTAGCCCGAGGTTGGCACACATACCGCACTTATCCCTATACGACACAAGTCGTACTTCGGCCATTCTCGCTCGTTGGGTTGCACTGTCCAGCTCTTGTTGTAGGTCGTCCTTCTCCTGGAGTGCCACGGCCAGCCTATTCTCCAGACCAACCGAACGCGCGTTCTGTGCACTCAGGCGTGCAAGGTCCGTTCTTGCACTCTCGAGCTCTTGCACAAGGGTCTTCTTGGAAGCCTCGCAAACCTCAGTGTGGACGAGTGCCTGCGTCAAACGCTACGGGTGCCGACGGTTAGCCTACACATGCACAGTCATGCAGCTATGAACGCACCTTCTCTAGGAGCGCATTCTGCATCGCCGAGTTCTGTCACTGGGCGGAGCGCGGTTACTAGATATGGGAACGCACCTGCTTGACCAGCTCGCCGACGCGTACATCCACCGGGGAGTCCGGTGCGATAGTGTCGTCGCTACCACTTGCCGGAACATGTTGGGACTTTGTACATCACACATCCATGCCATGAGAACCCCCAAGAGCGATAAAGACAGGCGTACAGACACTCACCTCCTGTCGGCGAACAAGAGCCTCATGACGCTCGAGCAACGCTCGCCCAACCTCTTTAAGCGCAGCGCCATGAATAAACGTCTGAATTCCCAACTGGAGCGCGTACCTGCACTTAGCACCAGCCGGCTCTCTAGTTTCGCCTTGAACGCGGACCAGGCCTTGCTCGTCTCACAGTCCTCTCTCCCGCAGCAACATGTCCACGCGTTGTCGGGCTCCGGGGAAGACAGACGAGACACGCTGCTCAAAGTGTGGGTGAGGTCATCGACGGTAGCAGTAGCACGGTGCAGGCTGCTAGCGAGCTGAGAATCCGGGGTCAACGGACGAGAGTCCAGAGACATGACGCGTCAGGGGGCACGTCGGGCTGAACTGAGAGAGCTATAGCTGCCAGCAGCGAGAGGGGTATAGGGAATGCAGGTCGACGAGGCTCGGGACGCAGTGTTTATGAAGGCGCATGCAAGCCGTTGCTCGCGTTGTGCGGATATTGCAGACGAGCCCAGTCCAGGTTGTAACGGCGTGTGCCCCAGCGTACGAGACAAACGTATAGATAGATAACAAAGCGAGATGAGGGTCTGAGAGAGAGTAGTGATGAAGTTCGTCCGCACGCAGGTGAGTGGCTGAAGGTAGTTGTCAGAAGTACGAAACACACGGCTGTGAACTCGACGTTTTGGGACCCTCCGGTCCGTCCGCGCATCCCACACCATACACCAGCGGATAAATAACACCAGCCGCACATATACAATGAGTCTCAACCAACACGGATGGAAATCACAAGTGAGAACACCAAAAAAGAGAGCAAATTATGAACCGGAGGTTCATGTGGTCTGAAAAATTCGTAAGGTGGCATTGATGTGAGGGCGGTACACGGAATCCCCTAGTAAAAGGCGAGGGGATTGTTTGTTGTACCACCCTCTGCCACTGTTTTGCAATCCGGATGGGAGCTACTGCCTGTAGCGTTTCTGCATATTGCTCAGTTTGCGGGTGCGAGATTGGGGGCGCGAGCGCTCAATTCGTCACATGCGCGAAGGGCTTCAAGTTCGAAGCAGGTTTCCATGATGTGTACGATTTTATTGCCAATTAAGAAGATATACCCTTAACTAAACCCCTACAGACCATGGAAGAATACCGCCTACGTCCACGACCAAATGCCTGGGATGGTGGCGAGCTTGGAGTCTACCTGAGAACCTACAGATGTATGTATCACGATCGACACCCCTAGTACGTACAGCACGCTTTAGCATCGCGCTGACACCACTCAACTCTCCGTATACTCCGGCGGCACATCCAACTCCGCCACATCCAAAAACGCAACCCCGTCGCCTCGCCCCTCCACCTGGCCGCCTCCATGAGAAGACGCAGCTGTAGACGGCGCGAAGCGAATGCCCGAATCCGCGTGGAACACGGCCGCAGGCCCAGCAGACCTCACAGAGGCACTGTCGGCCTCAGCCAATGCGGGCTTGCCTAGTGGACTCGGAACCACGGGCGCAGTGCCGCCGGGTGGATGCAGCGTGGTAGGTATTGGATGCAACACTGTCAACGGTGTGCCGGGGCGCGATGTCGTGACGGGAGGGGTGCCAGGCCTATGGGGAGTTGCTGAAGGGGTCGCGGGCCGCGTGTGTGACAATGAGGGGGAGGACGGACGGGACATGAACTCGGAGGAGAAGGCTCGACTCGGTTCGGTCGGCACATACATCGAGTTCGGGCCGTAGCTCGGACGTCCATACGACTGGTCTCCTCCAGTGTACGCTCTGCCCGCAGCGGTCGTCGAAGACGGAATAGACGGTGCATGCGGTTTCGGTTCTGTGTGGCGTGTTAGTTGTTGGTCAGCGTTCGCGGTCGCATCATGTACTTGCCTTGCTCGAACATGTCTACCTTCGTGACGTCGTGATTGTGCGCCTCAGCCGCCCTCTTCCTAAGCCGGAAGAAGTAGAACCAGAAGCCGCAGATGATAAGGGCGAGACCGCCAATGCCAGCGACGACGGCACCAGCAATAGCGCCCGCATTGGTGCTCTTCTTCGGCAAGTTGGCAGCTAATAGAGCAGTTGTCGCACTCGGGTCGCTAGAGAGCGTGTCAGAGGAGCCGGAGGCCAATGTCGGTGATGCCGTCGTCGAAGGGGTGAGAGGGATATACTGCACGTAGTCAAGCACGAAAGGCCAATCATTCTCGCCATTATTCACGAGGATCTGGAGGGTATGCTGGCCAGGGTTTAGAGGGCCCGAGTTGAAAAAGCGATAGGAAAACTGAGGCGCATCGAGTCTGGACGGAGCGCCGACTTGATTGGGTAGCCCGCCGTCCACAAAGAACGTGAGCAAGGGCGGTAATGAGCTGCTGTTCTTCGGTGGTGGGTTCGCAACGCCAAACACCATGACTTCGGTGCCTGCCAGTGGAATAAGTAAATGTCAAACCAATGGCCGTACTGAGGTCGCTACTACTGACCGCTGAACGTGAGCTTTGCCACGGCATTCGTATACCCAGCAGTATACGTGCCGCCCTGGACGTTCTGCCGGCCTACTTGGTGGCTCCACAGGCTCGGATTCTGGTAGTCAATAGCATGAGCGTCGTAATCATCTATGTCGACAGCCCCGGAGGCCATCGATATAACTTAGGAGGAGACACAACGGGAAGAGAGTCGGACCTCGAGGCGGGAGAAGGTCGGGGGCAAAAAAGGGGGCGGGGAGGATGAAAGTGGAACTCCATTCCCCATGACCAGTCAGGGATGGATGGCTGAGATGGCTGTGAAGGTCAATACGGCAAGCGCATTCGGATCCTGGCGCTGTCACCGTGAGCGGCGAGCCACGGAAGTGACGACTCGCGCTCAAGCGGTTAAAACAAAGGCTGCATACTACACTGGAAGCTGCCTGCCCCCTTGTAACACCGGCGTCCGCCGTACGTGACCGCCCATGCATCAGGACAGTTTCAACTGTATCGCAGCATTCAGTAGACTGCTACCCGGTGTCGACGGGCGAGATGTTCTAAACCGATTTCAACGATACTCAGCGTTTGCTCTGGGTCATCCGGATTCCGAACGATATCGCCAGAACGCACCTCGAAATGCAGTCAGCAAAGGCTTGTCGCGCGAATATAATTGAGGCACAAGAGAGCGAGATGCCTTCATCGCCGGGAACGCATCCAGAAAGGGGATGTCGGGGAGCTCTGATCAAGGTACTAGTACTGCCAGTGCGACATGGATGCAGCCCGGAAGGTCTCGGCTCTCAAGCATTCACTGTGTGCACAACTCTGCAGGGAAGTGTCCATGAATATAAATTTCGAGCCAATGTCAAAGCGCAGCAGCATGGTAGCCAAGTAGGTTCTGTCTATTCAAGATCATGATTGAAGTGAGGACTAATGAGTTTGACAATGGTCGTAGTCAGGAGGAAAGGCACGCGCTACTCTTATACGAAGCGCTCGCTTGCCGCGGCTGCCTGCCCAGGTTCGAGAAATATTCAACCTCACAAAGCAAACGCAACCGAGTATCTTCATCGATCGCCCAGTTTTCGTTGGCACGAGGAAGGACGAGTACCACAGGCGAGCCAACTTCCAATGACTGTATATTGTCTCTCGCGACAGTTACACTGGGGCGAAACGAATACACGCGCTCCGAGACCCTTACAAACCCGGGATGTGCAGGAGGTCAAGGGTGACGATATCCTTCAGCTTCCCGAAGTTGGGAGTACCAACGCCCGTGATCGGGTCCCATCCTTTCGTCGCCTAGCACAACCCCCATCCTCGTCAGCGTCCCGCTCTGTACGAACTCATGTTACAGAGAAACTCACGTTGAAGCCGGGCGTGCCGCAGCCGGGGTTGTTGCCGACAGTGATGTCGTTGAACGCGGAGGGCTCGAGCGCGTGGATCGCGTAGATGAGCGGGTTGAGGAACCCGAGCGGGGGCAGGCCCTTCTCGAGGCGCGCCGCGTTGAGCAGCGAGACGATGCCGGTGAACGTCGGCGCCGCCGCGGACGTGCCGCCGATGGACACGGGCCGGCCGGAGAGGAAGATGCGGAAGAGGTCGGCCTGCGCGGCGACGTCGGGGATGGCCTGGGTCGCGTGCATAGTGTCATGTCAGCGTTCAACGTTCGACGTTCAGAAGTTGGTGGTTGTCGGGGCGAGGGATAGAGAACGGGGGAAGAACGTACCCGGCCGTTCGGGTTGAAGAGGCCCTTGTACGTGCCAGGGGCGAGGGTCTTCAGGAACGCAGGGACGGCTTGCGCCTGGTAGAGAGGCCGGGGGAACTGCGGGGCGTACGAGTTATTTTGGCAACTTGCCCTGAACAAGGAGAGATAGTACGCACGACGTCGCTGAATCCACCGCCGGAGAAGAAGACAGCGGTCTCAGGTACGTGAATAGTCCCACCAACAGCAGTAACGCTATAAACGGTGGCGATCAGCGATGTGGTGCCTTCAATATGGGCGGTGGAGTGGACTGACTAGGGGCACGAAGGCGGGAACAGTGGGACGAAGCGGGTGGCGTTGCGGCCGTCGTTCGTGAAGCATTGCTGGAGCTCGGGGTTCGACTGGCCATCGCCGACACCACCGTCGCCCGAGGAGAACATGAGGGACACACCACGGGCGCCTTGCGCGACTTATTAGCTCAGACTTTCGAGCTCAATGAACGGAGGAACTTACCGAGCTGTGCGAAGCCCGCGCAGACACGCTTCGCGAAGCTCACGGGCACTTCAGAAGTACGGTCAGCATGGATCTTTCGCTGTCACAGAAGGCAAGAAGCGTACCGGTCTGCTCATCATCAGCATAACTGGTGGAGATGGACTGAGGGAGGTCCTTCTGGGCAAGAACGAAGTCGAGCCACTAGGTTCGCATCATGCCATGTCAGCCACGCATCGCGCTCCTCTGTTGCCGCAACGTACCTCGTTATAAGGTTCGTTAGTGTTCGTGGTGGTAATGGCGTCCGGCTTGAAAGGGGGGCGACCGCCGGTGGACCAGAAGGTGCCAGGGGTGGGGAAGGTCAGGCCGTAGGCAAACTGTGTATCTGTCACCCGAAAACAACCCCCGCGTCAGGAGCCGCGTTCGCCTTCGAAATAGCGCTATACATACCGAGGTTCGCCTCGGCACCAGCCTCGGACAGAGTCTGGTTGTTCTCTCCACCTGTAGAAGGGTTGATGTCAGCGCCCGGTACGTCACGCATAGTGTCATGAGGAGCGCGCACCGTTGATGAGAACAGTGGTGAAGGAAGAGCCGAGGGCCTCGGGGCGTTGGTCAGCGTAGAAGGACTGCAGGTCCTGGATGTTGGCGAACTCCTCGAGGTAGCCAGTGATACCGATCTTGTTGCCGTGCTTCGTGGAGGGCTTGAAGCCAACGGCGTTGTAGAGCTGCAGCAGACACGTGATCGTGATTGTCTGGTTGCAGCTCGCGTCGACGTGCCCGCCAGAGGCAGAGGGAACGTTAATCGGGGGCGCGTCAGCAGGAATAGCCGCCAGCTTCTTCTCGTCGTTGATATGGAAGGAAGTCTTCAGGCTCTTCATGCGCGAGAAGACAGTGGTGGGCTGAACAAGCTCGACATGCTCGTCGAGGTGCTCGGGGATGCTGTACGCGGTCGTGCGGACCACGGACTCCCCACTCGCATCGTGAGTCCAAACATGGTATTCCTGAAGCGAAAGGCGTGTGAGAACGCAGCACCAACGTGTTAATATAGTAAGGCGTCGCATACCGTCTTCAGCATTTCCTCGGCGAGAGAGACAGGGACCTTGACGAGAACCCAGTCCTTCGCGGGAGAACGCGAAAGGTTGTCCTCGTAGATGCCATGGGACGCGAGCCACTCGTTGACGAGGTGGACGCTCTCGGCCTCGGGCGTCACGTAGGACTCGACCTCCTCCTTTGAGAGGTGCTGCCCATACCGGTCGTGGAACGGATCGCTAGACGCGTTTTTAGCACGGCGACGCGTCCACAGACGCGTCATATACTCACCTGACCTCGTAGAGGTGCTTCTCGAGCTCGGAGAACCTGGGCTGGGGGAGCGCAATGCGGAGCTCGATGACATGGTCAGCGGGCGCGGGGGCAGACTTAGTCCATCCCCGAGGAGGCGAGATGCTCTCCTTGACCTTGTGCGCGCAGTCCTTGGAAGGGAGCGCGGTCACGACGGTGGCAAGCGCGACGGAGAGCCAGACGGAAAGCGACCGCATGCTTGGCAAGGACCCGGGCAGAGGCCAGAGGGCTGAGGAGCAAGGGCGGGCTGGGGCGGGGGTATTTATGCGGTGTGGGTTAATGCGGGGACGACGGCTATTCGGACGGACGAGCTGATGGAAGCTGGGCCGGCGATTTCGCCATGTCGCCTTCTGGCCCTTCTCTGATCCTTTGCGGGCCTGCGCTCCCAGGGTCCTGGGAGTGCCTGTTTGAATGCTTCCACCGAGCCCAAGGGCGGTAGAACCACATGGTCCCTCTTGCTCTATCTTCCCACTCCGCCCACCTGTCGGAGCACCATGCCAGCCGCGACGTCGATGGCTGTCACCTTGAGCACCTCGCGCGCGCCTTGGTGTATAAACTACAGGCCGTTCGTCAGGAATAAGGCCAGGTGACCCTCCGCACTGCAGGGTCGCGTCGGCCTCGGAAGGGATTGTCAACCATCCTGCGACGAGATGTCTGACGCGTTGCGATCACGGCCGACGGGTTTAGTGGCGCATCAGTGCGGCCACCTGCTTCTGCCTGAGCTTCCAAGCACGTACAGCCACAGCCACTCGAACATCCCCAGGCCTAACTGAGTGCAGAACTCACGCGGCGAGGACGGAGGAACACACCGTCATACACTCAGGCCGGCGGTTCAACACTTTGTGTCGGCATGTCATTCATCTGCCAGCACCACCTACGTGATTTTGAGTGGCGTGCGAGAGGCTTGCCAGTTCGCCGTCCGCCACTGTGCAACTCATCTTGTCTCACAGGTTACGTGCTCGGTCGTTGCGGTGATCATCTCGGTTTGCGTTCCGCCCTTGAGCGCACGAACGCGGCGGCCGATCATGCCCTGCATGGATCTGAGCATACGGTGTAAGGCGCTATCTTGTACCGAGTCAATTGGTCCCATGCAGTGATGAGACACGCCGAGCGAGACCTTCGGCCCAAGAGTTGGGTACTTCAAGGCTGGGTCCATGCTCCCGAGTCTCGGCTCTCTGCCGTTGCTATTGATCCCATGGCAGGCTGTATAAATAGTAAGTTAGCATAGTAGAGTGAGTAATAAGATTGCTGGAAGAGGTGAGCAGCTATCCAGTGTTCTCTTGGAGTCGGATGTGTGTACTAAGCCGTCGGCAGTTTCAGAGATCCTCGATCTGCGCCAAAGTGCGAGGCAGCCGCGACAAGACCCGTCAAAGGTAGCAGCGCCCAATGCCATAACCCAGAAGTATGAAAACACAAGCTCAGCGATGTTGACTACATAGACGACGAGTACGAGGCGGCGGTCGTCCGAGAGGGTACTTACATCGCCCCACGTGTCGGAGCCGGCGGATCGCCCAAGATGATCGAGCAACGCGAGCGGTGAAGGTTATCTTATCTATTACGCTTTGCGGCCGCAGCTCTCGAAGACTCGAGGGCACCATCAGCCTCGCATTCGCCACACCCCGCATTCCATCTTTCCTCTCGCCCCCACGCTCGACGACCCCCTCGCTGTCCGAGACCCGTCAATTCAACACTTGCAAGCAATTCACACGATGTCACTCAACTTGGCGACGCTCAGCCCCGCTCGGCAACCTACTCCGCTGCCAAACGAGCTCACGATCCGCACCATCGACTCCGGCGTCGAGCTCTCCCTCCACATCCCGGATGCACCCCCCACTGGTCCCGCGACGTCCGGTGGCTCTGGGGGGTCGAAGAAGCTGAAGGAGACGGGCAGGATCTGGCTGACCGACCAGCGGGTACGTGATCGGATGGTCCGCGCCACAGCTGCTGTCTGTCGCATGCTAACCTTGAGCTACCCCTGCGTTCCATCGAATGCTCTCCTCCTACCCGACCTCATGACGTCCTCGTCCACCCCGGGAACGACGGAATGTGTGGATCGTAGCTGATCTTCGTCGCCGACCTGCCCTCGAAAGGCGCGCCCTCGTTCCAGTCGCTGTCTGTCCCGCTCTCCTCGCTCCTCTCCACCAAGTTCGAGCAGCCACGATTCGGCGCAAACTACCTCTCCATCGACATCCGACCCTCGTTTGGCGGCGGGCTCGTCGACGGCACGCGCGCCGAGATTCGGTTCAAGGACAAGGGCCTCTTCGAGTTCACGACCTCCCTCGAGAAGACGCGCGAGCGCGCGATCTACATGAAGCGGCAGTCCGCGGAAGAAGAGGAGGGTTTGCGTAGGTGGCACTCTCCCGGGCCGTGGTATCGAGGGTCGTCACTGATGTTATGGCATTCTTTCAGCGGCATACAGCACCCCTGGGCCGAGCGGGGCATCTTCCCCCTACGTCCCCGGAGACATTCCCTCAGAGAACCCGCCTGGTTACGACGACTGATCAGACATTCGGCTGGAGATGGATGACCCTTACCCTAGACCCGCCATAAACACTAACCCCCACAGGAAGGATCGGCTTGGAGACGTTTGTTGTATGTAAGCTTACCAATCATCAGTGCACACCGCGAGTAGAAGAGCAACTATGTATCGCATATGGACAGCAGCGACGTCAAGTACAGCATAGGGTGTGTTGGGTATCGTCTACAGAACGAGCGAAGGTATGCAGCTAGTGGGGCGAGACTATCTACTACGGGAGCAAAACAGTGAACACAAAAGCAGAACAAGCGACATCTATCATACAACCGCCATCTCCTCTCCGGCGCCCATCGGCCATGCACCATCTCGATCACGCACAGACATCTCCCCTCCTCCCGTCTCTCGCCAGCCCAGCGAGCTCCAGAACGACCGCACTGCTCCGCCTACTGCCGCCACCAGCGGACGGCACCAACGGACCGAGCTCGATCAGGTCAGGTCGGGCGCACCCCGGGGACGTCGGCGTCCCCGGCGCGGGGGTGTACCCCGAGCGGTGGTCGACGAAGACGATGGGGCTCGGCGAGCGCGACGGCCCGAGCGCCTCGATCGCACGCTCGACCTCGCGCCCGACGCGCGTCGTGGAGAGCCCGTCGTGCGCGTCCGTGACTTTGCGAAGGTCGAGCACGAGCCGTTGGCCGGCGACGATCATCAGACAGAGTGTGAAGCTGGCAACGAAAGGTTGAGCGCTCGTGTGCGACGAACTCTGGGCTGGGGTCACTCACGAGGTGGAGAGCATGTTCAGGGGACGCTGTAGGTCGACGGTTAGAGGGCGCGTAAGGTGTTGCGGGCGTATCTTACATCTGCATCTCGCGCCCTGAAGTGGCTGTGATGAGCCCGCAGTCATATTTTGGAGCGCAGCGCTTGCACATACCAGACGAGGATATTGAACGCGTTGCTGAAGAGCGTGACCTACCGTGCTCAACGATTAGTTACCCATGTCTGACTCTCGAAGAGACTACCGGTGCACTCACGAAGAAATATGCAACACCTGGGTATGCCGATCAATAATGTGCACAGGAAGGCTGGTATGAAGACCTCTCACCGTCTCGGTAAATGATTCGTACGACAGACGAGTGGTCTCGCCAATGCCGGTGGACATTGTATTGTCGTATCGAGACCATCGTCAAAACGAAGGTCGCACATTCCAACGTAAGACTATGCGAAGAGTCTTAGTAGCGTCGGACGGCACAGTAAGCATGCGTAGCATACCCAGGGACCCATAAGACCCACTGTCCGGTGGGGAAAATCAGAAGGTGTTGTTAGGATATATACCGCAACGTACGACTCACTGCATGGGCTACAGGATGCCACTGTTTTAGCGGCTGACTTTGCATCGCTGGGAACAAATCAGTACTCACCCGGCAGCATGCCGATACATGTCTTCGTGACGGACGAGAGGGGATAAGCGTCATCTGAGGGCATCGTTCAACACGGAACTTCAAGCGGATAGATGTCTCATAGTAACACGCACCACCCGAGTCGATGACTCCATAAACGAGCATAGCGATGCTAACGGAGGCGTAAAGAAGAAATAGGGAGCCGAGGATCGTGAGCATCTTCTTCTGTCGTCCCCATGTCGCCCACGCGCGGAGGAGCACGAGCACTAGTAAGGGGAAACGTGATCAGCGGGTTGCTATAGCACGCGTGGGCATTGCGCGCTGACCATGTACCAGAGCAAACGAGATGAGCTGCACGAACGAGAGCAACAGAGTCGCACGAAAGCAAAACTGGGTGCCACCGTCAATCAGCCTCCATGATACTGCAAGGACCTGATACTAAGGAAGAGCGTACGTCTGGCGAGGGGTTCCACCAAATGCCCATAAGCTGTGCGTCAGCCAGTCCGAGGAAGACTATGTTGCCGTAGCGGTTCAACAAGTAGATGACCTTGACCATCGACCAGCGAGTGGGCCAGATGTACTTCACCTGCGCAGTGCAGCCTTCAGCAGTGAGCACTCGGTGGCAGAGCTATCAGGGCTCCGCTGAGCACCTACCTCGTCCGGGAATGTCACGACGCATTCACAGAGCAGTATGACATAGCCCGCCAGTGTAAGCGACCTATGAACGACGACCGGTCAGAAACAACACGGAAACAAACCGCGGAGGTGCATACCGTACGACGAACAAGTCTTGCGCATACTGATCGTCAAAGGTGTACAGGTCACGGGCCGCGACCCTATTAGCGTTGACAGCAGACCGGACACATTCAGCATGCATTACATCGAGAATTTCGGTAACAGGGCTCACCGCATGCTACCATGGGGCGATCGGTCAATACGTCGCCCAGACACGGTCGTTCGGATGTCCGAGCTCGAGTCTCCGGCGGGCTGGCCAACGGTCGAAGGCAGCACCCTCCGCAAAGCACATGCGCGACGGGGACCTGACTGGTGACGGTGGTGCGAAACCTACAGTGGCTGCGGCTGGTCAAGTCGAGTCGAACCATCGCAATATTGTGAGCGCGAGCGACGGGTGTCGCGGGGGAGTGGCCATCACGATGCTAACCTGAAGTGGCGAGGACTGCCTCGCTTGCGTGCACAGATCCTCAGGAACGATTCCGATCCCCTTGCAATTGCCGGCGGGGTGATCGACCCAACCAGTCGAAACGCTTCGTGGCGGGGCTACGACGACGCGCTGGCGGCGGACGGTCGAGAAGGGGGTACAAGGGCATCCCGGGCGGGCTATCTTATATGTCTCACGGCCGTGCAGAGCGTGCGTTGAATAGGCGTGGTTCGCAAGAAGCAGGGTAAGAGTTCGAGTGTACACGGTCGTCGTGTGCGTTTGTCGGGCCCGCTCTCACGACCACTGTTCCGCGGTTACCCTGCGGCTCCGCGCCCATGCTTCTGGTTCGCGCGCTCGACACAGACACCGTCCATCGGGCCCGTTAATGCGATCAATTGAAGTCACGGTGACCCGCACATGATGCTTTTGGGAAATTACTGACGTGCGGGGATGAGTACTGCAAGGTGTTGTGGACAACTCGAAGTGGTTGGCAGGTTCACAGGCGAGCATGCGGCGTCTCCGCCTTCTTGCGAACTAACGATGAGAATCGCGACCGGTACGAGCGGCGTCCTGCGCAGCCGCCGTTATGTCGCGATCCTATCTTATCGCGACGTCAGCCCAATAGCACACGGCGAAGCGCGAAGTTGTCGTATGTGCGGGGAACCCTCGGCTCACCCGCGGTACCGGTGCAAAGAATGAGGATCCACAAAGTAAGGAAGCCCGCAGATGTCTACTCCATGGAATGAACGATATCGGATACGTGCCGAGCGCCGTTGCCTGTATATGGACTCCCCACTATCGCAAACTTCTCGTTCGTTAGTAGAGTACTGTATGAGGGCAATCGTGCCACCGACCGTTTAGTATGGTTTGAACTTGCGCGTCTGCTTCAGTTTCTCGATCTTGGCCTTGTCCTCTTCGAACTTCTTCTTGAGGTCGATAACCTCTGCGGAGGGATGAGAGACACGCGTAACCACAGAGACACAATATCCCTACCTTGACGCTTCTTCTCGTGGATCTGGAAAGCGTAGAACGCGTCCTTCTCCTTTTTCTCCTTCTTGTCCTTCCTGCGCCGCTTGCTGCCCGTCGAGACGCCAGCCTGCTCCGCCTGGAAGCGCTTGCTCGCAACACCCACTCCACCGCCCAGCGTTTTGCCGTATGCACCGCCGCGGGTGACGAGGGTGAAGCCGTCCTCGTCGACGATGGCCTCGCCCTTGTGGTACTTGCTCTCCTGCTTCTTCTTCGCCTGCTCGAACTCGAATGCCTCCATCCACGAGTCCGCGTGTGCGCGCACAACGTCGAGAGGCGGTCGGAGCGCGGAGTACAGCGCGACGTAGTGGTCGTACCCGAGCGGGCACTCCTTGTCTATTGGCCATGCGTACGGCTTGGGTGGCGGCTTGAGCGCGCGCTCCAGGGAGGAGCCGTCGAGGAAGACGACGTATGCCGTGTGTCCTGTTCGCCGCAGGATGCGTAGCGAGGGGGTAGGCAACGGGACTATCCGCGGTGCCTGCGGTTGCGTAACTTTCCGCTTTTTCTTTGGTCTCGAGTCTGCGTCTTCTTCGTCCTCGTCCTCAGATCCTGCAGCCTCTTCCTGTCCGTCCTCGTCCTCGCTCTCGTCTTCCTCCATGGGTTCATCATCAAGATTCGAAGCGCCTCCGCCGCCAGTGCTGAACACGACCCTCTCCACTGTTCCGCAGGGCTTGAAGAGCACAGTTAGCTCGCGCTCCGTCGCGTCTGGCGGTACATTGACAAGGAACAGCGTGCGACCCTCCGGTAAGGATGCCAGCTTCTGTTTCTGCTTTCCCTTGCTATCCTTCTTCGGTGCGGAGTGCGCGCGCGCATAGATGATATGTGTTGCGGAGGGAGAGTACGCGATCGGCAGCACGGTAAAGCCAGAGACCGAGGAGGGTAGCGCAGACGACGAGCTGGTGGAGGCAGACGCAGCACTCGCGCGCTTCGCTTTTGCTGGTGATGACGACTTCCCCATAGTTTCAGGCGAGCGGCGCAGAGGACAACAGGAGACCTGAGGATACAGCGTACGCGAAGTACCAGAGCAGCGCGGCGAAGAGAGGTGGTACTGTATACACGGGCGCCCAAGAAAAAGCTCTCGATTAGGAAGTTGTTTGGCTTCACCTTTCGCGCCAAACCACCGGCACGCCTGCGCATTGCAGTCATCCTTCACGTAAACCGGGGCAGCAGATAGTTTCTCAAAATGAGAGTGGGCAGGGAATCATACAACATCTGTTCACGAAGCGCAGTATATGTCTGTGTACAATGTACGTATCGCCAGAAACCTGTACATGAATAGGAGTGAACTAACTTGTATGTCAGGAACCATATTGTATCGAGACAGACGAATTAACCAACAGTAACAGTGAAAGAAATGGGTGGTGATAAGACAAACGCAATCCCACACAGAGTATTCACCCCCAACAATACCTCAACGTTCCGTGTACTCCGGAGGCACCTCCGAGAACGCGATCTCGGACTGAGCGTCGTGTTCCTCTGGAGGCGGGACGAAGCGGATGCCCGAATCGGTGTGGAACACTCTCCGCGAGGACTGCGCCTCTTGAGCCCGAGGTGCGGTCTGTGGCCTGGCGGCCGTCTGCGCCTTTTCTGGCCGAGTCGCCCGCGAAGTGGAAATGGGCGGCGCAATGCCCGGGAGCGTTCCGAGTGAGTGTGCCGTAGCCGCTGCGGAAGCGTGCGCTGTAGTGGCGGACGAGGTACGCGGATGTGCTGCTCCCGGTAATGATCGTAGGAAGGGAACGGTCGCGGAAGGGCTTGACCTTGAGGGACTATCCTCGTACGAGCGCGGGGCAGCCTGTCCGGGCTGCGTAGTAGATGGCGGCGGATGTGATCCGCCAACGAGCGTCGAGCCCGACACCGTCGTAGACGGCGGAATGGAGATCCTGGAGGGTGGTGACTTCAGGTCTACAGAGGAGCAAGATTCGTGAGATAGTGCCATGACACAAGTAGGGCCGGCAGACCTTTCTCAAGTAGATCTTCATCCTCTGCTGGGAATGGGGTTACTGGACCCCGTTTCGCCTTCCTCCGTCTGAGGAGCAAGAATATCGCGAGGGCAAGAAGCGCCAGCCCCACTACACCCGCAACGACCACGCCAGCGATGAGCCCCGCCGGAGTCCTCCTCGTACCCCCCGCTCCAACGTCAGTTACAGAAGCCGTAGGCCCCGCCGCCGACTGACTCTGCGCCGCGTCCCCTACCGGCGTGTACTGGATGTAATCCAGGATGAACGGCCACAGCTCAGCGGGATCCGCGACGTCCACCCGCGCCACTAGCTTGTGTTCTCCGGGATCCAGCCCGTCCTCTTTGAACCACAGCCAGGCGTATTGCGTCTCGGGCGCGACCGTCTGCGGGCTCGTCGCCTCGCCATCAAGGATGAACGTGACAACCGGCGGACGCTGGGGTTTGCCCGTGTCCGGCGGGAGGAGGTCCACGCCGTACAACGCCACAGACGTCCCTGCAAATACGCGGTCGGTGAACGTATCAGAGAAGGAGATGATTAGCGTTAGGGTGGATGCTGTGCGGATCGACGACGTACATACCGTTGAAGACGAAAGTAGCGGTCGCGTTCGCGTACGCCGCCGAGTACGTGCCGTTCATGACGTTGTCCTTGTGGTCCGCATGGAGCCACTGGCTCGCCGGCTCGTACACGATGGCCGGGCTCGTATCGTCGACCGCCAGCAGCGGCTGAGGGGTCATGGCGGCCGAGCTGCCAGTGGTGGAGTAGGAAGGCCAGCGGTATGCTGAAGATAGGGGAGAGCAGGCAGCAGGCAGCCGCGCGCGATCCAGTGGTCAATTGCATATATCTGGGCCCTGGGGTGGCAGCGACGGCGTAGTGCGGGTTGTGCGGTTCGTGAAACCTGCGTTAAGCGAAGTCCGTGGTACGCCGGCCCATACTACCGGCGAGGTACAAACCAGCGGAAGGCTGTTCCCCTGGGCTACGATCTAGCAATACCTATGTGAATACAATGTAAGCTGTGGGAATCGATCCGCGCGAGGCACATCAATGCTGTATGGTCCGGAGCGATGAGCATGGTGGGGTGAAGCTCAAGTGTGAAGACGGGCGCTCAACTGACGACAATCAGTCTTCGGAGACTCGACGCGTTGCATTTACTTGCTTAACGTCACTGGTCGAGTAGCATTGAATTGGCTTCGGCAATGTTGTGTACAAGGCTAAGAAGGTATCAATGTCATTAGATCCACTACAAGGACACTGGGTACTAGGCGCTATCATACAGGCAGACTCGGAGTGGGATCGTGATCGTAGTAGAGCGGGTAACGAGAAGAGGCGGACGCTAGAATGGTATACAGTCATGCTACACGCTGGAACGTGGTAGATAGAGATCGCAGAGCGTAGAAGACAGAAAGCACTGGGGTACGGGCCCGCAGGGGCTCCATGGGGAATAGGTGGAATGTAGGAAGAGTGGTAGAGGGCAGCCTAGACCTCGCTCACGCTAGTGAGGAGACCCGCTTGGGTGACGGGGTTGATCTCCCCGCTCTCCTCGCGGAGGACGTTCTTGCCGTTGCCCGAGCCAGACGCCTCCATCTGGGATGCCACCTGGCCAATGACGTCGCTCTGGAGCTGCATGGGCACGAACACGACCTTGCTGTTCGCGTTCTTCGCCATCGCCTGGAGCGCCTCGAGCTGCCGGATCTGCATCGCCGCGGGCGACGCGAGGATGTCCGCGGCCTGGCGCATGAGCCGCGCCGCGTCGACCTCGGCGCGCGCGGCGATGACCTTGGACTCGCCGATCCGCTTCTGCTGCGCGGCGGAGGAGAGCGAGGCGGAGACCTCAGGCGAGAAGATGATGTCCTTGATGAGGATGCCCTCGATGGCCACGCCCCACTTGTCCGCGACGTCGCCGACTATCTCGGCGATCTCGAAGGCCATGGCCTCGCGCTCGGTGACGACGCTCTGCACCATGCGCGCGCCTACGACGTGCCGGAGGGTGGTCTGCGCACGCTCGATGAGCGCCTGGCGAAGGTCCGAAATGCCGAATGCGGCGCGGTAGGGGTTGGTAATCTGGAAGTAGATCACAGAGTCGCTGCACCAGTATCGTCAGTATGCACAGAGAGGAGGCGTTTGCTTTGAACTAACATTTCGACGTCGACGTTGTCTCGGGTGATGACCTTCTGCCGGCCAATAGGGCTAATTTGGATCTTCACGTCGACGACGCGTAGAGACTCCGTGCAGACATTGACCTGGACCAGGCCTGGGTCGACCGACTTGTAGAACTGGCCGAACCTAGACACGAGACCGACGGAACCTATGAAGGTGCATCATGAGCACCCATCCTCAGTACTTGTCAGCCACAGCTCACCCTGGTGGACCTCGCGGAAGGGGTTGGGGCATGGGCAGCATGGGACGGCACCTAGGAAACCAATGCACGACCCGAGAGCTTGGAGCATGGACCCATAGATGCCATGGGTGACCTACCCGCCGTGGTGTGCGTCAGGCGAAGGGTGCATGCACACGTTACGGAAGACACGCACCTCGCCAGTACCCAAGTCCTGCGCGTACGAGGGCTGGGGTATGACGCAACGAGATTAGATGACGGCAAAACAGATCGTCCGCGCAGAGTGCGGGGTAACGCACCTGCATCTCGCTCCGCTTCAACGGCTGGACCTTTATAACATGCTCTCCGTTGGGCTTCCGCAAGGGTCCGGAGGACGACCCTGGGCGGGGATCGTCAGTGACTGTGTTGGGGTCGGACATCGTCAGCGTGTTGCGGGGTGGGAGGGGGAGGGAGAGGGGCGCGGGCGGGAGGACGTGCGCCTCGGGCTGCACACACGCTCTATGAAGGCGGCTTCCGCGTCTCACCATTTGGGGCATCGTGGTCGACGACGTTCCCACGAGCGGAGCGGTCGCTGGGGGTGGACGCGCGGTACTTGGAGTCCATGTTGCTCATCGCGTAGCTCTGCGAGGCAGACGGGGGCATGTACACGCGGCGGGGGTGCAGGACAGGGGCGCGGGGACGCGGACGCGGGCGCGGGTGGAGGGACTCGGACGAGGGCGCGGCGACTGTGGCTGAGCGCGTCTGCGTTCTTATACTCGCGGGGAGGGTGAGAGCGACAGTCACCTGCGACTCCGCAGCCAGCTCGGTTCTCTTCCGCACACAAGCCGCTCCCACCGCCGCTCGACAGTCTGACAGCTCGCGCATACACTCGCTTCGTCCGCAGCCAGCCACAGTCAATGCTATTCATCGCTCGCGCTCTGCGCTCCAGAGCCCCGGCGCGCGCTACCTCCCTCTTCGTAGAGAACCGGAGGGTACCCATCGCGATCTGTCAAACGCAAGCTGCGCTGAACGCATTCGCTTCCAGATCATGGCCATCACACCCCATACAATGCGCCGCCCGGAGGCCTGTGCGTTCTCGAAGAGTGCCAGGGCCCGTCTGTGTCGGCAGTACTAACAGTCGGTGCGCTGAAACGAACGGTGCAGTCCAGCTGACGGCTTGTGCGCAGTCTGCAACTTCCATAACGCTCACATGTACATAGTACTGGGTGATTGGGCACCTTCGAGGTGCGCGAGCAGAACGAGATGCCGAAGGTGCGGCAATCATTCAAGTACTCGAGTGCTCCATCCAGCACTGCCCAGTAGACTGCCGAGCGCAACATACCAAGTCGAGTCACAGACAAGACTGGCCCGTGTCCGAGGACGCCGGAGGTGCATTGGCAGCGTATTGGTACGTGCCAGATCACTAAAAGCTCAAGCAGTAGTCGGCGTGCGCCATCGGCCCGGACGAAGGGTCGGCATTGTACAAACATTACTGTATGGCACGGAAGACCGTGTGATACATTCGCGCTTGCATTCCCAGCGGAAGCAAACCGATGCCCCAACGCCGCGAGGGAGCGCAAGTGGGAAATAAATGGAGTGGTCAAGATGCCGCGGCGGCAGAGATGCACAGGAAGGAACTCTATATTATACATCGGAAACCAGACGACGCGCGGGGGCCGACAACACCTTCAGAGCGAAAGCAACGATAGGATGGATGATGGATGGATGGATGATACACCGAAATGCCCTAGAGATTGGTATGCGAGATCGGGACGGCACGAAGCGGAGCACGAGCGACAGAGGGTGAAGGAGTGAGTGAGAGGCGGGGTAACTACCTAGATGGGTGGTATGCAGGGGGCAACGGGAGCAGGAGGGGGAGAACAAGCAGGTAGTAGTAGTAGTAGGGTAAGGATGCGTACGATACTATGTACATACATACGGACGCGCGTACGCTCGGGCCGCCTTCACTCGATCATCTTCATGACGAGCTCGGAGATCCACTGGATCATCTTCGTCGCCTGCCCGCGGTTGAGCGGCAGGAACTGGAACGTGTTCACGAGCCCCTGCATGCCCTGCTCCTCGAGCGCGCTCAGGTGCCGCCGCCCGGGCCCGTGCGCGATGCCCTCGTCGACCGTGCTGAGCGTCGACGCCGAGCCCGCACCGAGCGTGCGCGTGCCCGGCAGCGCGCCCCGCTCCGTCTCGTGCATCGCGACGCGGAAGATGTTCGACACGGCCTGGAGGATCGTGGGGCTGTTCGAATTCGCGAACGCCTCCTTGATCTTGTCCTGCAGACTCTCGTACCTGCAATAAGATCAGCACACCGTCCTGAGATAACAGACGGACGTCTATACTCACGTCATGCCGATCACCTCGGGCCAGGCGTCCGCCACGTCCGAGACGATATTGTACAAGATCGCAGACTCGACGTCGTCTCCCTGCGCGGTAGCGAGCATTGCAGTGACGAAGGACGTAACCAGCAGTGCCGTGTTGCTGTCCGCGAATCCAATGAGCCCAATCGGCAGCTTGAAGACTGGGTCCTCCTCGTCCTGCGACATGAGCGTCTCCTCCGACAGCCAGGACTGGTCGACGTTTGCCTCCTCCATGAGACGCTTCAGGCTGTGTATCCGCGTCGACATCGGAAGGAGCGCGAGGAAGTAGCCCAGGACGTCCTGGCAGACCGGCGCTCCTGGACCATCGTCCGCGTGCTCGACCTCGACACACGAACGTACTGTTACGCTCAGCAGACTCCGCAGAGCGCCCTCCGCAGCGTCCCGCAGTGCCGAGTGCCTGACACCCTTGAAGATGGTGGCGGCTAGCGCAAAGGAGAAGCTTGTGTCGAATGACAAACCCAGCAGGTGGTCGAGCTGGCAGGCGATGTCCTCGAGCGGCGCGCGTCCTTCCAGGAGCGTGGCCGTGACGCCCCGCTCTTTGAAGAGGCCGTGCTCGGCCATGTTCTCGACAGTGATCCGCAGGAGGCGGATGGCTTCAACATATAGAGCCACATGGCTAGACTGGAGGAGGGCCACAGCAAGCCAGAAGAATTGGGTGAGATAGCGGGAGGTCGAGCTTGTCGCGGGGATCACGTTGGTGATGCACCGCAACATGCTCAGCACGGCTGTCGTGTCCGTCTCGCTAGCCTGGGATAACGCGGTCTTGAAGGCGACTAGCATCTGGTAAAGGAGGTCGTCGTCGACATCCGAGGTGGCGAGAACGCCCAGGGATACGAAGGCTCTGCTCTGGACTGCAGGCGACAATTGGAACGAAGACGAAGTGATGAGGCCCATCCATCGGGCTCGCCATACGTTCAAGAGTCCTAGGCTAGAGGTCAGTGGCAGTTCAGGAAATCTTTGATAATATCGTGGTCGAGGTTACCTTGAGAAGACGAAACCGCCTCCATGACCCGCAACAGCAACCGATTGAGTGCCTCAAGGTCGTCAATGACTGCTTTGCTGTTCGGAGGGTCGTACAGCATATAGTCACTGGTCGGCGTAGGCTTGCTGAGCCCGAACAGCCGCAGGCCCTCTGGCTGCACGCACTCGTCGACCATAGTCTGGATCTCCGGGCTCGCCGTGGAATCGGTCAGACGCAGGGAGTACAACCCATGCAGCATGTGCGTGACGATGGCGAACAGGGTGCAGCGGACATACAGCTGACCAGTAGCACCGATGAGCGTCACCAAGTGGATGGTCTCGGGAACGAAGAGCTGGATCTGGACGACGTTCTTCGCGGAGTTGACCAGGACCAGCAATAGGCGGGTTAAACAGGCGATCTCGTTCCAGTGGATGTTGTCAGCCAAGCTCCGTGTGGGCTTCCCCGATGTCTTGCCGATGACCTAGACCAGTATGAGATGGATACGTTGTGAACAGCCTGGAATCATACCTTGCGGATCCGCGCGAGCACCCGTCCGCGAGCATTGATAGAGTTGAGCGAAGTCATCAGCTCAGCCACCTTCTCGCAGCGTAACGAGCCAAGTCCCCCGTCAACCGCAGCGCGCATGAGTTCATCCAGGATGTTGTTGACGGTGTTCGTGTCCAGCTTCCCGATTTCCATCCAGATATACTTCTGGAGATAACTCTGGAGCTATGGGATGCTTTGAGTGCTGGATTCGTGTACGGGTCGTTGCGTTGAACAAACCTCCGTCTCTGCCGCTGTCATATCTACGAACATGCGGATACAGTCCCGGAACCGCGCTCCGGATGGCTCGTAGAAGGTACTGCATGGGTCAGTGAACAAAGCGAGGTTCTTCATCCATGGCCCCAGATATTGGTAGCAGTTGGCCCTCTGGGAGGTAGCGAGTTTGGAGACGCCGCCGCACATCTCGGCGACGAAGTCCATCGTCAATTGAGGAGCATGAGAAGCAAGGTTGTCGCTCAATGACACGAGGAACGTTCCCGCATGCCCTGAGATGTACACGCCTACTGATATCGTTAGATTGCATTGTACACACATCAACGAGAAGTCTACCTTTCGAGGGGATGGCAGGACGTCCTTCGAAGTCTAGGTAGGCGCATATTGCCGCCAGAAGCTCAATACAAGCACCGCGGGGCTCCTCGTCTTCCTGGCTGACACCCATCAGGGCTATGCGCAGGAGGGTGGTGATGATGTTCGACAATCGTGAATGCCGCTCTACGGTAGGTAGCTGAGCCATCCGTTGAAGACCCTTGGCACTGCGGATGGTCTGTTGCATGCCGCACTTCAATGAGGATTCGCGATGAAGAGAATCAAAGTACACGAACCTTGACAATAGCGTCGCGGCGAGGCGAAGAGAAGTATAGAGTCACACCCTGTCGGATCTTCCTGATGATGAACTCGTAAGGATCATGGCCTATGGACACGTTGTACACGTCATTGATGTCGCTGAGCAGGATGATCTCGGTCGCTTTGCAGGAGAGAAGGTTGGAGATAGGCATCGCTTTCGTCTGTCCAGGCATTAGTTATGGAGGCAATTCCATCTTGCGAAACAGTTTACCGTCGTGATACGAATATGGCTTTGCGCCACTCGCATGGTGACCGGAACCCGCATGGGTTGGGTGTACCGCATCGTGACATCGTCGTACTCTTCGCCAGGTTCGTCCTCCAACACGTCTAGGAGTATGGTGTGAGCTGCGCTTTTGACGATCATCAACGACGGCAACGTACGAGCGTAGTTCAGAGACGGCGCGGACAAGCCATCGGGATAGTAGTTGAGCAGATCGCTGAGGGACGAGTGGATGGTAATGTTGATTGACTCCGTAGTGCCTAGAACACGTCAGCGGGTGAACACAACCGTCACCGACAGTGCCTTACCCGAAGTGAGATTGTTGTACAACCGGCGCAGATAGCGAAGGGCAAAGGTGTTGGGTGCTAGAAGGCGCATCGTCTTGAAACGCTTCCAGATATCCAGGGGTATCGTTTCGGCCGCAAACTTCAGCCATTGGGCGGGTACTTGGGAAGTGGACGTGAATCCGGTATAGTCGAAGATGATGTCGAAGTCCCGATCCTCGTTCGTAGGCGAGGTCACACACTACGGTAGTTATTCAGTGCACCGTCATAAGATGAATCGATAGACGTCGTACCTTGAATATATAGTATAGCAATAGTTCGAGGTCAAGTACCTCCACGTCGATCTTGGATACAGATAGCACAAATACAGCATTACCGGTCTATGGGGTATGATAAGCATACGAACGGAAGGAACCTCAAGAACTACTCACAGGGGAACCAACAGCTTCCACAAACAACTCTTGCACGACGGTGGTGTCACGGCGGTCACATCTGAGCATCAGATCAAGGTATTCCCGATGTTCTCTACTCGTCAGCTGCGAGAGCTTCGGGCTTTCCAGGGGTTGTCCGAGGTCCACCAAGGCAGCACACAAGGCATCCCAGGCACGTTTGCCGTTCGCAGCAGCAGCTTCCGCCTCAGGGGTCATCTTCTCGGCGGATACCTTCGAAGAACTGAGCAGTTCCTTGCCGATCTTGTCGGCGTGCTTCTCGAAGAAGCGGTGCAGGATGATCGTGTCTGTCTCGTCGTATGTACGTTCGAGCCATTCGTCCGCTTCATCTTCGGCACTGGGAGGGACGTATTTCTATAGCAGCTGTGAGCATCTGTAGTCGTGTAGTCGGAATACAACGATGATACATACGTTGATCTCGCTCAGGAACTTCGTTACCGTAATGATGTTCTCTTTGAGGAAGTCGTTCAGAATGACCATGTAGGCCTCTTTGCCAAACAGTATGTTGTTCGCGAGGTTCTGGATGACTTTCGCAATGACCATGAGCCCTCGACGGACGGTAGGGTCGTGCGGGACAGGAACGTCAACCGTCTCGGGTGTAACGACCGCGGGCGAGATAAACCTAAGAGGCTGTCAGAGAAGCTCGTCGACGCTCTGGTTCTATTTGTGCGCACCTCAGAAAAATGAACGCTCCTAGTGCCGCGAACTTCGCTTCCGGCCACACCTCGTTGCTTTCGCTCGGTCAGTACACGGCTCACACGAATGGCTCGAGCCGCCACTTACACAGACTTCGCGATGTGAGCGCAAATCTCCCGGATGATTCTAGATTCTGGTCAGTGACATGCGATAGCGAGTCTCTTGCCAGTGGCACACTTACGAAGGGAGAGCAGGTATCGAGGACGAGATGATCTCCAGGAACTTGGAGGTGATGAGCTCTACTGTCTCCTTGTTCTGCCTGAGTTCTTCCTTCGAGACCCTCGACGGATCGAGCTCGTAGCCGTGGCCAGCCGGCAGAGTCGTTACAAGCTTGACGAGCGGCAAGATGAGCGACCGCAGGTAGTTGTACCCGTACACCCTTGCAAACGCGGACAAAAAACGCGTGCACGTTGAGTTGCTCCGGAAGAGCGCCGTATCGCTCTCTGTGAGGCATTCGTGTCGTCAGAGCGCTGTGTGTATGAAGCGACAGACAGAGGTCGTACCTGTCTTCTCGATCTCGTTGTCGATCATGGTCTTGAGCAAACCCATGAGAGACGATCTGGTATCGAACAGGTTCAGGAGGACCGCATTCATGCTGTCAACCTCGTTGGGAGGACAAACTTCGCAAATTGCGAGAGCGAGGACGTTCTACAGTATAGCTGTAGGCGTGTACGCGACGATGGTATGCAGTTGACTCACCTCTTGCCCTTTGACAAGCTATCGGGAGGTGGTAAATATCATGGCAGGCTGTCATACTCTGTGTAAGCTTACCTCGCATAGACGGCTCTGGCGAGCAATGACGGGAGTTTCCTCGTACTGCGTGAACTTGATACCCTCCTTCAGTACGCGAGTGAAGACGTGGGCAAATATCAAGCGCTTTGTGGGGTCCGGGTCGTCCGCCATCGACAGACAGTGCTTCACGCCGCATTCGGTGTTCGCGCTGATCAGGGACGCAAGGCCGTCGATGAGCATCTCTCGTAGTTCGCCGTCCCGCTGTTGGAGGCGCATCTAACAACGTTTGTGCCTTAGCGAATGGATGTGTTAGTTTGCCGCAAAGTACGTACCTTCGTGAGCGAAGACTTCTCCGAGATCCCATCGTCGCGGGCCTGAAGAGCACGGCAGTCAAGCCACGGGAAAGCAATCGACCAACACGGGAACATACATTGCCGTCAAACCTGGTGATCTCCCATGTCTTCAACAAGAACGTCACGTAGCGGATGAACAGCCGAGAGATAGCGTGGGCGGTGTCTTCTCCCGTGGTGCCGTCCGATACTTCTAGCTGCAGCCGGTCGAACAGTACCACGGTAGCCTTGAAGACCGCGACGTTCAACTCGTACTGCAGGTTGCCTATGAGCGCTTCGTCCTGCTATGCGAGTCAGCATTTTCAGGCAGGAGGAAAGTGTCGGCCGGCGTACCGCAGAGGTGTCTCGGACCCAATCGATGATGATGTCAACCAAGCTTTGGCGTGCCGTCGACTCCTTGTTACGCTTCAGCACCGGGTCTGGCTTGCTGAACACGCTCCCGCAGAGCTGGCAGAACTTCAGCTTTAGGCGAAGGGTCGAAGCCTCGGAGTCGTCGACCCTGCTGATGAATGTGGCAAGCGTGTACAGGGTGGAGGGAACGTCGATAGACCGCATATCCTCCGCGAGGCCTTGAGGGCTCTCGAGCAACACCTTGAGGATGGCGATGAACTGCATGGTATCGTGAGCACAAGAAGCCACGGACGATGGAAGGCACGTACCTGGTCCAGAAACACCGCCAGTATCGACGTGATGACATCCTCGTCCGCCGTTATCATGTGGATCACACTGCGAGCACGCGTCAACACTTCGCCCCACCACTGTCAAACAAGTCCCTACTACGCACTCATCCAGCTGCCTGATGATCCTCCCATACAGCCTCGGGCTCGCCTCGTTGCTCAGCGCCTCCCGCGCGATGTCCCTCACCTGCGGCGAGTCCGAGACCAAGAAGTTGACCGTCTCCGTGAGGAAGTTGACGAGCAGCTCCGCCGGGTCGCGCAGCACGCGACAGCAGTCGGGGATGATCGTCGGCGGGATGATCTTCGTCAGCGCGGACGTGTCGTGCTGCTCCCGCATGCACGCGGCGCCGAACGCGGCGAGGAAAAGCGTCAGGTTCTGCCACTGTGCCTGCCTGTCTTCCAAACTTAGGGCCTTGTCCCCGATGGGCGCAGCACCGTTCTCGAACCCGTCCGTCGTCTGGTCGAACGTCATGCGGACCGTCATCTCCGTCAGCGCGCACCACCGGAAGAACACCTCTTGCCACACGGCGACGTGTACGGCCGTCGGGTTGGCGATGAGACGCATGAGCTTCCGGATACGCTTCTGGTGGCCGACTCGCCCTGTACACGTTGAATACCGAAGGTGAGATGTAAAGGGTCACACGATACGTACCAATCATAGAGACCTTGGGGTCGCCGAGCTGCTCGTAGACGGGGTGTCGCTTGATAGCTTCCTCCTCATTCCCTTCTGCATATGGTGGCGCATCAGGGTTGCGCTCCACTTGTGTCAGGAGACGCAGGCAGTTGCAAGCAGTCAAGGAAACAACCCCGTCAGCGGACGATAGACAGACAAGGAAAGCGATCTCCGTGAGCGCGAAGCAAGAAGCCCTGTTCTTGGGTATGCGTAGCGCATGTTGCAGCTGCTTGTTCTGCGATGATTGTCAATATACACCAGTCAATACTTGCAAGCAGAACTTTTGACTGACCGCATCAGGGTTAGCGTAGCAGTACATGATCTCGTACAACTGCTGGATGAACATGCGCTGAGACTGGAGATCGGTGCGAGTGTTGAGTAGATGGTTCGCGACAGACGCGAGAATCGCGGGCCTGCCACGGCGTTTTAGCTCTTCGATCACATATAGAGTAAGTAGAGCCTTACCCGACTTCCTCGACCCATCTGACAAGAAGTGGGTATCGTGGATTATCCTGGGGGCATTGCACAACCGACTCGATTAGGTAGCGGAACGTCCTGCCCAGAGACCACTTCACAGCAGGATCAGCGGGCGCGCTGTATATCGTGACACACGCCGTGAAGATGCGGTCAATCTCCCCGGGCTGCAGACAGTCGTGGTACCACCAGATGTCAGTGCGCCACAGCGTCAGTAGGCTGAGAATGAACAGCTCGCGATCGGGCAGCGTCTCGGACGTGTACCGCTTCGCCTTCGGGCGAATTGAACTCTTCCTCGATGAGCCGTTCGCGTCAACCTCACTCCGACGCGTGTACACGCTCTGTGGGTGATGTTGAATTTGTATGGACTGTGGGGGCCATTAGGAGAACTCACGTTGAAGATCACGTTCAAGCGGGTCTGTAGTGCCTCCTTGAGAGGAGTGATAGACCGCTGCCAGGGCATCTTCCATCCCTTGGAGGTATCAGGTCAATGGGGCGCCTGAGAATCTGTAGAGAGAAGACATACCTCGACGATCAACGCTAAACAAGCTTTGACTACACAGATCTTTACGGCCTCGGATCGCTCGGGCTCCAGGCACTGTTGGTAGATAGGTATCGACTCGTCCTCGGGCAAGAAACGGTACAGCGCTGCGAGAGCATCTGCAATGATTGCGACGTCAATCTCGTCAGGGCACTCCCAAAACGGCCGATCCTTGGTCCACTTCATCAATGCCAACTGAGATGCAGCGTAAGCCTCGGCAAGTCCATGAACAGTAGTGATCACGGACCTTCATCTCATGAGCAAGATCATAAGCAGTGGAGATGAGGGGGATGTCGGGTTCCCCATCCGGCGCCCGGAGCTTCGACGCCGCTCTGCATACGTCGATGGCGCACACTATGCCCACGTCGAAGTACTTCGACCCGCTCTGCAGATTCTTGAAGAGGAGGTCGGTAAAGTTGCGGTCCTGAGACAGGCACGCATTGAGCATCCTGCCGATTTATCGCATATCCTTCCAATTTACCTTCCGATACGATGCCTTGTGGGCACCGATTGCGTTCGTCTCAAACTCGTTCTTCATCCGGTCATGACTGATGCTCAGCAGAACAGCAAGGGTCGGCCAAGAGCCGTTCTTGTCGCGTGTGCTTTCCTGCAAGTCGTACAAGAGGTCGAAGACGCGCTCCGGCGCGCCATCCAAACGGCGGTGAGAAATGAGAGCCTCGTTGAACTCCTCTGGGCACAGCTCAATCCAGTTCCAGATGGCCGTTCTGAGCGCAATGGCTACAGGTACTTGGGCATCCTTCTTGAGATTCATGAGCAGCGAGGAGAGTTCTGTCGCGCATTCATGATAGTACCGCAGAGTTTGATCAGAGAATAACGTAAAGAAGCCTACCTTGCAAGCATTGCACGAGTTTCACCTTATCTAGCGCGCTGTAAGTGATCAGCTGCAGGTCAACGGTGTCAGGCTCAGCGTCTGCGGCGCTGGCGAGGCCGTGTATGCGCTGCCGTATCCTGTTGAGAACCACGGCCCAATTCGACGCCGACAAATGATAAATGATGCGGCCGGTATACTTCGCGATGGACGTGTGCAGCGACAGTATCGACTTCGCTACCAGGAACGACGTCTTCTCGTATACTGCGGAATGCTGGGGTAGACGGCTCGAGACCGAGCTAGCGATTCCCGCAGAATTGAGAGACGTCGATGAAGGATGCTTCGCGCGGTTCATGGATCTCGGCAAGCCGGAGATTACGGGCGGGATGGCGCCTAATGAGTCCTCGGTCGCGCCGAACTCGTGCGACTCGACAGATT
This sequence comes from Trametes polyzona, assembly GCA_022606195.1. Taxonomy (NCBI): domain Eukaryota; kingdom Fungi; phylum Basidiomycota; class Agaricomycetes; order Polyporales; family Polyporaceae; genus Trametes; species Trametes polyzona. Next base: position 2,776,563 of record JABYQF010000002.1, on the reverse strand, counting down.
CGAAGTCCTGGAAGGAAGCATCGAAAAACAGGTTGGCGGCCGATGCGAGACGGTGCTTCCTGGGTGCGGTCTGGCGGAGGATGAGAACCATGACGCTGATGATATACCGGGCGCAGTTGTCGTCAAGGGCCGGGGGCTCGACCAAGTTCGTAGTAGGCGTGGAGAGATGTTCCGTTGAACCGTGGCGGATACGACCAGATGACGGTGCGGATGAGTCCGGAGTAGACGGCTTGGAAGGGGGCGCGGGCTTGCTCCCTCGAGAATTGGGCCTGGTATCCGTTTCCGGACGTGAACCCCACCGCGAAGCCATGGCAAGCGAGAGTACTTTGAGTAGGAAGAGCTGGGATTGCAGGACATCTGCACTGCGGACACCAGCACCCTCGATTTGCTGCAGAGAACATCTCGCATCAAGGAGGTAGGCGGCGGTAGAGCGCCACATACCTTGGCAAGTTTGTCCAGTTGTTCCGTGAGAGCCAGGGAAATCATGTCCAGGGAATCCTTGGACAGCTCGACCAAGGACTCCACCGTCTGCTGTATCGCTTCATCCGCTTCCAACTCGGTTAATGAGATGCCCGAGTTACACGGAAGCTGCGCGTGTGTTGTCAATGGCATGTCTCCCAGGACGCGGCGGAGCTATCGGCGCGCTGCAGGTGTGGGATGCGTACCTTGTTTTTGAGCCTGTTTATGAGAACCTGTACTACTTTTTGTTGCGGGGACGGCGGGAGGTTGGTAGAGGCCGCGTAGGGGAGGTTCTGGGGATGGAGAACGGGCGACTGGGCCGATATGCTGTGGTTCGAGCCATTGCTCCTGTGGACACGGGAGGAGCTGGCTATGTTATGACCGGCGGAGGCACGCCTGGCGGGCATTGCTCATGAGTCGCGGCGTGTCCGGGTGCGGGTGCGGGTGGTGGTGTGGAGGCAACCAAGAAGAGCGGGGAGGAGCGGGTATGGGGAAGCCAGAGGCCTCTGTACGGAGAGAGGAGCGCGACTCTCACTGGGAGTCGCTGAGCCGGCCTCTGCACTCTCGACAGCGACTTCGAATCGCACGCGGGGCGGGCGCGTCCCAGCAGTAGCTCGCTTACGTACACCCCATATACGGCAGTGCCGCCGGCACGCGTCGTCCCGGTTCGAGGACACACACTCCTTTCTGAGCTCGGCTAACGTCCGTTCACTTCTGCTCACGGGCGTCCAGCATCGTACAGGTACGTCCATACGCACACATGTATGTCCACGCGCTTGTACACACGCGGCCTCCCACAGTTGCTTTTCTGGGCCATGCAAAGCATTGACATCATTTCCTCTGATTGCTTTGCAACGACCAATGCAGTAACCTGCATGATTCGCCACTCCTGTCCGGACCGCGGTCGCACAGGTCTTGCTGTAGGCGACGTTCTGCACAGCCCACCAAGAACGCAGCGCTCTGGCCATAAGTGCTTGCAGGAAGCGAAGAGTTGAAATGTACTGCGATGAACATGATGGGATGATAGACGTCCAACCAGTCATGATCGGGCGTACCTCGCTGCTGCAGCGACGCTGTGACCACTGAGCCTCACATATTTGGCGGACAATAGGCCTGTTGAACGATCAACACTCCGTCGAACATCGGCACCTTGATTCGCCCGGAGGCCCTGCCGCACGATACAAGGAATTCATCGAGACATAGCGGGTGCACAATAGGAACATCCGAATGTCGAGTAACCCCAAGGTAACTGGATATGTTGTGCAGAATACTGCAATTCACAAACATCTGTCCAGGGGATGAGTCAAGGTAAGTGCTTGTCAGAATCAGGTAAGTGATCGATGATCTTGGACGTACTTGTTCGATGTCACTGGGTATTTGTACCGCTGTGTGCCCCCGCAAGTAATAGGGGGAAGCGGTGGGGGCGCATAGAGGGTTAACGGCGAGTCGGTGGGGAAAGAACAATGCCTCGGGCTTGCGCGACGTGGTGCAATGTTGGACGTGGCGGAACCGGAATAATGCAGATACTTATCCTGATTCCTGGCGGGCGCACGATTCGTGCTTGTAATTTGATCCGCCCTGCGGGGGCGTCCACAAACGCTTCTGCGCCTCTTGCGTGGGCCATAAGCACAATAAATAATTGACCAGGAATGGCCTAGATCACGCTGGGCAAGGCCCGGGTATATATACGACCCCCGCCTCCTGTCCGTACAAGATGTTATCCAGCGAGAGCCTCGTGGTTGCCTGAGTCGCGGCGTCACCTTCCGGAAACTCCGCCACAATCCATATACTCCGCATCGCAGGGCTTTCGCCTGGCTTGTCTTCGTCCCCCTCCCCGACTCTGAGGCGACCGACTCCTAGAAAAACGCACCGCTCGCCACGCACGCCGCGGGACGCCGCACCTCCTGTCGAATCTGAATCGCTGTCGAGAACCTGCCTATATCCCTTCTGAATCGCTCTCCGTTTGTCGCTGACTCGTCGTTCGCGCTAGCTCTTCTGCTTGTTTTTCTCTGCATCGAGTTTCCTGTCCTTCCTCTCGCTGTCGATTCTTGTCATTTCTCGCCTCCCGGACGCCGCACGCACGGAGCCGAAGGACCGTCAATCCGCCCGAACGCTGCGCCAATCGATCTCCAGGACATCTTCCGATCTTCACGTCCCTTTTCGACATGTCACGCTCGGAAGCCCACGGCCAGGATTACGACCACGCTGGGTACGACACCCGCCCCGGCGGCGAGCACGGCCCCGGCGGCGAGCACGGCCCCGGCGGCGGCGGGCAGCAGGACTTTGGCGGCCATCTCAGGGACTTTATGCCCAGGGAGGGGCTGCGCGAGAACACATCGGCACCGTCCAGGGACTACGGTGCACAGGAGTTCTCCTCGACGACGTTCTACAACTCCTCCTACAGCTCCTCGCCGCCGCCCTTCACCGATCGCCGGCCGCTGACGTCGAGCAACATGGCCGGCCCCGGCTTTTCGTCGTTCGTCGCCCCCCGGATGCTCAACTCGGGCCAGGGGATCGGCGTCGGGGCGGGAGGGAACTGGAATTCGAAGCCGGGCTCGTACTCGGCCACGCCGAACACGGCCAGGCCGTCCGGGGAAGGAGGCGGAGGGATGTCTTCACAAGTTCAACCCGCCGTCCCTCCCTTGTCTCTTAACCACCACCATCGCCCCTCTCCCCCGCGCGGCCTCCCTGACCTCTACACCTCCCCCCTCCTGGCGTCCTCCCCTCCCTACTCCGACCGCGATAACCGAGACGCCTTTCTGAATCAGCGTCAGCACCAACAGCAACAGCCCAATCCGCTATCAGTCCAGCTTCCGTCCGCGCAACCCCAGTCCCTTTCTTCTCCCAACGCTTCAACCCCTTCCGCACGCACGACCCTCTGGTGGGGCGAACTCGAGCCTTGGATGGATGAAGAATACGCCAAGCAGGTCTGCACCCTCATGGGCTGGGACCCGGTGGGCATCAAGGTGCCCCGTCCTGCTCCCGATCCCATCACTGGCCAGCAGGCCAACAACCCTGGGTATTGTTTCTTGACGTTCCCGACCCAGGCCCACGCCGCGTCCGTGCTCTCGCAGGTCAATAACAGCAGCACCCCGATGATCATGCCAAACTCTACGAAGCCGTTCTCGCTCAACTGGGCATCGTCAGTTCCCTCGGCGCCCCTCCCGTCCGCCCTGCCTGGCCAGACGATTTCCATTCCGGGAGTTCAGAACCCGCAATACCCCAAAGAGTACAGCATCTTTGTGGGCGACCTTGCTCCAGAGGTCTCCAATTCCGACCTCGTTGCGGTCTTCCGGAACCCGGTACTCGGCCTGCGGAATGATCGTGAGCCGCGCTTCATCCGGCCTTTCTTGAGCTGCAAGAGTGCGAAGATTATGCTGGATCCTGTGACCGGCGTGTCCCGTGGCTACGGCTTCGTCAGGTACCCGCTGCGCTTACGTTCCTCCCATGTAGTGTCTGACGCTCCCTTTTCTAGGTTCACCGATGAGGCCGATCAACAGCGTGCGCTCATTGAAATGCATGGACTGTACTGCCTGTCACGACCCAGTCAGTCTCTCCTCGATTGTTACAGTAGCGTCGACCTGACATTAAGTGTACAGTGCGTATCTCCCCCGCGACCGCGAAGTTCAAGCCGGCCCCCGGGATGGCTGGCTTCGACTTCTCTCAAATGCCGTTCCCTCCCATGATCCAGCCGCCTCCATCCCATCCCGCGCAGGATTCTTCGGCCCACGCGCTCGCCCTGCCTAGCACCGCTCAAGCGAAGAGCGTGTCAGCTCCGCTGGCTGGCTCCACTGCTGCGTCGAATTCTAGCGGCTCTTTGGCGAATACCGCGGTATCCACGTCGGGGTCTGCCGCGTCGCTCTCTGCGCCTTCCTTGAGCTCTGGCACAAGCACAACGTCCTCTACCACTTTGGCCTCTGCGTCCTCTGATGAAGCGTTGAAGGGTGGTCAATTCCCCGGGGCAAACGGCACGGGCTCCACGTCCTCATCGAGTGGCACATCGGCTCCCATCTCCGCGTCCTACGCCTCCCAGAACACAGATCAGATGCTGGCTCAGAGATTTAACCTATCCGAGGAGTCATGGAAGCACCACGCGCAGGCTCGTGCCATCCTGTCGAATCTGATCGGGCCCAACGGCGAGCAATTGACGTCTTCGGATCCGTATAATACTACCGTCTTCGTTGGCGGTCTCTCTCCTTTGATCAATGAGGACACGCTGAGGACGTTCTTTGCTCCGTTTGGTGAGATCCACTACGTAAGTTGTCCGATTCTAGTCAACGATCCCTTTCATTGATGATGTCTGCAGGTCAAAGTGCCGGTGGGCAAGCATTGCGGATTCGTGCAATTCGTCCGCAAGCCCGATGCCGAACGCGCAATCGAGAAGATGCAGGGTTTCCCTATTGGTGGGAGCAGGATTAGGCTAAGTTGGGGTCGTAGCCAGTGTAAGTACGAGTCACCCACCCCGCGACTAGTGTGCTTATACCCTATGACAGACAAGGCAGCGCAGGCTGCAGCACAGGCTGCTCAGGCTGCTGCATTCCAGGCCCAGTATCAGGCGCAGATGGCCCAAAACATGCAGCCTCCCAACGTGCAGGCTCCTAACCCGCAGAACTCCAACTCTCTCACACCCGAGCAAGCGCTTCAGCTTCTCGAGAAGTTTGGACTGACGAACCTCCTAGCCAACGGTGCCCCTGGTGGTGCGGAGAATGTGAGTAACGAGCGTCAGATTGCAGCTGCTCTGCTCAACGACGTCGATGGCGATCGCTTGGCGTCGTTCAACGCATTCGCTCCTCCCGTCTTCGCGCCCCGCCAGTCTGGCAACCCGATCGTGACTACCTTCTCTCCATTCTCTCCCGACCCCGGCTTTCTCGGAGAACGCTCGGGGGCAGATACGACTGGCGGTCAACAGTCTTCGAAGTCGTATACGCCATGGTACACTGGCCAAGATGAGAAGGTGGGGAGCGCTAGCGGGAAAGTGTCGCCCACGTCCATCCCCACTGTTCGCCCCCAACGCTTCACATCTTTCCTGGGCGAAACGCCCGCTCCTGGCTCATACCAACCACCTCGTGCATCCAGCCGCCAAGACTCGGCCATCTCGAGGCCGGAGGTTACCCGTCGCGGGTCGCAGAACCAAGAGCAGCGTCACTCCCAGGGCCAGGAGTCTGATGCGATGCGCGACTTCAATGGCACACTCGCCAGCCTTTCCCTGGACGATCACGACAACTCGCAGCCGCATACCGCCGGGCACTAAGCAAGGTTCGGGACGCGGCTCCCAAGGACGCTCCAAGTATCTATCACCGTAATCTTCTACTCTGTTCTGGCTTTGTTTCCTCGTTCGTTCCCAATTCGTTCCGTGCCTACAACATCCTATGGCTATCGAATGTCCTTTCACGTTCCTCATGACGCTATGTCAATCTCGCCTTCGTCTTTGACCGTGTTCCATGTTAGCATGCGGAATCTGTTATATACATCCCCCTCTGCATAGCATCTCTCCCCTGTCGTACCTCTCTCCCAGTTTGTCTGAAATGTTTACCGCCACGACACCCTCTCACACGACTCGCAAGCCCTCCTCCGTTTTCTCGTTTTGTCCAGCCTACTCTCCTAGTCCTTGTTGCATCTCGATAGTATCTGCTGTCCATCGGGGGTTATTGCCTCCGCATACAATGACAACTAATGAGACAGGTAGAATCCAGTGACGTGCTACGCTGAATGTTTGGTGTGAGCGGTGTACAAGTCGGCTGGACCCACTGGGCCACAGCAGGGCAAGTTCGTAGCCGACGGGCGGCAAGCGCCCGTTGTTGGGCGCCCCGTCCTAAAGCAAACCCTGGAATGGGGTTCGCGTCTCTTCTGCCATCTGCGCCGTGACCAATTTTTCGCTCGACGTACCCGACAACGACCACACACTATGGCACTCAACGGCATCAACGGCGTGCCGCACGACGACGAAGGGATCGACTACTCCGACATCGAGGCAAAGTATGTCTCAAGATTGCTCTGGCCTCTCCGGCAATTGAGACTCTTCCCGCAGATACCAAGTCGAGTACGATGAAGGCTTCGACAACATCCTCATCGTCGACGGAGTGCCGGTCATCGACAAGGGCAAGCTCGAGAAGCTGCTCCAGAAGATCTCAAAGGACTTCTCGCGCAAGGGCTGCCCCATAAAGCCGGAGAACATCACCGTGCCGTGGAACGATGCGACGGGGAAGAGCAAAGGGTGCGTCTCCTTCGCTTTCTCATCTTTTGGCGTGGAGGACCGACCGTGTGTGCGCGCGGGGTGGCAGATACATCTTCATGGAGTTCAAAAACGCGGACGACGCCTCGCGTGCGCTTCTGACGATGAACGGGCACCCGTTCGACGCAAAACATACCTTCCTGCTCAACCGCTTCACCGACTTTGAGCGGTACCTGAACATGGATGAGACTTACCACGAGCCGCCTCCGGAGGAGTACAAGCCCAAGGTGCGTCTCTTTGCTGCTCTGGGTATGTGGGGGTATGGTGTGAACTGGTCGTGGGTAGGAACACTTGCGTGCCTGGCTTGCGGACCCTCAAGGTCGCGATCAGTACGCTACCTACCGCGGAGACGAGGTCGAGGTCCATTGGCACGGAAAGCCCTCACAATGCGAGATCGCGCACAGCAGAGTCGTGAGTCTCATCCTGATACAGGCAATGGCTCCAGTCTTGACCTCTTCTTTGCATAGAACTGGACAGACCTGTACGTCTCCTGGTCGCCGATGGGCACGTACATGGCGACGCTGCACCGGCAGGGTGTGCGTCTCTGGGGCGGGCCGTCGTGGGAGCCCCTGCAGCGGTTCGCGCACCCGCTCGTGAAGCTGATCGACTTCTCGCCGAACGAGCAGTACCTCGTCACCTGGTCGTACGACCCGATCGTCGTGCGCGAGGGCGCGGAGCAGGGCCCGCAGTACTTCTCGCCCGAGGACGAGGGGAACAACATCGCGGTGTGGGACATCAAGACCGGCCACCTCCTCCGCACGTTCCCGAGTGTGTACCCCGAGGGCGACGAGGTGAAGAAGCAGATGCCGTGGCCGGCGCTCAAGTGGAGCCCGGACGACAAGTTCGTCGCGCGCGTCACGCCTGGGCAGCAGATCAGCGTGTACGAGCTGCCGGGGATGCATCTCCAGGGCAAGAAGTCGATCAAGATCGAGGGCGTCGTCGACTTTGAGTGGCGCCCGCTTGGGGACAAGGACCGCGAGGAGGAGAACAAGGCGGCGGCGAACGGGGCCAAGCAGAAGAAGGTCCGCGAGAACATGCTTGCGTACTGGACGCCCGAGGTTCAGAACCAGCCTGCGCGTGTGACGCTGCTCAGCTTCCCCGGACGCGAGGTTCTGCGCCAGAAGAACTTGTTCAACGTGACGGAGGTGCGTCTGTTCAGCTTCGATTGTGCGAATGGTGGCTGATCATATTGGACATATAGTGTAAGCTGTACTGGCAAAACCAGGGCGACTTCCTCTGTGTCAAGGTCGACCGCCACACCAAAACGAAGAAGTCTATCTTCTGCAACCTAGAGATTTTCCGTGTTCGCGAGAAGGACTTCCCCGTCGAGATTGTCGAGCTCAAGGGTAAGTTGCGCTACGTTTGCTCGACCATCGCGATACTCATATGGTTTGCGTTGCTAGACACTGTCACCGACTTCTCCTGGGAGCCCAAAGGCGAGCGGTTCGCGCTCGTATCAAGTAGTGACCCCAACCTGGGGAACCCCGGTCCTGGTATCACTATCAAGACCGATGTCAGCTTCTACCAGCTCGACCGCACGAAGGGCGACTTCAAGCTCCTCAAGACGCTCCCATCACGGACGAGCAACACCGTCCGGTGGTCGCCGCGCGGCCGTCATGTTGTGCTCGCCACCGTCGGTTCGTCGAGCAAGTCGGAGCTGGAGTTCTGGGACCTGGACTTCAACCTGGACGAGACTCGCCGCGAGGGTGCACCGTGGGGCAGCGGCATTCAGCATCTGGGCACTGCGGACCACTACGCGCTGACCGATGCCGAGTGGGACCCGAGCGGCAGGTATCTCGCAACGAGCGCCAGTGCCTGGAGGCATACGGTACGTCATATTCTTCGCCACATCGGGTGCATATGTCTGACGCTTGAGTTGTATAGCTCGAGAACGGGTACGCGATCTGGGACTTCCGTGGCCAGGAGCTGGAGAAGCACATCCTGGACCGCTTCAAGCAGTTCCTCTGGCGCCCTCGCCCGCCGACGCTGCTCACGAAGGAGCAGCAGAGGCAGATCAGGCGGAATCTCAAGGAGTACAGCCGAGTGTTCGACGAGGAGGACGCCGCAGAGGAAAGCAACGTCAGCGCGGAGCTCATCGCCCACCGCAAGCGGTTGGTGGACGAGTGGAACGCGTGGCGGCAACGCTGCAAGGAGGAGGCCACAGAGGAGCGGAGGAAGCGCGGGAAGAAGAGCGACCCCGCGAAGGAGAAGGCGGCCGAGGAGGAGAAGGAGGAGATCGAGGTCTGGGTGGACGAGGTCATCGAGCAGATCGAGGAGGAGGTCGTCGAGTAGACGTCGTCCACCGCCGCTGCGGGGCCTGCTTGGTGTCTGGGCTAGGTTGTGTGCTCGTGAATAGTTGTTATCTTTCTACGCATGTTGTATTCATCCCTTACAATGACTTACAACCCCATCAAATGACCGACTTATAGACCCCACATCGGCTAACGCTCGGCAAGAGGTGTGACAGGCGCGTCGGTCACGATGTGGGTCCGTCACCGCGCACTTTGGCGAGCTCCACCAAGAACGCGGTCGAGTGAGGAGGGAGTGACGACACCGCACTCGACGCCTCCCCTCGTTCTCGAACGCGCCGAACTCCATCCGCGACGATGGCTCCCACCGCACGTATAAGAAGCTCGACGTCGACCCCGACGACCCATGTTCTCCATCTTCCGCTCTGCGCTCAGACGACCCGCATCCACCGCTCCCCGCGCTCTCAAGCCAACTCGCAGTCTCACCACCAGCATAACACGTCTTAACGTACCCATGTCGTCCGGAAACGCGAAGTTTGCTACCTCCCGCCTGTTCGATGTCGAAGGCTGGGTCTGTGTCGTCACCGGCGGCGGCACGGGCATCGGTCTCATGATCGCCCAAGCGTTCGCCAACAACGGCGCACGCGTATACATTGTCGGCCGCCGCCCAGAGGCTCTCGAACAGGCGGCCAAGGCATGGGGCAAGTCCCTGCTGAACCCTCGCGGTCAAATCATACCCGTCCCTGCCGACGTGACCGACAAGGCGTCTATTGAGCACCTCGTGAACGAAATCAGCAAGAACGAGAAGCACGTCGACGTGCTCGTCAACAATGCCGGTGTATCCCTCGGAACCAGCGAGGTTGAGAAGGGCAACGAGAGCGCCCAGGCGCTGAAGGATCAGTTGTGGAATGAGGAGCTCTCCGACTGGGAGACCGTCTACCGGACGAACGTCATCGGGTGCGCGCATATACCCATCGTATCGCCTATATACGCCACTTACGCTTGGTTGTCCCCAGATATTTCTTCACTACCGCCGCGTTCATACCCCTGCTCTCAGCTGCGCAGCGCGAAGGCCACACCGCGTCTGTGATCAACATCTCGTCCATGTCGGGCATCACGCGCACATCCCAGCACCACTTCAAGTACAACGTCTCCAAGGCGGCTACGATTCACCTTAGCACCCTGCTCGCTCAGGAACTCCGTCGTCCAGGCGTCAAAGTTAGGGTGAACAACATCGCGCCTGGTATCTTCCCCAGTGAAATGACCCGTGCGTGCCGGCTTTTTTCAACCACATCTCAACAGAGGCTGACCGCTGAGGCCAACAGAGGGCGAGTCGGATGACAAGAACAAGTCAAACATGCCTGTACCACCAGATTATGGTGAAAAGAAGGGGATTCCCGCGGGTCGCCCAGGTCGTGACGAAGACATGGCGCAAACGGCTCTTTACATTGCCTCGAACGAGTATTTGTACGGCCAGGTACGTGTTCTCAGCGGTATGGATGATGTTCGGAGCGCCATCGCTCATGTTCCAATGCAGACCGTCGCCGTAGAGGGCGGTTATTTGCTCGAGCACCCTTAAACCTAGCGACGAGGAACTTAAGGTGGTACGAAGAATTTGTATAGAAGAATTTGTATAGTACGTTTTATGTTGTATCATAAGTGCACTTTGGCGTCTACTGCATCTTGTGATATACCTGCGTGCATTGCTACGGCCTGAGAGCCGATATTTTGGTCCGGACCGCTGGCGTTCAGCAGTGTGTTCTCTCCGACGTTAGTCGGTTCATAGGAACGTCAGCCGCAAGGGTGGCTGACCGTCAGCCCCGATAGAGATCAAACGTCAGCAACGCAGGCGTTTCTTGCTACTGTCCCCCGGACCTCGATCTTAACCACTTCATTCTGAGACCCTCACCTCCCGATCGCCCCAACGGCTGACATTCACTGTCGCTTCTCTCTCTTCGTATGTGCTCCCTCCCGCCTGTCATATCGCATAGGCGAAGGATGGCTGACCATCCGCTGCGTAGGCCGATAGTCAGCCTCAAGAGACCATGCCTCAATTTCACCGTCCGTACTGGGCCCTTATAGCAGCCGGAGCGGTAGCCATGGTCAACCTCTATGTCTCCGGTGCCGAGATCCACAGTCTAGAAGCAGGTTTTCTACCTCTCGCATTATGGAATGGTTTGCTCGTCTTCACCGACATGAGGGCTGCTTGGCCTTCGCCGGTCCCCGCGCCCGCCTTGGGTCGCATGCTCATTGTGGCAATGACCATGTACTGCACCATTTACGTCCTCGCCGCTTCCAAGGTCGTCGGATCCCGCACCTGGCACCCTGTTCTACAGGTGCTCCCTGAGGCCGTCGGATCGAAGTACCTCACCGCTGAATTGAGCGCAATATTGACCATGTATATCTTGAATCTCCCGATGGACTTGTGGTGGCCCGCCGCCGAGCCTAGCGCTTTGACCCCAACATCGGGAATACCATGTCAAGAGGCCACCGCCATCGCCCTGCACGTGAAGGGGGGACTTTCGCAGAATCAGCTCAACGAACCTCAAGCGAACCGGGTCGTGGACATGGCCGAGGAACACCACAGAGAGCCTGTGTGCAGCGACTGCCTCCGGAGATCCCTGAAGATCCTAGAGGAGCGGGTGGGGCAGAGGAACCAAGAGATCGTCGTACTGAAGAAGCGCGCCCAGTCAGCGGAGGCGGAGCGCGAGGTGCTGAGGAAGCGGGCAGCCGAGCGGGTCAAAGTCGAGATAGCGGTCACCAAGTACATGAAGGACGAACGCAACACGACCCTCGAGAAGCTACGCGTCGCAGAGGCCGCTCTCGTGCGCGAGGCGGAGTCAAGGAGGAAACTCGTCGAGGAGAACGAAATGCTCACCGCGATGTGCTTGGAAGGCGGCCGGCTTGTGAAGAAACTCGCGCAGGAGAAGGCCGAACGTAGTGAAGCACGGAGCTCGGCTCGTTCCTCTCGCGAAGTGGTCTTCTACGGCAGCGAGAATATCGAGAAGGCTGAGGGCGGCGACGATCGGGAAGACTTACTAGGAGATATCGAGCTCGGCTGGGTAAACGAAGTGGTTGGCGTACTGCGGCTAAACGCGAAACTGGAGGTAAGCCATTCCACTCTGCCAGGGCCGGTGTGCTCACCCTCATGCGCACGACTGTCAGAGTAGACACATTGCTGTCGGGTATGACAACGTCCACCTCAATTGAGGGCCTTGGTCGTGATACAACCCCACAACTCGGTACTCCCCGGCGGCCCAACGGTGTTGTTTGCCTGTAAACGAACCGGCTCAGTACACTGTACATACCACAGCCTCAAACGTCAATTACATTATCTCACAGCTTCTGCTCCGGAGTGTTACCTGGGGGTGCTTACCCCGAGCGAAAGCGATGATATCTCCAGCCGAAGACACGACAGACGAGACCCAAACGAACGTAATACCCATTCCATCTGAACTACCGAGCTTCCAGTCGATTGACCGGTCACAAGGCACCACAGAAAGAAGAGCAGGAGAGAAAAAGGAAGATCCCCCGACGACACAAGCCGGTACTGCAGTGGCAAGGTCATCGCGCCCCCGGGTTGCAAGCAGAGCCCAGGGGACAGGGGCGGCAAAAATTAGATAACCAATAATGGGGCCGGTGGCCCCATAACAGTGGTTAAACTATTAAGAACAGATACTACACTTGATCTAAGCCAAAAGGCCAGAGTGGTAAGGATTCACGACGTCCAAGCGCAGCTTATATAGGGTGGGAGGGAACGCACGGACCAGGTGGCGTTGTTTGTCGTAGCGTTTTGATGCGTCGTATCAAGTATGGCTCGCCGGATCGGGCAGGCAAAGGCTTTGGATTCTAACAGAAGCAAACACCAAACAACCCCGCGCCCAAGCGCCGAGTGGCATGTTGTGTGCGTTGTCATGACTGTACTTGTCACTACTAGAGGTCAATCCCACGATATCTTAGTCCATGACGGCTGTGGCCCGAACCCAAGCATCCCCGCCAGGACTGTCCACGCGACTTTGCAGCTGTGACGCCAGTGCTGTAAGAAGTGGCGGCGGCCCCGATCGCAGTGTGGCCGATGTTCCACCGCGGACAACCTCCGAGTCAGGCCTCTCCTTGAACAGTGTTAGTGTTGCTTGACCGCGATCAAGCATATTGCGACCGCTTGGCAGTGGTTCACGAGTCGCCTCGACCCAGCATGAACAAAGCCGCTGGCAGGCCAAAGTGGGCACACAGTGCGCATGGTACGTGAACGATATAAATAGTGCTGTACATCCGCCTCGGAACCGCACAACATCCCGCTACTACACCCCGCTACTGCTACAGGTCAGTACTGGAACCTGAACAGGCAACGGACGCACCGCTAATCTTGCGTCCGACAGAACCCGACCATCATGAACCAAAACTCGGCCCAACCTCCTGTTGTTGCTCGTTTCACAGACGGCACCAGCTTCGTGGGACAGAGCATCACTCGGAGCGCCCTAGCCGATCTTCAAATGAAGTCGCGTCTACTCTCCGCGCTCTGGATCTCTACCGACGACCGGGTGCAGGTGGACACCCTGCTGCCTCTCTTATCGACGCGACTGCCGAACCTCAACGACCTGCGCATCACCCTTGTACACCCCAACTCCAGAGACCGCGCGTCCCTCAGCGTCCCTGTCATCGACCTACAGGCAGGGTTGTTCCCCGTGCTGGAGGTGCTGCGCTTGGACGGCGTCGGGGCCAAGATGTCTACTGGCGTCCCTGTTCCGTCCTCCCTTCGCGAACTCTCCCTGAACAACTATCCAGCAACCGACAAAATCATACAGCTCCCGCGGTTGATGAATGCGGTGGCCAGCTGGCCTTACCTCGAGACGCTCCATTTCCGCCGCTACGGAGGCTCCCTGATGGTCCCGGACGGTTGGACGCCGCCTCATGTACGCCCGATCGGACCTCTGAAGGATATCGTCCTAGAGGATGATCCCGTGGTCCTAGACAATCTCAATCATATTTGGGGGCTCCTGACATCCGTCAACGTCACCGTCATCTCGACCAAGGGCATTCTTTTCGATGAACCGGTGGCGGGGCTGCAAGAGCATGGCATGGTCCTGAAAGCAATGCTCGGCTTGGGCATATGGAACACCACACCTACCTATCGGCCTCTCATCCTGACCATGGTCAAGTCGCTCGAAGTATCGGTATGCCGGCCCGTTCACCGTTTCATGGGCGAGACCGTAGACGGGAACAAACTGGTCTTCGAACTGCCTGCCTGGCCGAAATGGACACCAGGCGAGGCATTGCAGTCCATTCTCTTGAAGGGCTGCCCGGTGCTCGACCGCTCGCCCGTCCGCTCTGCTACGTTCAGAGGAGACTTAAGCCGCGTCACTACATTTCTATGGGGCAACGCTCTGAATGCATTGGCAGCTCGAGCGGGGGGTCTTGCAAAGGCACGGGTGGAAGATATCAGTGGCCAAGAATCGACTTCGTTGCTCGAGGCGCTCGTGAAGCCCTGGCACAATGCTCCCCCGGCACCCATCGTCGGCTCGCAGCTGCAATCTCTGGAGATCCATAGCAAGCACTACGGCCTTGCGTTCTTGGAAGATCTGATCATATGCCTCGCGCAACGGGACAGCATGGGCTTGCCCAAGTTCACCTCCCTGTCCGTCGAGATAAATGCGGAGGTGATGCGCAAGTTCGCGTCGGAGGTCCAGGTACGGAAGAGCAAGCTCGATCGACTCGTGGGAGCCTGTGTTGTCCGGCCGGCACACTAATGTAGCGGCACCTCCTTCGTATCGATGGGTCACAACGTGTAGCGGGTAGCGTTTCTGGTTCTTTGTCTGTATAGTCATGTAGAAGAGAGGACACTTTCGTAGGCAGTACGGTACATGTATCGTGAATTGGGAAAGCAAATTGCATTTCTGGCAAACGATATCGTATGACTAGTATTCGGGTTAGGATGTTTGGTGTATTGGAGGGGACGAAGAACTAGAGGCTGGCTTTAGAGCGTAGCGCAAACACTACCAGTGATTAGTGAGACTCGCGCGGCCCGTCGGACGATGCGTCTCTCGCCGGACCATTAATCGTGTATGTATGTCACGGTGTGACACGTCGCGCAACAGGAGGTCGCGACTGGACCAGCGACCTTCTCTTCTGTCCGTGGCTTGACTCGATGCCGTTGTTCTAAAATCAAGCATATGAAGGTCATACCTGTGGCTAAGCTGATACCAGTCCTTGCAGGAAGATCTTGTTACATTGCATTCAATAGGCAAAAGGTAGTCAACTATTAATGCTCGCTGACAGACTCGAAGTCGCTTGGACCCGGTCCAGGCACCTCACGCCCCTTCCTCTCAGACCGCTTTGCTTTACCACCCAGTACAGTCGTGATCCAAGCCGCTATGTCAATGCGATGTCAATGCGTACACTCTCATGCTGCCCTACCTGCAGGCAGTATAAATGGCGTCGATATACTGTCTCAACAGGTACAACCCGCGTACTAGTACTTCCAACGCGCCTGGTGAGTACTCCATCCTCTATGAGGACCGGGCGTTGAGATTTTCACAGTCATATTCGCCTAGACATGGACCAAAGCTCATCTACTGCGCCTATATTCGCCAAGTTGGTGGATGGATCGACGTGGACCGAATACAGCATAACACCATCCCTGTCCAAGACTCTCAGTGAGAAAGCACGATTTCTGGCGACGCTTTCGATCACTATAGACGTCGGCCCGCAATCGCAACTCTTCACGTCGATCTTTGCGGCCGGCTTCAAGTTTCCATCTCTCCAGGAGCTGCGGGTCACGGTGGTACACCCCATCACACACGAAACCTTTTGTCTGGTCGTCCCCACCCTTGACCTCCCGACGGAACGATTCCCCTCGCTCAAAGGTCTTCGTCTTGACGGGGTAGCGGTCAACATGAGCTCTCCATTCCTACCCTCTCTGCGCTGGCTCGTCTTGCGGAATTATCCTGCCATGGAGCGCCGCCTGCCGGTCACTCAGTTCATGGCTGCCTTGTCATACTGTCCCAACCTCGAGTCGCTTCAGGTCCGTCACTACGGGGGCGCTTTTTCAGTGACAGGAAATCCGCCCCAGAGGCCAGTCTCGCTTCCTTCGCTGAAGGACCTTTTGATTTCCGACACACCCGCCGTCTCCTCGCTCCTGCTCCAGGTGTTCTACATCCCCCCTACCGCGAACATCACTGTCTTTTCGGACGTGAAGGGCTTCTACGAGGACGACTTCGGGCGCGGATATGTCACCATGCTTCCCTCCGACCGGCGAACGATGCCCATCCTGCGGGACATCGAGTCCCTCGAGGTCTCTCTAAACGCGACCACCTACCATGTCGTGGGCGAGACCCCGCTTGGGCGCAGACTCACGCTCGACATCGACATGGGGCTCGAGTTCTCTCTCGGGTTCACAGCCGGTGACGTGCTATACGAGTCCACCGTCCGGAACCTCGCTGGTGTGTTCCGCGAATCGCCCATCCGAGAGGCCGTGTTTCGCGGTGATTTCACTCGCTTCTCGCCCAACTCCTGGCGTGTGGCCCTCGGCGCGCTTCCTAAGCTGGCAAGGATCCGGGTGGACGACGTCGGGGCGTACGGCGAAGGCGCGAAGGCTCTCTTTGAGGCGCTCGCCTTGCCCGCCGCACTCGGGACTGGTTCACCGACGCGCATGTTATGCCCGCAACTGGAGGTATTGATGGTGCAGGGAGACAAGTACGGGCTTCCAGTACTGGACGAGGTTGCAAAATGCCTCGAGTGTCGCGAGAAGGCGGGTACGAAGTTGCGAAGGCTGTATGTCGGGCTGTCCGTAGGGCTGGTATCCGGCAAGAAGGTAGAGCTGGAGAAGTATGAGCGCAGACTCGAACGGCTCGTGCCGCAGTGCCGAATCTCAGTGTAGCGCTATGGACCTTCATACGATACCCCAACCAGTAACACGGATGACAATCTCATGTTCCCCGGAGGTCTGCGCACACTTGTCCACGCTAGTCTGAAGTTCGTAGATGGGTCAGTCGGTAGTAGCATACGCCTAAGTAGCTTCGTACGCTGAGTCCCTGTCTTTGCGTCCGTCCAAGAGAAGTTGTGCTTGTGCACTTTCCTCGAAGACGACGAGCATGAGGGAAGAATCAGAGACTCACTTGGGACGGAGTTGCGCTCAAGCTCCGAGTCGGACCTCGTTGGATCTGCCTCCGCCGGGTTTGATGCTTCTGACACATGTAACATACCAGGTGCTATGCCGGGCCAACGTCGGGGATCAGCGCCATACCGAGTAACCAGTATATAAGGATCGCAAAAGTAGATACGAGAGAGTACCGTGTAGTATACATGCGACAGAGAAATGCGCCGGCCATGATGCAAGCAGCGGCAACAGCTGTGGCACATCTCCGCCACCGTGCGCTTCAGCCACTCACCGCTTTCTCGACGCCCCCCTCCACCCCCAAAATGCCGCCAGGCAACACTGCAAGCCACGACGAGCCCAAGACGAACGGGGAGTCTTCCGCGCACACCTTTTCGCTAGAGAACATCCTCGGCGGAGACCACGAAAATATCGAGCATCCCACCGCCTCCAAAGAGGCGCTCACGCCGTCCGGAGGGTGGGACGAGGAGGCAGGGCAGGAGAGCGTCGCCCAGGGATTCTGTGTGGAGTGCGAGGGTGCGTAAAGGGCTCTCGTAAGTTTGAGTTTGCGTACTGAGAGCGAGCGACCATCAGATCAGCCCGCGCAGGTGTTCTGTGAGACGTGCTCGGACAATTTCTGCGAGGTCTGCTTCGCCGCCCAGCACCGGAAAGGTACCCGAAAACGTCATGCCACCCGCACCCTCTCCGGTCCTCACGAGAAGAAGGCGAAGACGGAGGAGGCAAAACCTGCGGCCGGCGCAGACAAGGCCGCCAATGGGGATGAGGTATGAGCGTGCCGTCCACATCATCTCACCCGCGGCTCATCCCCGTGGTACTGTAGATGCACGTAGACGGAGATGACGCCGAGGACTCTGACGAAGAGCTAGAACGGGCCGCCGCAGAAGGCGCTGCCTCCGCCAAGATCGACGTCGTCCTCTCTTCCCAGCCCGCACCCGGCTCGGCCGTCGGCGAGTGGTTCGTCGAGCGCTCCAAATTCATCCCCGTCCGCCTCACGCTGCAGGAGCGCAAGTACCTCCGCCTGCTCGAAGCCGCGCTCAATGTCTCGGAGTACACGGACAAGATCGACACCATAGGCTTCGGCCTGTCGAAGGCGAAGCGGATCGTCCACCAGATCCGCGAGCTCTGTGCAATCCTGTCTGGCCTCGTGCTCTCTGCAGACTACAAGCAGGGCCAAGAGCTATTCCAGGACAGGGACTTTGCGTCGAATGAGCAGTTCTACCAGGACATCTTCGAGCTCGGCCGACGACACAAGATCATGAACCCCGACAAGATGCGCTCGACGTACGGCAAACTGATCTATATCCTCCAGGTCGGCGCACATCTCAGCTCCGGGCGTGCCAGCCATACTGACGGCCATGCTCTAGGATAGTCAAACGCCGGAAGTGAAGGACTTGCTCGGCTTCACATGCGTCAAGCCTATCAAAACGGTCTACTCCGTGCTGGAGGCACATGATGCGCTTGACCTGCTCCGGGATGACCTCGTCTCGATCGCGACAAAGGAGATATACTCCGAGGGCCGTTCACGGCGGGAGATTCAGAAGGACATCAAGAGCAAGGAGCGCGCAATCGAGACACTCGCGAGCAAATACGCACGGAGCGGGCTCTCAGAGGAGAGCGTCCGCCAGTGTCTGTACAGTATCGGCGACAACCATGCGTTCCTCCGTGCGAACCGCGACCCGTGCGAACGCATGATTGCACACCTCAAGCAGCACTTCCACCCGACGCAGCCACAGGATAGCAAGCGTAGCCTGGCAATCAAGAACGGGAAGGGTGGCGCGCGCCTCACGCACGACCACTCGAAGCAGTACGCGTACGTTCTCCAGAGTCTGACGCTCTGGCGCGAGATCCTGCACGGTGAACACCCTCGACATCCACGCATGCTTTTACGGACAATTCTGACGAAGCTCTTCGTAGATATGTTCCACCTATGGACCCTCGCAGAGGGCGACCTCCTCAACGAGAACGTCCCGTACCGCCTGCGCGACACCGGCCAAGGTCTGAACCGTGTCCAAGCGGCACCGAAGACTTCGCGGATGATGCACGCCATCCTCAACCGGGCACAGCGCAGCATCGGCTCCTGGGTCGGCTCCTCCGTCATCCACATGGGCGACCACAACGTCCCGAACGCGCTCATGTTCATCGGTGCGCCTCTCGTGCTTTTTCCCCCTCGACCGACCGATGTGCTGACCGCCTGGACAGACAAGTACTCGCAGGTGTACCGGATCCTGCTCCCGATCTGCAACACGCTCGAGCAGATCCCGCGGATCGCGGAGAACCCCGCGCTGCGCTCGTACATCGAGGACGAGTGGGGCTCGACGGACGGCCTCGCGCGCGAGATCCTCGCCGACTTCTTCCGCCACGGCTTCGACGGCTCTGGTGCCGGGAACTACTTCGACGCGGGTGAGCATTATCATGTTGCGGATTCTCCATACAGTTATTGGGGGCTGATAAGTTGTCAATAGGGTCGTGTATCGACGGCCGGCTCACGAGTGCGTGGAACTGGTGTTCGACCCTCGAGAAGAAGCGGTTCTTCCCCATCTTCCTCCTCGCAGGTCAGTCCCACGTGTGCGCGTGCCTCTACACATATTGTACATGCTCATATCCCATCCCAAACAGGCTTCATCGGCTTCGACGGAGAATGGTGATCCTCCGTGATGCTACTGAAATCGGTGACCGTACTAGACGACAAGTTCGGCATCCGCAGAGCACACAACGGCTAGAATCTAGAGAGACAGCACGGGCATGCATCGCTTCTATACATCGTCTGAGGATACAACATGTCTACAACAGCCTAAGCACACGTAGATGTTCACCTTCCCCGTGGCCGAATATACAGTCCCAACAAGAAAGCCGTGCGGAGCCGCACCACAGCGGCCCCGAGATATTTTGACGTCGCCTTCGAGCAGCCAGCATAAGTACAAAGTACATGCTCATGCGACTGCCGCTTGCGCGGCCGCAGCGGGGGTCTCGATGCCCGCCGGAGCGGCGGTAGCAGCAGCAGCAGCAGCAGTGGCACCGTTCGCGGGCGAGTCCCCGCCCGCCTTCTTGCGGCTCGCAGAGACGACCTCAAGGACGCTCGCGAGGCCGGCCTTCCACGACTGGAGGCGCTTCTCGAGGAGCTCCCACTGTTCGCGCTCAAACGAGCGGGCGGTCGCGCGAGTGACGTGCAGCGTTTGTGCCGTCTGCGAGAGCTTGCCGGAGAGGAGGCCCGCGCGAATGACTATGACACACACCAAACATGAGGGAGTGCTGAAAAGTAAAGACATGGGGAGGGGCGTACCGTCGATGACCCAGGACTCCACCTGGGACTGCTCGATCTGAAGTGCAGAGGCGATGGCGGAGTAGGGCACGTCGCGGCCCATGTTTTGGAAGCCGAGCGTGGCAAGGGTGAGCAGGCGAATCTTGCGCTCGAGCTGCGAGCCATCGAGGTCTGGGGCGCAAGTAGTAAACGTCAGAACTATCTACTTGAGAAGGCGGAAGGGCGGGCATACCGTATTTCGACAGGGCATCAGGATGGCTGTCGACCCATGCCTTGTACTGCGCAAGGCCGTCGTTCAAGAAAATCTGAAGCAGGGAGAACAGCTCGTGGTCCTTCGCGGCGACGACTGCGTCGAGACGGAAGAGCGAATCAAAATCGAAGTAGGAGGGAAGACGGAGGGCGGAGGCGACCGCGTCTATCGCAGCTGCCTGCGCGACGGGGGAGGATGGGGGAAGTGAGCGGACGTAGGAGATCTGGTACTGGTATGCGGCCGCTCTGCCAATAACTGTCAGACGAGGCGCGTTCCGAGGAAAGATCTCACGTACGGGTTGCCGGCCTTGGTGAATGCGTGTACGAGCAGCTTGAGGAACCCGCTCTTCTCCTCGGCAGATACATCCCATTCCGACAGCCACCTGTCGACCTCGGTCTGGGAGATGCCGAGGTACTCAAGCTCATCGTTTGCACTGGCGAACTCCAGGAGTGTTTGGTAAACAGACAAGCGTAGGGCTGATCGTCGGGGAATGGCGTTGAAGAGATTGGACAGTCTGCCGTACTGAATCTGAGCGTGAAATTCATGCATGCAGAACGGTACACATACATCCGGAGCTTCGTGGAGGTGTGACCGGAGGAGGATACGATAGCCTTGAGGAGACCATCGAGGCGCGAGCGTCTCTCGGGTGAATCAAGAGGTTGAAGGGTGAGGAAGTGGGAGAACAAGAGGTTGAAGAACCCTTCAATCTCTGTGGATGCGGATGAGCAGGGAATCCAGAGCAACAGAACTAAACAGACGCACCCTTGTCCGTGCCCTCGCCAAGACCCTTGACCTGCTCAACGACCGTGCTCAGAACACTGCGTTTCCTATCCTCGTCGTCGTCAATCGGCTTCTGGCCCTCCGGGGTCGTCACTGCATCCTGGAAGGGCTGGATGAAGGCTGCCCGGCCATCTTCAGAGACAGAACGGGCTAGATAGTTCACGAGCTCGAGGATCTATTGACGATGTATGAGAATGATGGTGAGCAGGATGTGCGTGGCATGCTACCGACCTGCTCCTCGAAGGTGCCCTCGGCGAAGATGGATATTGAGTCTGTTACAGCCATGTTTTCTGATCGTAGGGCTCGCCAAAGTCAAGAAAGCTCGAAATTCAAGAGCAAGCGCGGTCACAACATGGCCAAACAGCGCATCTACAACTTGTAAGCGCCCGTCCCATGTTCTACATGTCATAATCTCAGCGCGACCAAGTGAGATATCGCATCGCTGCAGCGGTTCCTGTTTGTTCTTTTCCGCGTTTTCCTGATACTATGTCGGAAAATACGAATCCAGGTGCGCACGTAATGGGCTGACCGACGGTCTGTGAAGAGCGGGAGATTACCGCAGCGGGTGACGTCCTCGGTCCAAGTTGGGCTTCCTCGTGTGTTTAAGAACGTGACCACCTACCGCAGCGTGCGAGATGCCTCTCCCTCCTGCACTGTGGCCGTCTACAGCTCAACCCCCATCGCCCATCGACCGTGAATCCGTTGCCATGAAGCAGAACATCCCTGAATACGGCAGCACATAGTACGTGCCCTATCAAGTCCTCGACGCGCCCACTACTGACCATATCAATAGCGACAAGAGTTCATTTCCCTTGATAGGGACTAGGCGACGCACTATCAGCATCCCTAATCTGTGCATCTTGGGGCTGTTTCTGGCGCTCTTTTTCGCACAAAACACTGGCCTTGTGCGATGCCCCATCAACGACGTCCCTGCTAGCGAGAAAGCACTCCTCCGCCGGGAGTGGGCTCGCGAAAAGGAGGCTCACCGGCTCGATCTGGGCCAGTGGGCCCGCGAGCGCAAGGAACATGTTGCTGAGTTGCGCGTCTGGGGACGCGAGCGAGAAATCCAGCTTGCGGACCAGGAGCAGCTGCGTCGTGCTTTCGAGCGCGAACGCGAAGGCTGGCAGGCAGAACGAGATGAAGAAGAACGCAACAGACAAGTTGCTAGAGACGCGTTTGAAGGAGAGGTCGAGGGCTGGCGCAAGCAGCGTGAGGACGAAGAACGTCACCGGCTGGAGGTCGTTCGCAGAAGCCAAGGCGTATACTGGACGGAACCCCACGGAGAGTCAAACTGCCACACCTTCGGCACTCGCGCCTACCATGCATACCTGAAGGACATCCCTGCCGATGTGAACTGGCTCGAGGTGTGCGATAACATGCCGCCTGTCGTCATACATGGGCGCGAAATGAGCAAGCCGTTCAAGTGTGAGCGGAACGTGAGTGCACCGTAATCTATCAGAGTTTGCAGACACAGATCTTGATATTATCAATAGGGCAATGACGATGTCGTTGGCGTTTGGTACGTAGACTTCGACGAGCCCAACTGCAAGCCCTACTGGAGCAGTATTGAAGACAAGGTGCGATATGTATTGCAGACTTACAATCCCCTGGACTGACGGCTGGGTACAGGGATGTTCCCCAGGACAGACGGGTTTCCAGGTTAGCGTTCAGACGTTCTTCAATGCTGTTCACAGGATCTCTTCTACTGACGACCTATCTCAGCGATTTGAGGCTCGCCTGAACGGAATCGGGTCAAAGGACGACTGGGAAATGATGTGTGCAACCACTCCGGCAGACATTCGTCGCATGCACTTTGACGGACCTACAAGCTGCGAGAACCGAGTATTTCTTTCTTCTCTTGTCACGCCAAGTACTAGCCTAACACACCACCCCAGGGTGTATGGTCGGGCATGGTCGGGATCTGGGAGTTCCCCAACGGTAGCTGCCGCTAGTCCAACCGCCGTTCGTCAACCCCTCATAGACCCAGCGCCGCCGTAGATTTGTTTCCCTCTTGTGCCGTGTATATATCTGATGTGTGCCTTGCGATGATGACTGAGCGCTCGTACCCGATGTTCCTCTGTCCGACTTAAGTTCAAGCCGAGTGTTCTCGCCGCAAACCTTGAGCTTGTCAAGGTCAGCGCCCCAGGGTGTGGTTCCAACGTGCCCTCAGCGTGATAGCAGGGCGTTTCTCCTCGCAGAGGTCTTTCACATTAGAGCACTCGTCTGATACATACAACAATGCCCTACGGTATTAGCGACCCGAGGTACGCGTACTCACGGACCATAAACTCTCCTTGACTAATCGTCAGAGAGCACAGGAGCCCGCTGCTAGTTGAAGGGGGAAATTGGACGAAGCCGCGTTGGCTCAATATCGCCAAGCTCTACATCGTCGGGATCGTTCTGGGTCTCTTTCTAGCACAGAACCTCGGACTCGTGCGATGCCCACTCAACGACGTCCCCGCCGTCCAGAGAGCGCGCCTCCGTCAGGAATGGGCATCCGAACGGCAGGCCCACGAGGACGAGGCGAAGAAGTGGGCGGGCGAGCGCAAGGACCACGCGGACGAGCTGAAGGAGTGGGAGGACGAGCGGGCGAAGCACCAGGAGGAACGCGACGCGTTCGAGCGCGAGCGCGAGGACTGGGCGAAGGAGCGGAAGAAGGAGGAGAACCACCGGCTGGACGTCATCCGCAAGAGCCAGGGTGTGTATTGGACGGAGCCGCACGGAGAGGCGAACTGCCACGCCTACGGGACGCGTACCTATTCCGCGTACTTGAAGGACATACCTGAGGGCATGAATTGGCTCGAGGTCTGCGACAATATGCCTCCTGTTGTCATACACGGACAAGAAGTCGACAAACCGTCCAAGTGCGAGCGGAACGTGAGTCCTTGATACATAGCCGCTAGTGACTATAATTCTGACAGTCGCTGATGTTATGGATAGGGCAACGGCGACGTCGTGGGCGTTTGGTATGTCGACTTCGGCGAACCAAACTGCACGCCGTACTGGAGCCAATTTTACGACAAGGTGAGTTCGAAGAGACTCAAGTGCGCCGGCTGGTGCTCACTATGTATCACAGGGATGCTCCCCAGGGCAAGTTGGTGTTCAGGTGAGCATCGAGAAGCCCCTTTAAGGAGAATAATTCGCTGACCATTACATTCAGAGGTTCGAAGCTCGTTTGGATGGGATCGGCAAGCGCGACGACTGGGAGATGATGTGCGCCACGACGCCCGCGACCATCCAGCGTTTGCACTTCGATAGACCGAGCAGCTGCGAGAACCGGGTAAGCATCTCCTCTTCCAAATACTCATGCAGTAGCGGTGCAAATGGCTGACATATAGCGGCCTCCTAGGGCTTTTGGTCGGGTGTGGTCGGGGTCTGGGACTTCCCTAACCCGAAGTGCAGCGGCTAGCCGAGTCGCGTTCAACAATTGTATTCTCATCTTACCTTCCTTCCCCGAGAGTTGCGGTTTGCTCTATAGAGAAATGATTCCAGTGTGTATGTTACATGTTCATCACGGGGGATACCAGGTTGGGCGTTTCACGAGTGTTCCGGGCGGCCAGCCTGCATGAACTTCCGTTGTGGATTGAGTCGAGTATGATCGTGAGCGCCATCAATCTTTCTCTTATCCTTGACGTACAATCCAGCCCGCGTGTGCGGATGTCGTGTGCGGTGATCCCGAGGAGGATGCGGGACGGAGGAGTTAACGGGAACGGGGCCGGAGGCATTCATTTCCGTGCCGCCGAGTTTCGCAAGCCTGGACTGGACCGAGCTCGAGCTCTTCTCCTCCGCCTCGCCTCCACTATGTCATCCGCCCTCTCCCGCCCCCGCCTTCCTCTGCTCTTCCTCTGACCAACACCAGCATCTACCACGTTCAGAATACCTCGCTTGGATAGAATCTAGCTCCTGGCCGTCGCTTCCTTCTGCTTTCTTTTCGCTCTGCTCGTGTGCCGAAAAAACGCTGTCTGCCCGACGTCCTTATGCTCAGCATTGAATTTGCCCGGCCACCGTCTCGATGTCATTCACGTTCAAATGGCCTCGTTTCTCCGACCAGTTCCACGCGGACGCCATCCAGATGCTCGAGTCCGCTCTCAACAAGGGCAACAAGCCGCCGGTCATCGCGGACAGGATCGAGGTCGTCGAGCTAGAGATGGGCAGCCAAGTGTGTACACCATCATGAACGTGCCCCCGCGCCAGGTCTTACATGTGCCCCGTCCGAGCAGCCCCCAGAGCTCGAGATACGGGATATCGGCGAGCTCACCATGGACCAGTTCCGCGGTATCTTCCGCCTCACCTATGCTGGTGACGCCCACATCGTCTTGAGGACGAAAGTGCAGGTGCGTGCCAATGCAGCCGAACTACTTTGCACGCGAAGGTTCTGAGTGCCCGCGTGCAGGCGAACCCCCTGAACCACAAACAGCCCGACATCCACCTCATGGGTGGGTCGCGAGGCATGCTCGCCGCGAAGCAACCCCTGGTCGTACCCATGCTATTGCGTTTATCCCACTTCAAGCTGAACGCGTACGTCGTCCTTGTCGTCTCGCGCCAGAAGGGTATCACGCTCGTCTTCAAGACCGATCCGCTCCAGAACGTGGACATCAACAGCACGTTCGACTCCATTGCCGTCATCCAGAAGTTCATCCAGCGCGAAATCGAGGGCCAGCTGCGCCAAATGTTCCGCGAGGACCTGCCCGGCATAATCCACCGCCTGAGCCAGCAATGGGTCAAGGCGAAGGTTGAGGCGCCATATCTGCAGAAACCCGCTCCACCTGCACCCCGCGCACCAGCCCCCTCGCGGACGCGTAGCGTCGTGTCGACACCCGGCGAGCCTGCTTATCGCATCCCACGAATGCCGCCGGTCGGGATCTCACCGAGTATCATCCGTCGCGCCTCTTCCGCCACGCCGTTCATGCGCCCTCGATCGTCGTCCATTCAGTCCGCGTCGAGCATGGGCAAAGGTCCCGCGATGTCTCTCGTATCTCCTTCCTCCTCTCGAATACCCTCGCAGAGCGGCAGTCCAGACGAACACCGTCACCACCACCATCACCACCACGACGGGCCGACGTCGTTTCCTGAAATTGAGAATTACGACCCAACCTATGGACTGCGCCCCGAAGGACTCCCGGCGAAGAGCACCTTCAGCAGCCTCAGAAATCTCTTCGCGCGGAACAAGGGCCTCGCGGACCTTGCCGAGGAGGCGAGTGAGATTGACGACGGGATCGACGACACGGGTTCCTTCGACCCAGGCACCTGGGAAGACTTCCTCTCCGAGACCAATCTTGGCCCGTCTATATCTGAAGCGGGGGATGTCACGGAGTACGAGACCGTGCCCGCCGTGGGCGGGGGCACGATCACCCGTCCGCGAGTCTATCACTCGCAGTCGCAAATTCAGGTGGCATCTCCTGACGGAGAAGTGCAGTCGACGCCCACCACTTCGCGACGACAGCTCCCTTCGCGCAGTGGGTCCATGCAGTCTGTACGGTCTCCCTCACGGCCGGGCTCGCTCTACAACCCTTATTTTGCTGGCATGACGCCGTACTACGAGTCCGTGCCTTCACCACATCGATACACATCTTCTACATATGCGGAGAATTCGGCCAGCCCGCTCCGCCGATCTCCCCAGTCTATTCCACCAGTACCCTCCCTTGACCATTCCCATTTCCACCGCCCCGGCAGCCCGTCCAGCCTCCAGACACAGCCCTCACGATCCAGCGACATGACCCATTCCGTCCCAACCCCGCCACCTCCGGACGAAGAGGCGAACGTGCGCATTACGCGCCCGCGCCGCCTCTCTACCGCCTCTTCCAACCTCGACGCGTTCTCCTCGAGCTCGTACGACCAGCACATGCAGGACCACGACCCGAAGATCATCCTCCGCCCCGCGATCAACAACAGCATCTCGCAGCTCTCCACGCTCAGCCACTCGAACCACACCCTCTCGCCGTACACGCGCACGCTCGAGCACTTCACCGTCCGGAGCGTGCCCCCGCGCGACGCGAACTCGTCCGGGCCCGCGTCGAGCGCCGAGCGCCAGCCCGTCCGCGCCCGCCGCAAGCGCCTCCACCATCTTGGCCGCAAGCCCGCGAAGCCGCCCGAGCGAGGGAGAGAGCCGCTGTCGTCGTCCCGGTCCGCGGTGGGGGAGAGCGCGCTGTCGTCGCCCGCGCTGCCGCTGTCCGAGTTCGACGCGTCGGAGATGGACCGCTACTTCCGCTCGCGCGACGACCTCATCCCGCGCTATCCGAGCCTCCACCCGTCGCACGTCCGCCGACGAGCGTCGCACGTGCCTTGAGCTTGAGTGAGCCCTGCTCGCCTATACGGCCTGCGGTCCTCGATCGTTGGCGTCGGCGTTGGCGCACTGATTGCCGAGGGCTTCTCCATCCGCTATGCCCCATTCTGGTCCCCCTCCTGGCCCTTCCGGACACTGCCATTTCGTGTATTGTACTCTTCTGCGCGTGGTCCCGCCGCTCGCCACGTAATTGTAGATCATGCTTCGTGCTCGTCGGTCTCCGACGCCAGCGTCTCGCCGTACGTGTGTCGCACCGGCGTCTTCAGAGTGGGCTAAACGCGGGCCCGAGCTGCGAGAAGGGCTCGGGCGCGAACTGCATTCCGACGGCCGCCTGGGTGGCTACAGGCACGACAAGGGGGGCTAACGTAGGCGAGCTTGCGCTCACGTTCTCGAATTCCTGCGTGCGCGGCGCGCGATTCCGAAGCAAGCAAGAGTACGACATCGATATGTGAAAAAAAAGGTGCAAAAAGGTGAAGTCAGTATGCTGTGCGCGCGCGCAGCGATCAGGAAGGGGTGGTCATCGCGACACCTACGTCCACATGCATACTCGGGAGTCTGCTTGTGTTCGCGCGCGCGGACGACTGGCGCAGCTGCCGGAAGTCGTTGTTCAGGTACGTTTTTGTCAGCCCCGTCGCCGCTGGCGAGCGCAGGAGCGCGGCGGGCGAGACCGTCACGAGGCCGAGCACGTCGGGGTTGAGCGGTCGGCGGGGCGGCGTCGATGGCGTCGGGATCTCCTGGTGGAGGAGCTCTTCGAGGTCGTGGATCGAGAGCTCGACGCTCTGCGGGAGGGTCTTCGTGTCTTGAAGCGGGGCGCTGGCGTTGCCGGGGACGATCTGACAGCAGGCGGCGTCGAGCCGCTCCTTCCATTCGCCGGTGAGCGTGTCCTTGAGGCGGTCACGGAACGCGCCAAACTGGTCCGAGGCGACGGTATGGAAGTCGGCCATCTTGGGGACGGAGGTTGCTGTGTGCGAGAGCCATTCGAATAGCGAGACTATGGATTGGGCCACGGACTCGTCCAGGGCGTCGGCGGACTGGGCCAAGCGCAGCACGAGCGATCCGATTCCGGCGGTGACTTTGACAGGGTCGAGGTAGGATGGCGTGATGGTAGTGAGTATCTTCGCCGAGTTTCCGATGCGATGCCCCACCTGGCTGGAGGTAGCCTCCGGGGCTTGAGACACCCGCCAGAGCCCGACGACCATCGCCCAGCGCAGCTCGTTGTCAAAGACGTCGTAGCTTGCTGCCATGCTGTCCAACACTTCACCGAGGTATGGTGGCGCAAGATTCATGTCGAACATGGTGGTTAGAGCGGATGCGAGCAAGTGCGACGCGTCCTCTGCACTCGCGAGGGCGTCAATGCACCACTGCGCCGACGAACTTTGTAGGATTTCCGCAAAGAAGTGGAAGAAGAGGGATATCTGGGCTTGTACGACTCTTCGTTTCTGCTCCGAGAGGTCGCCGTCGAAAAGGGTTTCGACGGCGCGGGTGACGTCCTTGACCTCCTCGAGGAGTAACCACTCCCCAACGCCCACAGCTCCCTGGTCCAACGCGGAGAGGCGACGAACGAAGTGGACCTTGTTCTCTGTGTCCAGCGCATGCAAGAACGTCCAAAGCTCCTTCAACGTGGTAGGAATGACGTGTTGTACCCACAGCGCGCGCTGATCGTCGCGGCAACCTTCGGCGGGGAGGAGGTAGTCGATGAGACAGAACATCTGCAGGAGGTGATGGGTTGGGTCGAGTCCTGCGCTGTGAAGGCCATGCTCTAAGATGACGCGAAGGACGGTATGGGCACCGGGCTTCGCGCCCGAGGCGACAGGAGCCTGGTTGCCCAGTGTGCGGATAAGGTCTATGCAGGTTTGCCTCGTCTCCTGAGCAGCAAGCGATGGCTGGCTTGATGGACAGTAGCGGATATCCGCAGCGTCTGTGTAAGCGAATATTTCCGCGACGTTGGTCGTCACCACACGGAGCATCCGAGAAGGCAGAGGGTGGGTAGGCACTAGCCTGGTGAACAGCCGGAGAATATCGTCGGCCACCCAGAAGAGCTGGGCGACAACGTCCTGCCCTCTGCGTGGAGGAAGGCGTTGGTTCAAAGAGAATAGGCTCCGGATTTCCTCCACAATGGGCACGAGGAGGTCTCCCAGGCAAGTTATGAAGCTGCACTTGGCTTCCTCCCAGAAGTCGTCGAGAACCCGCGACTCCTCGTCTTCGTCCAGCTCTCGTTCCATCATAGCGAGGGCTACCCGGAGTGTTCGAAGGCTGCCAAACGTGGGAGGACGCTGTATGGTCCGCAGCAGCTCATCCACCGCCCCTCCGAACCCATCGTCAACGACGAAGGCAGCCTGACGCATGGATGATCGCTCGTTATCGGTAATGAATGAGGTACAACTACCGATATTGAGGATGCTCTTCATGAAATTCGGCCGGAGGATTGCGCGAGGGTCTTCGGCCAGGTCTACGAGGATGTGTTCTGCGTCGATGCCAGACTGTGTTGGGGGATCATAGTCCGTCATACATTCCAGGCGGAACGTCATCTGTCGTAGCAGAAGCAAGTGGTTCACAATCTGTGTATCTGGTGTTAGCCACGGTCCCAGTGTGTATTATTTGACTTCACCTCTCGGTATCCGTCAACCTCTTGCCATAACCGTAGGATGGCAAGGGTCCGCGCTCGACAACGCTCATCGGGGAGACTGTCCGACCAAGCGTATACTGCGAGAACGCACGCCACACCAATGAAAGCTCTCACGAATGCTATGAACTCGTCTTGGGAGGGGGGAGTGTGGAGGGGCTTATGTCCCAATAGCCGTGGTAGAGGTACTGAAAGCACAGGGTTCTCTGCGAGGGCCGACGAAACCTCACTATGAGCCACCATCGACTCTAGCCACACCCCGAACGATTGCTCTTCCGTCCCAATGTCCTTGAGTAGGCCTGCCGCAGCTACAAAGTCGCCTTGCGTGTTAGAAAACGCGTCCTGGAGAGTGCTCCAGCCTCGTGTACGTGCGATAAGTCTCTTGGCGGCAACACGCGCTTCTCGGTCGGTGTTGAGATCGCTTGCCAGGGGTTCAAGCATGTCGCGGAACCATGGGGCGTCCAGGCGTTTGGCAACGTCCACGTTTGCAGCAGCATACAGTAGCTTGAGCAGCGTAGTCTCGTCATCTATTGTCGAGAGATCGAAGACTTTCTGCGGATCTATGGCCTCCTGTAACCTACGTTCAGTATACCCGACCAGGTAACGGGATGATTCTATACTAACTAAGAGGTTTTGAGCAAGACTGGGATGCTGCGACGCTGCGTTGTAGAGGATACCCGCAACTTGATATGCCTGATTGCGATCCTTATCCTGA
Source organism: Trametes polyzona (assembly GCA_022606195.1). Classification (NCBI taxonomy): domain Eukaryota; kingdom Fungi; phylum Basidiomycota; class Agaricomycetes; order Polyporales; family Polyporaceae; genus Trametes; species Trametes polyzona. Next base: position 2,745,600 of record JABYQF010000002.1, on the reverse strand, counting down.
TATCTGGCGGTAAGAACCATGACGCAGCACTGCACACACATGCGGCCTAGTACCTTGGGATCAACGCAATGTGCCACCTTCTCTGCGAATTGGGAAACAGTTTGTGAGGCAATGTCGTCGGGCACAGGACGAGAGGTCATCGAGAGAGCCTTCCCAAGATCAAAATCCGTGTCAACGTCCTCCAGGTCGGGATGTATGTACGGAAAGTCGGGCAGGTCCCAGTCCTCATTAGTGGGCTTGAGGCAAAAGATGAGACGAATCACGAGTTCCAGTGAAGGAGCGTCGGGGATGAGCTGCAGTAACCGGCGCGCCAATTGGGTCGGATCGCGTGCGTTCGCAGGGTCAAGAGCTGGTGACAAGGATGCCGCAGTCACAGTAGGCAGGGGGCGCGGTTCGTACACTGAGGACGCGCTTGAAGTTTCTGCGACAACATCTCCGTATATTGCCATAGAGACGGCTTCAAAGTTGCCCTTGACTATCATAAGGCGCGTGGCGTACTAGGACGACGCGTCAATATACACGTCTACAGTATTCATGCGGAAGGACTGACTTCCATCCCCATGTCCACAACGAAGTCTCGCTGACCACCGGCATATGCAATCGAAGTTGGGACCAGAGCATTCGAGTGTTTGGGTCTCTCCTTTGCGTCTGGACTGGTGATTGGTTGGGCATTGAAGTACAGATCGAGGAAGAAAGCCTCGGGTTCGGTTCGGCTGGAATGCAGAGCATGGGATGAGGGTTGTTTCGCGACCATACAGATTACCCACATACCTTTCTTTTTCCGGACTTTGCACAAACGGTTTCGCACCGGAAGGGAAGATACGGATAGACCGGACGCGTACAGGAGAGGAAAAGCGAATCGCAGCCAGGCCACCCTTCTCGGAGGGTTCCAAAGTACACCACTGCAAGAGCGTCATCCTCGCATAGGCCTCAGCAGCAGAAACAATTCAAAGGCAGTCAGACAGCGCACGACGGCGCGGGAAACTGGGCGGGAGATTGGGCGGAGGAGGGCGTCGGGAGGGAAGAGTGCATATATGCGTCCGCGCTTCGCGAGGGAAGCAATGACATCTTGTGTCCGGAAGCGGAAGCGGGCGCTCCTTGGCCTGGCGCAGCACTTTATGGGCGCCTACCGCCCTCCGGCACTCCTCCAAGAGAAAGGCCACGACGACAGAGTCTCCCTCCTCCCATCGCACCACCTCCCTCTTTTTTCCTCCTCCCCCTCCAACGCGTCGCAGCTATCTCGCAAGCCGAATAGGATCTACCTCAGTGTTCTCGAACTGTGCCCGTGAGCACGTGTATCAGCAGGATGGCCGCAGCTACGACGTCGTCCACACTAAGTCCAAAGTCCGGCAGCCCCGGGCTCACCGTCCGCGTCGGGCGGGACCGCAGCAGTAGCATCGTCAAGGTCGAAAAGGTTGGCGAAGAGTCCCAAGAAGAGACTCTCGACCAGGGTGTGTATGACAACGTGAATGCAGAGTGGGTAAATCGCAAAGGTCTGTCTCACTTCCCTCTCCGCCAGGCCGCTCGGCTCCCTCCCTGCAGTGGCTGCACGCGCCACGGAGTACTGTGTGCATCGCGTACAGGAACTGACAGCGTGTCTTCACAAAGGTGCATGGGTCATCCATCTCGTCCTCATCTTCGCGGGCAAGGTAGTTATCGACACCATTCCGGGTATGCGGCAAGAAATCAGCTGGACACTTGTGAACCTCCTCTATCTTGGGGTGAGTAACGGCCAAAGGGCCACGCGTGCGTAATGCGGCCGCCTACGTCCCGGTGCTGACGTGCTTGTCATTCCAGCTTTCATACCTGATGTTCCATTATGTCACCGGTATCCCTTTCCACTCGGACCTCCATGGTGGCGTCTACGACAACCTCACGTTGTGGGAACAAATTGACGAAGGCGCGCAATATACTCCCTCGAAGAAATGGCTATTCATCGTCCCCATATCATTGTGCGTCTGTCTTTAGGTTGCGCCACCAGATACAGTGGTGTCCTGCGTCCGTCAAATATGAGCTGACATCTGACATCGCTTTTGTCCGCGGTATGCTGCGCCGCGCTAGGTTCCTCGCATCAACGCACTACACCCATTACGACCCATGGCTATTCGCCGTCAACCTCACTGCGCTCATTCTCGTCCTTATCCCCAAGCTACCGGTTGTAAGTCCACGTCCGCCTAACGTTCCGTAAATCTCGCGCTCACTCACTTGTTACAGTTCCACCGCTACCGCGTACGCTTCATGGTCGACGACGACGCATCCGGCGTCGCAACGCCCACGACACCGCACTTCCCCCGATCGGGCTACGCGACTCCCTCGCGCGAGAACGTCTCGATACCGCCCATCACGGTCAGCGAGGTCGAATCGCGTCTCTGACCCCCCACCACTCCTTCTCCATTCCTGAATATCTACCTGCGGACTAATAGACGGGCCTCGTAGCAGCGACAATAGTAGTAGTGCATCTCATCTCTCACATAGCTTCCAAGGGTCGCGGATTCGCTCGGCGCGAGAGTGTCGTAATAATAGTATATCATCACACACGAGCTCCTTCCTTCGTCGTCCGGTCGGATGCGGGCCTTGACTATCGTGAGTCTTGTCTATACATCCTCGACGAATGTGCGGACTTCTTCGAAGAAGCCGGCGGACTATATGAAAATGCAGTGCCAACGGGTACAGGTCCATCTACACCTGTTTTGACCGGATGTGGACACGTATATGAGGTCGTCGGTAACGGTGATAGCTACGACTTGCAGTATATCGCTGCCGATGCATCGTTGTTGATACGATATGCGAGAAGGAACCATCCGTCTACGTCTAGAATCTAGTCTGTCTAGACAGAAGAGACGTAACTGGACAACATTTTGATCTAATGATACACCTGATACACATCTTCTGTTTATACCTTCTTACCCCAGAGCTCTATACAGCCAGATCGTCATGATGACGGAGCCGAACCATTGACGATCTGACGATACTGTTGCAGGCGCAACCTGTTCGTGGTCGTGTTATGTTAGCAGGGCGACCGGACGTTGAGCACGGGCTGCACTCACAGATTCCTGAGCAGCATCATGATCGTGACCTTGCCGATCGTAGGCATGTACACAGAGGCCTACAGTACGTTCCCGGTAAGTGTTGCGAGCGTGGTGTGTGATCTGGCATAATGTCGAGCGAGCGAGAGAAGGCGGTAGTACATACCTTTTCGCGGACATCGGCTTCGAAGTTCTTGTCGGCGGCGACGTTCAGGCACACGCAGCCATCCTTGAGCTGCGCCGTCTTGACCTTGTACGACGGGCTCGGAACGGCCGAAACCACTACGTCAGAGAGCGCAAGGCACTCCTCGAGTGACAGCGAAGTGGGGTGGACAACGTGTCGCGGGTGGTACTTGCGCTCATCTGCGCTCTGGCGAGGGCGCTTGGTGTACTCCTACAGCGGTTGCTTGCCGTGTGAGCACACAGTGACTCCGCGAATGCAGACCGGAACGGAAAAACGAACTTGTATGGAGTCAATGTCGACCGAGAAGACTCGCGCGCCATCGTTGGCCAGAAGAGCGGCGAGAGGACGTCCGACGACTTCCGACCTGTTAATGACAGTGACGGTTTTGCCATATGCGCGGTCGCCGTAAGGGAGGATCTTGTTGTAGACCCCAATATGCTCGAGGCACTTTACGATCGCCAACGGGGTGCACGGGAGGATGGACTTGACGAATCCGGCCGGCGGCTCGTCGTTCACCGCAGGGGGCGCATTGCTAGTAGCAGGGAGCGAAGATGCGAGGGTCTTCGGGTCAAGGAAGCGGATGCTACCATACGATGTAGGTAAGTAGGCCACCAAAGGTGAGTTGTTCGGAAGCGGATGTCGCACTTATGGTAGAGGTTGTAGTGGAACTTGAAGTGGAGTCCCTCGACATCTTTGTACGGAGAGACGATCTGTACACGACGAGCGCGTCAGGACATAATTCCGATGTGCGACGGTCGCGAGCAGCTCGACCTGCTGTAGATAGTGGTCCTACACGCATTCGCACAGTTCGTTTAGCAGGACATTCGATACGACGAGGCGTTTTGGTAACGTACTTGCTGCACACCGAAGATGGGATAGTAGACCTGGTGCATCAAATGCAAGCATGAAGATATCGTTTCTCTCCATGTATGAGATCTGCGTACCATGATTCCGTCTACACCATCGTCCTCATTCGCCTCAATGATAGCTTCTTCTACACCTTCTCCGGGTGCGAGCGCCTCGTCTGCCGCGGCGCCTACCTTGCGGAGCACAAACTCGACTCCAAGGGCGTCGCACTGCTTCTTCGTGAACTCCGCATAGAACTTGCTGGGCGCGGAGGCGGTGGCAAGGATGCCGACGAGCTTGGGCGGACGCGGGGCGGCGGCGAGCGCGGACTTGATCTCGTCGCGGAAGGTGTTCGCGATGGGGTCCGCTTTGAGGAGGACACCTTTGCCTTCGGATGCCATAGTGCACGCGTGGGGAGTACTGCCCGAGGACCGCGAAGGGACTTCGAGTGGTAGGAGGAGGGGCTTGACTCGATAAATTGAATCGATTTGCGGAAATTGTCGCGATCACATGACCTAGACGCGTCCTCATTACCACCCAGCTATGTATGTCGGACGCGACGAGTGACCTTGAGGGTTCCTACCCAGGATGTCAGTATCTAATTAGGCTCTGTCGTATGCTTGATTTTCCCTTTGAAAATACGTGTAGTGAAGCGAATCCTGAGCCAATGTTGAATATATGTTAGAGCTATTTTGAAGAGATGGTGTATGTTGGTTGATTCTGAAACAGCTCTGAGGCCCCCTCTTCTACTATGTGCACAACTCCGATCATCGGTATTTTATCAATTTCGCCCTCAAACGAGATTGTCGGGAAGAAGGAGTAAAGAAAGAAGGTACTGGTTGCAAGTGACTCCCATCACCTGCAGACTGAGCCAAATGCACAACTTTGATGCGCGTGCCCCGCCATCAGGCACATCGGTCAGTGGCAGAGGGTGGTACAACAAACAATCCCCTCGCCTTTTACTAGGGGATTCCGTGTACCGCCCTCACATCAATGCCACATTGCGAATTTTTCAGCATACATGAATCTCGGGTTCGTCCCGAAGGCTTCTTTTTCGTCGATTTTCCCACTACGCTAATCGTTCATAGCGTAAGTTCAACCTGAAACTCATCCGAGAATGCTGTCCGTCATGGAAACAAGCTATACCTATGCGTTTCAGTGGTCCGTGCATCATGAAGATTGTACTTGTTACATTGCGCATCTAAAAACACAGCACAGAGCCCGCCGACTATACAGACATTTTACAGAAGTCCGGAGGGAAGATACGGTCCATACACAGAGTGCGAGCAGAGGAATCAGAGCGTCATAGTACAGCTACAACGAATACCTTCAGGAACCCTGAACACTGGGTACAGCTAGCACAATCGCGGTGAAAATCTGCGACAGCGTTCTCCATCAGTCCAGGCCCACAACTACCAGAGGAAAAAGGGTACATACCGCAGTACACACGAACCCTGCCGCCAACATGTCGCGCAAGACCGCGCGATGGACCTCGCGGATGCGCGGGTCGAGCACCGGCCGCTCGGGGCCGAACACAGGAGGGCGGCGGTACTCCAATCTTGCGCTCGCCCGGCGCGCCTTTCGGCTGGACTTTGAGGCATCCCCCCACTGATCCTGCGTGTTCGAAGGCCCCTTGAGAGATGGCGATTCCCAGCCCCAAAGGTCTACCATGGAAGTCGGGCTCTTCAAGGATGGATATGCATCGTATGGAGACGATGCCGGATTGCCACATTTAGAGTCTGCAGTGTGTTCATGACTTGGGTTAATGATTGCCTGAGGACTGGGGACGTGTACAGACCATATGTACCATCCAAGATGAAGCTCAGGTCGAGGTCCGGCGTTTCCAAGCCGTCGTATGTTGCGCACCCGGGTGAGGGCTCGTCTGACGAGGCACTTGCTCTGCCCTCTTCGGGGACAGTGGGAAGCGCTACTCTGCTTTCCTGGGCGACGGAGACGGCATTCCGGGAGATCACATTCGCAGAAGACCACAGGGGCGCCGTTTCCATCTCTCGGCCAGATCCCTCGAGCTCCCAGACGCGCAGCTGTGTGTTGCCGCGACTCCAGACCTTGCTACAGAAACTAGAGCAGACATCGGTGAACTTCGGAAAGCAGCAAGAACGCAGGTGGGTCAGCTTACCCTCTCCATGCCGAATATGCTTGCATGCTTCCCAAGGAGAAAAGCGGCACCGCGGACAGCCTCCATGCCCGTCGTGATGCTTCAGTCAGCCAACTTGGGAGGAAGACTACGAGAAGGGTGACGAGAATAACGGCAAGGAGCATGTCGAAGACACCGATGGAATACCAGAAGAGCTGCTTGGGGCGGTTGATGTTCGCGGATGCATGCTCCAAGAATCGTGGAAGGCTGGAAACTTCGAGGGCCTCGACGACGCTCTCGTATGCTGAGAGGAAGATGTCGGGATTGATGCTCCAAGTCAGGTCGCGCAGCAGTGCATCTCGTACGTCGGCCTCGAGCATGAGCTCCTTTGGGGCTCCGGGAGTAAGAAATGTTGCCGCGACCCGGGCACATTCAGCCCCTAAACTCCTCATGATCAACGACTTGTGTAGGATACGTTCGCCGCAAGGAATCCCTGGTGAGGAAGGTGCGGTGTAAGGAAGCATGGGCAGATGTGAAGAGCTCAAGGCATAGATGCTAGCAGAAGGCGTCATAGAAACGCAGCGAGAGGAAGATGGCGACATTGTTGAGGAGAAAGTCGAGTCGGTGGGGGACGATCTAGATGAGGCGATGTCGGACTGCCGCTTGAGGTCCAGCATGCGCTGCGCCGTTCGTCCAGGGGTAGATATAGGAGAGTGGAAGGAGTCGGATTTGTGATGAGCATGTGGACGAGCGAGTGAGATGGGCGAGGAGGCGAAGTAACGTTTGCGATAGCTTTGGTACCAGACGGCGAAGTGGAGGTTCTCGAGCGAGTGCTCTTTCAAGGCAAGGTAAACCTCGAAATCAGCTAACCCGATGGGAGAGCAAGTGTGTCCGGCGAGTATGTTCGCTAGCCTGATGTCTGACAATCGTCGCCTGCTCAGCTTAGCAGCATAGCGCGAGAGCGAAGCAGAGTACGTCGAGGGAGTCCTGTCGCTTGGGGACGACGCTCGCGACATGGCGGTGGAGGGAAGAGCTCAGAACGACATGAAAGCACCCGTGGGTGAGCACAAGCTTCCAGGTACCCAGTCGGGCCAGTCCGTTTAGCTGCTACTCAAAATGGCGGAGTGCGGTACCATAGGAGTGCGGAAGCAAGGCAAAGCGGTTATCCGACAGGGCACCACAGACGTTCTCAATTACATCCCAGCGCGACGGGGTTTTCACAAACCCGGAGCATTCATCAGAGGCCAGGGAGCGATAGATCAATGCAGCAGGAGCAGCAACAGCGAGCAGACCCAGGCAGACGACGTCCGCTGGATGGAATCCCACAGCTGTCCGAGGCGGTGGACGTCGAGGTCAAGCATCGTCACCGATCAGTTCCATCTCAGATCGAATCACGGCATCCCGTCCCCTGGCTCTCTTCAAGCGGAGCTCTAATGAGGCCGGCGCCTACGCGATGCACCCAGCGCGCCCAGTCGCGAGTCGCGTTTGCTCGTCCGCTCGCCATCCTCCTACCCGCGCTCGCTGTCGTCGCTGCTCTAGTCACTGTCCACCATGTCGAAACGCGGCGCGTCTCCTCCCCCTGGCGGCGCTATCATCAAACGCGCCCGCTCTGGGTCTCCAGCACCAAACACCCAAATCGCCATCTCGTCTTCGAACAACGAGAGGGAACAAGGCCTCATACGCACCATCAAACGTACGAGTGGTCTCGAAGCACCAATTATCAGTCTTTCCGGCTCGCACAGTGTACGTGTGGTCGGAGCGGTCGTAGCTCAGCATTTCACATGTTTCTTGTAGGCAGAAATCATGAGTTGTAGGTTCGATCCAACAGGCCAAAACATCGCTGCATGCTCGGCGGACAGAAGTGTCTGTGAGTTGCTACTCAAACAAGCCTCGCGAGACATCCGTCATAACAAGAAACGCTCTGTATAGCATTGTGGCGCACGTACGCCTCGAACACAAACTACGGCCTCATCTCAAACCTCCACAAAGCCCCCATCCTCGACCTCCAGTGGTCGCTCGCGTCCCAAGTCCTGTACACCGTCTCCGCCGACCACATACTTGCCGTCACGGACCTCACGACCGGCCAGCGTGTGCGTAAACTCCACGCGCACCGTGGAATTATTAATTCCCTCGATATAACACTCGCAGGAGGCGCCGGAGTCGAGCTCGTCGCTACTGGTGCAGATGACGGTACCATCCGCGTCTGGGAGGGCGGCGACGAGGGTCCCAAACATCCTGTTAGCGTGTACGAACTCGGATGCCCCGTCACCTCTGTCTGCTGGAGTGCAGATGGCACGAGCATATATGCCGGTGCGCTAGACAACGAGATTCACGTACGTACAACTAACTCTCTGGAGACACTGAAACTTTTCGCTGACACTCCGAGTGTAGGTGATCGACTTCCGCAAAAATGAGGAGGTGTACACGCTCATGGGCCATACGGACACCCCGACTTCCCTTTCGCTCTCGCCGAACGGCAACTACCTCCTTTCCCCCTCGTTCTCCTCTCAGACGATCATCCACGACGTCCGGCCATTCTCACCCTCGCCCAATCGGATACACCGCGTCCTCATGGGCGCACCTGCTGGCTTCGAGCACACATTGTTACGCGGAGCGTGGAGCAAAGACGACGACGGGCGACGTGTCGGTGTTGGTGGCGCGGACCGCACGGTATGTATATGGGAGGTAGAGAGCGGAAAAGTGCTGTATAAGGTACGTATCTCCCAGTATGGCGCGGACGTGTTGTTTACCGTCGCGTTATAGCTGCCCGGCCACAAGGGTACAGTAACCGCGGTCGACTTCCATCCCAAGGAGCCCATCAGTACGTGTGTATACCTGTGTCTATGTGTGCCAGCGATATTGACGGCGCGCAGTCTTGACTGGCAGCAAGGATGCGACTATGCTCCTCGGAGAGATTGAGCCCACTGTTGGCGTGTAACATTTGTGTCACTGTCTTGCCGTATGTATGTCTTATCGGTGCTGCTCTCGAGTTTGTTATGTCTTCGGACATGGCTGCGTGCCAGTTTGCAAGACGTCATGGAAGATCCCATAGCAGAGCGATGTAAGAGGAGGTATGATACAGAATTGGACAAGCAGCTTGATATCTTACAGCGACCCTCCGGGCGGTCTTGACTTCAATCCATCCATATGAGATCCAACTCACGCAAGCGGTCTTCCCACCCGTCGTACGTTACTCACACCTCTTCAGGCCCAAACACTTCCTCTGTCGTCGGCAACGGTACCATCTCGGTGTGGAAGCTCGGAAGAACCGAGAGTACCTGCTCCATATACCAGAACTTGGACGGCGCAACAGGCTCTCCAGGCCCGCCCTTGCGCGTCTTGCGCGCCCCGTACACGGTCTCCGTGTCGTCCGCCTCAAAGGGAACGTTCGGGTCCACACGTGCGAGCTGCACCCACGTCGCCTCGATTCCCGTGCCCAGGAGGAGAGTCGCCGCTGTGGAGGGCTCGACGAGCAACGTGATCTCGTCCTCGAACGGGTTGTGCGGCGGCCATCCCGGCACGTTCTGCTGCGCATCTACAGCGGGGGCAGAGTCCGAGGCAGGGGGTGTCTGGTCCTCGACGACGGGCCCGCGCGAGTCGGGGAGGATGCGCGGCTTCGTGACGTCCGCCTTGTCGTACGTGTCCCACTCGTGCCACGGGATGAGCGCGACCTGCGCAAAGCGCGCCTCCAAGTCGCGCTCGACCGCCTCCGCCGCGTCGCCGGGCGTCCCTCTCTTCTTCCCTAACGGCGGGGCGGCTTTCGCGGGGAGCGTGACGCTCTTGACGCGGCGCGTCGAACGCTCGATGACGCCCGTCGTGTGCGTGAGCGGGAGGCGGGTGGGCCCGAGCAGTGCCGTGAGCGGGTTCGTCTTCGGGGTCGGGTCCCAGATCGTCGGGTCGTCCGGCGCGCCCCACTCTGCGTTCATGTCGCCCCAGGACTGGCTGGCTGCGTTCCCTTCCCCGCTCGCCGTCGCAGCGGCGTTGCCATCGGTGGCATCGTCGCCCCACGTCCAGGCGGGTCCGGCGGCCTGCTCGCGGTTGACGTCGACGCTCACGTTCTTTGCATCCTGCTCCATGGCACGCACGCCGTCAGGCGTGACGACCTCGATCTCCTCCGAGCCCGCGGCCTCCTGGAGGACGGCCGTCTCCGCGCTCGTCTCCATCTTCTGGCGCTTCGCGTCGGGCTCGCTTTCAGCGGACTCGGCGCCTTCTTCGTCGCGCCGCGTTTGCCACGCGTTGTTGTGCGTCATCGTGCCGTAGAGGATCTCGCAGCCCTCGGAGAAGTCGTCTGGAATCGCGCGGCTGATGACGAACGATTGCGGGAGCTCGAGCTTGGCCTGCTCGGTCACCGCGACCGCCTTGCGGAGGTCTTTCTCGGACTCGGGGAGGACGCGGTTACGGATGAGGAAGTTCAGGAAGAATTGGATTAGAATAGGGCCGTCCCGACAGAACCGCTCGGAGCTGCGTGGGTTCACTGTCAGCATGTGTATCGCCGGAGGTGACGAGGATACGCACAAACTCATCCCTCTGTCGCGGTAGTACCCAGACAGGAAGATCTTGACGGCGGTCTCGGGGTCGTTCAGGAATCGGTCCATCTTCGTGTCGCGCACTTCGCGGTAGTACTCGCGACGCTGCTGCCTCTGCTCCTCGGTCACGCCCGGTTTCGGTTGACCGGGCGGAAGCTGCTGGGCGGGCACATCCTCGTCGTTCGTCACGACGACATTGGCCTCCTTCGGCGGACGGGCATTCGGCATCTCGTCCTCCTCATCGTCATCGTCGTCCGCAGGTGCCTCTGCCATGGCGGAGAGCGCGTCGCGGATCGCGGCTTTCTTCTTGCGCGAGACAGGGTTCTGTAGGCCGCTGATCAAGCCAATGTACAAACGCCACTGGGTAGGATCGAGTCAGTTCAGGAATCAGTGAGCTCTCGTGAATAGCAACGGATACGCACACGATCCCACAGATGGGAGACATCTTGGTTCTGAGCCAGAGGACGGCCGTGCTTGAAGTCGTACGCGGTTTGGTGCAAGCGGTCGATGCGCGGGAGAGACCTATGTACAGAAAGCGCGCCACCCACGGTCAGCACCTCACACCCATGCACGCACATCGACGAAACCTACGGATCGATCACGCCCGTCGTACGCCTCAGCTGCTCGCCCTCCTCCCAGTCCTCAAACCAGAGCGTCCGGCGCACCGCGCCGTTCGCATCGACGCGCGGCTCCTTCTTCTTGCGCTTCCGCTTCTCCATCGCCGTCAAGTCGTGGTGCACGCGCAGCGTGACGGTCGGGATACCCAGCGCGTCGCGCTCTTCCTCACCCTCGGCCGCGGGGATGATCCCGCCTGGCTTGAACACGCTGAACGGGACGAGGGTCACCCCGGGCGGTGGCGCGGGGAACGGGGGGAACGTGAGCCAAGTGTGCTCGTCGGGCGGGGGCCACTGCTGCTGCTGGGTGGCGTTGGCGTCGGCGTTGGGCGCGGTGGGTGGCGCGGTGGTGACCGTGAAGGTCTTGGGCTGCGATGTCGGCTCGGCGGTCGACATGACGGTCTATATAGCTTGTGTGCGTTTGAGTTCGCGTTCGGTTACGGCTAGGGTCGCGAAGCGGTGGCGTCAGAACAGCGTCGACCGCGAGCTACATACGCGACGGACGCACCTCGAGCTGACTGCGTCGGTGCTGCGAGACGGGAGGACGGAGGTGGGAGTAGTCACTAGTGCACTACTTAGAGGATTAAGAGCGCGTGAGACAAGGCGGCTTTGTTGCGAGTGGGTCCTAGCACATGTGCTGCAGCACCCTCTGCGGTCGAGTGGCACTGGTCGTCGCGCGAGACAATCAAGCACCGAGCGCTCAGACAAGCCATCGTATTCAACTGCCGCAGAAGCCCTTCGGTTGGGCACGAGGCCGCGCGGAGTCGACGGCAGTTTGCAGGGTGGGTGTGGTAGCTGCGGTAAGGAGAACAAGACAAGCGCCGTTCGCGGCTCAAGGATCCATGCATACCACGGACGTCGGGTTCTGACAAATGCGGACAGCACAACTGCATGGCAAAGAAGGTAGATTCAGGCGACGCCACTAAATACAAGCCAGGATATCGTGTAGAATGAGCGTGAGGTATCTGTTCGACCCTGCAAGACAACGAAGCAAATATGGATAAGAGTAAGCGAAACGCGAGAGCACGCAGACACTTATGCACACGCTCATCAGTCAGCGCCGTGTTCTGGACGAATCAGTCGAGGAACATGCTCACCATTCCCGACTCAGGTCATGTCTGCTCACGTATCGACCTTCCTACGTTTCTTCGGCTTCTCCTCCCCCTCCTCTGCGGCCGTCTTCGCCTTCCCCAGACGCGACTGCGGCTTTGCGCTCGTGCTTGCATCCCCAGGTCGCGTTCGACTCAGCGAACGCGTCCGTGGTTTACCGCGAGCAGGCGATGCACTAGCATTGGCACGGCGAGCCCCGTCAACCTCCATTTCGCGGTCCGAGTCCGAGATAACTGGCTTGCTCTTCGGCGGGCGCCCGCGCCGTTTCGGTGCAGGAGCTGTCGGTGCAGATTTCACCGACGCTGCGTCGTCGTCCTCTCCATCCGTGCCCGGGACGACCTTCGACTCTGTCTTACGCACTCGCCGCTTCGCGACGCTCGTAGGCGTAGCGCTCGATGCGCCCTGGGCTGCAGCTTGTGCTTTCGACTTCGGCGGCCTTCCGCGGGGTCGTGCGCTCGTGCTGCCCGCAACACTCGCGCTCTCGTGTTCGTCGTCGACCTCCATCTGCTCGGCGTCGCCAGTCGCCTTTGCCTTGCCCTTGCCGGAAGCTCGCGGCTTGCGCGCACTCGCGGAAGTCTTCCCGACAATCTCGTCCATTCCACTATCCGACCCGCCCTCGCTCCCGTCCTCGTCCGAGCTGGCCTCTTTGTAATTTGTGCTGCGCGGGCGTTTACGCGTCGAGCGCACCCCACGCGGGAGCTGCGAACGGATCCCGTGACAGTTCAAGCGTAGGCACGACACGAGCTTATCGTCCTGCGGCGTCGAATCCGCACGGAAACGCGCACGCTTGATGTCCGTCTGACCACAGAAATACAACGGTCAATCCTCGCTGCCCAAAGAGCTACGAATGAGACGCGTGCGTACCGTATGCTTGCCTTCGTAGCACCACCCGTCCGGCGGGCCTTGGTCCCCATCGCCTTCGACGATCTTCCCGCAGCACCCCCAGAGCGTCTCGAACGTCGCGCCCACAGCTCCAGGGACGCGACCCGTCCGCTTCGCGGCACCGACACGCTCAACCTCGGCGCTCTCATCGTCGTGCGGCACGAGGCAGCTCCGATCGTCATTCTCGACCTCGACAAAGTCCTTGTGGCACCGCACGCAGTGCAGGCGCGGTGGCGGCGCAAGCTCGGAGAAGAACGCGGCGAGCGTAGGGAGCGTCTCCTCTGGTTGCGCCGCGATGCGCGAGAGCACGTACGCGTGCAGGACCTTTGGCGGGATCGAGGATAGATGTGTGGTAAGGGAGGCTACGGTGGGTTCTGGGGGTACAAAGGCCGGGTTTGGCGCAACCGCGGTCAGTCCGGTGATGGACCCACGGCGGGTGGGTGACGTCTGGCGAGTCGGGTCGTCGACGGATAAGCGGGCGAGCTTGGTCGCTGGGGACGTAGAGCGGGGTTGGGCGGCTGCAGCGGCAGTGGCTGAGTCGACTGAAGGAGACGGCGTACGGAGCTGCACATTCTTCTGCGCCTTGGCCGAGGGCGATAGGTTGGCGGTAGATGCGGAGGGCGAGGGCGGGAGGGGGACCGTCTCCGGAGGCTGCTGTGGCTTCCGCGAGAAGAAGCCGAATACTTTCATTGTGTCGCGCAGGCGCAGGTGGTGAAGAGTGCGTTATAAGCTAGCAGCGGACGTGAAGATCCTCCAGAGAGTATGTACAGCAGCGGGTGCAGGAGGCAGGAGGCGATGGGTATCGGAGACAGGATCCCAGGCGAAGTCGTCGCTTCTTGAGGAAAGCAGCCCCAGTCGGCGTGGGAAGCCGCGTGTGGTCACGCCCGACACGCGCTGGTCACACCCACAACGCGTGTATCGCTCGCCCCGACGCGTGCCCGGGGCGTGTACGGCCACGCACCTTCTCGCGCTGATCAGCTCTCGGGATCAATGAACGGAGCCCATGAGGTCGGCTCACTCGAAAGCGGTGCGATAGCATAGAATCACAGAGCTACACAGCGCGAACACAACTACAGATACACATCACTGAGCCTTCGTGAACCACTTCTTGAGGCTCAGCTGCCCGACGGCCTCAACTGCCTTCTTCACCGCGAACCGGTCGACGGCACTCCGATAGAGCGCGAATTCACGACCTGTGCCCGTCCCAGGCGCAGCCGCCAACGAGAATACGCGCAGATCGACCAGCCGCTCGAATGCCTAGGTCGCAGCATATGATGAGCGTCTGCCGAAATTGAGGGGGGAGGGAGTAACGTACCGCAAACAGAACGTCGCGGCTGCAACGGACCATGCCGATCCCTCCTCCTTCGACCTGTACGGGCGCGGATTGAGACGTCCGCACCTGATTCTTGAACGTCTCGTGCAGCATCTCGAACGTGAATACGTCGTGGCCCGACGTCTGCGCGTGGACAGAGGCAATTAGTAGACACACGGCAGGATAAGGTAGGGCTACGGAAGAAGAGACCTTCAAGATGTGTAACATTATAGAAGTATGGAGACCCACTGTGAAGCGCAGGGAAACGGGAGGGGCACCGCTGCTGAGCAATCGCCTTTTCTAGTTTCGCGGCGGTAGGATGGGGTGAGGCGGGGGTCAACTCCATAACCAGAGACGTCTACGGATGTGTTCTATTGAGCAAATATCCGTGCATAACGCAAACCCGATCACTCACCAGTATTCGCCGTAGTAGTTGATAGTCCCGAGCAAGCGCATACGTCTCGCTCAAGCGTTCCAACACGTCCTCATCAGCTACGAACTGCTCGACAACCCTCTCCCACATCCTCTTCCATTCCTTGGCTTCCCCGTCCCCGTCCGCCTCCTCATCATCGACCGGTACGCCAACGATAGCCTTCACGAGCGCAACCCAGTGCGCGAAACGCGCAGCGCCCGCCGTCCTGATCATCCTCCCCGAGAACCGACTCTTCACGCGCTTCTCCAGGAGGTTGATCGTGTCCACGCGCGCAGTGACGCCGACGACCGCCATCCCGCTTGCGCTCGCGCCCTGCCCGCCACCAGCCGCGGGTCCGGCACGACATGCTTGCGCGGTGTCGAGCAGGCAGTAAAGCAACGCCTGGCGCGCATGTGTTGCGAAGAGGTCAAAGCCGTCGAGCACGATGATCGTCGGCCGCGGAAGGGTCGGGATCATCGAGATGAGCGCGAGGAGGTGCGCCGGCGGGGGCAGGGTTACTGTTAGTCCCGGCCCCGAGCCCGTAGCGGTCGGCGCGCCGTCGTCGACGAACGGGTTCTCATCTGCAGGCGGATCGGGAGCGATAACTGCGCCGGATGCGTCATCCTCGTCGTCTTCGCCATCGTTGGCTGGGAGGAAGGACTGTCCAGTCTGTTGCGCGAGCTGCCATGCAATCTCGCGAATCGCGAGCCGGTCGTTATGTTGCGCATGGCCAGAAAGGCGGACGACGATGGGGTTGTCTGGGAGCGCAGCAATCGCCCGCTCGACCATCTGTGTCTTCCCGCTGCCGCTGGGCCCAATGAGCAGGCAGCTGTTGCCCTCTCCGCGTGTGACCGTACCCGTCAACAGGTCACTGAGCTGCTCGTACGCCAGGGTGTTTGTAGGGGGATAGTCCTCGCCGTAGACGTCGATCTCGTCTATCTCAGGAGGGCTTTGCAGAGCTTGCAGTACCGCGCGTTTCTGCCGCGCTAGTAGAGAATGAAGGCGGTGCGGGAGGACCGCAGGTAAGTCCTTCAAACCATCCTTTTGCCTAGATTGCGTTTGGGTCCGCTTCTTCGGCGATATTGTTTCGTGTAGAGGTTCCTCGGCCTCGGACGCTTCGGGGGATGGCGTACGGGCTGCTCTCGATGCGGAGACGACGCGCTTTTGAGAACCAGCTACAGGAAATGCGGATGGCAATCTAGGCGTTCCCAGGGGAGGAATGTGGGCCTTGGGTCCCGGAGAACCGAGATCCCGCCGCACAGTATTCAGCAATCGTCTGGGAGTCGTAATTTCCACTGAATGCATGATCATGCGGGGTGTGCCCGTATGCGTCCCCCCTGTACGCAGCGGCGTTGTGAGGCGAGCTGCTGTTCGTTTGGAGGGAGTGAGGAGCAGCTCGTCTTCAGAGCTATCATCAACTCGCGGAGGGGGAGTGGCTGGCCTCGGCGCAGGTACAGAAGGGGCCTTGAGGGTACTTTTGAGAACGAACCATGGGAGCAGTACCAGGGGGGACTCACCTTCTTCGTCCTACCCCCCCTCCGTTTAGGTGGAACTGGTGAGAGAGGCTTCGTGTCTTTGGAGTGTTCGGCTGGACCAGCCCTGACGGCTGTACTCTCCTCGTCGGCATCCGCAACATCTACGTGCGCGATGTCATTCTTTCGTGCTCTTGTACGGCGCGTGCCTGCAGCTTCTACAGTCGCCTCCGCGCGAGCGGTTTCAGCGGGTTCTTCCACCTTCTGTATAGTCATCATTACGACGACTCTATGAACCGCAAGCGAGCGAGTCTTACCTTCGCTCGACTTCGTTTCTTGGGTATCGTCTGTACAGTCTTCTCGGGTATGGGAGACAGTGGTTGCCGAGCAGTCGGAACCTCTTCCTGCGCTGGAGTGGCTTCAGCCTCAGCCGTCTGTGTCCACCCCGAAGTGGTTAGACATAATGCATTAACAACACTATCTAGCAGATATACACACCTTCTTTACCCTACCTCGTCTCTTTGGCACGCTCGGTCCGGCCTCTGGCGCGTCCTCAGCCTTACTCTCGGTCTTCCGCGTCCGAGTTGTCCTTGTCGTTCTCGCGGGTGCGTTCGCAGTCGAAGCAGCATTCAAAAGCGCACCATCGCCCTGTGTAATAGTGTCTGTATCCTGCGTCTTTGCGACCCGTCGTGCCCTCTTGGGCGGGGATGGGGGAAGCTCCGCCTGGGTGGCTTCCGCCGAGTCTGCGGCTCCAGCGGCTGTCGAACGCGTTCGTCGACGTGTCTGAGGAGGCTCGTTCTCCGGAGAGGTCGCTGCTGCTTTCCGTTTTGGTGGCATCGCGTAAGCTGGGGTGGTAGAAGGACGAAGAGCAAGTACCCTGTGAGGGGGTAGGGGAGAAGTGCGAGAGGTCCAGGCGGCCCGCCTCGAGCACTCACATCGGACGGCTTAGCCACAGTCGCGACACGTCACGCCGTGACAAGCGCGTCACCGCGATACATGAGCGCTTACAAGCACGCGATCGCCGCGTCCTCGAGGCTTCATGCATCATGAGGCTGCCTGGTCGTCGGGAGGAACAAGCGGATAGGATATATGTATTTCGGATCGTCTCTGCTATACAACAAATAACAATGAACTCTACTCGCACATAGGATACAGGTCTGGCTGACACAAGAGTACTACAAATTGACAGTAAGCAATCGGAGAACGCAAACTTCGACGAGCGCATTGAGCTGACGCTCTCTAGCCTGGAGCTCGGCTCTGTGCTGGCCTACCATGTCTGCGCCAAACTCGACCTTCAGCGTGTGGAGTTTGGGAAGGCCCGCCTTAGCTCGGCTGTCTAGGCACATCACAATGTCGTTCAACATCTGGAGGCCGTGCCGTCGAGCGTGCACCCCTAGGGACACGATCCGCGAGCCTACCTGGGGCCCCGGCGTACCCGCATCCGATGTAGAGCCGAGGAGTTTGAACAGCCCCTGCAATCCGAGGTAGACCGTACCGGTGTCCTCCACCCGTATCTCCGTTAGTTCCGGGAACGCTTCCAAGACCTTGCGCCACTCCGTATTCATCCCCATTCGCGAGAGGTTCCCTCTGAAGATAGCCAAGCGCGTCGGGGAGTGGCGGAAGAGGGGTAAGACATGTGCGACAGTGGATGCATACGCTATGTCCGGTTCGGAATCTGAGGTGGTCTGCTGTTCGAATACGAGCTTGTTGCCTTGCAAAGTCTCGGCCGCGACGCGGTAGGTAAGTTCGCGCGTCGATACCTCCACCGCCTTGAGTACCTTCAAGTTGGGTAGCCAGAATGGGACGCTATATGTTCCTTCCAAGGAGAGTACTTTCCGAAAAGTCTCCCCAAACGCAGGGTCGGCTGGGAGGCTCTCGCTCGAAACGACGGCAATGTTGGCAGTGGCGGGAACCTGCCAGATACGAAGGAAGCGGCGCAAGCAGACGGGTTCGTCCCAGAGAATGATGTTCTTCAGCGACTTGAGCGCGCCCACGCGCGGCGGCGTCCAGTCGCCTTCTCCTGGGATCAATAAGGAGCTCCCATATTGGCGGAGATGGAGCGTCTCGAGGTAACGGCAGCTGGCAACCGCGCGCATTAACTGCGGGAGTTCCACGATTCCCTCGACGGCCGGGTAGTCGCTCAGGCAAAGCTCGCGCAGGGCGGGTAGGAATGGAGTAGACATCTTCGCCCCGACCCCATCAAAGCGTAGGACCTTGAGCGAGGGGAAAAATGACCCCTTGAGGTCGACGATGGGGACGCTGAGGCACACGGTGCCGTGCAGTTTGGGATGCACAAGGGTTATGCGCAAGTCTTCAAGGCTTGGCAATCGCTTCGATAGGAGTGGCAGCAAGGTGTCCAGCTGAGGTCGGACGTAGGTCAAGATCCAGAGTGTGGATAGCAAACCCGACTTTGCATGAAGGTGAGCGAGAACGCTCGGGGTGATACTCTGTTCCTCAATGCCCGTGCCGTCCTTGAATTGGGCGTAGACAGGTGGGTAGGACGGTGTTTGATCCATAGTGGCAGGTTTCCTAGTGGTGTCAGCGTCAGCGCTGTGTTTTGGTCCTCAAGGCTGAACACCCACCTGTAGCAACTTCACGAGTGTGCTGCGCGGCCTCCAAACGGGATTTCAGGGCCAAGAATTTATATACGCGAGATACCGTGCGTTTCACGGCCTCTTATTAGCCTTGCAGCTTTATCCATGTCCAATGGATGCGCCGAAGCGGTCCTATACCAAGCAAGGCAAAGCGGCAAGACGTACCATGGACATGGGAGTACGACAGACAAACGGTGCTGGCCGACCCTGACTCCTGAGGCACCTGCGCGTTCGAGTTGTGGCCCGATGGAATTGGCAAGAACAACCAACCGTCGAGCTCGAGCATCATGATCAAGCCGCTTCAAGGGCGTCTCAGGCGCAGAGTCATCCGAGTCCCAATGTAACATGGAGGTGTTTGCTCCTGTTTGAATCCAAAGCCTTTGCCTGCTCGATCCTGCTCGATCCTGCGAGCCAACGGCGCATCAAAACGCTACGACAAACAACGCCACCTGGTCCGTGCGTCCCCTCCCGCCCTATATAAGCCGCGCTTGGACGTCGTGAATCCTTACCACTCTGGCCTTTTGGCTTAGATCAAGTGTAGTATCTGTTCTTAATAGTTTAACCACTATTATGGGGCCACCGGCCCCATTATTGGTTATCTAATTTTTGCCGCCCCTGTTCCCTGGGCTCTGCTTGCAACCTGGGGGCGCGATGACCTTGCCACTGCAGTACCGGCTTGTGTCGTCGGGGGATCTCCTTTTTGATCTTCTTTCTGTGGTGCCTTGTGACCAGTCATTTGACTGGAAGCTCGGTAGTTCAGATGGAATGAGTTCCGCTTGTGGTACTTTCGGTTTTTCGACTTCGTTAAAACTACCTCAATGTGTGGAAGCACTCAAACTTACAAAACAATGCTTCGGCATGTCTACGCGACTGCTGTCCACCCGTTTAGGACAGTGAACCACACAGGAATGATGATGAGCATACTATCGCCTCTTTGGCCCCTTCGCCCTCGGACATGAAGCAGCCGTCTATCCTACTCTGCATATGAACCGTCCAGCCAGTTATTCCAACGACTCGTTCGACGCTGCTTCGGCCGTCTGCTGAGGAATTCACCAGCGCGCCCCCTCCCATCGTCGATAGTCCTCGTTTCTGCAGGGTAGACCGCCATACATGGAGAGCAAACTGTGAGCGACGACATCTCGTGGCAGAGAGGAAGGCTGTGCGATGGTTTCGCTGCCGCGGTCGTAAGTCACAGTAGTTCACACCACAGAGGATACGGGGGCTCCCTAGTTGACGCGGTCACGAATGTGAGGCAACTCCGCTGAGCAGTGACCGCGGACGATGCCCGAGGTCCTGGAAGGGGTCCGGGTCGGGAAGCTCGGATGCGATTTCCTCGTCCTCCGACCATACCCAACATCCCTGGCCTCCCTGCATCCTCTCCACCCAGTACTCCCGCAAGCGATTGGGCCAGTTGAGCGCTTTCCACCACGGCCGTTGCAGCACGACTACGCGGCCGTCTCCTTTCTGGACAAGCAGTTCCAGTTGTGACGTGATAGCGGCCCATTCGCGGTCGTAGTGGCCGCACCACCCTCCAGGTGCAGGAGGTGTGCCGTGGATCACGACGTGTCGGAGATGAGGAAGCGAGGCGTGCTGAGAGAAGGGAGACGTCGTTTGTGGGAGCCCATCGCCGCGCGCGAGCTCCTGCACGAGTGGCCGACTTCCTGAGGGCGTCCCAAGTGCGGCAGCCAACGCACGTGGAAGGTAGGGGTCCATGAAGCCTACATTGGAGACACGGATGTGTGTGAGCGACGCCGAGACGGCGTGTGAGAGGGAGGCGATTACTTCGTCAGCTCCAGCGGCGATGAAGTGTACGCGTTGGAGGACAGGGAACGTCACGGGCGTTCGCGTAGTACCCGAGGCTGACAGAACGGGTGGCTCGAAGGCAAGAAACCTCCCTTTCCAGCTAAGCTCCTCGAGTTGTGGGAAGTTGTGCGGAAAGACGAGGGGAATTCGGGGCACGCCATCCTCTACGACGCACAGAGTGCGCAGAGTAGGTGCGGCAAGAGCGAACAGAGCGGCTGCTGCGACACCGAACCGTTCATCCCAGAGAGCTCTTTTCTGTCGAGTGCTGGCGTTGTGCTCCTGCTGCTGGTGTTGTGTCAATTTCGAATACGTCCAGGAAAAGTCCAGAGGAGGTTTGACGGGTTCGTCGAGAAAGGAGAGGTATAGATGTTGAATCCTAGGCCTGCAGTCCGCTGGCTGGCTACGCAGGAAGACCAAGAAGTCTTCGATGTGCTGGAGAGACACGAACGCGAGGGAGTAATAGCGTTCGCAGAGGGACTGTGAATGGAAGAACCGGGAAGTGAGTGCAAGCGACCTTCCCGTGAAACCACCATCTACGCATGACAAGGCGATAATATCCCGCCAGAGCTCAGTGGGTATGCGGAAGAGGTCAAACATGATACAGCGAGGCATACGCCGTGGTGATCGTATTATATGATCGGATTGCCATGTCGGAAGCACTCGTGGCCAATAGTTCGTCTGCAGATGGTGTGAATACGAAGCTCACCAGGTCACAGGTCAAGTAGAACGGGTGCCGGTAAGCCGACGGTTCCGCGCCGTCACACTGAAGGGATGCCCACGGTGCTCCATATCACGAGAAAGTGCAGCAGTATGTGTGCATTGCGTGGGAGCTGACAATGGCGAAGTCAAGCGTAAAGCTTCATGTAGGTCCGCCACTGCGTATGCACGACAGACCTATTCAGTTCGCATGCCAAGAATCCAGCAGTATTGTTACGCTGACACAGCGAATGGCGAGAGTGTGAGTCTGGCGTGCACAAGAGAGCAAGTGCAGGGGCAAGCATATGGTGGTATAAGGCAAGGAGGCAAGGTCAAGAGGTGTGGCTGAGGTGACGCGCGGGGCGTGCGTGGTCGATCGGTCGCACTGCTCTCGTTCCTCCCTACTTGACCGTGCTGCGCACCATTTCTCCTACCTGGAAGTACTCACCACTGCAGAAGGCGACGTCTACGAACCACGCATATACAACATAGAAAGGACATCACATCGACACGCCCACCATGAGCTTCTTCAACCGTTCAAACCAGCCGGCTCAGCCGCCGCCGCCGCAACAGTACTCTCGCGTCCCTGGAGGAAGCGATCCTATGCGCTCGGGGCCCCAGCGTGTGCCCGCACCGCGCTACGACGACCAGTCGGGGTATGAGAAACGCGTTTATGATCGTAAACCACCACCAGCGCGCGGGGGAGGAGTGTACGTTCATCCTACAATGTGTCTTCCCTTCAGGCCTAACGAGTTACCTAGTTTCTCAGTGCAACCCGCACCTAGCGAACCGCTAGCCTACAGCAACTGTCTGATCGTGAACCCCGCCGATTTTCAGCAGGGTCAGCATGTCATAGTCAAGCAAGCCTACCCATTGACGACCAGGTAAGTGCGAGATCCTAGTTACACGACCCCATACTCACATAGCCTGTCCTAGACATGACAATACGGGGAAGATCCCTCCAGGAGCAATCGGTGCATCCGCAACACAACGTCAATGGATCGGTCTCTCCCTTTCGGGAGACACGGTTACCGTCGAGCCGATGCCATCCCCTCCCCCATACCTCCAGTCCATAGACCTTGAAGTCGGATTCCTCAGGCGCGGACACGAGATCGCTGAAGCATTCTCTGCGGACGAAATGACGAAGAACTTCTTGCGGGCCTACAATGGCGTCATATTCGCGACGGGAGAGATCCTCTCATTCGAGTTCCATGGTCAGGTCCTCAAGGTGGCCGTGAAGGGCGTGCAGATCGTCGAGCTTCCGGGCAGACAGGCCGATGCGACGCATTTCGGTGTCGTCATGGAGAAGACGGACGTCAACTTCATGAAGGCTCCGGACAGCGCCATCAAGCTCAAGTCCAGCGCGAAGAAGTAGGTTGCCCGATCTCGCTATTCCATGAACGTAGCAGCTAAGTGTTATTGCCCAGGGCTCCCCCAAATGCCATCTTGGCTGCCAACTTCAAGTTCGAGGACATGGGCATCGGTGGTCTTGACGAAGAATTCAGCGCCATCTTCCGTCGAGCGTTCGCGTCTCGCGTATTCCCCCCTGCACTCGTCGAGAAACTCGGCATCCAGCACGTCAAGGGTATTCTGCTGTACGGTCCTCCAGGAACGGGAAAGACGCTCATGGCGCGGCAAATCGGGAAGATGCTGAACGCGCGCGAACCGAAGATCGTGAACGGTCCCGAAATCCTGAACAAGTACGTCGGTGCCTCGGAAGAGAACATCCGTAAACTGTTCGCGGACGCAGAGAAGGAGGTGGGTAGCTTCGCCTGCGTCAGGGTGTTTCATTGCTAATGCACTGCCGTACAGTACAAAGAGAAGGGTGACGAGAGCGGTCTACATATCATCATTTTCGATGAGCTGGACGCTATCTGCAAACAACGTGGTTCCACTGGAGGAGGTACTGGCGTCGGTGACAGTGTCGTCAATCAACTGCTTTCCAAGGCAAGTCCTCCCGAGTGCCATATGCACAGACCACTGACGACCTGACAGATGGATGGTGTCGACCAACTGAACAACATCCTCATCATCGGTATGACCAACCGTCTCGACATGATCGACGAGGCGCTCCTGCGTCCCGGCCGTCTCGAGGTGCACATGGAGATCTCGCTCCCGGACGAGAAAGGCCGTGTGCAGATCCTCACCATTCACACTGCGAAAATGCGGCAGAACGGCGTCATGGACAGCGATGTCGACATTCTCGAGCTGGCTGCGCTCACGAAGAACTTCTCGGGTGCGGAGATCAGCGGTCTGGTGAAGAGTGCGACGTCGTTCGCGTTCTCGCGGCACGTCAAGGTCGGAACGTTGGCGGGCATCTCGGACGACGTCGAGAACTTGCGTGTGAAGCGCGAGGACTTCCTGAATGCACTCGAGGAAGTCCAACCTGCGTTTGGTGTGGCGAAGGAGGAGCTCGAGCAGGTTGTCCAGAACGGCATCATCCACTTCAGCCCGACTATCGACGTGAGTACCCATGACGAGGCAAGCCGATTCGAAGTGTACTAAACAGCGTGCACAGGAAATCCTTCGTTCTGGCGAGTTGTTTGTGGACCAGGTTCGCGTGTCAACACGGACACCGCTTGTCAGCGTCCTGCTCCACGGACCTCCGGGTACGGGCAAGACTGCGCTCGCGGCGACGATTGCCCAATCGTCGCAATTCCCCTTCATGAAGCTGCTCACGCCCGATAGCATGGTTGGCTTCTCCGAGACACAGAAGGTCTCCGCAATCGCGAAGGTGTTCCAGGACAGCTACAAGAGTCCGCTGAGTGTTATTGTCGTCGACAATCTGGAGCGTCTTCTCGGTACGTCCCTCTCAGTCCACCGAGTACAACTTGTACCAATGCTGACCGACTTCAGACTTCACCCCTATCGGACCCCGGTTCTCCAACTCTGTCCTCCAAACACTCCTCGTCCTCCTTGCGCGGCGTCCACCCAAGGGCCGCAGGCTGCTCATCCTCGCCACGACCTCACAGCGACCGGTACTTACCGACCTCGGCTTGTCGGAGGTATTCGACGCAGAGCTGCGTGTTCCCCCGATTGCGACGCTCCGCGCACTCGACATTGTCCTGCGGGAGACCGAACTGTTCCGCACGGACGACGAGCGCCACCGGGCGGTCGGAATGCTCGCGCAAGCCGGGTTCACCGACGGCGAGGACGAAAGTGATGCGCGGCTGACGGTGGGCGTGAAGAAGCTGCTCAGCATGATCGAGATGGCCCGCCAGGAGCAGGAGTCCGCCGCAGAGCGTCTCACGAGTGCGCTGATGGGCCTCGGGATGTGAAACGGTCAGTAGACTACGGACGGAAGGGGACGGTACAGCACGGACGATCATAGCACGACGGAGATGTAGGATTTCTGGAGTGTGTTGTAACCATATATCCCTCGGATGGCAACAGCAACATGTTTAGACATTCGTTGTTGGTCGTTCAGTCAGACAGAGTCACCGAAGGCGGTGAACGCAATACGATATGGCCCGCACGGGGATGTGTCGAGGTGACCGCCGGCGCCGGGGACCGAGTTCGAGACGCAAGCCCGACTCGATCACGGCGCAGCAGGGCCTGACGCATAGACGCCCGTCTCGGGGCGGGAGCCTCGCAGCCAAAGCCACTTTCCAAGCACCCACCGCCAATCCACCTTCCTCTGCTTTCCTCTCAACGTCTCTGTTAGCTGGTTACGACTCTTCGTTCAGTCTCTCTCTCCTTCCTGTACTCTCTTCTCCACTATGGCCCCCATGGAGGGCATCGACGCCTTACTCGACGAGCTTCCGAACGTGGACCGGCGATCCTGCCGGCTTTTGGGCCCCACTGCTCTGGTGCGCTCTTAGCGTCGTGGACGCGTATGCCTGGCGTGAAACTGATGGGTGACGGATTGTGCAGATTGTGCAGGGGCTTATGGGTGTGCTGGTCATCCTCTCACTGGTGTATAAACGTCATCGCGAGAGCCCGAAGCGGCCGTGGCGGATATGGTTCGTTTTCAATTCGCTCGAAGACCTCCTGTGTTGCTCAGTCGCCGAACCATCATCATGCAGGCTTTTCGACGTGTCCAAGCAGATAATCGGACAAATGTTCGTGCATGGCGTGAACGTACTCATCTCGGATATCGTCGCGCATGTTGCCTCTGGAAACGCTTGCGTTCTCTACTTCCTTAACATCCTCCTTGATACCACCTTCGGTAAGGTCTTTGCATCGTGTATCGGAAAGCATCCTGAAGACGACCATCTGCAGGCGTTGGGATCATCTACCTCATACTACATGTCACCACTTATCTCCTGACGGAGAAGTGCCATCTGAAGGGCTTCGAGACGGGTGTCTATGGAACCCCTCCACGTATCAACTACTGGCTTCGCCAGTCTGCGGTCTACGTTTTTGCACTTACGACGATGAAGCTACTCGTTGTCGCTCTCTTCGCCGCCCTACCCATCATATTTGACGCCGCTGAATGGCTGCTCTCCTTCTTGGGCCACAGTGACGCTGCCCAGGTTATATTGTACGTCTCAGTATGCTACCAGGTTTTCTGGTTGCTAACAAGCACGCAGCACCATGGGCATATTCCCCATCATGATGAACGTCATACAGTTCTGGTTGATCGACTCGATCGTCAAGGGGTCGGGCAACTACGCCCCCTTGTCGCTTATCGCCGACTCTCCCCGGGGCTCCGCGGACCTCGATAGAGAACCGTTGTTCCGCGAGTCCGAAGACGATAGCGACGACGACGACGGTCTTCCAGCTCGCCATGATATCGAGAACCCGCGTCCTATCTCGCGTTCAAGATCTCGGGAAGCCAACCATCTCTCTGCTTCTGGGGAGCCGAAGTCTATTAGCTCGGGCACCACCACTGTCATCCCATCCGGCTCGAGCACCCCTCCCAAGGCCATTGATACAGCGGTAACTGCTCACTCATATCCTCCCACCCATTTCGACATTTCTCCCGGCACCTCGCCGATTTCCTCAATGTCTTCTTCGTCTGCAAGTTCATCCAGCTCAGCAAGCTCCTCCGCATCGCGCTCGAAAGGTCGGAGGCGGTCGCCGCCACCTCCGCTTTCCTTGCGTCCTCCCAAAGCGTCCTACCCGAACATCGAGATCTCAAGGAGCGCTCCTCCAGATGAGCAGGAGATGCCCCACGACGACGAGAAGTGGGATGCATGGGGTGATGACGACGCCGATGACTGGGCCGAACGGGTAGGCGAGGAAGAGTGGACGGGGCGGCGGATAGCGGCGAAGAAGGACGCCGTGGACGATGCATGGAGAGGACAAGTTTCGCATTTACACGGACTTCGTAATGTCGCACCGGTTTCCTGACGGCTCGGATTAGACACTCCCTACTTTCTTGACTTGTGTTTAGTGTAGCTTGTATAATATCGACCCATGCCTCTTTGAACAGAGCGCACTTGCGATCGCGAGCTTTGAGCTGCACCCGCGCCAGCATCCAAGCGTCGCGCAATATTGTGCCTGCGGCGGCGGCGCGGGCGAGCCGGACGGCCACTCGCTTTGGTAACCGGGCTCGCGGGGCACCTCTCCTCGTCTTCGACAGTTTCCTCCGCCACAACCCTCGGCCGAACCCTGGACTCCAGCTTCTTGCATCATACCATCCGAAGAACTCTCTGAGGCTCGGCCCCATCATCTGTACCTCGTTGAGAGCACCCATAGAGACCCACTGACTTAGGCGCACAAAGCAATCGGACGACTTCTGGGCCCACTAAACACCCGATGGCTCCGAAATCACAGAAGAGAGCAGCCGCCAAGGTACGTCGGCGAGCGACTGGAAATCCATGCGATCACCACAGCGGGGCGTGTAGTTCTACCAGGAAGACATTGTCCGACGGAAGGACGATCCGAGCTCGTACGGTGTGGTCCTGGTGCGTGGTCCACCCGCTGTCCCGTAGAAGGCTGATCGCGAACGAGCCGGGACACCTTCCAGCGATGCTGGCAGGACGCGGAAGACGTGCCCCCGCAGGGTGACAACGTCGACCCGCTCATGCGTCCGCTCGTGCAGGTGCGTCAAGCTCTCTCACCACACAGCCCCGATATCGCTCGGGGGTATTCACGCTTCACTCTTCGCGGTGGCTTCCATAGGGCGAGGTCGGCGTGTCGTACTTCCCCCGGCCGGTCAGAGAGATCGTATCGGAGGATACGCTCGAGCTCGTGGATCGGTTGTACCAGCCCGGAGACCTCTTGAAGCGCAGCGTAGACGACGTGCGGTCCGGCGTGGTGACTCGGTGAGTGCCGCTGGCCCATCCGATCGCGCCCACCCACACCCACACGCTCATACCATGGCGCCCTTGCTAGGACGAACGTGCAGGCGCAGCTCGAACATGCGGTGAGCGGCCAGCCCATACCGGGCTGGAAGACGATGGACGACGTCGAGAGCGCGGTGGAGATCGATATGGGCGAGTATGTCATCTACAACGACTGGGTCGGCCAGGTGCGCACCGCCGGGACTGCTTCACACACAACACGCGCGTTCATACTCCATTCTCTGGTGTGCATTCGCAGGTCGTCGAGGTCCGTGTCCGGTCGTCTTCCGGAAGCGTTCGCGCTCCGTGCATGCGTTGCGTCATGCTGACAGCCTGAGAACAGATGTTCGACGAATCGCTGGTGGAGGTGCCTGGCGGCAACCTAGTGCGCCTCCCCGAGCTTAGTGCCCGCCTGACTGTAGGCGAGAAGGGCTCCGTGAGTCGGTCTGTTCTCTCACGTGAGTTGTGGTTCATAGTTTTGTGAAGGACATCCTCCCGCAACCGATGAGTAGCGTCTCGGGAATCCTAGGCTTCTTGCTGGGTGGTACCCGGCCCAGCGATCGAGATACGGTGATCTCTGTGAAGCATACCGTGCTTGCAGTCGCATGGCTCGCAATAAACCAAGCAGTAGGTCCATCCGACAACACGAATGCGGCCAAGCAGGGTGCTCACCCACCCCACCCATAGCTATCTCCCGAAGAGGCTTCGGCGAGACCGCGACCTCAGCGTTTCTGGTATGGCAGCGACTTGGGCAAACTGACTACGATAACACGGCGAGCAGAAGAAGCGATGCGCGTAGGCGATCGCGTGAAACTAAAGAGCGGTAATGCGCCCGTGACAAGACATGGTAGGCCATCGGATGGCTACGGGTCCATCGAGGTCGACACGCTCGTCGTGCAAGAGACGAAGACCACTGTCGATGTGCTCTGGCAGGACGGGTCACGAGAGACCGTCGATGCGAAGCAAACTGTGCCTTACCTCAACCCCGACGAATACGACTCCTGGTACGCACAGGTGGTCGAGCGGCACATAGCGTATGCACCACTAACGCACACCGTAGGCCCGGCGACCACGTCCTGTGGAAGACCGAGGACGAGAAGCGACACGTCGTCGTGCAGTCCGTGAACGCGCAGGACCGCACCGCATACGTCCGCGTCGTCGAGACGGGCGCGATCGAGCTCGCGTCCGTGCTCGAGCTCGACTCGCACGGGACGGGGGACTGGTCCGCGCTCGCGCCCGCGCACGACGGGCTCGGCGTGCGCCGCGGCGACTTTGTGTTCATCCACCGCGAGGGCACGACGAACGGCGCGCGCGCGCCGATGGTGCCCCGCATCGGCGAGGTCGAGGCGTGGGTGCGCGAGGCCCCCACGCTCAACCCGAACGGCCAGATCAGCGGCTGGCGCGGGGAGATGACTGAGATTGGGACCCGTATCGCGGCCCAGCGCGGTAAGGAGGGTGCGGTTGAGGAGGCTCCGCTTCGTCGGGCGCAGAAAGGAGACGATTCGCTGAATTGGTTCGGGGAGGTGCTTGATGTAGGTTTGAGGTTGGCTGTGCTGTTGGGCGTCGTGGACTGATGGCGTTGTAGCTCCGGTTGGACGGTTCTATCGAGGTCATCCTGCCGAACGGTGACACGGTTGTCGTACCGCTAGAACGGCTCACCCGGCTGTACGACAGCGTGGAGCAGCTGGAGGACCTCTGGGGCGACGACGAGGGCACCGTCGAGGATGATGACGAGGTGGAGGTCTGGGAGATGGACCAGGACGGGCACTGGGTCGAGGGCACGATCGACGACGACGATGACGAGTGGGAGTCCGCGGACGAGGAACTCGACCCCGAGGATAGCATGGACGTCGAGGCGGGTGGTGACTGGTCCCCCTCGACGGACACCGTCATCCCACCAGTGCACGTAGAAACGTCAATGCCGGTCGACCCCGTACCTGCAGTGAACGGACGTCCAACATCCTCAGCCTCCGGTCGAGCAGCGTCCCCAGACGTTCCCAAGGATGCGGCGGAGGTCGACGATGTGGACCACACCGCTTCCCCACAAATTCCTGCCGACTCGCCTTGGAAGCGTTTCGAGGTGTTGCCTTCTGCCCCTGTTGACCATGCGTTCTACAACACGCCGCCAGCCCAACATACGCGACAATTCATGGCGCGAATGTCGAAAGAGTATAAGGCTCTCCAGAGCAGTTTGCCAGGTACGTTCCTTCGGCCTCTAGAGCCCGTTGATCCAGCTTGACTGACAGCGCCATACAGATTCGATCATCGTCCGAGCATACGAAGACAGGACGGATCTGTTGCGGTCTCTCATCATTGGGCCGGAGAACACGCCGTATGAGGATGCGCCGTTCGTGATCGACTGGATGCTCGACGCGAACTTCCCCCAAACACCGCCCATAGCCCACTTCCTGAGCTGGACGAACGGGAACGGCAGAGGTGCGTCGCCCTATTCCTAGGAGATAGTCAAACGAAACCTGACGTGTTGGTTCTCAGTGAACCCGTATGTCTTTCCGCGACGTATCAGGTGGCATTGTGATGCTGACTACAGGTGTTAGAAATCTGTACGAGGAGGGCAAGGTCTGCCTCTCGATCCTTGGCACCTGGGCAGGCGATAAGAGCGAGTCCTGGAGCGCGTCACGATCGTCGCTGCTCCAGGCTCTCGTGTCCATCCAGGGCCTCGTGCTTGTCAAAGAGCCGTAAGTTGAAAGCACGCCGTATAATACCGAGCATCGCTCACAGCCTATCAGATGGTTCTGCGAACCTGCATACGAGAAGCTCCGGGGGACTGAGGACGGGATCGTCAACAGGTGAGGTCCTCCCTCCACACGCTTCCCCGAAGATCTTCGTCAGCCCACACCGACCCATCCTCACCCTTTCCACAGCCGACTATACAACGAGAAGGCGTACGTGCTCTCGCGCGGGTTCGTCCGGCGCGCGCTCGAGATTCCGCTCGGGGGGCTCGAGGAGGAGCTGAAGTGGTTCTACTACACGTCCGGGAAGCTGCGCAAGGTGCTCGACGACGCGCGGGCGCTGATCGCGAAGAGCCGGGCGACGCAGGGCGAGGAGGTACCCGAGGCGGACAGGGACCGCGCCGTGCCGCGCCTGTCGAGCGGGGGCATCATCACGCTCGAGCGCACGCTCGTGAAGCTCCAGGCGCTGCTCGACGCGCAGTCCTCCGACAATGCGTCTGGCTCGGACGCTGCTGTGAACGGCAACGGTGCGGCGCGGTAGCGGTGCTAGTGGCCACTGATCAGTGGGGGCGGCCTTAGGTGGGCGCGAAGGTTAGAGCACAGGCAGATTGGGAGTGCATACTGATATGGGTGGGTGTGTTATAGTACTTCGTTCTTGGGCTCGAGGAGCACTGCTGTCCCTCTGAATCGTTCGCAGTCGATGGCAATATCGATATGTATTAGTCTACGAACCCAGTCTAAACGCCTCTGGACAGAGCTACGCGCGAGAATGGAGATCGTGGGTGCTCCGAGGATACCACATCCGGATACGCACGTCGCGGGTGAGAACGTTCGAGACGGGGCACGGCTTGAGGTCCGAGTTCCGACGGCGGTCGGTCCTAACAGCGGCGCGCGACCAATTCCATCGCGCGGTGCTCTCCGCTCGCCCTAACCTCCTCCCAGTACGCAACAGGCTCACCGATTGGCAATTCCTCGCTGCGGTCCTCCTCGACGAACAACTCGCCTCTGCAGCGGCTGTGCTCATTCACAGCACCTTCACGCGCTGCAAAGACGTCCCTGTTGTGCATATCTCTTCGGAAGAACATTGGGCTGCAGTGCCCGCCGTCGCCCTCTGACGAGCTTCGAGGCCGCGCGAACGGGACTCGTAGAACAGCACCTTTCGGTCGATCTCAGCTAACTCACTTATAGTGTACATACTCCCAACCTGCTGATCCGTCGGTTAACTACAGGATGAACTGCGCGCTGAGAACAGTCGGGCGACCGCGAGGCCCACAGCATACCGAAGTCGGAACCAGAGGTCTCTGTCGCTTGGGCCTGCACGGGTTATATTGTCGTGCGCGGGAGTGCACGGCAATTCCGGGGTTTTTTGTATATTTTTTCCCCGGTTACCGTGCAGGTTACGCTGGTCCCAAAGGGACGTCGGCGCCTGCTTGTCCGCTGGTCGGATAAAAGCCAAAGCAATAGACAGACTGCTCTGCGGATGGCCTAGCAAAGTGGTGGGCTACCACCGTGGAAGCTCGAGGAAGGCTCAGTCCGTAGGGATTTTCAGTAGTAATCGCATACCTTCGTCTTACATACCGCAGGTCATTAGTACTATACAATGGTTTGCTTAGGGGTTGTATGTAATTCGTAGTAAGGTAGAATTCACCCACTCACTCACTCACTCGGCCGCGCCTGGCAGTGGGCAGTGGGTAGTGGCCTGCAGCAGCCGGGGTGGGGAGGATATCCTCGGTGTGCATGCTCCACGAGTCCGCCCTAAGCTTGCGGCAGCTTGGCCCCAGCCACCGCACCTGACTGCACTCGTCCATCGACATCATCCTATCGCCTGCCGCTCGCCGCCCATCTCCTTACCTCCCCTCCACCACGCACTGTCCGCATCCAGCCACACACGCACGCCCGCCTGCTTCTGACTCCTTCCGCACACCCCAGCACCCCAGCACGCTCTAGTCTTAGGTCTACATACACCCGCAGGCAAAGCCAAACAAGCAGCCTCCGCATCACCCGCAGGACACACCATCACACCCATCGCGCCGCTACACCGCACCCGCCGCTAGCCATGGACCCGACAGAAGCCACGCACGAGCACCCCCCGCTCTCGCGCAACAGCTCGGGCAAGCCGAAGGGCATCCTCAAGAACGCGCCGGTCACCACCCCCGGCGGCACCCAGGCCCAACAGTGAGTCCCCCTTTTGGCCCCTCAGCCACACTCGCACCCGCCCCGGCGATCGATGCGCCATCGACGCCGGGGTGCGTGCGCGCGGTGGTGGTAACCGTATGCTGCGGCAGCACGAGCAGCGAGACTGACCTCGGGATGGTGCGCTCGAAGCAGCTTGCAGTGGGACGAGGAGAACCTCGCGCTCACCGAGGCGCAGAAAGACAGCCACATGAAGATCACGGAGCCCAAGACCCCGTACGTGCGCTACAACGCAGAGACGGACACCGTCGAGGGCGGTACGTGCCCCTCCCTTATCCTCCCAATTCGTTCGTTGCAGCACAACTAAGCCACTAGCACGCTCGCGCAGATATTCCCGCACTGGACCTCAATGGGCGCGTAGCGAGCCCGGTGTCCCCCGCACGCGCTGTCTCGCCTGTTAGCAGCACAGGGGCGACGGCGACGGGCGGGGAGTCGGGCCCGCCTTCACGCCGGACGTCGTTCTCGAGCTCGAGCGCGGGCGGGCGGTCGTCCACGCCCGGGCGGACGAGCAGGAGCTCGAGCCGGAGCACGAGCTTCAACCTCCCAAACGAGGCGCGAGAAGTCATCCGGCTCGACGGCCGCCAGCCCGGAGACGAGGTTGAATTTGAGGAGGAGATGGACGAGGAGGGTGAGTAGGATTTGCTCTCTTTTGGCGAAATCCCTTCGCCCGGGCCTGGTTTCTCTTACGAGGATACGATGGACTGACTGACTGTATCGATGCGGCAGCGGCGAAGAAGCACGCAGAGTTCGTGCGAGCACGCGGGAGACACTATTCAAACGAGGCGGAAGCCATGAAGGTACGTGCGCGATCTCCCGCTCTCTGCGGCAACGGCTGCGGCAGTGCGGGCCCGAACACGATCGCAGTTCGCTGACGTCGGCGACTGGGATACACAGATGGCGAAGAAGCTGATGGAGGAAGACGACGAGGAGAGCTCGTCGGTCGCCGAGTCGGCTGAGCACACGGACAGCGCGAGCATCGACGAGGACAGCGTAATGGACGACGAAGACGGTCCGGTTGTGAATGGGATCGCGCATTGAGGCGATCGCTGCGATCGTGCTCGCGCGGCGAGGAAAGCAAGGAAAGGGGTGTAGGAGAGAGAAGACTCGTGGACGCTGTAGGTTAGGGAAGACATACCCAAGTGCTGAGTGATCGATAGTATGTGCATGTCGTGTACGAGTACTCCTGCGCTCTATCCATCATGGCCGCCAGCGCGCGCGACGCCCGCCGTGTTTGACAGACGGCGGGAGTGGGTATGTGGGCGGATATGCGGGCCACGTGGGAAGGCGGTCTGTCGTGCAGAGGAGGGCTGCATGCAGCTTGCCGGGCGCCCAGAGCTTGTCCTGCTCTCCCACTCACTCTCGCCTCCCTCAGCCCCTCCCCCCTCCCGCGCCCATCTCGCCCGCCTCCCGCTCCCCCTTTTCCCGCCCTCGCTGCCTGCAGCCCACCCCATGTCCTCCCTCGATCTCCCAGAACCGCCTACGCAGGCAAGCATCGCCCACGCCCGCGCGCAGCTCCACGCCCTCACCGCAAGCACGCGCGCGCTCGAGGACGAGATCGTCGGCGCGCGCGCGGCCCTCGCCCGCATCGTCGACGAGCGGCAGGCCGCGATCCGCGAGCTCGAGCGCGAGCTCGCCGCGGCCGAGGACCGCGTCGCGCTCGCCCGGGCGTACGTCTCGCCCATCAAGCGCCTCCCGCACGAGCTCCTCCGCCACATCTTCGCGTTCAACTTCGAGGACTGCGCCTGGTCCGCGTGGGTGCTCGCCGCGGTGTGCTCGCTCTGGCGCAAGGTCGCGCTCGCGATGCCCTCGCTGTGGTCCAAGGTGCGTTCTGCGAGTGTGTGCGCCCCGGCGAGCCGTGCGCCGCGGCGCTGCGGCTTCCTCCTTGTTTGCGCTTCCCGTTCGTTCGTTGCCCCGGTCGTGACGTTCTGGGGTGCTGCTGCTGCTGCATGACCTTGTGCTCGAGTTGTGTAGTGGGGTGCACCCTGACGAGATGTTGTACCCTTTGTCAGTGCCTGGTCGGGTTGCTTCCTCCCTTTGTCACGAAGGCGTGCCTGTGCTTGCGGGCGCTTCGACCACAGCCCTGTGGACCCTGCTCGTAGCCACAGAACGAGATAGGATTCTCGCATGAAATAGGCCGCTGGACAAAGTTACCGGGGTCGTTCGATGAGGGTGCGGGGGCTCAGTCGAATGCTATCCCCAGTACTCGATGCGGCGAGTTCGGCACACCAGTGGACCGCCATAAACCGCCTCTAAGGTTTTGGACTCCTGACATACGCTCCCAGGGTGGCTCCGTCGCGACGCCGTGGCCGATAGCGAGAGCCGCAGGCGGGCGCCCTCGACGCGCCGAACGAGTCGCCTTCAGCAGTCGCGGGGCAGTCGCATTACCGGGTCCGATCTGGGTACAATGAACCGTCCGTGCTCACCGTACCCGCTTCCTGTCATAGATCCGCCTCGTTACGACACAGGCCTCTTCTGCCGAGACCATCCGTCTCTGGCTCGAACGCTCCGGGCGCACCGTCCCGCTCGACATCGAGATCATTCTCAAGTCCCCCTCGGTGCACACCGGCGTCGTCGATGGCATTACTCGCCGCCGATACCTGACTGTGCCCCACGCCGCCGGCGACCCCTGGGTTGCGGGTGGGTGGGCGACACCGCCGCATCTGGTGCCGACAGCGGGCGCGGGCGGAACGGCAGTCCACCTGCAGCTGGGCGGAGCGCACCCAACGGTGCACGTCGTGCCCGTGCAGGCGGTCGTCGCGAACGACGGGGTGGGCCCGGCGCCGCCGTCGCCGCCACACACGCACGAGTGGGACATGCCGCCGCTGCTCGGGTCGGAGCGGACGCCGGTGTCGCAGCGGCTGCGGAAGAACATGCACTGGGGCCACATCGCGTTCTACTACCTCGTCGAGCAGATGCACCGCTGGGACCGTTTCGTCTTCCGCTTCGACAAGCAGTTCGCCTCCATCGGCGCCCTCAAGTCCATCGAAGGTCCGTCTCCTCTCCTTCCGGGGTCGGCCGGGGCGTGCATCCCTGCCTCCTGCCTCTCTCTCCCCCTCGTCCGCCGTCCGGTGACTGATAGAGTACTGACCGCGGGCGCGTGACAGGCGACGCGCCGCTCCTGCGCGAGTTTGAGATCTCGTGCACGGACCCGGCCTTCTACGGCGACTGGAAGTGGCTCCCGTCCGCGCCGGTGAACGCGCACTACGACATCGGGAACCTGCGCACGCTCACCCTCCAGCACGTGCCGTTCAAGTGGTCGTCGCCCATGCTCCGCAACCTCCGCCACCTGCAGCTCAAGAGCCTCCCGACGGTCCACGTCGCCCTCGACCGCATCCTCCACATCGTCGCCGCCAACCCCCAGCTCGAGTCCCTCTCCCTCCACTTTACGTCCCCCAATCAGCCCGTGCTCCCCCTAACGCCCGTCACTCTATCTGAGCTCCAGAGCCTCAACTTGAGCGGACATTACCTCCTCTCGAGTCTGCTCGACTCACTCCTCCTCCCTGCACTTGACACTTTGATACTCGACATCGAGGCGCGCGACCCGATCGAAGAGACAGTCTCGCAGCTGCTCACGCGTTCGGGCACGCCGCCGCTCACCCGGCTCTCGCTCTCGTACGGCGCACACACGGGCCCGCACGCGGGCTTCTACTGGGGCTCGAGCGCGGGCGTCGCGTCGTGGCACTTCCTCGCCGAGCTCGACCACCTCGCCGCGCTGCAGGTCGGGAGCGCGCCGCTCGAGCCGCTCATCGCCGCGCTCAGCGCGCCCGACGACGAGAACGGGCAGGACCGGTGGGTGTGCCCCCGCCTCGTCACGCTCGCGATGCGCGGCTGCCACGCGCACGGCGACGGCGTCGCGAAGCTCGTCCAGATGGTCGAGGCGCGCAACCCCGACCCCGGCCTCGCCGCCGCCGCCGGCGGAGGAGGAGGCGGCGGCGCGGGTGGCGGAGGAGGCGCGGGCGGAGGGGGCATCGGGACGCCTGCGCGGCTGCGCCATCTGGAGCTGTACGACTGCACGTCGCTCGGGCCGGACGTGACGAAGTGGCTGAAGACGCGGATCGAGGAGGTGGTGTGCACCGAGCCGAGCTTCGAAGGGTACGTCGGCCGCCTCGTCGTCGTCCACTGAGGTTGTTGTATTGACCGCCGCCGCCCGGTACTCCCCCCGACGCATCGTCGCCGCTGCTCGCTCGTTGGTCATCGGGTTGTCTCCGTTTCTTGCTTGGGAATCCCCGCAGCCGATATTGTATGGCCGAGGCCCACCATTGGTAACCGTCGGGCCTGCGCCGGGGATGAGATTCGTGGATTAATGTGTGTGTGCGTCGATGATGGCGGGTTAGTCGCTGCTTGGCTTGGATGGATATTTAAGGGCTTCGCTGTGCATGGCATGTAGCATTACTCCTTATGACTGTCTTCTGCCCATCTCATGTCTCCTGTCTGTCTGTCTGTCTGCTCGTGTACCAGTAGCCGTTCTTGGTATCCCAATTGGATAGATGCAGATGCGCTTACACATGTTGCTCCGTGCACCTCTTCCAATGCCAAAACACATCTTACCTCAACACGTCGGTGCGTTTAAGGCGGGACGGGTGAGATGCTGGTATCTACACGGAGCATGCACTCAAGGAGACAGACGGCCGTCGTGGGTCCTACCTACCGTACGTATATAAACGAAGCTCGACGATTACAAGTGGCGAGAGAGAGAGGGGACGGGGCCCGTGCTGCAACAGGTGGCGAATGCGGTAGTAGTAGGGGGTGCTAGAGCTAGCGATGCGGCGGATATCAACGGTAGTAAGTACGAGACGGTATAGAGATACATGCACGAGTGATGTGTGTCGTCGGGTGCGCCAAACAAGAAGAAAACCCAAATGTCGAGCCGTCCGGCCGAGAGGCAGCAGCAAGAGCAATGCTGCTGAGGAGTTGTGAGGGACAGTAGGGGACTGCAGTCTGCGGGCTGCAGTCACAAGGAAGGGAAGGGAACGTAAAGTGCACGGGCACGATGGAGGGGTATACCCCATTCCCGAGAGTGCCAACATCACTCCAAGCGAGCCGTCGAACGAGCGAAGAGAAGAAACAAGAGGGAAGGAAGAGAAAACCGGGAACGGCGCACACGCCCTCAAGGCCGGGGCCGCCCTCACTTTTTCCGGAGCTGCGCGCGGAGGCTCGTGTTCTCCGTCTGGACGGTGTTGAGCTCCTCGAGGAGCGCCATCTGCTGCGTCTGCTGCGAGACGCGGAGGGACTCGATCTCGTCCTGCGCGCGCGCGAGCGCGGCCTTGCAGTCCGCGAGCTCGGCCTCCATCCGCTTCCGCACCGCGTCCGACGCGCTCGCGCCCTCCTCCGCGAGCTTCAGCACGCGCGCGCTCAGCGAGTTGTTCGCGTCCGTCAGCTGCCGGCACGTCTCCGCCTGCTCCGCCGCCTGCGTCTCGAGCTCGAGCTTCTCGGCGGTGATGCGCTCGACGGCCTCCTGCAGGTTCTGCACCTCGTCCTGGCTGCATGCACGCAAGTATACATAACCACGTCAATGCCTTATCCCAATAGCCGGAGAAAAGGGAAACTCACAGAGCAGCCTGCTTGGAGATCATGGACACGTTCCGGTCCTCGAGCAGCTTCACCTGCTTCTGGTACGTCTCGAGCGCGGCGTTGCTCTCCTGCGCGAGCTTCTGCGCCCGCTCCGCGTTCTTCTTGAGCAGGTCGTGCGCCTGCGCGAACCGGATCAGGCGCTCGATGAGCGCGCGGTCGTCCGCGATGAGCGCCTGCACGCGCGCCGCGAACGCCTCGACGGTGAACGTCTCCGACGTGCCCGGCCGCGCCGAGAGCGGGAACGCGTTCGGGTCGTACAGCGTCTTCAGCGAGCGCACGTCCATCTCCGACAGCGACGCGCCGCTCCGGGTGAGCACTGGGCTGGCGGTCGTTGGTGAGGGCGCCACCTTGCCTTTGCCCAGCTTCGAGACACGCGCTTCTGGTGAGGGAAGGGCGGCCCAGATGGGCTCGAGGACAGAGGTGATCTTGGCGGCGTCGCCAGTGTACTCGACCACAGGTCCGTTGCCCGACTCTTGGATGTCCTGGGGGAATGTGAGCGAATTCAGAGTATGGCGATGAAGGCGCACGCACCCGTAGCCTGGCCTCATAACTTCGCGCTTCGGCCTTGGCAGCATCGCGCTCCTTGCGGGCCTCCTCGACCTCCTGGACGAGAGCCTCCCGCTTGTCGAGCCCCGCGCGGATATCCTCCTCGAGCTTCGCCCTCGTCGCGTTCCACTCCTCCTGCGCCTTCGCATGCCCGTCCGTCTTGGCTTTCAGGTCCTCGAGGTGCCGCCCGATCGACGCCGCGAGCCCGCGTATCGAGGTGTCGCGCGAGTACAAGAGGATGCCGTGGGTCTGCATGAGTTCCTGGAGCGCGTCCGCGCCCCGCTCGAGCTCGTCCCTGCTCGCGCCGCCCGCCTGGAGCGCGGCCTTCTCCGCGAGCCACGCCGCGCGCTCCGCGTCCGCGCGCGCGCGCACCTCCGCGAGCTCGCGCTCCTTCTCTTCCAGCCGCCGCGCGCCGTCTCCCCGCTCGCGCGCGAGCAGCGTCTGGATCTCGGACATCTCCCCGCTCTGCTCCTCGAGGACCTCGAGCCGCCGCTCGAGCGTGTCCACTTCTCGTCGTCGCTCTTCGAGTTCCTGCCGGTCTTGTGCCCACGCCTCCTTCTCCTCTTCCAGTGCCGCGAGCCGGTCTCCCAGGCCCTTCATGTCGGCTAGCTGCCGCTCTAATGCGGCGATCATGTCCTCCGCTTGCCGTAACTCGATGCCCATGGATGTCTCAATTTGTTCGCGCTCGGTCCGTAGTGATGAAGCCTCGCTCGCCAGCTTCTGCTGTTGGGCATTGGCTGCCTCCAACGCGGCCTGCACCGTTTTCAGCTGTTCTTGTAGCGCGGCGACCTCTGCCGATGACGCTCCTAGTCGCGTGGGGGTGGGCACGATCGCATCAGAATGCCCCGCGAAGAAATGCGCGCCGTCGAATCGTGACCTTGACGAGTTTGAGTGTGCGCTGACCGAAGACTGCGTCGGGCTCATCTGCGAGTTCCGGTTCGGCGTGTTGTACCCTGACGCGAAGACGTCTCCGTTGCCGTTGAGCGGCGCGTCTGGGGGCGCCATCTTCTTCTCCATGCTCCGGAGCGAGTAGCTGAGCACGCCCGCGCGGTGTTCCAGGAGCCGGCGTTGGATCTCGCCTGCGCGTTCCGAGACACGCCAGAGCTCCTTCTGGGCGACGTCGACCTTGCGGTTCGCGTTCTCGAGCTGCTCCGACGTCTGCTTGGACACGCCCTTGTACGATGCGTTCGCCCGCGAGAGCGACAGCGCGGCGTCTCGGATCTTGGTCTCGAGTGTGAGCTTCTTGTTGAGCGCGACCAGCCGTGAGGACAGAACAGTGTACTCCTACAGCACGCATGGGAGAACGTAGAGTCAAGTATTGTCAACAGAAAGTGGACGTATGCGGCGCACCTTCTTGAGCTCCTCAACCTCTTCCGCACTCAAGACTTCACACCCTCTGCTGTCCACGATTGCCTCACTCGCCAATAAGCTCATCAGCAGGTCATCCTTCGAGCTCAGTATGGAGGACCGGCGAGCATCGCCATCGACAGGCTTGCGCGAGAGCTCGGACACGCGCATCGGCATCGGCATGCGCGGGGACGAGGGGCCCGCGACGGGGGACGACGGCTGCGTGGACGTGCGGCCAGAGTCGACAGAGTCGCGGGAGGACTGGAAGGACGAGTTCCCGGTGTCCTCGTCCGACCGGCTCGCGCTGGCGGGGGCGCCGTTGGGGGGCGGCCGCTGCCGGTCCTTGCGGAAGAAGAGCGCGGCGGTCGTCATCTTCGGGCTCTCGTCCGCCGCGAGCGCGGCGCCGTTCTGCGGGGGCGACGAGGGCGGCCATGACGGCTTTGGGGGCACGTTCAGCGGGTTCGTGGACGATGGTGGGCTCGAGGGCGGGAGCGGGGAGGTCTGAGAGGAGGGGGTGGAGGTGACGCTCCCGGTGCCTCCGCCGAGGAAGCGTCGGACGCCGTTCATGGTGTTCTGCTACGACGGATCTGGCGCGGGGTTGTATTGGTATCGGTGCTCCGGGTGCGGCAGCCTGCTGCTTGGTATAGGAGGGTATCCCGAGGTATAGAGTGCGTGTGTAGCGATGTCGCGCCGGTGCGCAGGGGGTGGCAGGTATATCGAGGGGCAGTTGCCAGAGATCGCGGGGTCGTATCGTGCCGAGCAGCCAGAGTCACAGTCGTCCAAATGCCCAGTCTGACGCTCGCAGCGGCCTCGGTCGTCGTCAAATACAGGAATGGGCTGCGGACAGAGGCAGACGCGGACGGGGAGAGGAGGACGGGACCGGAGTCGGAGGGTGCATGAAGCAAGGCAGGCCGATTGTTGCAGCGCCTGTGATCTGGATTCTGCAACACCGCGCGGGCCACAGCCGCGTCCTCAGACACCCATCCGACGCCACGACCACGTCAGGCTCATCATCCTACGTCGCACACAATGCATCACGCCTGCGGTTTCACTCGCAGACATGCCAGTTTCCCATACACACAGTCCCCGTAAGTGTATCCCAAACTAGCACATGGACGCTGGGTATGTGTGTCCATACTCCTCGAAACCCTATCGTCGTCTCACCGGGGCCGGGGCACCCCAGTACAGAGGCCCAATGCCCCTCACCACAGCCCATCCAACCGCGACACTCGCCGTCTCGAAGACGTAATACGTCGTCCGCGGTCCGAGGAAGAACGCCACAGCGGCCAACGCAGCGAACCCCCATCGCGGCGACACCCGTCCTTTTTTCTCGCTACGCGTAGGCGAGCCGTCAGTCATCTACATATGAGTCTGCGAAAGGGATATTATTGACTCACAAGAGAGCACGGATGTACATATCCGCATCGGACCCGCTCAAGGCCTCCACAAGCACAAGAAACGGCGCGACATACAGGAAATTATGGTCGCCGTCAAACGGCGTCGTCAGTCCTGCCGTCGCGAGCGTTCGTACCCACACCGCGAGCACAGGTGCGACGAGCGGCAGGAGCCATGTCATGAACAACAGGACATGGAGATGCGCGTTCGTTTGCTGCGCGAGCGATGAGCGGGCATCGGAAGCTGGTGTCCTCGGTTCGCTATTCCGGCTCTCGGTTGTGGCTGGTGTTGGCGTTTCGTCCGGTGTTTCGCCTTCAGGGAAGACGACGAGTGGGACGGCTTCCGCAGCAGGAGAGGATTGAGCTGGGAGCCGTGACATCTCGACGAGCGAAGCCGCGCAGGTGTAGAAGTGGATGAGCCAACATCCCAGGAATGCCACCTGCCACGGTACCAAGATAAAGATGACCAGGAAGATGACACCCATGGATACGAGGGTGGCCACGGGTCTCCGAGATGCGACGACTTCTCTGCGTCTGTACGATTGGTTAATGCCGGGGTATCCTGACAGTGATCCATTGCCTACCTGGTGAACCGCTTGAGGACTGCTTGCAGAGGCCATAAGAGAATCCGCAGAAGCCACCACATCACGCAAACAAGCCCAAATGACACAGGTAGCAAGATCATCGCGAGAGGTGCAAAGGCCGGAGCACCTCTGTTGCCCAGCCATAGACCGACACGCAGAGGCAAGAGGGAGACAAAGTACGAAGCGATCACTAGCCAAGGGAGCCGTTTGCGCGCAAAGAACTCCAAAGAGGTCCGAACGTCCGGTACAGCCGCTATAAAAACCATACATAAGCCAACTGAACGCATCCGACGAAAGGGATGAATGCTTACCACCGCTCTCGACGGACCTCCATAGGTCCCAGAACACGATCGCAACGATACCCACGGCCCAGCATGCGGCTGCCGTACCGTAGCGCGAACCCCACCTCCCGATACTGGCCCACCAGTCCACGCTCAGCTGTAGCTCGTCCACCCAGCACTCCCCGGAAGAATGGACGAACAGCTTGTGCCCTTCGCGGAATTCGGACACGATGTAGGGGGCGGACGCGTGCGTATGGAGCAAGATGCGGCGGGGGAACGTGGGTGCGAGCGGGTAGTAGTGCGTCTCCGATGGATGTGAGGTGTGCGTCAGGAGAGGCAGCAGTAAGGTATCGACTGTAGCAAGGGTGAACGTGAGTAAGGCGCGTATACGGGCTCGGTATAACTGTACCTGAGCAAGACGACTCGGGATTGTAATGTGGGGTGACGCGGTATACAAGAAGGGCGTTTGCCGGGAGCTTCGGCAGTTGCACCTCTGTGCGGATGCCGTTTGGAATGAGCACGCGAACGGTCGACAGCAACAACCCTAGCCATCGGTTGTTAGTACAGGGTGTAGCGCTATGTCATATGACACGTACTTGCAAGACCGACGTCCGCAACGACAGGCTCGCTGTCAGCAAAACCACCAAATACCCATCCACGCCCATCTCCGCCGTCGATTTTGACGACGATACGGGCAGGCACGGTCAAGGACACCTCCGCCTCATAAAGGACCACGCCCTCAGACTCATCAACGCCCTCGTCTGGTACAGGGAATGGTGCACCAATCACAGGACTGGGTATAAGCTTCAAGGTATCAGGTGGCAGAGGAGTGCAGGTGGTATCCGAGCCCAGACAAGTGTATACAGTGACACCGAAGGGTAGGGGCTTGTGAGGCGCGACAGGGGGTATAGAGCCCTTCGACGCGTACACGACGAACTTCGCAGCGGTGAACCCTTCCTCAGGAGCAGGCGGCTGTAGAACGTAGGAGTGAGTGCCCGCAGGGTTGCGAATCAAGAGATGCTGATTCGCTGGCACGCTGTCATACTCCCCATGACGCAAGTGAAGGACCTCAGATGGGAGGTGTGCGGGAGGGAGCGTGTGTCCGTCACGGAGCCAGCGGTCCAAGGCGGCAGCACGCGCCTCATATGAGGACGAGGCGGCGATCTCGAGCGCAGCGCGGGCAACGCGCCAGCGTACTTGGTGGCACCAGACCATAGCCAGATGACCGACACCAGTCCAGCAGCCCTCCAGAGCACTAGTGAAGACAGTGCGACGATAGACAGAGGTGCTATGGTCACTGGGCAGGATGCAGGATTCGGACGGGATCATGAGGTCCGTGGCGCCGCCACAGAGGGAGAGTATAGGCGTAGGATCAGAGCCCAGGTCTGCCAAGTTGTCGGCGTAGATGTGGTCTATACGCCGATCGAACCGCACTGGCGGGAGGGTATGTGGTGTCGACATCGTGATGATAGCTGAGATGTTTGGGTTTGGTAGGAGTGCAGTGGCGACGATGCCTCCCATAGAATGACCCATGACAATGATTGATGTCCCTTCTGGGTATTGAGAGAGAATATAGTCGATCGCCCGCCTTGCATACGCTGTCTCTGAGTCGATAGTGGGTCCGTGAAACGCGGAGAGATCCTCGTTGTATTCCACTACCGACAGCGACGTGAGCGACAACTACGAGCACAGCGGCTATACCATACCAGCAAAGAAGTCGAGGCCCTTGTACGCTCCATTTGAGAATTCAGGCGCAACTTGGTAGAGGGCGGAGAAGTACTGGTTCGCGGCAGAGGACGCTATTGAGCGCACCTGGTGCGAAGACCCCGCGTTACCGGGAATGAAGAGCACGGGCGCGCCGTGCAACTACTGCAGCTCAGTCAAGACCCCTACCGCGCCCATTCATAGAGAATGCATACTTCATTGTTT
Source organism: Trametes polyzona (assembly GCA_022606195.1). NCBI lineage: Eukaryota > Fungi > Basidiomycota > Agaricomycetes > Polyporales > Polyporaceae > Trametes > Trametes polyzona. The sequence continues at coordinate 2,701,263 of JABYQF010000002.1, read as the reverse complement.
TCAAGGTTGCCCTCGCGGTAGAGCCAGAGCGAGTACCTGCGTGCTAGCGGCGTCCAGTCGTGATCGAAGCGGGACTGGAGGACGTAGGACGGCCACATCCAGGACATGCGGCAGCCCTGCGGGGAGAGCGTGTGGTAGGTGTCGACGCCGGCATAGTAGAACGTGGCGACTGCGGCGAGAGAGAGGGCGGCGAAGACGGCGAGCAGCCTCAGGCTCGACATCGCGTGCTGCTCGTCGACGTCTGCAGCAAGCGGCGGGCGCTTCTTCCTTCTGTCTCGTCTGTCCCGACGTCATGCATTCGCCCTCCGCCCGCGCCCCTTCTCCTCTCCCTCGTCGTCCTCCACGTCCTCCTCGCTGCTGCCTCCAGCCCGGCACACCTGACTGGCACCTGTGACTCGGACCGTGCTGGCGTCCACGCGCACCTCGAGAGAACCAAGACTGGGCTTTTCTTCCACCTGCCGCCGCGGCAAGAGAATTGTCTGGGCAGCCCTATAGAACTTGCGACCTACGACGACCATGGCGTCCCCACCGGATAACTCTTCCATCCTCAACGGCTCTATTTCCAGCTCGCCAAGGCAGATCAGGACCGACCATTCTCCCGTTCGTCACCGCCAGAGCAGCGGAAGCGAGATCAACGAACCCTCCTCCCGCCCTCGGCTCTCGCCTACCCTATCCAGGTCGTACAACCCCAATGACCCCGATGCCCGCGAGCGGCAGCGCACGATGGACGCAGACATGGCCATGCAGCTCTCCCGCGCCCGCAGCGGGACGGTGGTCATGCCGTCCCCGGTCACGCCTCCACCCCTCTCGCCGATCGCCCACAGGGCGTCCGTTGATGAGCCACACTTCCCCGCGCTCTCTTTACAGGAACAGCAGGCCATTGAAGAGGCAAGGGGGACGGCGCAGCTGCAGGCGGACACGGCCCACGTTGAACAGTACCAGCACCCAGGACCTACGCCCGGCCATGAACTGCTCAGCAACCACCTCAGTGCCGGCCACGATCCCGGACTCCTCGTCTCGCTTGACCCTCCCTACCACGAGGATACGACGATGGGCGGTCTGCCGATGTATCAAGCTACGGTTGAGCGGGCGGACCGCCCGCAGTACGAGTTCTCGCTCATGGAAGACTTCGCGCGAGAAGAGAAGTCTCGTCTGGGGATTCGCTCTCCAACTTCTCCCCCTGCCTTTGACTTCCGCCAGCCACAGGCTTCGTCGTCGACACATGTGCCCATCCCCAGCGGAAGCGAACAGCCACAGCAGGACGCCCCACGGGAGGGTGGGGAACCTGCGTCCCAGGACTCTTCGCTCCCATTCACATTCCCGCGGGTACGCCAACGGAAACTGAGTGCAAGTTCTCCAGCACCGCGGAGGGGCAAGATGGCTCTCTTCGAGCAAGGCGGCGCTCCCCCGCCGTCGCTCGCATCGCGAGCACCACATCTCGGAGGGATGGGCACGACGCTCAGCGCTGTGCCCTCGTATGACAACTTGGAGGACTCCCACAGGGGTGGGCCCGACGGAATGGGCCTTGGTCTTGGCGGCGGACCTGGCTCGGGCCACGACAGACCATACCGTTTCTCCTTCTATTCTAATGCACTCTCGGCGACGATTCATGCCCGGAGCTTGGCCGAGCTGCCAGCCGAAGGCCAGTCCTTCGAGGACCTGTTCCTTGGTCGCAAGGACTCTCAGGACTCTTCCAACGCAGCGAGCACCCGTCCATCCCTTCTGAACCGTGCCCCGCCTGGCGGACTCGGCTCGGTGCCCAAGTCGGGGACGGCTTCGCCAGTACCCATTCCAAATGCGGGCGGGGGTACCAGTGGCATTGCGAAGTCCCTGCAGGCGGAACGAAGACCGGGCGAGTCGAGCAACTCGGACAGCTACACGTGGTGGCTGGATGTGCTTGCACCCACAGATGAGGAGATGAAGCTTCTCAGCAAGGTTTGTTCAAAAACGTGTTGATATTCGTCCTAGCGCCGTTGACCAACGTTACGGTAGGTATTCTCCATCCATCCCCTCACGACAGAGGATATCCAGATGGAAGAAACCCGCGAGAAGATTGAGCTTTTCCGTAATTACTACCTCGTCTGTTTCCGCGGTTTCGACCAGGATCCATATAGCCCAACTCATCTCGAGCCTCTGAACATGTACATTATCGTCTTCCGAGATGGGATTTTATCGGTAGGTCGTCATTCCCTCCGCATTTGTATCATATTTGCTCAAACGTACTACGCTCGCCAGTTCCATTTCAGACCCACTCCTCACCCACAGAACGTCCGGCGGCGCATCAAGCAGCTCAAGGACTACATCAGTGTTACCTCCGACTGGATTTCCTACGCCCTCATTGATGACATCACCGATGCCTTCGGCCCTCTTATTCAGGGCATTGAATACGAGGTCGACAGTATCGATGAGCTGGTACTGATCCTCAAGGAGGCCGAACAGAGCGACATGCTTAGGCGGTACGACCTGATGTCCTTGCTAACAATTCTGGTAGCTAAATATGTGATACAGGATTGGGTCATGCCGGAAGAAAGTCATGGGCCTCCTGCGGCTTATGGGCAACAAGGCGGATGTCGTGAAGGGACTTGCTAAGCGATGCAACGAGAACTGGCGAGTTGCACCAACATCGGACATCGTAAGTCCCACCATCCCTCTTTACCACGACCTTGCCGTTGACCCATGGCCGTATAGGGCCTCTACCTCTCGGACATTCAAGACCACTTGATCACGATGACGCAGAACTTGAACCACTATGAGAAGATCCTCTCGCGCTCGCACTCGAACTACCTCGCGCAGATATCGATCGAGATGACGGACGCGAACAACCAGATCAACGACGTGCTCTCGAAGCTCACCGCGCTCGGTACGGTCCTCATCCCGATGAACCTCGTCACCGGTCTCTGGGGCATGAACGTGCACGTACCGGGCCAGGACGTGGATGTGAGTATTCGACTTCACTGTCGTTTGGTATCGTCGACAGCTGACGCCCTTGTGTGTGTAATAGAACCTAAAGTGGTTCGGCTCGATTGTCGCGGTCCTTGCTGCCTTCGCTGTGGTCGCCGGCTGGTCCACATACAAGCTCATGGTGCACCGGTAGTCTGTTCAGTCCATGTTCCCCCTCCGTCCCTGGTAGCCCAGCCCTTAGGGTCATGGACTCTATACCTTATTCTCTCCTGGGGCTGCGAGCATAATTTGCAGAAATCTACGACCACGATGAATCACGCATAGCATGCCGCACTAGATACACGACATTCATCCCTGTGAACGTGAAGGAGCGTTACCGCCCGCTGCAGCGCCCTCAATGACGAGCAATCATTTCTACAATTCTTGTCCAGAAGGCTGCATGCATGTAGGTCCCGCGGGCGCGCCCATGGTGACATACACAGTTATGGGGCCGAAAGGTACGCGGGGGACTCGCAAGATTAACTTTGGCGATATAGAGAACTGTAGGACTACACAAAGCACAGCAACAGACGAAACAAACATGATACAGCAGCACTAGCAGCGTCGTACGTACGTAACCGAGGGAAATAACGGCGGAGAAGAAGCCAGACAGACAGAGAGAGGTAGACAGACACCATATAAGCAAGCGAGGACCGAGGAGCGAACGAGCGTATGGACGAACCGAACGAGAGCGACCGGTGACGACTGTTCAGCACGGGCACTGGCGGTATTGTATTCATAGAGACATTATAGAGAGGGAGACACAGAGCAGAGCATACACCATATATATCGTCAGCAGTCAGCGGTCAGTGACGAGGAGGCGGTCCCGGAGGCGACCGATTGTCGTGCGGATTCGGCGGGGGCGGCCCCCACCGGTCCTCCTCGCCCCTGCTATTCGGGGGCCCGCCTCCGGGGTAGCTGAGCTTCACCTTCCGGACGCTGTGGTGCGACCCCGAGGGCGAAGGCAGCCCCTCCTCGGGCCCGGGTGCGCGCCCGACGGCCACGGGGCTATGGGGGACCATCCCTGGTGGCCCGCGGGCGAAGGGGGACGGACCCGAGCCCGATGGCTGCCGTGTGGGCGAGCGCGGATCGCCCGGAGCTTGCGCGAGCATCATGGCGAGCGACGGCGACATCCCTGAATTCGTGCGCGGCATGGAAGGTGGTGGGGGCTGCTGCTGAGACGACGACTGGCTGTTCGAGTGGTGCCGTTTCGGCGACCGGATAAGGGGCGCGGGCGCGAGGCGTTCTTCCGGGGCACCGGGAGGTATGTCGTCCGGGTACTTGCGCTTCCGAACGCCCTGCGGGGGTGAGGTCAAGGGAGATCTCTGCTGTTCGCTACCGGGAGGCATCGGCGGCATCGCCCTCGCTCCAGGGGGTGCAGCGGCAGCCGCGGCACTGCTCCACCTGCTCGTCGTCGCCCATGGTGGAGGGGGAACAAGCTGGTTAGCAGGACCGGGCCCATGTCCCATATCATACGGACCGGCCGACGTTGGTGGTGTGGAGACCGGTCCGTGGTGAGAGTGAGGATGGGGGTGGGAGTGGGAGTGTGGGTGGGGATGCGGGTGTGGGTGCATGGCGCGTGGGTGTGCCGAACTACCGTTGGCAAGCATGTTCGGCGGGAGGCTCCCAGGCCCTGAGCCGTTCCTCTGGGGCGCTTGAGGGCCGCCCGGTGGAGCAGAGCCGTTCGCAGCGACGTTGTCCGGCTGCCCAGGGGTGAACCGGATAAGCTCGACGAACAGGGTCTGGGTGTATGGTGGTGGTAGGCGCATGTAGATGATGTCCTTGCTGAACGTGTCGAGCATCTCCTTCGTGTCCACAAAGACGTCCGGCTCTTTCGTATCTGTGACCCTGGTCAGGAACGAACTCAAAACGCAGACACACACGCATGTTACGTACCGACGTGCTTCACGCGAACCTCCGAATACGGGTAGACCCTGTTCTTCCTGACACAGCACAGGGGGCACATGAACCGGGTGTTCGGCATGTCCGTCGGGAAGAACACGCATCCCCCATGGTAGTACTTGTTGCAGACTTCGCACTCGACCTTCGGGAAGTTGAGCAGATAGCTCGTCCGCCCGCGGCAAATGCACCGCGTCCCGTCGATCCAGTCCTTGTCGATGTCCTGCCCAAACACGAACTTCGGCCGCCGACGCTTCTTCATGCGCATCGGCGGCGGCTGTCCGGCGAGGATCCGGTGCAGACCCGCGAGCTCGAGCCCGAAGTTCGCGTCAGGGACAGGCGCAACGTTGAACTGGATCTTATACAGCTTCCGCATGTAGTGCCGCACCTGCGGGATGTAGTCCGCGCGCTGGTTCGGCGGCTGCAACGCAAAGGAGAGGAATTGGCCGATTACTCCGCACAAGCGGTCGACGCGGTGGACGATGATCTCGAGCTGCTTCCACTCCTCCGAGTAGTTCTTCGTCACGTCGGGCGCCTGGAGGAGCAGCTGTGGGAGGTAGCAGAAATGCCAGTTGCGCTCCTTGTGGATCGTCCCGTTCCAGTGGTGGTGGTCGCAGAAGGGACAGGATCCGCCGTTGGCAGCGCAGATGCCGTGGAAGCGCGCATAGCAGTGGTCGCATTGGACGGCGTCCGAGACAGTACCGTGGGCAGGTGGACGGACAGGCGTCGTGCAGATACATGTGAAGTACTCGTCGTTGGGCGGCAAGTCGTCCTCGGGCCGTGTCGACTCGACGACGTCATCGAGGATTGGCTGGCCGTGCGCCTCCTGGTGCTGCCGGCAGTACCACGGCAGGCCCTCGAGCCAGCGGAAGTGCGTCGTGAGCTGCTTGTCGAGCGTCTCAAAGTTCGGCAGGGAGAACATCGTGAGGTGCTCCTTCGCGTACTTGCGCCACTGGAGCATCGTGTGGAAGATGTCCGGCTCGTCCTGCGGGTTGTAGATCCCGCGCATGACGGCCTCGCAGCGCGCCTCGAGGTCCTGCGCAAAGTCGACGGTGCGCTTGAGGTCCTGCACCGCGGGGATGTCGAAGTCCTTGTCGTGCTCCGTGACGAGTCGAACGACCTCCTGCACCTTCGGCTTCGGCGCGTTCGCCTCCGCGATCAGCCAGATCTTCGCCTGCTTCTCCATGTCCTTCCCCTTCTTCCGCAGGTCCAGGATGCGTTCGAGGATGTCCGGGTCGACGGGCATGCCGCTCCGCCTCGGCTTCACGAACTCCTCAAGGTCCTCGAGCGTCCGCTGCGGCTTGTCCAGCAGCGCCTTCGCCTTCTCCTCCCAGTTCGTCCCAGCACGGAGAAGACCATCCAGCTTCTGCATGTACGGGTTATCCGCGGGAAGGTTGCAAGCGTGTGCGCGAGCGACGAGCTGGCGGACGTCCTCGAGCGTGAGGTTGTCGTCGTCGAGAGCCTCATCGAGTTCCTTCACAAGCTGTTCCCTAAGCACGATCTTCTCCACCTCCACGATCTCGTCGACCAAGACGTTCAGCGTCTGCGCATGCAGGATGAGCCGCTCGCACTCCTGTACATGCGCCTCCCTATCCCGCGGCGTCTTCGTGTCGAGGAGCGACCGGGCCTTCCGACGCGTGTCCTCCGCCTCCCGAGCGATCATCCTGAGCTGCTCGATCTCCGGCGTATCGAAGCCCAAGTTCTCCACCTCCGACAAGAGAGCATACAAGTCCTCCAGCGAGCGGTCCGGCTTGTCGATGATCTCATCGCCGATACCCGTGCTCGGCTGTATGTCCGCCGTCGAGGACCGCCCGCGGGACTTGCGGGTGCGCTTCCGGGTCGGCTTGCGGACGAGGATGCCGTTCGCGGCCTCGAGCCACTCGTTCGCCTTGCTCACGCACTTGCGGAGCGAGCCGAGCTCCGCGAGCGGGTACTGGATGCGCTCGCCCTCGGCGAAGAGGTTCTTCAGGCTCTTCAGCGGCGGCCGCGCGCTGTCGTCGAGCAGCTTCTTGAGCTTCGCGCGCCACACGGTGGGCACCGCCGCGCGTTCGGACACCCGCGCCTGGATGTCCTGCAGCTCCGTGTCGCTGAAGCGCTTCCGGAGGACGTGATTCACCGGCGGGCACTTGCACAGCTGGTCCGCGTGGTCGATGCACGCGACCTTGTTCGGCGTACACGGGCAGGTGATCTGCGAAAGGTAGCAGAACACTTTGCAGACCGTGCACTGGTACTGGTCGTCCGCCCTGTCGGTCTCCTCGAGGACCTCGTTCATCTGGAGAGCGCGGGCGCGGGTCCGTGCACTCATCTCGCGATCCGTCATCTCCTGTAGGCTGTCGTTCAACCTGTGCACGCAGAGCTGTGAGTACCGGGCAGACGTCAAGGGGGCGGAGCGGAAACGCACCACAAGGCAGTCTGGATCGACTGAGACTGTTGGGTGATAGTGATGAGCAGTTCGTCATGCGAGAACACCGGCAGCTTCCTGTGCTCCTGATAGCGCTTCACGCAGTCCAGGCCAAGCGGCAGCCAGTCCGGCAGCGCAAAGTTCACCGCCTCGTTGAAGTTCAACTGCAATCCAAACCATCCCATAAGCAGCCGATGTCAGCGGAGGGACGGAGCAGAACAAAAAGAGATGGGACGCACGCCGTGGTTGAAGCCGGCGTGATAGGCTTTCGGGAACGTCACGACGAACTCTCCCGCGCGCTGGTTGCACGCGTAGACGTCCACGCCCGCCTCCTTCAGCCGCTGCGGGTTCATGAGCGTGACGAGCTGGAAGAGCAAGTCCGGTTGGGCTTCAAAGAGGTCAGGCGCCTCCCTCCTGATGGCTGCTTCGAACTTCTCGGCGTCAGAACCGGGTATGCTGTACCACGTCTTCGTCTCGCCCCAATGCACTACGAAACGAAAATGTGTGAGCGAATTTTACGGTTAGAACGGCGAGTTCAGTGCGTACTGTAGTTGATGCTATACGTGTAGTGATCCTGGCGAATTCTGGTTGAGCAGCCATCCGCTACCGAATCCACACGGCGCACCTCGTTGTGCCAGCAAAACGTAGAAAAGATCATCCCGACGTAAGTCCACGGTACCGTCATTCCTGATATATCCGACTTGATGTAGCGAAGAAGAGACTGAGGGAGAATGGGAATATTGTTGAGATTCCAGGGGTCCTTCGAGTACGGATCTAGCGGGTGGGTCTCTAGTGTAGGCATCCCACTTGATAGCAGAGGGGTTTAGGACGATGAGAACAAGCATACGGTTGCGTACTCACCTTCCGTGCGTCGTCGAATGCACGTCGGCTCCATACTCAACTTCGACCGTCTCGTTCTGCGACTGCACCAACCGCCAAAATTCCTTCTCCACGTCATCTTCCGTAACGACCATGTTTCCGAAGCGGTTAGCATAGGGATCACTGCTGTGAAGGCTGGACGAAGGTTGGACACCGTTGGCCGTCACAGACTGAGGTGGGTGACTGAGGAACCATAGGCGCCGGAACTCGAGATCCCGGGCCTGGAAGCTGGACAAGCTGTGCTCTTCGCCCTCGTCGAAGCCAAAATCTCCGCCCGTTCCGAAGAGGCAGTGGTGACAGAACCATTGACCTCGGGGGACGTTGGCCAAAGGCGGATCGAGGCAAAACATGTGGAAGCCTATGAGGATGAGGTTACGAATAGTTCCACTCACCAGGATTAACTCGAGTCCAGCAAGGCTACGTACCACAATCGCAACCGTCACATATCAACATCTTCTCCCCCTGGTCCTTCTTTAGGCAGATCTCGCAGTGCAACTAGGGACAACGGGCACAATATGAAGCTTCGAGACCCCTCCAGAATACGCTAGGACATACCTCTGAGGGAGACTTTGGGTCCGACGACGCCGTCTTGGCAAAGCTGAGCTGGTTGGGGTCGTTGGCCGTTGACGCCCGTCGAGCGCCTGCATCTGTGTCAGGGCATATACAGTGGTGCGTAACACAAAGATACCGTACGGTTGCCATGTTCCGTCGACACATGCCGCGCGCTCCTCCTGGGCCGTGAAGACTCGGACTTTACACCGTTCGCATCTTTGACATCACCTTCATCAGGTGGCTCAGATAGCGGGCTCGATGTCGCTGTGAGCGGACTCGAAGGCGGGCTCTCGTCGTCCATCGTCGACACAGGTGTGCTGAGCCGTCCAGCACTCCCGGCCGATTGGATGTTGACGTGTGTCTTGAGCTGGGGATCGCGGGTCTTGTTCGGCGACAATGCGGGCGAGCTGCGCACCCGGTCGCAAAACTGCTCGTACGGAAGGATGACACGGCTGTAAGAGTTGCGGATCTGCGTCGCGAGGCCCGGGATGCCGGTATAGCCCAGCAGCCGCCCCAAGTCCGCCCACTTCTTGTCTCTCGTGACCTACATTGTCGGCAGCGACGGAAAAACAAAGACGAGGGCAGCGGCGGGCCATCGTCAGCTCGACGGTCAAACGATCTCTAGAGATGCGCTGAATCATACCGCTTCATAGCCACCGAGCTTGTGCACTTCCTTCCGCAACAGCCAGAGATCGAGCGGTTTGTGGTTGATGGTGGGAACGGAGACGCGGGGGTTGCCCTGCTGCTTATGAAACCGGTAGAGCTGCTCCAGAAAATTCACCTTTGCGCGCGACGAGGCCTCGATCGAGTTCAGACGCTGCAGCCTCGTCTTGAACCGGAACCGCTGCGGGCAGGGGGCAGGTCAGAATGGTTGCTTAGCGCCGGTGCGCGCCACCGGCCGGAGAGGCATAATCGCTGGTTACGCACCTCGGTGTCCGTCACAAAGGGCATATTCCAACCCTGCGGGGGCACGATCTTGCACATGCCATACCGCTTGCCCGTGTCGGAGATGGAGGCGATGTACGTCATGGGGTCCTTCCACTGCTCCTGGGTCGGGTGGAAGGTCGGGCAGTCTGTGAGACCAAACGGCCTGGGTCCGGACTTGGGCGTGTTCGGACGCATATCTGGAGTCTTGACAGATGAGAGGTCGAGGATGGGGGGCACTGAGAGTGGCGGGCCGTCACGGAGCTGTATGCGGATGCCGGCCTCGTCGTTGATGGTGTCGTTGAGGGTCTCCTCGCCGAGGGTGGTCTGTGCATGCGTGTGGAGGGCGGCGAGGGCGTCAGTCTTGGATTTGCGGGGGGCGCGCTTGGAGTCTGTGTGTTGGGCGGGGGCGTCCTGGGAGGGAGCCGAGGGCTCCGGGCGTTCGATCGGAATAGCGCCCTCGACGGGGATGGTCAGGCACGAGGTGAAGGTGGGAGCGGCGCGCGAGGAATAATCTGGCGGGAGGGCGGGCGGGGCGGGGCTGTTGGCAGACGTACGGGGCGAGCGGCCCCTGCGGGCGGAGGCACCGCGGGGGGAGGGAGAGCCATGCATTGTGGCCGTGCGTGGAGAAGGAAAGGAAGAGAGCAGCGCGCCAGTCCCCGCCCAGATTTCAGAACGTCCCCCGCGAGCGCCCGCCCTCCCAGACACCTTCCGCGTGGGAACACCCGTCTTCGCTGAGTTCGATCTTGCCGCCGCCTGATCGCTGGACTCATAGCCGCACACATCCTCCTCCTCCTCCCCAGCACGGCCCACAGGCCACCCTGCTTGTCTGCCGGGCACACCGCAGCGTCTGCGCCTCGGTAGAACTGCACTCGCAGCACCCCGCAGACAGCCCTGCGCCGCCCGACACGAGGCCGCCGGTACCCCCAACTCCGCGACGATACAAGCTCACCCAATCACTGGTCCGCCACGGCACGAGCCCCGCAACGCCGACCTGGATGCTCGGACGCTGTTGCGCACCATCCGGATGCACATACCGGCCCCTTCCTCCTTCTCACGTCCCTGCTATGCGAGCCGCCCGCCTGCCAACGGCCTTTGTGCCGTGTGCTGCACGGCGAAAACATAGATACTCGGTGGCTGTTTGGGCGCCACGGTATTCATCTTCCGCCTCATTTGCTGTGCTACCACAAGCGCCCACCTCCTCCAATCCAGCCTGGCCACCCAATCGCTCCGGTCCCCCCTGCGCAGTTGCATCCAGTGATTTCTCGAGTCGTCGACTGCAAACAGCACGGACGGCATCCTCGTGTAATTTTAAGCCCTGCGGATTTCATTCACAAGACCGACATCGTCCGTTCCCACGCGAGGATGCTCCGGTGGCAGCGCAGAAGGGAAGATACGTACATTGTGTTTCGAAACAGCTATTCACCACGACCTCAAGTTGATATTGCTGTCTTCTGACATGCATAGACAGTGGACATGCATAATGCGAGTAGTGCAGTCAAGAGGTTGTGATGAACTAGCTGCGGCAACTGCCGTTCGCGAACAAATCGAATCACACCGAGCAACTCATGACCACTGGATGCAAATTCCCTGTATACATGCCACAACCTCTGCTAATGCCAAACAGCTGCACTAGCCGCGGCGCAGAAAGAGACAAGCCGAAGAGAAAAGTGACATGAAAAAATAAACGAATGCAAAGATGATAGGTGCGCGATTATGGTACGATGAGGATGCACGATGCTGGTGATGGATGAGCAAGACAACTACGACGAAACTACACGACATGAATGACTTCCGCCAACCCCCGAGCTAGGACTAGGACGTTTATGCGCCCTCTTCCGCGGGGGCCTCGGCGCCCTCCTCCTTATCTGCAGGCTTGTCTGCGAAAAGGAATCAGTCTTCAACCCCAACTGCAACTGAGGATAGTACACACCAGACTCCTGCATGTCCGACGTCCAGAGGGTGAGGTTGTCGCGGAGCAGCTGCATGATGAGCGTGGAGTCCTTGTAGCTCTCCTCGGAGAGGGTGTCGAGCTCGGCGATTGCGTCGTCGAACGCCTGCTTCGCGAGGTGGCATGCACGGTCGGGGCTGTTGAGGATCTCGTAGTAGAAGACGGAGAAGTTGAGGGCGAGACCGAGACGGATGGGGTGTGTGGGGGGGAGCTCGGTGACGGCAACATCAGATGCGGCCTTGTAGGCCTCGAGCGACTTGTCGGCGCTCTCTTTCCGCTTGTCGCCAGTGGCAAACTCGGCAAGGTAACGGTGGTAGTCACCCATCCTGAGAGACGAGATAAGCACACTCAGCCACAACGCGACAAAGCGACGAACTCACATCTTGTGGTAGAAGACCTTCGACTCGCCCGACGCAGCCGAAGGAATGAGGTGCTTGTCAAGGACGTCGAGGATGTCCTCGCAGATCTTGGCAAGCTCGCTCTCGATCTTCTCCCTGTAGCCCTTGATCATCTTGACCTGGGCCTCGTTGCCCTTCGACTCCTCCTTCTGCTCGATGGAGGAGACGATGCGCCAAGACGCACGGCGGGCACCAATGACGTTCTTGTAGGCAACGGAAAGAAGGTTGCGCTCCTCAACGGTGAGCTCCTGGTCGGACGAAGCAACACGCTTCATGTTCTCAACCATCTCTGTGCGCCGCCAAAGAATCGGACATGAGCCACGCGATCCGAACCACACGGGTAACCCACGTACCCTCATAGCGCTCTGCCTGCTCAGCGAGCTTGGCGAGGTAGACAGAGTCCTCACGAGACTGGGCCATCTATAGAGTGATACGTCATCAGCACGCGGGAATAACGCGTCAGGCGCGGGGAACTGACTGTAATAGAGTTGATTGGGGGTGGGTAAAGAGGTGGGAGACTGCAACGAGGACGGCGGTGAGCTCGACGGCGCGGACGACGAACGCGCGGAGGACTGACTGGAGATAGGGAGTGGCGACGGGCGGATGATGGAAGTTGAAGGAGAGAGGTGAAGGGGAGATAAATGAAGAAATTAAATCCAGAGCTGGGCAGAGGGTTGTTCGGTTGTGGGCAGAGGGGAAGTCACGTGCACCTGTTTCCGATGGTGGTTCTCCAGGCGCGCGAGGCCATATCGGGCAGGCGCCGTCCAAGACTGATATGCGGAGAGATCGCTGTCCTTTGTCCCCGCGCGGGCTTGTTGTCCCTTTGGACGCGAGTTCGCCCGAGGCACGGCGTGCATTCTCTCCTCGATTGTGCGCGGGCACGGGCTGCTCCTGGCCACGCTCTGTCTGGGGAGCGGGGCGCAGGCGGGGCCAGTTGCCACGGCGCCTGGGCTGACGTCTTGATCGAGATGGAAGGTTGCGATCGTGACCGACTTGGGGTGGCCGCCGTTGCACGAGCTCGCTGGCGTACGTGGGCGGCGTCCATGGCCACAAAGCCCCAGCTTCGCCCATTCAGCGCTCCCTCGCCGCGGTTGCTGCCGCACAACAAAGCCCGAGCGGTGCGCCTCTGACCTCAGGCTCTACAGTGTGTGGGCCAACACCTCCTGAAGCGCACATCTCTGTTGTTCTTGCCGCGCCTGGGCGCTGGGCATGATGCTTGAATGATACAGCTTCCGAGGCCAGTCTATCCCGTTTTTAATACCGCAAAGCATGTACAGATGATACACAACCACTGCCTGACATCCACAATGATGCGCGGCCACTCTGCCGGCATGAATGCACGGCGGAGCTTCACTTCAGTGCTTCGACGGCTTCCACTCCGCAATCCATCCAGCGATAGCCTTCAGGCCCTGCTGCTGCACAGCCAACACCGTCGGATCCACCACCGCGTTAGGGGTGTTCAGGTCGGAGCAGTGGAAGCCGTCTGAGATCGTCAGAGGCTGCTCGGGCGTGCTGCGGAAGTGCGTCCCATCCGCGGCCAAAGTGGCTTCCCTCCAAGGGTCACCTGTAAGGACGTCATGCTTGTAAGACAGATTATTCCCTCGACCGAAGCTCGGGTCCACTCACGGTGGCCGTTCGCGAAGAACAGGTGTGGCACTTGGACGAACCAGCCGTGGTATGCTTTGTTGGTCGCATCCACTCTCGGAACCGGCAAGTGGCCGAGGTGCTGGAACGCCTCCGGGAACATGTACGTGCACTGACGCTCGTCATATGGCGGTTGGACGAGACGAGTAACCAAAGTCGGGTGGCCCAGGGGCGCACCCTCTTGGAAAAAGCCGACTTCGTTGCAGCTGAATAGCTTGAGATCAGCACTAAACCGGTGTGTAAGGACAGTCAAACTCACACAATCCACATCCAGGATCGTCCTGCATTGTCGACTGAGATATCGGTCCAAATATCCTGGGTGGCATTATAGGTGCCCAAGCAGGTCCTGATCACCTTCGTCAGCGTCCCTACTGCCGGAGATGAAAAGCGGAGAAACTCACACAACATCCTCATCACCGCAGACTAGGCGCATGCAACACGTTAGGATATCACTGTATACGGGAAAGTTCCGGACTTACGGTTGTCGTAGTAGCTGCTGGTCCAGTACTTCGCCCACGCTTGGAGAGCGTGTTGGAGACCCCACCCTCTCGGGCCCGCGCTAACGCCGTGCTTGACCTCGAGCGCGTCGCAAAACTCAAAGAACAAGCCTCCCTTGGAAGACGGAGACAGCGACTGCCAGTCCCAGAGGTTGTTACGCACTTCACCGCTGCCAGTCAGCCGCTCATCCCACACCGCGCAGTAAGATCTAAATACTCACAGGCACCCGCGACGTCGTCGAGGTGGGTGAGCGCGCTCATGTTAAACAACGCCTTGATGTGATCGATCTCCCTGCGGTTCCCAGACGTGAACACCTGGTCGATATGCGCGATGACAGCCTGGACGTCGGCGGAGCAGTTCTGCGGCATGTACTGCCGGATGGGCTCGAAGTAGCCCCAGTAGTCTCTGCGCGTCATGCGTCAGCGAACAACGTACATCCAACCCCGACCGGACGCGTGCCCGCCACAGAAGGATCAGAAACGTACACGATGCTCTCCACGACGGCCGAGGACGCATAGGCGGCCTGGAAGAGGTTCGGCTTGCTGGGAAACGCAACGGCAGTGCCCTGTCAGCGCGCATCTAACAGCGGTCCCAAAACACGTTCCGCTCACTTGACCATCGTGAAGCTCGTGAGCGCGCCAGAGTAGCTGCCACCGATGAGGATCCACGGCGCCTGCCCGGGCTTGAGCGCGTCGCCGCCCGGCATGGGCAGGTCGACCGTCTTCGCAAAGTACTCTAGGTCGTCGATCGCCTGCTGGATCGTGTGGAACTTCAGGCTCTTCACGGACAGGTCCGGGAACGGGTTCGAGAGGCCGTAGTACCGGTGCTCGAGCACGATGGTCACGCCCCCGAGCTTTTGCGCGATCTGGCCGTTGATAGTGCGGTTCGTGAGATACCCGCTGTACGCTGCCGACAGACGTCTGATGAGCCTCGGGAGCAGCGCGCCCACGTCCGTCCGTGTACGTACGTTGCGCGTTTGCCTCTCCGGGCGTGAACAGCACGATCGGGCCACCTACACGCCGCGCCCGGGCCAGTCAGTCCATCTTCTTCTCACCGCGAAACGCAACATGCACGGCGTGCGCAAACACGTACCGGGCTCATATAGCTCATACGTGGTCCAGAACCGCTGCTTGAATGTGCCCAGCGACGGGTTCGTATGGTCGATCAGCTGGTCAAAGTAGTACGTCGTGTTGTACGGCGGCAGCTGCGTCCCGTTCCTGCTCGTGACGGGCCCGTCTTCGGGCGCGGCCACGGCGGGCACGCTCGGGCGGCGCGCGATGTTCCCGTGCAGCCTCCCGTCGCGCGTCTTGGCCTCCGCGAGCGTCGCCGCGAGGGCGAGCATGAGCACCGAGGCGAGTCTCCAGAGCCGCATCACGGCCATGTCCGTGTCGTCGACGCTGTACAGTAGTCGGATCGAGGTGCGCGGAGCAGGCTCGAGCTTGGGGGGTACCGGTGCGCGCGCGAGTGTCCGCCTGGCCGACGACGCGTCCGAACACACACCCAGTTCTTCTTTATAACATCGCGGCTTGCGCGGGGCGCGCTCGGTCTACGACGCTGGTCTGCCCCGGATCACTTGATGGGTGGCCAACGGCGCCTTGGTTCCGCCGGCAGGAGAGCCCGATGATGGCCCTGCCGTAGTACCAGATGCGCGGCCAACGAGGAACGAGAGGCCACCCGGTGTGGCTTCGCTGTCAATATCAACCGTCACCTGCGCATGCGCACACCATGCGGGCGGTGGATTGCTAGAACCCACCCAGCTTCGCGCCTTCCTAATGCTGCCAGGGACGTCCTGACGATAGGAAGAGATAAGTGGCGTGATGGACGGCAGGGAGATCTCGCTCGCCAGACGAAGGTCGCATTCGAATACATACCGAGATGCCCGCCACTCTGTTTGGCCTGCGTAGAGGTTGCGACTTGAGGAGACTATGGTGTAGTTAGCATGGGGATACGAAGTCCTGCTGCCTGCATACTACAAATCGCGCGATGGCGCCAAGAACCCATGGGCGTCGTTACGGAACAACTAGCATCGAGCGCACACGGACTTATCACTGAAATAGCCCCGATGCCCGCCTCTATCGCGACAAGTGCGAGGCTTCGCGCGGGTCCAGGAAGTAGCCATCCCGGGTAGTGGGTACTCCGTTCTGTGTCACAAGAGCGACTGCTCAGCCCCATACGATAATCGCAGTCTGAAGGGGATGCGAGTTATACAACGTCCGAGTGCCCTCGAGTGTCCGCCTGAAGGCTGGAGCTCTGGAGTCTAGCCAACACTGTAGATGTCATGGCGCTGCGATCACCCCATGCGCCTGCAGGCTGGGAGAATCAGAGCAAACACGGCACTAACGGCACTCGCACCATGCGTGCAAGACAGTCTGTCATCCAACCCCTCCGTCAGCTGGTACAGGCGACGATACATTCGGCCCGCCACAGTGGGGCTCCGTGCAATGAGGATCTGCAGCGCCGAGGAGTCCGGGAGGGACGCAACCATACTGGAAAGCCTAGGGAGATGCTTGACACGAACCTGCTCGTGGATGACAGCGGGCCGCGAGCGTAGCACGGACGGGAGCGGAGTCCCTCCACCGGCGTTCCACGCGCAGAAAGGTCGGCGCAGAGTGTGCCCATGGACGCGCGAGGCGATAAGCCCGAAGTCGGGGAAGCAGTCGAAGGCGGCCAAGGCCCGCGACCAGGTGCATCGCGATAGACCAGCGAGCTGCGACTCGGCAGAGACACTCGGGCTGGAGAGGTGCCCCAGAGAATATACGGCATGGGCGTATTTTTAGCTTCTGAATGGGTCGCCTCGCTCTCAGTCGACATCCAGCATGTTCACAGATTCAACGCACGGCCAAGTCGATCGTTTTGCTGACTCGTTCATGATGTATTGGCCGGATCCTGCTGACTCGAGCCTTTCATTTGGGGAGTAGAGGAAATGTGTACTCGTCCATATGACCGTCAATCACACTACCTCTTACGTACGGCCTGGGAGCACTTGCGATATGGAGGCCGATGCTGAGTATTGAACGGATTCGTAGCACCTCGACGTAATCGGACGTGGTAAACAATAGACCGCGCACGGAGAACACGCTTCAGGTTCTCACCACAAGACTGCGTATCTGGACTGGTCGTGCGACCGATATCTCAATCACCCGACGCTGCATGAAGACTTCTTATGAGAGAGACATACCACAGGTCCCACTCATACCCCCTTCGCCCGTTATCAGATACTGGTCATGTCGCAGTTGCCGAGCTGACAAGCAAGCCGGATGATGGGAGGAGAGTTCCGCGCTGTGGACGCTGCCAAACTCGTACATATGTTCGCTTATCACGATCCCCGCTCCGCAACGCGTGGTTTTGACAGCGTATTCGTTGTTTGCCCTAAAACGACAAGTTACTGTGTGCTGGCACTCTCGTTCACATCGAGATCATGCCGTCTCTATAGTGGAGGAGAGTCAGCCAGTGCCGAAGATTCGGTGAGAAGACACCCACCGTGGCCCTTCTCCAACGCTGTAGGCAACCATCGCGTTGTCCCTTCAGGCGGAGTATGCTTGCGTGGGCGAGAATGCTACCAGTAATCGAAGCACGATGCCATTACAAGCGATGTATGTAACTAGTACTCAACAACAGTAGCAAGAAGACGATACTAAAGCCGGGGCGCGTCGTCGCTTCGTACGTGACTTATAGATACACACAGCCTGTCAACAGTCCAAGGGGTAGCAGGCACCAAAAGCAAGAAACCGTCACAGTCGTAAATAGACATACACGAGAAGCATCATCCATGCGCGACCACGGAACGCGAACCAAAATACCGCACGCACGCACATACAACGAACGCTAGCGTACCTCACTCACACACATATCGGACGTCTAGATCCTACAGCGCATCAACTCCGGAAGCTGGCGTACGACATCGACGGCGATGACGACCGCAGCTTCGAGTGGCCCGGGCCCGCGTACACCGCGTTCGCGCGCGTGTTCGCCATCGTGTTCGGCGACTGCACGCTCGCGAGGTCCTCCGCGCTCGCGAGCAGCGCCGGGTCGAGGTCCGTGCTGGGGTCGTAGTGCTGGAACCCGCCGAGCTTCCGGGACGTCTCGCTGTTGATCGAGCTCGCGGACGGCACGCGGCGGAGCTGCGACGCGCCCGAGAGCGGGCGGGGCATCATGCCCGGGGTGGACCCAGCGTTGAGGCTGAGGGTCCGTTGCCGCTCCGCGGAGGTGCGCGAGGACGGGCGGGCGAAGTCGGGTTGCATCGACTGCCTGCTGGATGCTCTGGATGGAGAGCGCAGCACGCTGGGCACCTGGGAGGGGGAATCGGGGTATGGGCCGCGTGATATGGGGCGGGCAGCAGGGTATTGTTGGCTTGGGGTCACAGGCCGCGCAGAGGGCGGCCGGTCGCTGCCAAAGGCTGACGTTGGGCGTCCGGATGGGGTTCGGGGAGGAGCAATCCCCGGGCCGTCGCCCAAAGCACTACCATAGTCGGCTGAAGGGGCCCGCGAACTCCGATTCACAGGTCTACCAAAGCTGCTCGATGAGCTCGATCCTGGAGTTGGGTATGCAGGGTAATTTTGCAGTGGTTCTGGGGTCCGTCGTGGAGAAGGCGGAGCACCAGGGGTAAGAGACGCAGGCACTGCGTACCGGGGCTGTGGACGAGGGTTGGCCGGACCGTAGCCATAACCCGCGCCAGGGGTATTCCGTCCATCGTATGGATCGGGGTATGCGGGAGTAGGTGGACCTGGACTAGGTTGGGGAGGCAGGGTCTGCCGGGTGCTTGAGGGAGAGAGCATCCCATTGTGAAAGGAGCTACGAGACACGTTCGAACCAGACCCGGACTATAGCACAACGTCCAGTAAGCGTTCGTCACCGGTAGCGAAACAAGAAGCACAGCGAGGCTACTCACCGGTGGTTCGATATTGATACTGATGTCTGCAGATGAAGAAGCAGGGCGATTAGGGTCTCGCAGACTGGAGCCGGGGCCCAGATAGGAGCGACCGTCCGAAGGCGGGGATTGCGCGGACTGCGAACGGCGATGTAACGAAACAGGCGTCATCGGTGGACCACCCAGCGGCGATGGGGTGGAAATGTGAGCAGGTCGGGGTGGCCCGCTGAACCTTTCACGAGACGTGCTGGGCTGACCCTTCACCAAGAGGATTCGAATCAGCCGGATGACTGGTGATACACGCCAGGATAGCCTGCTTACCTGGCTGGCAGTGGAACGCCGCCACTGTTCCATTTCTTCAGGGTCAGAGTATCGCAACTCGTCTGCCATTCTCTGGTTCATCTCCTTGCTTCGCGAGCGCGAGATTCCAGGGGCCTTCCCAAGGTCACTCGTAGACCCATTGGGACCGTTCATGTCTGGGTAGATGCTGCTTCTGACGCGCCCCTCAGTGCCAGGGCTGAATTCCATGGAGCTCGAGACTTCAGGGATAGCGCTTAGGCCCGAACTACGGTCGCGCAGACCACGCGTAGCGGACTGAGGCGCGCTCACGAGGTCGAATTGCGAGATAGTGGTCGAAGGCAAGGAGTCCGCGTACGAGCGGGGTGAACCGCGCGGTTGTTGAGTGTATGCATAGTCGCGGGAGTTCACCCCGGGTGCTCCACGAGAAGGTAGATCATCCGTTTCGGGATGCATGCTAGACATCGACGCCGGACGAGACAACTCATGCGGAGGAGGAATAGGGATGATGTTGTCGGGCCCCATGGCGGGAATATAACCGTCAGGTGGAATGCTGTAGTCGACATGGCGGGGTGATGGCGGAGCATTGTGTATTGTCGTAGGATGCATATACCGCGAGTCATCGCTGTTGGTTTTCGGCCATCCTGAGGCACCACCAGGACGGCTCGCCGAAGTCGGGGCCGCAGACCGAAGGGTGGAAGCACTAGGGCTGCCTATGATCTCGTGAAAACGCGAGCCTTGCGGGCCTGCGCCGTATGAATCCATGAGCGGAGCAGAGACATCCTGGAGAATGGGATTCAGAGCGGACGAGAGATGGATGTTCGCAGGGGCAGGAGGCGAAGGCAGGTTCATCATCGGAAAGCCATCAAGGGGATCTGCACGGTCATCCACAATGCCTCGAAGAGGGGGTAGTCCAGCGGGAGGTACGGAGAACTGTGGGTCGCCTGCTGCACCACCGCGCGCCTGTTGGTAGCCCCGCTGCAAGCCCTCTTGGTAGCCCTCCCTACGCCCTTCCTCGCGCGCCTTGAGCATGAGCTGCTCCTCCTTGAGTCTGCGCGCGGTAGAACGCGCCCTAGCGGCGGAGGCCTCTGCGCTATCTCTCTGAGCTTCAAGGTCCTTCAGCAGATCGGAACCCCTGTGTATCTCGCTCTGGGCGTGCTCCAGCTGCAGCTTGTACATACGCAGCTCTGCATTGGCACGATCTCGCTCATGCTGAATCGTGACGCGGGCGTCGTTCACGCTCTTGAAGCGTTGTGCTAGCTCCAGCGCGCGACGCTCAGCTTCTTGAGCGCGTCGCGTCTCGTGGTCCAGCCGCTCGAGGGCCATGTTCAGGACCTTCCGGAGTTTCTTTGCCTCGGTGCCGTCGTCTAAGACGTACTTGAGGAAATCGCGATTAGTCAGACTTCTCCGGTCGAAATCCTTGCGACGGGAGTGTCTGCGATCGTCCAAGCTGTAGCCTGGGCCAGAAACGAGGGACAAGGCAGAGTTTCTGGGATCGAGCGGCGGCGCCTCTTCATGTTGATCTTCGGGAGACACCTCGTGTTCGCTATCGGAGCGGTCGTCTTGGAGGGGCGACCTGCGGGGACAAATTCATTTTATGCGAGGCCGACGAAGGTCTGATCAGGCTCACTCTTCAGAGCTGTTAGACTGCCGGTAATACAGCGGGGCAGACATAGCAAAAGATACGTTGTCGACTTGAGTCGCAGTTCAGCAGAGGGTAATCGAGTGAGAAGCAATTAGTAGAAGTACAGCCAACTGGAGACTCCGGGCAGATGCGTCGGCGGTGTATGGTATGTGTACAGAGCACCGAGAGCGCAGAAGACGTCGAACAGATACAATAAGTAGATGTCTAGGCAGCGTAGGCAAGCATGGCACGGGCGGGAGGACAACAGGGCAGCGGAGGACAACGCTTGGGAAGAGCGCGAGGTTTGACTCTGAGTTCGCGGACGCTGTACAACGCGCCGCTGCCCGCGCCGGGCGCCACCACGCGCGTCTCCTCTCCGGGCCCTGGCACGCACAAATCCGGCGAGCCAGGTTCGTCTCCCATGGCTCTCCTCCCCCGCCTCGCACTCGGCACAGGCCACCGTCTGTCCAGGCACATATTCACCCCCCCAGACCTCTCCTCGCTCTCCCCCTTCTCCGGCGGCAATGGCGGCGGCGACCCCCAACCACAGATCTACCACGAACGCAAGATATTTCCGTGTGTGCCGCGGTCTCGGATGCGTGCACCGTGTTCCGACTGACCGGATGGCCCGCCAGCTATACACAAAAGCAACTCTATGAGCTAGTCGCCGATGCGACCTCCTACCCTCGCTTCCTGCCCTTCTGCACCGATGCGCGGATATTACGCAAGTTCCCCGAACAGCCCGACCAACCCGGCCGGCGGACCATGGACGTCGAGCTCACCGTTGGCTTCATGTCCTTCAAGGAGAGCTACGTGAGCAAGGTCACCTGCCGGCCGTACGAGTCCGTGGAGGTAGGGCCCATACTAACCCGGACCCTGCGCATACGCTGATTCTCGTCGCACGTCAGGCCGTGGCAGCGTCCGCCACGCCCATCTTCAAGACGCTGAACACCGTGTGGCGCTTCCAGCCCGCGTCAGCGCAGTCGCCCCTTCCAGCGGCGCGCTTCCCTTGGGAAGGCCCCCAGCAGGGCACTTCTAACGCCACGGCCGCAACAGCGCCGCAACAAGACGGCAATGCCCGGCCCACGCTCGTCACCCTCGACCTCTCATTCGCGTTCGCGAATCCCGTGCATGCCGCCGTGTCCGCCACAGTCTTCGGCCAGGTTTCGAAGCTCATGGTCAAGGCTTTCGAAGAGAGGTGTCTAGAAATATACGGGAAGGGAACTGCATGACCCCCGTGGTCGGCTTGCTTCCCATTTCTTGGTTTCTTAGTGGACTATCGCCCTCGGCTGGACTCGGGGGCATAAACCAACATACATAGACCGTCGCATTAGATTTGTATCACCCACAGTACCCTAATACTATCACCACCTACGGAGAGGCCTTATGCAACTCTACTGCATGTGCCGTTCGTCGGAAGCAAACGCGAAGGGGCGGAGCGGTACCCTAACTGACAGAGCGAGGTTCTGCATACCGTTCGCCCCGCATGCACGAATGGATGCTCGGCAGACACACTTCACTTACGACACGGGACGTGCCTGAACCTATACTAACTCTGATGGGCCCCAACAAGGTGCGGAGCACGGTACGGCACGGTGTCGTGGCCCGCCCACAACGGGCAGGCAAAGCTTAGCTAGCACACCTCGCGGGACGCGTTCCTGAGGGGCCATGCGCTTGGAGGGCGGCCCACGCCCGCGGTAGGTTACGAGTAGGTACATCGCGAGCCGCGAAGCGGGAAGCGGGAAGCACAGTGCACCCGCCCCGACTCGGACGCCGTGACTTCACCAGGGCGCGTCAGGCAAGGTTTCTACCCCATCAGGAGCTAGCCTGGAGTGTCGATGCCATCTGAGAAACGGACCGTCCGCATGAGCGCTGCACGAGAGCTAGAGGGGGGCCAGAGGAGGGCGTGTAGACGTACCTCCACAACTTGGAGTTCACCCAAGATCATTCGCGTGCCCGCTTCCTGGGAGGCTGTGAGAGGAGCTCGATGTAGGCGGTCCCCTAAGCCAGATGGCGGCGACCGTCAGCGAGAGTCTGCGAACACGTGAAACATTGAGGAGAGGACACGTACTCCGGTCGAGGCCGTCGAGCAGCCTTACAAGAAGCAGATGGAATGCGAAAAAACGTGAGCGACCTTGGCGGCCTGAAGATTCGCACGCAGGGACGTTCTGCCGCTGGAAGAAAAGGATGGGGGGACGAGAGATCAGTCGAAGATCCCGCGTCGAGCGCACGGGGGTACAGACCTCAGCAGCAGAGGAGGGGGCGACCGTTGGACCGAGAGGGGGGCTCGGGGAGGGGGTCCAGGGTGCAGCCTCAGCATGCGCCCGCGCACAATTTAACCAGGACACAGCGGCGGGCTCGTACTAGCCATTACGAGGGCGCACGTCATCGCGTGTCGTGCACGAAGGGCGCCGATGGCTCGATCGATGCGCGCGCACTGAATTGGTACGGCACTGCGGGAGTCCGAAGACAGGGATCGGTCGCTTCGAGCAGATGCGATAACACGTTGGCGCACCCGGACCTCGTCCACCTTCTGTCCCCGCAGCCCCCGGTGGGCATTGAGTCGACCCCGCATGAGCGCGAGAGGCGACCGAGTAGAATGCGGGAACGGCATGGGCAGAGAGCATCAAGGGACCCGGGCTTTCTCGAGCTGCTTCCATAGAGGGTGCAAGATTAGAACACCGCTGGGACGACGTGCGGCGGCGCGCGGGCGCCCGTATAGGTTGCGAAGGACTCCCAGGGTCGATCGGGCTAGGCCTGTCGTGGCGTCGAGTAAACGCGCGGGCTGTCGTTTTGAGCGAGGACGATCCAGCATGCGTACACCGGCAGTCCTTCGCGGTTGTGAATTCGTCGAGGGGCGTACGGTAGACTGGCTCATGGTTGCCTTGGATGCCAGAGAATATGGGGTAGGGTCGACCACGAGACGCCATATGCGAGGGCTTCGACCGATGGCAGGAAGAAGCGGGCCGTGGCTGCGACGGCCTTTGTGCACCAAAGGTCGCGCACGGGCGGTGCTTGAGAATTGATGACCACGCGGGCTGGAAGAGAGATGCGTTCGGGGGTCAGTGGCGAGTAGTTAGACAACCGTAGCCGGTCCACTCGCACCTTCCCTTCCTTGGCAAAGGTCACGGTAGCTATTTTGGCCGCCCGACTTCCCTTCGCTCGCTCTACCTGGCGTATGGATGGACGGCTGAAGCAATATTGGAGACGTAAGGGCGCTCTACATCGTGGACATTCGACCGCTGGAGTGAAGGGGACGGGCGTCGAGAACGTACATCGAGGAACAGCAATCTTGCCGAATGTGCACTCTCGTGAGTTATGCCGTAAAGCGCTTCGAAGAGATGGTGGCAATAATGCCACGGAGCGCCGTAAACACTTGCCACCCCGGGAGCGAGACTTTTCTATGGACGCATTGAAATGGGATCCGGCACCCGTCATTTGGGGTCGGAACTTGTCATCTGGAGCTACAACGTGGGTGAGCGAGCACCATATAGCGTACAACCTGGCCCACCGGAGTAGACACATCGATGACCGGTCATAGGGGCCAGCGATTGCTGGGTGTAGACGAAACGGCGGTGGCGAACGAACATGTAGGACAAGAGCGCTTACGCCAGGTTGCGGGTAGTGGGCGCAGGTTTTCGATTAGTTGTTCAACCGGAGGCTATGGCTTAGCCAGGGAGATCCAGTACCGTGTTACGTGGAGGGCTCATGCATGCAGCATGCTATCCTCAGATAGGCGGATGCCGATGAATGCGATAATTCGATTGAGTTGCTTGTTCGGGTCTTGAGAGGGTAGTTAACACAATATGGATGGTCCATTGCCCGCTGCTAAAATGGATTGCTACCGCCGATTAACCTTCCCACGGAAGAACGACTGAACCTCACCGCTGCTCCCCGAGTGCCGGTTGGCATCTCCCATACTGGGGTTGAAATTGTTAGGATTGAAAGGGATGATGGAGCAGCCGATAAATAAAGCATATGTCGTTACAAGCATCATACAATCTGCTGCCTGGTCGAACTTCGTACAGTGAGCATACACTCCGGTCGGATGCCGTATCGTGTCAAGCGTTGGCTACTGGTGACCTAGGACGCGTACTCAACAGCGTTTTCGGGGCAGTCACGAGCAATCTATTGCAAGGGTGCGTGAGAAATTGGCTAGGTGTACCAAGTCTGGAACGTACGTGGCCCTCCTGCTGGCACTTGTAACAGGTCTTGTTCTTGTTGGGATTGCCAACATGAACGCCAGTCTCAGCCGTAGTGCCGGGAGGCGCCAAGCAGTCCCTGCGCACGGTCAATTGGTGCATCATACGACCTTGATATGGGACGTACCTGGCCATGTGGTTAGGGCCACCGCAGCGGTAGCACTTCACCGGTGGGAGAGCGGACGTGTTCAAGGCGCGTCCCGGGGGAGGGGCGCGCGAGGCATAGCCGCCGCCAGCCCCGCTCGGGCAGGAGCGCGCAAAGTGACCAAAGCGGCCGCAGCTCTGTTTTTTTGTGAGCAACGGCAGCAACCAGGTTGATCGATCATAGCTCACGTAGCACTTGGAGCCAGCTTTCTGCAGCCGGAGGCTGGGACACTCCGCCTGGATATGGCCGACACCACCGCAGGAGTAGCACTGCTTAGCGGCGACGGAGCGGGGAGACGGGCAGGCCGCCGACTCATGGCCGGGCTGACGGCAATTGTAGCAAAGACGCTGCTCAGACGAGCAGTTCTCTGCGATGTGCCCCACTACGAGTGATTCGAGTCGGTCTTCAATGGCAGAAAAACATGCCGTAAGAGCACGTACAATTTCCACACTTGAAACACCCCTTCCTGCTGAACTGATACGCCATTCTGACCTGACTTCACAAAAGACCGAAACCTAGGGTAGGGGTTACCGGCTTGCAGCGTGTACACCACGAGTACGCGGACATACCTCGCTTCTTCCCTCTGCCTGCTAACCCTGACCTTTCCTTCCCTCCTCCTTCGTAAGGTAGGACCGGCGACGAGTAGATGGACGATGGTGATAAAGCAAGGATATGGCAGTGTCGGGCCTTGCAATCCATCCTGCCGGCCCTGAAGCCGATCGCTCGATTAAACGCCCGTGTCTTGCAACGCCTTCGGTGGCCCGCTAGTGGGTAGCGCACGCGCACCTTCGTTTATATTGCGCCCGACATCCCCTGGAGCTCAAACGACCCACAGATTTCCATCATGCGGAGCGGGACGCATGTACCACAAACACAGCATGTGGTCTGGTGCCTGCGGCCCATCTGACCGGGTCGTCGATGAATATCGTTTGTAACGTACGCGTTGCAACCACGAGGATGCAGAGCAACACGGCTTCCCCGCCAGACATCTTGCGTCCTTCGCGTTGGAACGCGGCGTACGACAAAGACATACACGTACGGCCGCTTCGAGCTCGTCTCTTCCCATGGGACACATCACCTTCACAAAAAAACTGTGCTGTTGCCATCCGAACGTTCCATGCAGAGGATCGGGGCGTTCAGCGACTCGTGCACGATGTCATAATTCGTGCTCAGAGCGGAAAGGTGAGTAGTCCGATGACTTATTCCGATCCACGACGCCCAATTCATTTGCGCTGATAATCAGTCTAGGGAGGTCTGTCTACCGCATCGCCCCGCCTTTATTGCCAAGTCCGGAGGGCGAAAACACGTTGGACACCCAGGCTCGATTGGAGAGCTAGCACGACCATCGACCACTGATCTCTTGATCCGAATCTCCGCCAGCAGTTAAAAGCACTGGCAGTCTGCTGTGCTTCTCCTCCGGGCGCATCGATTCTCCTTACCCAGCGTCCCCCGCCCCGGTATGTCCCTCTGCCCTACCGGCTCCCGCAAGGCACTGACATTCTGTCGTCTCTAGAGGTGCATGCAGCCCCTTCGCGCCTTCCAGCGTATATCCGACCTCCGCCCACCTGCATCCATCGCGCTTCTTGTTAGGGTGAACACTCGTTTCGCTTGAGGTATGCCGTTGACGACATGGAGATTGGGTTCGTAGATTTGAGAGATTTCCCCGGCAGATTCGGTTGGGCCTTCGGCGAAGCGTCTGCACATCCTGGCAAGACGCGTAGTAACGAGTGCGCGAAGTGTGGCTTTACGCGTGGAAGGAGGGGCAACATGAGCATCTCGTTGCGCGGTCAATCTTGTTCATTGACACGTCAGGTGAGTCGGGTTTCCTCGTGCTGTACGTGTCGCTGCAACTTATTGTTGTTGGGCATATGGCTCGTAGTTGTTGTACTATAGTCAAGACGCCCTTGCTGGACTGTGATAGGCCACTGCGGGCGACAACATGGCCCTGTCTAATCAATGAATACAGCGTTGAGAATCCATCTGATCGCATCTGAACCACATCTGGCAGCGCTCGCTGTACTTCGACAAGAACTGTAGGTTGAGGATCTGGGAAGAACAACATATCCCAGCCAGTGATCAACTCTTGACGCTCACACGTTCGGGACTAGCATGAGGCTAGCACTGAGTACTGAGGACGCGCTAGAGCTGACAAGGCTACGAGATTATTTGAACGTTCGCGCGACAACGTCTGCTGATCAGCGGAATGAGTTCGGCCCTCGGGGAGTCGCAACGGGCGCTTACTGTCTGGTTTCGAAGCGAGCTTCCCCGCACGACGTTCACCTTATTTCAGCGCTGCATATACTCAACGCTCACCGTGCCTCGACTGTGGACTGCATGCGCTCCTCGTATCTCGAGCGCTCGCCTTCACGTTGCTGTCTGAGAGCGCACCATGCGCTATCGGCCTGAAATAGCCTTTCACACCGGCTTATCTTGGGCGTGAGGCCGGCGCTGACTCATGCGTGTGCGCATCCCGCGCCCGTCTGCACCGTAATCAACAACACAGCTGCGAGTTTGGGCTCCGTCAGCCTCTCGTAGTCTCGTACCACGAGCATCGCTGCAATTCGTCTGTGCTGTCGCAATCCCCCCGAGAAACGATGCAAGCCTCTGAGAAACGGCAGAAAGCCATCGACCTCTCCCACCACCTGTCGAAGCTCGCGCTGGCGCGGGCGACGTCACCGCTGAAGGAGATGGCTCGGTACATGCGCCGTCCGGGGCTGATCAGTCTCGCCGGAGGTACTTTCGTTCGCACTTCGTCCGCCGAATGGAAGGGGACTAGAATACTGATGCTACCATACCTCCGCAGGCATGCCGAACGCGGACTACTTCCCGTTCGCCGCCATTTCCGGGGATGGTAAGTGTTGTAGTCGCCTGCTCCGGGTTGTTGCGCTATGCTCAATTGACGAATGCTAGCGCTGGTTCCCGAGTCGTTCTCGGTAACGAACACGCAGTCGGAGTCGTCCTTCTCGTGGCTCTGGAAGCTGTTTGGGAGCGCTCGCAAGGAGAAGACGAGCGCTATCCATATTCCGAAGTATCCTAAGCATCCGGAGGACGTCAACCTTGCGACTGCTCTGCAGTACGGGACGGCGACTGGCTTGCCGCAACTCACGAAGTTCATCAACAACTTTGTGGGGACAATCTATCAACCGGCGTACGAAGACTGGACCACTCTCGTTCAGACAGGCAACACGGATGCGTATGTGTCTTCTCGCTTGACTGTGGGCTACGCGTTAACCTCCAAAATATATTAGGTGGGCGAGGGTTGTGATCACCCTCTGCAATCCCGGAGATGCATTCATCACGGAGGACTGGACGTACCCCTCTGCCCTAGCGAGTAGCCAGCCCTATGGCATCCATCCCGTGGGAGTCCCTATGGACGCCCAAGGTATGCGCAGCGACAAGCTCCGCACGCTCCTTGCCGAATGGGACGAGACTGCGCGCGGAACCAAGCGGTATTACTCCCCGAAGCTTCTGAGTTCCAAGTTTGAGCGATTGACTGTTCTCCACCTTCAGGCCGCACGTCTTGTATACAGTACCTATTGGGCAGAACCCGACGGGCTTGGTGCGTACCTGGGTATATGCACGGTAAGCGGTAATTCAACGGCTGTCTAGACTATGAGCTTCGAGAGGAAGAAGGAGATCTACGACGTCTGCGTCGAATACGGTACTGTCCTTCCGTGTCATATGCTTATACCTCGTGGTTACTGACGGCATTACAGACGTGATCATCGTGGAGGACGATCCGTACTACTTCCTGCAGATGGCACCCTACGCTGCGAAGTCCGAGAGGCCATCCCAGGCTAGCTCCATCGAGACTGACAAATGGGTGCAGAGTCTGTCGCCCAGTTATCTCAAGTGAGTATCCATCGTACTCCGGTGGGAGCCTTGGCTCACGCATCCCAGGATCGATTATCAGGGACGGGTCATCCGCCTCGACACCTTCTCCAAGGTATGCATTCTGATCGCCAAAGTGGTATGCATGCTCATATTTTCCCAGACTATTGCACCCGGATCACGCTTGGGGTTCTTTACATGTAACCCCCGCTTTGCGGAAAGGCTCGAGCGTGCGGGCGAGACATCGACGCAGAGCCCATGTGGCTTCGGCCAGGTTCGCTCTGCGATTGCATCCAGCAGTTCCTTTGCACTGACCCCCCACCCACTTCCAGTCCCTGATCGCTCAGCTGCTCACCAGCTGGAAGTATGACGGCTACGTCAGGTGGCTACAAGGTATTCATCTGGCGTCCTCGTTCGCTGATTGGATCTGCATGCTGACGGAATCTATATTTCCTACTGAATAGGTCTGGCAGCCCAGTACCAGGCCCGCCGTGACTACCTCATCGATGCGCTCGCCGACGAGTTCCACCTGCGGATGTCCCTGGGAACCACGGGAGCCTGGCAAGGTTGCGTTGTCTACACCGCGTCAGCCAAGCCGCGCGGCCTTTCGGCGCTCTCGGAGAAGTTCTCTCTGGGCGAACAACCCTACTTCACCCTCGCCCCGCCGACGGCAGGCATGTTCCTGTGGCTGAAGGTCCACTTCGAGAACGTGCGAGGCTACCAAGCAGGCGACGAGGAGTCGCTGGAGACGAAGCTGTGGACGAAGCTGGCCGAATCGGGCGTGCTCATCGTCCCTGGCCACTACTTCGCCGCAGAGGAGGACACCGTGGTTCCTGCAGAGGGCCACTACCGTCTCAGCTTCAGCTTCGCATCGGTAAGGCTCGGAGTTCACGCAGTGGTCTATGCACTCGCGACTAACGACTCCTGCGACAGGATGAGGAGCTCAAGAAGGCTGTCACGATCTTGGGCAAGGTCGTTCGCGACTTCTTCCAGAACCCCCAGTGAACCCCGCGGACTTGTCCCATCGTGTTGTCTCGGATTAGACGGATGTAATTATAGTGTATCGGTTATGTTATATGCGGCTCTATCCTCTCGGCGAGTCATAGTACACCTTATATTCTGGCGAGTGTCTCCACCAGCTATCGGAGGCCTGCTCGCCAACGGTATCTTCAGCGTATCCTCGCAGCATCTGAGTCCGGGACCACAGTCGAAGCTGTGAACATGTCGGCCCGGGCGCTCCGAAGGCTGAGCTAAGCGGGAATAGGGGGGTTGCCAGAATACGGGCGCTTGATGCGAAGTTGCCCCTCATCCACGTCCTGACCCGCCCTAAACCACACGCGTTCGCTCTCGCGGCCCCCAAGCGACCATGTCCTCCGTCTCTGCCGCGTCCGCCCCGCTCTCCGATGATATCCAACGCGCCTTGCAGCAGGCCGTCGGCGATGCTAACAACGTCGCAGCCGGCATCGCGAAACAACGCAAGCATAAGCGGCATAGGGATGAGGATGCACAGAGGGAGGGCGAGGACGGGGCTGCCGGGAAG
Source organism: Trametes polyzona (assembly GCA_022606195.1). NCBI lineage: Eukaryota > Fungi > Basidiomycota > Agaricomycetes > Polyporales > Polyporaceae > Trametes > Trametes polyzona. Next base: position 2,670,671 of record JABYQF010000002.1, on the reverse strand, counting down.
AAGAAGAAAAAGTCGAAGAAGCACGGGGATGTGAGCGCGGATACCGAGCAGGCTACTTCAGGGGGCAGTGGTGAGCAGACGGCGAGCCCTCCAGAGCCCGATAACGCGCCCGCAGACGGTGGACACGCAAAGAAGAAGAAAAAGAGCAAGGGGAAGGAGCGGGCGCACGAACAGCAGCAGCCCGCGCCTCCGCAGATAGACCCCGCGCTCACCGGCGGGACGTCCCAGCCTGCGCCCCCCATGGATATCGCGACGTCCTCGGCCGACTTTTTGTCTGCCGTTGTCGCCGCGGCGTCAGCGACCTCCGGGGGTGCAGGGCAGCAGATGCCTGCGACTTTTGAGCAGCAGATGCAGCAATTTATGGCGTACCCTCCGCCCGACTTCGACCCGTATGCCTTCGCGGGACCTCCGCCTCCTCAGCACCCTGGGCACCCGCATCCGCCGCCACACCCTCAGCAAGATGGCCCTCCCGTATTTGGACACCCGCCTCCCGGGCAGGCTGCCCCGGGCCAACCGCCAATGTTCCAGGATCCTGCGGCGCTACTGCCCGACTTGAATTTCGCGTCGAGCGAGGATCTGTGGCGGAGCCTGCAGGAGTTCGACATCTCGAAGGTCGTCACCGTGCTCAAGACGCTCGGGGAGGCGGCGGCAGCGGCGAACGTGCAGTTGAATGCCCCGCCCATGTTTGCGCCTGGCCCACCTGGACCGCCGCCGCCTGTGCAGCAGCAGCCTGTGCGCTCGGACGCGATCCTTGGACGGCCGCAGAAGCAGAAGAAGAGTCGGGGCGTGGGTCCGTCACCTGCGGACGGGCCTCCTGCGCCGCTGCAGCACGATAACCCGGAGCACGCGCATATGCTCGCGAACGTGTGGATGAATGCGGCTAAGCTGGCAGAGCTGGTGCGGACAGAAGGTGCGGTGGGGATGCGTGTGCGACTGCGGTGCAGGCAGAGGTCACTGACGTGATCTCTGCTTGAAGGTTTGGTGTACAAGAAGGGCAAGTTCTCTGCGACTGAGGAGGCGCAACTGAACGAGGCCATTGAGCGATATCGTGCGGTTAGTGCTAATTTATGCGAGAGGGTCGCCTGGGTACTCAAGTACATCCAGAGCCATGGTCTGAGCCAGGCAGAATTAGACCAGATCATCTTCTCTAACAAGCTCGGTAAGGAGAAAGGCCACGAGACGTTCTGGTCTGAGATCAGTACGTGCATCCCTGTCTGCATGTTGTTGCAATACTGACGGGTTGCGGATAGCGTCTGCTCTGCATTTGCGACCTATCATCGCGGTCTATCACCACGTTCGACGGGCCCGCCATCCGTTTGCTGGGAAGGGTGCCTGGACAAAGACGGAAGACGACTTGTTGCTCGAGTGCGTGGTTCTCTTCCTCAAGACGTAACAACAATTATCTGACAACAGCGCAGATGCATGCAAAGCATGGGTCAACAATGGGAGAAGATCAGCGACGTTGTACAAAGAACCGCTTCCGACTGTAGGGACAGATACCGAAACCATCTCCAGGACCGAGAAGTGCGGCGTGTGGGTGAGTATCGCGCTATCACTCCCTTATGGTCTCTTCCAATACTGACCGCTCAATGATTGATTCACAGGCGCATGGACCAAAGAAGAGGAAGATGAGCTCACGCGAATCGTGACGGAGATGACGGTGGAACAAGGCAAGGACATCGACAACGACATCTTCTGGGGCGTCGTGAGCAAACGCATGGGCGGCAAGCGCGGCCGGCAACAATGCAGAATCAAGTGGCACGTACAACCCTACCCTCAGATAACAGTGGCAGTGGCTCACTTTCTCCCAGGACGGACTCGTTAGCACCGCAACTCAAGAATACCGGTGAACGTCCTAGATGGAGTGCCATGGACGCGTATATCCTGGTGCACAAGTGCGTATCTATACCGCTGTTAATTGTCGCGAAGCTGATGAGGAGTGGACAGGGTGGACTCCCTCAACGTACGGGACGACACCGAGATCGATTGGAAGCTGCTGCCGGATGAGAATTGGAACGTCTGGAGCGCGCACTCGTTACAAAGGCGCTGGTTGACGATGAAACGGAGCATCAAGGGCTTTGAGGAAATGTCCCATGCGGGTAAGTTTGCATGCCTTGTTCCCCCAAATCTACGCATCTGATAGTCACCGGTCCGTCTAGAAATCATGGAGATCCTGAAGACTAAGAAGGCGCAGTCGCCACCGCCGTCTTCGTCAAGTCGGAAGAAGAAGAACAAGGTGACGAGTGCTGAGGCGGTAAACGATGGGGACGAGGGAGATGGGCAGCCCGAGGCGGGTACCAGCAGCGCAGGGGCTGCCAGCTAACGGCACCGCGCATTTTGGAGAATGGCCGTCACTCAAGCAGTGCCGTGTTTTGGAGAAGCAATCAAGTCTGCTAAGCATACCAGGGCCCGAATTTGACCCTCCTTGCCTTGTCCGAGTCTCGACCGTGAAGTCTGCTCTATGGAGACGCGGCCACGTGATATATGCGACGCGCCTCCTATGTGGGCACACAACAAGGCCAAACAGCGCGGGGGCGTGGTTCAACGGGCCAAGGACGGCAGCCGGGGCGAGCGCAGGTGCATATCGGCCAGAGTGGCAGAAGAATGCACATCCACACGTTATAACCAACGCTCACCTGGCCCCGCCTTTCTGCATTAACTTGTCTCCTGCTTCGACCACCCCATACTCTACTGCTTGACCCAGGTTCTGCAGCAGCTATCTGGATTCTACCACTGTCTATTCTGCCACTGCCGGATGTCCTTCTAGTTCAATGGCTCTCAGCCACTCTCCTCGTAAGGTCGTGCCCCTGGCCTCGGGCGATGACTATCCGTCGCGTCTGAAGGCGAGATCAACCGGTGCAAATGTCACACGACGCGTCTTTCTGTGCGGAGTGGTCGTAGAAGGGGCGGACAGTGGACGAGAACTCGCCCAAGGTGTGTATTCGCCCGTGCTCACCCAGAGCCCTCGCCCAACATCTTGCAGTCGAGAAACTCTTGGTTACACGAGGAAATTGTCTGTGTGTTCACGCGTGATTCTGTGCCCACAGATGTCCAGGACCTCGTCGCGTCCCTGGGAGAACCGATGGATATGGAGTCAGAACCCTTGTCGCCCTCGTCCTCCCAGAATCAAGCTAACCTCACCACCATAGTACGTGAGACATTGTTGTATTGCCTACTGACTAGAATGACACCGTGTCATAGGGATCCCGCGTTCCAGCCACGACGAACTGGGACGCGCTCAACGAAGTCATCAAAGAGCTCGTAAACACCGAGCGGTCCTACGTCAAGCGCCTCCGCATCCTCAAGACAGACTACGCCGACCCCCTGCGCAGCTTCGCGCGGAGCAAGGAGACAGCGATCATCCCCGCGTACGAGGCCAAGACGCTCTTCGGGAACATCGACCACATCCTGCCCGTGAACGAGGCGTTCCTGACCGACCTCGAGAAGATGGAGAAGATGGCGCACAAGGGGGGCCCGGGGGTTGGTGATGTAGCGCTCAAGCACTTCAAGACGTTGAAGGGATTTGAGCATTACAGACAATACTACGCCAAGCGGGAGGAGGCGCAGCGCATCTTCGAGCACGAAGTGAAGAAGTCCACGCCTTTCGCGGAGTTCATTGATGTACGTCCCTTCCCCCACAATGCACATGCGGTGTCCGACCTTACTGGTGCTGGTTACTAGCGTGTCAAATACTCGACCGCGGACATGCGTAACAAGGTCGGCCTCCGCGAACTTCTCATGGAACCTGTGCAGCGAATCCCGCGGTATACGCTCATGTTTCGTACGATGCTCAAGCATATGGGCGCCACGGACCCCCAGCGTGCCCCACTGCTTGAAGCAGACGAGATCGCGAGTCGCATCGCGCTTGCAGAGACGGACGACCACACGATGCGAGCTGCGACGCTTTACACCCTCGCAAGCGCGATCGACGACTTCCCCGTTGCCCTCGTCTCGAATTCGCGCCACTTCATTGGGTGTGTGGACGTCCAGGATATCATCGCCCCCGACCCATTCATGCCGGTCTCGTCGAGTGGGCCCGCTGCGGCTATAGTGCTGCATTGCACGCTATTTCTCTTCGACGATAAGCTTGTGATCGTGAAACGACCCGCGGAGAAGAGTGGGCGGACGCTTGCGGGACTAGACTCGGTCGAGCGTGCTACAAAAGGCGGTACACACAGCAAGAGAAAGACGGGACTCGTGTGCAAGGGCGTCGTGGACATCACCGATGTCGTCGCTACGGACGTCGGTGGAGCGGGTAGGTCTTGCAGCAATGCTTTCGTACGACCAAGAATGCTGAAACGACTACAGACTTCCACATATACCTCGAGAACCCGCCCATGGACGTTTCTGAGCGGTGGGCAGGCCGTCAATTCCGCTCGCTTTCGCTCGTCTTTCCGCCTTCGCCTGTCTATCTCGATCCCCAACGTACCGAGTCAGAGAAGCAACGCTTCCTAGACCAGCTGTGGGATGCCCAAGCGCGCTTCCGTACGCGCGCGGGCCGATCGGTAGTCCTGAGAGGCGAGGAGCGGGAGGTGGAGAACCGCGGCGGGAGAGTCACGATGGCTAGGACGTACTTCAACGTCTACACCCGTACAAGTTTCCTCCAGGAGCCCAAGAAGGTCAGTTTCTCGACATAAATTGCTCCGATGGTGCTGACGATGTCGATTGGCTCTTGATAGACCAAGATTGTCATGCACGTCGACCCGATGGGTGTGGCGGACGCTATCCCTTTCGGTCCGCGGGCTGCGCCGTATGTCGTAGTGCGGGTGCAGCCTATGGCAGGGGAATTGTCCCGTTACAAGGTGACGTCTAGCGATCCTGATGACGAGCCGGAGGAAGACATAATGCAAACCAGCCGGATACCGGAACGCATTGTTCAGACCAGTAAGCTCTGACATTGCGATCCACCAACAGTTGATTCTGATTGACCGTACGTCCGATAGTTCACCAGTATGGCCTGTTCAAGTTCAGCACCGGGAACGTCTCCCGCCCAACAACCCCCACCGCCTCCCGTTCCCGAGCCGCCATCTTCGGGCTGGACGTCATCTCACGCAACCTCTTCGGCGCACGCCCCGGCTCCGGTGTCGGCGACTTCTTCGCAGGGTCGATCAACGGCCACCGCCGCACCCGCACCGCAACAGCAGACAGCCGCACCTCGACGCTCACGAGCACCGGCGGGAGCAGCATCGGCCGCTTCTCGCGCTCGTCGGGCACGACCGCAGCGACGTCCATCCACGAAGACGACTCGCCGCCCATCAGCTCCGGCTCATTCTCGAAGAGCTCCTCGGGGCGGACGCGTTCGTTGTCCCGGGGGGCGCGCAAGCTCGTGAAGCGCGCCAAGTCGCCCTTTGGGGCGGACGTGGCGAGCGAGCCGGAGAGCCCCGGACGGCCGAAGGACAGCGGGAAGGGCAAGGGCTCGTACTCCCGCCGACGGTCGATGTCGACGAGTCAGGCCGACGTGCTCGAGGCGGAGGCGGATGCGGATGCGGAGGAGGGCTATAGCGAGTGGGAGACGGACGAGCGAGATAGTATGCGCCGGTCGAGGATGCGGCGGATGGAGAAGATGGACGCGTCAGAGCGGGATCTGACGATGCGCCTCGAGCTTGCCCGGCGGAACAGTCAGAACCAGCATGGTCAGGAGGCTTCGACGGCGCCGGTGATGGAGGCGCCGTCGGAGGAGACGATCTACGAAGGTCAGTACTTTTCGCTTGGTGTTGTGTATGCATGGGTTGACGATTTATGTAGATGAGCCGCCACCCTCTCTGAGGCCGTTGTCTAGGGCGTCGCGAGCGTCGAGGTCTCTCCCGGAGATACCGCAAGAGGCGGCCAGTTTGCGGTCGGGCACGCCCACCCTACGCGCACCATCGCCCCTCCCCAGTCGGCCTACTAGCCCAGATTCACGAACCGGCCGTTCACTATCTCGCAACTCGTCCGACCGCTCTGAGAGACGGCCGATGGGCCCGCGTAGCCCGTCTCCCCTTCCTCCTCGCAGCCCGTCCATACTGCCGACCAGCTTATCCTCCGTCGAGGCCGAGCTGGAGACGACGCTTGTCAATGTCACACTTCCCGCCACACCCTCTCAATCTCCAGCACAGACACGGACACCCATCCCGCGAAGCAAGCGCCAGCCCTTCGAGCCCGTACGCTCCGGCAACCACGAAGTGACCCCGCGCGCCGCGGCAGAGGAGCCCCCAAAGCCCCCGAACAGCGTCGCGCCGCTTTTCGTGACGAAGAAGAAGAACTCGATCCGCTCGAACGCGTCCGTGCTCTCCGCGGGCTCGCCCGGCTCCGGGCGCAAGGGCTCGGGGTCGCGCCGCGTGTCGCCGCTCGGCAAGGGCGCGTTCGCGAACGGGTCCCCGCGGCGGGTCTCTGGCCAGCGCGCGCCGAAGCTGCCTAGCTTGCTCGAGACGCTCGATGCTTCCACTACCCAGAACATGGACGCGCCGGAGGTCGACCGCCTGGTGCGGCTTGCGGAAACGACGAAGGAGGACGTGAGTGTTTTGTTTCTGTGTGCCGCGGTGTGCGCGTGGCGGTCGGCTGACTAGGCGGTGACGACGTCGGACGCACAGATCGAGTCCTCGCGCCGCGCGCTGAAGCGCATCCGGCTCGAGACGGAGAAGATCACGTCGGCGTCGCCTGTGCGTAACGCGGTCGCCGAATGGGAGACGCGCCCCGTCTCGCCCGTGAAGCCGCTGCGCACGCCCCAGCGCGCTACGCCGCCGCCGGCGACCAACCCTGTAATGGTGAGTGCCACGTTAGCGTGTGTCTTGGCTCTTGCTCACCGCGATGGTGTACCAGACGAAGGAGGCGCTCGCGCGCCGCGAGGAGATGATGCAGGCCATCGGGAGGCGTATGACGGAGAGCGGCGGGGGCACGCCCCGGGCTCGGCCGAAGACCTTCATCGAGACCAGTTCCTCGTCATCGTCGTTGTTCAGCCCTGGGGTCGGTAGTCAGAGCCCCAAGGACCATGAGATGGCTCGTAGCATCGAGAACCTTGCGGTCGAGGCGGACGAGAAGCTGGCGCAGGCGCTGAGGGCACAGGAGGAGGTCGCATCTGGCATGAGGAACCTCCTCGCCCAGCTGAAGGAGGTGAGCGCGGTTATGCTGCGTGTGATGTCATGAGGTGTACTGATGGTTCCACTTTCACAGAAGGACGCCCAGCTTGCTGCGACGAAGCTCGAGTTGCAGAGTGCGCAAATGCAGCGCAAGGTCGTCAAGGAGCTTCTCGACGACAAGCAGGCGGAGGTCGACGTGCTTTACGAGGTCAGTTTCGTTCGTGATTACTGGCTACGCCAGGCGCTGACGTTGCCATCTATCAGTCCTTCAATGAGGAGTTAAACAGCATGTACAACGATGCTGCACTGCCCGAGGATGAGGCATGGGCAGCGATGACACGGGACCTCAAAGCCACGAAGAAGTCTGAGAAGGCGGCCCAATACGAGAACCAGTGCGCACCTCTGTCATGCTTCGTACCTTTCACGTGGTTGACTTGCTTCCATAGCCAACTGAAGCGACGGATAAACGAGCTCGAGATGCAGCAAGAGCAGTAAGTCACCCGTTGTCCTCGTCTATAATTGTACGTGGTAGTTGACTGACATTGCGATTCATAGGTGGGGCCAAATCCTGCGCGCACACGGACTGATACCTTGACGGACAGTCCGCTTTCCTTCTCTCTGCGTTCCGTGAACTTTCGACCTTACAATGCTGAATATATGGTAGCATGTATACTATGTGACTCGCGATCTGTACAGCACGCCTGGAGGCGTGGACCCCTTCCTTACTTTTTACGACATCCCGTTCTTGTACATTTACACAGACAACTAGGGCTTCGTTTGTCTGACATCCGCGCTGCTCCGGTGTACGATCGTCGACGGCCCAGGCACTTGGTGAGCATCATGCAGGCCACAAGTTCACGCAGCAGCCAGCGGACGCGCGGTTTGTCGCCAGCCGAAGACGTGTTTCTCGTGGAGGCAGACTACAGCGACAAGTACGTTCACAGTTCAAGAAAGGGCTAGATTCCAGGACATCCTCTAGGCTATGGCGTCATACATTACAGCAGAAAAGAAAAGCTTCAAGAAGGCGTCATCCCAATCACCCGCCCGAAGGACCAGGAATGCGAACGAACGGGTGCGGGGGGCGTGTACTCGGCGAGAGGAATGCATGTGTGTGCGCGCGTGTACTACTCGTAGTCGAACGGTTGCTGCGCTGAGGGCCGGAGACGGAGGTAAGGGCGTTACAGTAGCGACGATACTCGAACACTCGAACAGGGAGAGGGAGGCAATAAGAACGCTTTATCATTAATATTACGATGGGAATGCGCGCGAAGGAACGGGGTGGTGGTGTTATGTACATCGGGTGCATGCATGTGTGGGGGACGATGTGTGGGTGTGGGAGAAGCGGCAGGTGGATGTGCAGAGGCCATGTATGATGTCGATGTATGCGTGCAGTCACGGTCGAAGCGAATAAGTGATGCGAGACATATGCGAGGGGAAGGGATAAGGGAAAGGAGGAAGGGAGACATGGGGTGGGCGTGAATGAGACGAAGGGAGCACGGACGCGCGTGTGCGGGTATCAGATTCATATGCGTCAGAAGGATGGATGAGGGAAAGGGGGGTGGCCGCTGCTGCTGCTCTCGTACATACGCACGCGTGCTATCCGAGGGGCGTGAACGAGTTCGACCGCTGGAAGAGGAAGAAGCTCTTGATCGACCGGTGCGACGAGAGGCTCGTGCTCGCGGACGTCGCCGGCGAGCCGTCCGGGGCATCATCACGCGCCGCCGCGAGCGTGCGGTCACGCGAGCGCGAGGACGGCACGAAGAGAGAGCGGCGCCTTTTCGGAGGGGCCGTCGTCGACTCGCCCGGGCTCATGAAAGCTACGCGACGCGGACTGCCCTGGGGTATATGAAGCGAGGGGTCGTGTGCACCTGGGTGCCTTGACACCCCGTCGGTCGAGCTCCTCGTTGGTAGAGGCCGTCTCCCTGCATGGTGGTAGTCGTCCGCCGAGCGAGAGCTGGATGAGCCCGAGTCCCGGCGGCGAATAGAGGTGCGTCGCAGCCACTGCACGATCCCGCTTGGATACTCTCCCGATGGACTTTCTGGCACATGCGGCGGCGGAGCAGCGGAGTGTCCGAACTCAGACGACGACGAAACCGAAGGTGAGAGCTCGCGCCGCTGCCCGTGGAAGATGTTGCGCACATGGCTGACCATTGAGCGCGACCGCTTCGGCTTCGTGTCCTCGACATGAACCTGGAGGATGTCCGACTGCCGCAAAGTGCCGTTCGGAGAAAGTCCTGGGACCGGGATCGGGAGAGGAGAGGCCTCCGTCGGGCTAGGCAGCACTGAGCCTGGGTGGGAAGACGCCGAGGAGGAGCATTGCGAGGTTGCGGGCGGTGAATCCAGTGAAAGCGCCTCGGGGCTCCGCACAACAGAGCCCCGCCTCTGCGCCTCCGCATTCGTGTTGAACTGCGCGATGGCGGTCGAAATGGCGGGCGCGATGGATGCGGGCTGCTTCTTATGCCGCCTCACCGCAAGCGACTTCGTTCGTCCAGCAAGACTAGACGCGGTCGCCGCGCTCGCAGGGGAGGCATTCGCGCTGTTGACCGCCTCGGTGCCTTGGCCCGAACTAGAGGGACTTGCGCTCGCGCTCTCCCCGGGAACAGGGACATCCGGTACACCGTCCAACGACGCCTTCCGGCGCGACACAAGCACACTATCGTACCTGCGCTTCGCCGCCGTGAGGCCCATCGCATTCGCGATACTGATCCCCGAGTTCGAGCGCGGAATCCCGCTCCCCTGGCGCTTCCCCAGCACAAGCGGCGGACGGACCTGGAAGAGCTCCTCGCCGCGCATCTGCGCCTGCGCGCGCGCGCCGACGCACGCCTCGGAGAGGAGGTCGTGCAGGCCGTGCTCGACCTGCGCGCGCACCTGCGCGGACGGCCGCGCGGGCCGCGCGCTGTCGAACGGCGCGAAGAACGCCTTGACGGACGCGGTGGACGAGCGCCGGCTGAGCGCGGCGGAGATCGTCGCGATCGGCGGGTGCGAGTCCTGCCGGAGCGCCGTGCTGTCGAGCCGCGAGAGCGTGCGCGAGTACTTCAGCTGGCCCTTGCTGGGCGTCGTCGCCGCAGGGGCGGCCTCCGCCGGCGCGCCATCCGCCTGCTTCTCGAGGTCGGACAGGGACTGGATGGCCGGGAGTCCCGAGGGCGACTCCTGCGGCGGCGCACTGTCGTCGGCCGCGGACAGCGGCGTCTTCTCGTCCGCCTGGAAGCTCGACAGGGGCTCGTTCGTCCACGCCGGCTTCGTCTTGAGCGCGTCGTTTATCGCGGCGAGCCAGATAGCCTTCTCCTGCGCACACGCCGCGCCGAACTGGAGGTCGTGCCCGTGCGCGAGGACGTGGAACGAGTACGGGAAGGACGCTATATACGGGAGCAAGCAGGAAAAAGAAACCGCGTTCGTTAGCGCCGGAATGCTCAGCTCAGCGAGAAGGAAGAAGGAAGGGTGGGGGGAAGGGCGGGTGAGAAAGAGAGAAAGAGGGAGACACGCACGATCGTCCTCCTCGACGTCCACGACCTCGACCGCGCCGAACGCGAACCAGTGCCGGGGCTCGTACACGCGCCCGCCCTTGGTGACCTTGACGAGGATGCAGTACCCGCCAGCGTAGAGGAACGCGCCGAGGTACTTTGCGCGGTGCGCCGGGTGCTGGATGACGTCCAGCGCGCCCGCGAGCATGCACGGGCCCAGAGAGGAGACGAACTCGGCGGTGAGTGCGGTGGGCCGCGGAGAAGGGACCGCAAGGGGCGGTAGGGAAGCAGGTGCGGACCCAGAACTCGATGAGCCGGCGGGGATGGTAGCTGCGGGAGAGGAGGCGCAAGAGCCTGCGCTGCCGGAAGAGGGAGAAGCGGCGGCGGAGGTGGAGGTGCCGTGGCCGTGGGATGAAGACGACGCGGACGAAGATGACGGCGTTGGCGGTGCTGGCCCTGCATACGCAGAGGGCGCCGAGGACGGCGTGCTGCTGCCCTGCGCTGGTGCAGGTGAGTGCGCGAACGCTATCCGGGACGCGATGAGTGCCGAACGCAGGTTATGCGCCTCCTTCTCGCTCGCACGGTTCACGCGAGAGACGACGCGGCGCATGGCCTCTCCCGCTCTCCGCACCGCTTCGTCTGCGGCTGCCTGCCGCACCGTGAACGACTCCCGGCGCTTTGGCCGGAGCTGGTCGAGCAGCAGCGGGTACTTGCATATTCTCTGCACGGGCTTGATCAGGTAGTCCATGAACTTGAGCTTCGGCCCCGCCGAACGTAGCCGTCTCTCGCTGGGAGATGGGATCGGCGGGGGTAGCGTGGAAGAAGTCGGACTTGGTGCTGAAGGGAAGGGCAGCTGGCTTGGCGGTGCGCCCGCTCTGTGCACGGAAGCAACTGAAGGGGGCAACGACAACGTCGGGGTCGAATGGCGGCGTTTCTTCCGCAGGTGCGCGTCCGCCTCCAGCCCGCCCTCGTCGAAAGCGGGAAATGCGGACGGCGCGCCGTCAGTGGAGTCGTCGCTCCGTCCGCGTTGGTGCGGGTGGGCGAAGTCCGGGTTGCGTGTCAACAGTAGCGCGCACCGCTGCTCGTATGCCTCCCAGACTGCGGGCCAGCGGTCTTGCGCGCGCCGTACGAGGTCGGTCGCAGCGGCGTGTCCCGGGCAGAACGTCTCGTATATACCGAACGACGCGGCCTGCGGCAGCACATGCGCGGACGCGTGGTTCAGCGAGACGGGACGGTGAAGGACGCGTTCAGACACACCTCGTTAATGAATTTGTTCGCCACGGTCTCCACCGCATGCTCGACAAGGTCTGCGACCACGCACTCGCCGTCACCCCGCATGTCATTCAACCATGCCTCGTCTCCGCTGAACATCATCCCGATTCCTACCAAACCCACAGCCGCATGCAGTTCCCCCACAAAACGTTCGTGGAACACGAGGAGCTCCCGGGCATTCCGATACACAGCTCGGACCTCCTTTTCAGCCAGAACAGACGTTTGTTGGCGCGAGGACTTGCTGGGCTTCAGTGGGTGCACTCGGTCCATGTTCTCCTTTTCGCGCTCCCGCTCCTTGTCCCGCTCCCGAGAAGCGCTTTCCGCGGACGTGGATGTGCCGGAACTCTGCCGTGTGCGTCCACGTGAAGCGTCCTCCTCCGCCTCCTTGTCAAAGGTGACGGAGGACAGAAAGTCCGCAGTACTGGGAGAGGGGGAAGGAGCGGGTGTGCTATTCAAGAAAGAAGATCGGGAGCTGGGAAATATGGAGGGTATCGAAAGAGCGGAGAGGGTCGACATAGAGCGGCCAGAGGAAGGTAGGGGCACTCCGAGGCACAGAGGCTGCGTCAGGGGAGGCGTCGGGAGCCCCATCGGACCAAGAGGTACGAAGGTACCTATGGATGGAGATGGCGTAGAGAGCAGAAGCAGCTGATCAAGGTAAACCTATGCGATGGCAGGTCAGCCAGAGTGCGCATATAGGAGGCATGCGCAAAAACCTACCGTGACGAGCGTGCGCAGGTCGAGGAGGTACCCGACCTCGGTGGTGAGGAGTTCCATGAGCGCATGATACCGACGCACCCGTTCCGCCCTCGTCTTCTCCTGCTCGGGGTCCACCGCCTGCTCCTCGAGCATCGGCGCTGCTGGCGCGGTGGCTGTCTCGCGCACCTTCCGTTCCGCGCGGCCCGACGCGCCCCGCCTACGCTCCTCAGAATCGGAGACGTCTCCCTCGACCTCGTCGTCGTCGAGACTGAAGAGCTTCTTCGCCCGCCCCCGGGACGGGCTCATCTCGCTCGACTGGGACGCGGGCATACACGCCGAGGAATCCTCCCTCTGGCGCGTCCCGGGCGCGCGACGCGATAAGCTCGGGAGAAGCGCCTCCGACTCTGGCCCATCAGCGTCGTCGATCACGGACACGCTTCTGCTCGTGCTGGGTGCCGGGGCCATCGCTGCGGGCGCTCCGTCGGTAGCGGACGACGGTCGGGGCGGGAGGGGCTTGGTCAGGTCGGCGGGGAGGGACAACCTGCGCGCTGCGGTGTCGTCCGCGGACGACGCTGCCAGGGGGCGTGCGGCTGCCAGGGGCGACGAGGGCGAATACGAGCGAGAGAGTGGGGTGGGAGTGTAGGAAGCCAAGGAAGCCGGACGGGGACCTGGGCGACTCCTGCTCGAGCTCCTGCTTCTGCTGGACCTGCTGTGACTCTTGCTCCTTCCGCGGTTCACGCGCACGGGCGAAGAAGTCGGGGAGGGCGTAATACGCGTGGGCGACGCGAGCTTGGGCGGCGGCGTCGGCGGGGACGTCGTCCAGGTCGGATTGGGCGGGGAGGCGTGATGGGAGAGGTAGTCTTGTTGTTCCTGCGGCGGATCGTGGCCCGACATGGGCTGTCTGGCAGCAGTTTCGAGTACCGCCGCGGGCGTGGCGGCGTGCGCGATCTCGGGCGTAAGGAGAGGGGACGCCATGATGGGCGTGAGGGGGACGAAGGGGAGAAAAGTGGCGGACGGCTTCCTGAATGCACCGCGAGCAAAGGGCGCACCTGAGGCGGACTGTGCTGCTGGGCCGACGAGGGCGGAGACGGAGAGGCGGTCAGGAAGATCGGGGAGGTTGCTGGACGCGCGGCGGTCGAGCAGCGACGGGCGGTGGGGAAGGACGTCGACGGAGGCTGACATGGTCGAAGGCGGGCTCAGAGGGATTGCATGTCAGATAAGAGGCGAGGCGGCGGTAGGCTGCGACGCGAAGCAGGAGACACTGGCCCCGACGGTTGCGGCGGCGGGGATGGGAGAAACGGCGGCGGGGTGAATGGGGAAGAGGGGGCCAGTCCACGACACGGCACACTGCGAAAAGGGGGCGAGGGGGAAAGAAAAGGAAAGGAGAGGAAAGCAGCACAAGAACCTCGCAGTCGCACTCGGGAGGGAACCGGCTCGCGCTCGTCCGTCGGCTTGCAGCCTCCCGCTGCGCACCCTCCCCGCCCGCGCTGCTTATCGCACTTGCTCTCGCGTCGGCCCCAGTGCGCGTCGCCGTCCAACGTCCCCGCACGCCGCCGATGCTCCTCTGCTCGCCGCATTTTTCGGCGCGCCCATCGATCGACGCGCCGAGCACGTCGTCCGCGGCGGACGGCATCCACAGGCCCGCCTCCAGGCACAGCGCGCGCGGCTGCCTCCTTTTCGTCCAGTGACGCCATCCCTGACACTCATTCTCTCCTCTCGGCTCCCGGCCCGACGGTCCCTCTCGATGGATTAGGCAACACGCTTGCCATATGCGCACGCCGTGGCCACCATATTCTGCGATCGGGCAATTAACGCGCTCCAGGGGTTGGGCTTCGCGCAGCGCTTTGAGGAGCCCCACCTTGCCACATACGCACATCCCGCTCTCTGCCGCTGCGGCCGCCCGGCCTCGTCGCAACCATTTTGCACGAACCATGTATGTAGCACGCACGGCACTCAGCGAATTCGCCTCCGCCCACCTGGTTCTGTGCTATGCCACCCCAAGCGCTGTCAAAAACAGATCATGGCCGAATCCCTCCAGCCGACGTCTTGCTGCACCACAGAATGACTGGCGTATGATGTAGAGGGACCATGTACGCACCCGTGCACTCACTCACCTATCTATAGCTTCTATGACACGACCACCAGATTCAGTACTGCGCCCGAGTTAAGCTCCTCGCAGCTAGAACGGAATGTCCATCCGCTCAGGCTCCATGATCGTGTTTGGATTCGGCGTGCGCGCATCTTGCTACACCACGGCATTCGAAGGCTGACGTACAATCCGGACGGGGAGGCGCCCTGCGCACTTGCTCACCCATAGTCTTACCAACAAGCCCGTCCGTCATCAATATAACGCCCGAGAGTCGTCTCCTCGAGGTCGGAACGGGATATTCAGCCGCTCACACTCCCTCCTTCGCCACTCTTCCTTCTCCAGGAAATCCCCCAGCGCCCGTACGTTCGCACCCCGAAAGACTCTATACACACCGCGGTTCCGTTCATCGTAGCCCTGCGACCGCCCGCTCGTCATCGGAATCGAACCGCGCACGCTAAAGGCTACCGCGACGCACCTCGGGCGGCAGCTCAGAGAACCGCCGCACTCCCCGCCGGCGGAGCGCGGGAATCCCTGTGAGGCCCAGGTGCTCCAGCTTCGTGAGCCGTCGAAGCATCGCCCGCACACCGTCCAGGGTGAGCCGGGTGCAGTACGTGAGGTGGAGCATCTCCAGCTCGAAGGCATGCTCCGCGAGGAAGAAGGCCGCCTGGTCTGTCACTCTAGGCAGGCCTGCCGCCGCGAGCCGCCGAAGCCGAGGCAGCGAGGCGAGCTCCAGCACGACGATATCGCTCAGGTTCGGAATGACTGCGTGATAGTCCGATCTGTCTGTCAGTACGGACCCGGCCCTGCAAGCGAAGGAATGCTATTACTCACAGCTGATGTCAACCGACTGCAGCCTTCTGCAGGAAGAGGCGAGCGCGAACGCACCCTCGTCCGTGACCCGCTCTAGGCCCCCGATGTCGACGGCCGCGAGGTGGTTCCCCAGCGCACAGACAGCATGCATGGCACGATCGGTGAGCTCGATGCATCCGGCCAGACTAAGGTGCTGGATGTGCGGTGCGTACGCGATGATGCCGAGCACAGCCGCGTCCGTTAGCTTTAGACAGTGGCTCAGATCTAACACGCGCAACTCGTTCAGTTTGTGCGTGTTCGGCAGGACGAGCGGGGGCAGGTTCTCGAGCCACGTTCTCGGCTTGGACGGTGTATGCTCACTGGCATTGGTAGCATCTTCTTCCATGGATCGGAGCTGTTCGCGTTCGGGTACCCAAGGGAACCCGGAGTCGGTCAGTTGGAGGCAACCCGACATCGTCCACCGCCGAAGGCCACGGGCAAATATCCATATATCTCGCACCGCAACCGAGGTAACAAGTGGGAGGCTGTCCATCTCGAGCTCCTCCAGGTGTGGTAATCCCCGTACTAACCGGGCGAGCGCCGGGTCGGTGATCCCAGATAAGCGGCTGATCGCGACCGAGGTGAGGGACGTCGAGTGTGCGGCGAGCGCATATAGCCCAAGGTCGGTGACATCGGCGCAGCCGGAGATGTCGAGGTGGGCCAGATTCGGTGCAGATTCAGCGAGGAGGATGATGGTGCGGGACGAGAGGTCGGGCACGCCTCTGAGATCCGCGCTGACTATGTTTGGGCAATGGGGGAGGACGGAGGCGAGCTCGTCGTCGGTAACGGCGGGCGCGAGAACGGGGTCAGGGCGGAATTCGATGTGCTCTGCATAGTAGCAGGACTCCTCGTCGGATGGGAGGTGGTCGACGTACGACATCTTGTCTCATCACTCACTTGGGGGGATAGAGAGGCTTAGGCCGACTATATGCGCGTTAGTGACGCACGCTTGGACGGTCGTCGGGAGATGGTGGTGGGAGAGAAGAAGCCACAAACGCGTTTGTGGCGAGTCCAAGCACGAGCGCTTGAGCGCGTTCCTCCGAGAATCTCGGACATGCTCGGGCCGCCCTCCCGTATGGGCGCTTACAACTGCGGGGGCTCGACGTTCGCACCGTCGAGCTCGACGAGTCGTTACACGACGTCCGCCACTGTCGCTGACGATGAGCAACCTCTCGTCCTCGTCTTCCATCACACCCACTCCCTCCGCATTCCAGAATACCCCCACTCCGACACACCCTAGCTCGGCGTACGCATACGACGGGCCTCGCGCCCCCGGCGCACATGCCGTACCATCCGCGACAGGCGTGCCGCCCCCGCCCTCTCCGAACAAGAGCCGCATACCCGTCTCGCCCGCGGTACTACGTTCCATCTTTGCGTCGTCACGGACGGTTCTGGAGGAGCGCTCTCTCTCACGAGTCGCGTTCTTCAGGCGAGTATTTGCGATCGGCTGGGTTATAGGCCGGATGCTGAAGCAAGGGTGATGCGCAGGTTCACGGGATTTCTGCTCAGCTGTATGGTGATCAGCCTGGCTGCTGCCCGGGGGAGAGTCATCAAGGGCGGCGCGGCGCTGCTGGGCGTAGGCGTAGCTTGACTACATGTGCGAGATCTGGTATACCATTCACAGTTGTATTCTACAGTGTGCACGCATGAGCACCCACGGAACGCCGTCCAATGTCTTATGCATCGCGCCGTGGGACTCTCCTTTCGGCCATGACCAGGGCGCCACAACACACAGGCAAATCTGATCCACCGGCGTCCGGGATATAGTAAGAGGCAAGCTTGGCACCGTGATACCTACTAGCTTTGATTATCCTGCGCCGCGAACACGCTCACCGAGTGAGGTGTTCATATAGCCAGTGGGTTATAAGGGACCCGCCTGCGGCGTTCGTGCACGCGTTACTCTCTCATCTAGGTCCCACGACGACACCCTAGGCCATGGAGAAGGCCAGGCATCCTCTACCGATACACCGCACACGGACGGCGCAGCGTCCTGCGCCTCCCGAGTCCTCGCAGCAAAGTACTGTCGGGAAACCATCTGGAATCAAGAGCAGCATATACAGGCCGGGGATTTTTGCTCTTTGTTTCCTCGTAGCTGCAGTCGCGCTCTACGGGTCGTACATTCACCTCCTCTTCGCCTCCTCACGAGACATCCGCAACGCGCAACGCGTACCGCTCGCAGCACAAGACATCCTACATCGATGCGCGAGTCTGCGCGCGCCACCAGGACCTCCCGCCAATTTCTTGGAGCGCGAACGGTCAGATCGGTTCGAGCCCGGGACGCGACCGACGCTCATCAAGAACGTCACGCTGTGGACCGGGGCGCGTAACGGCACCGAGGTCGTGTATGGGGATATCTTCCTCGATAATGGCCTCGTACGAGGAATCGGCTACATCCCCGAAGCCCTCTACGAGGACCGGGACACGGATGTCGTGGATGCCCACGGTGGTTGGGTCACGCCGGGACTAGGTTGGTTATTTTCGACGTGCTGTCGCAAAGTCGTTGTCTAATAAACCTCGTCCACTAGTTGACATGCACACTCACCTCGGTGTGCTCAGTATGCCGGTCATGACCGGTGCCCTCGATTTCAGCTCACAGCACGGTCCTATCCAGCCGTGGTTACGGAGTATCGACGGATTCAACACGCACGATGAAGCGTTCGCTTTGGCTGTAGCAGGCGGAGTGACCTCCGTCCAAGTACTTCCTGGGAGCGAGAATGTCATTGGTAGGCTTCCCATGGCAGCGTGTATCGGTGTTGATGCTGATGAGTAGAGTGCAGGTGGGCAGGCATTCATCGTGAAGCTACGCAAGACATCTCAGAGGTCTCCAACGTCCATGCTCATCGAGCCCCCGTACACGCTGAACGGTAGCACGCCTGACCCCGACTCCCCTGCACGTTGGCGGCACCTGAAGTGCGTGTTCCCTCGTCCCTTCTGTGCTCTCCGTGCTTAGATTGACGGGCCACAGGCAGGCCTGTGGAGAGAGCCCGCGCGGATATGGGAACCGCATGGACAACATGTGGGCGCTGCGGTCTGCCTACACAGAGGCGCGCAGAGTCAGAGACGCACAGGATGCGTTCTGTGCGCGGGCGGAGGCCGGCTTGTGGAACGAGATTGAAGGACAGAGTTTCCCCGAGGACTTGCGATGGGAAGCTCTCGTCGATGTGCTCCGCGGGAGAGTAAAGGTCTGTTGTCAACTCGGAGAGCGGCAATGGGTGTTGACCAGAGACACAGGTCTCGGTGCACTGTTACGAGGCAGTCGATCTCGATGCTATGGTTAGGGTATGTCTCTTCCACTCTTCGAAAGTATAAGATCTCCGGCTAATAAAGGCCCAGTTGACGCAAGAGTTTAAGTTCCATATCGCCTCCTTCCATCATGCGCACGAGGCATATTTGGTACCGGAGGTACTCAAGAATACGTGAGACTGGCCCACCCATATCCGTCGACTCCGCATTTGACACTTTTGCAGATACGGAGGCCCTCCAACTGTCGCGCTCTTTTCGGATGCTTCGCGCTTCAAACGGGAGGCGTACCGTGGCTCTCCATTTGCTCCTCGCATCCTCACGGACAAAGGGTTCCCCGTAGCCTTGAAGGTCAGCACCTGCACTGAGAATGCGAGAGGACCTTTGACGAAAATTCCAATAGTCGGACCATCCGGTCCTAATCAGCCGCTACTTGGCGTTTGAGGCACAAGAGGCTCATTACTATGGTGCGGGCTTTCCTTCATAGCCTGATTCACTATCAGTACTTACACAAATACAGGCCTTCCGCCTCATCTAGCCCTGGCTTCTATGACCTCCGTGCCCGCAGCAGCCGTCGGTCTCTCCCATCGTATCGGAATCCTGCGCGAGGGTGCCGATGCCGACGTCGTCCTCTGGGACTCGCATCCTCTCCAGCTCGGCGCGACTCCCCGCAAGGTTTGGATCGACGGCATCCTCCAGGTCGGCAACGACTCCGACCATATCCTCATCGGACCCGGCAAGACCACAGCGGAGTGGCACGAACCTCCCGAGGTGCCTGACTTCTCGGTCGAGAGGGAGGCGGCAGTCGAGTGGGCAGGCCTGCCCCCGCTCACCAGTAACCACACCGTCGCGGGCCGAGTCGCGTTCCAAAACGTGAAGGAGGTGTTCCTCCGCGAGAGCGGAGACGACGTGGGAGTCGTACAACACTTTGGTATGGATCCCAACGCGGGGATGACCCATGTCATCGTCGATCGCGGGCGCGTCTCGTGTGTCGGACCTGTATGCGAAGGCGAGGGTCGGAACGCGGCGGTCAAGATAGACCTGCGGGGTGGCACGATTGCCCCGGGGATGATGACGTTTGGTACGACATTGGGAATCGAGGAAATCGAGAGTGAGCCATCGACGGGCGACGGGGCTCGCTTCGATCCCCTCAGCCAGGACGTGCCCAAGATCATGGGAGACCTCGGCGGGCTTGTGAGAGCCGACGATGCATTAATGTTCGGAACTCGGAGCGCACTGTGAGTTCCATCTAGTATTCTCGAAGAATAATCCTGACACACAGACTTGTAGTGAGGCTCATCGTGCAGGCGTAACGTACGCAACGACATCCTTCGCAAGGTCTCCGGTCGTCCTCCGAGGCAAGTTCATGGGAGGACTCTCCGCAACATTCCGCACCGGTGCCCCGCATGCGCTGGACAGGACAGCGATAATAAAGCCTATCACCGCGCTGCATATTTCCATAGGCCGTCAGCCGCCAGGTCCGTACACCCCACAAGGAGCGGGTGTGAGCACGCAGATTGCTGCATTGCGGCACCTGCTCTTGGAGGGCGAGGATCCCCGCACCCAAACCGGAGAGTGGTTCAAGAAGGCCGCTGACGTGAGTCCCACTTTATGGTAAGATTCGTACTGCTGACGGCCGCGTTCAGGGCGCGATCCCACTTGTCATTGACGTCTCGAGCGCGGATATCATGGCCACGCTCATCCGCCTGAAGAGCGATGTCGAGGAGAAACGAGGCACGTATATGCGCACGGTGTTCTCGCGCGCCACAGAGGCGCATCTGCTCGCAGAAGAGATAGGTATGTTGCCGTCCACATGCGTCGGTCACGGCAAGTAGCTGACTTGCCGCAACTACAGCCCATGCGCGCATCGGCGTGATATTGAGTCCTCCCAGGCAAACGCCCTTCTCGTGGGATGATCGGAGAATGTGAGGACATTCATTCCTATTCGAAAGTTTCAGGACTGATAAGACGACAGTCTCGCGGGCCCGCCTTTGAGTAATGACACCGCTCTATCCGTCCTGCTCAAGAACGGCGTGACAGTTGGGTTGGGAGTCTGGGAAACATGCCGCGTACCATCGACGCGATTCGACGTTGGTTGGGTGCGTTGTCTGAATCATCCGCTACCGCTGTAGCGACCGCTGACGGCAGTGCCGTAGGCCATCCTCGAGTCAAACAACTGGATCAACAAACGACAGGCGTACGAGCTCGTCTCGACGAATCTGGAGAAGCTGCTCGATCTGCAGGGGTGGGTGGGAGATATGGGCGACCTCGTCGCCTACGAAGGCGGCAGCGCCCTTGATTTTACCGGAAAGCCCGTCGCGGTCATCTCGCCGGCGAGGCAGCTGGTCGAAATTCTATGATACACGATCCTGTTACGCACCCTTGGTTTCATGGGACCGCATGGCACTACTATGATGCTACTATACAACTACAACTATACAACATCAGTATCTCCGTTTCTTGTTGCGTGTCTCAGCGAGTTGCTCCAGCATTCGTCTTTTGTCTTTGGACGGAGACTGGGAATATGGGGGCGGTCGTGGAACCTCTGACGTAGAGGAGGCCGCTGTTGTGGACGGCGGTGGGGGTCTGTCCTCATGTTCCTGCCCGACGGACTCCGCTGTTCCCTGTTTTTGCTCCTGCTGCGGGGTGCTTTGGGCCTCCTGTTGCTTGATATGACTTGAAGGCCCAGGCTCGTCATCCCGCATCCCGCTGGAGATCCCATTGGGCTCTGAGATCAGACAACAGGTGATAGATGCTCACCCATCTTCAGTGCCCTCGCTTGACCGGGCTACGGGGGGCCGTCTACGCAATCTCAACAGTGTCTGCGACAGAGTCGAGGCGTCTAAGGGTTCCGGTGTACTCGCGGATGGTTCTCTGTGCGCCGGTTCGGAGGGGGCGGTACTATCCATGGAACTTCAATGTCATGTCAACGGGCAAAGAATGACCATCCGCCGACCTGCTTGTTCCTTCGAGATCGTCGTCGATGAAGTCCTCGGCGTCTTCTTCCTCTGTCGTGGCTTGTTCCCTTCGCACGTCCATCTTCGCCCACCGCTTGGCGACGTCGAGCAGGGCGTCCCACTGCTCGGACGCAGTGAACTCGACGACCTCCATCTCGTCTTTAGGACAGAGCCCTCGGCATTGCGGGCACCGAATGGATTCGGTCTCGGCGTCGGGCTCTGGCTGGATCTGACGCACGCACTCGTCGCAAAATGTATGCTGGCAGATGAGACTAACGGAAATGAATGATGCTTAGTTATGGGTCGATTGCCGAACCAGCGACATCAGTCGCGATGTGCCATTACCTCCGACACTTTCTGGGTTGCAGCTGTTCGAAACATATCATACACTGTTCGCCCTCTTCTAGGGAGTTCGCGAGCATGAGGTCATGGAAATTCTGTAGTAGCTGTAGTTCGGGGAAATCAACATCCCGCGCGAACGTGGATAGTACCAGTCCAACCTTGCGCATCTTGTGGGCGGAGTCGCCGACTTCAAACTCGGCCACATCGACCAAGTCCTCAGCTTCGTTCTCGAGCTCCTTCATGCTGAGCTGCATGCACATTGTAAGCGTTATGAGGTAGAGGAAACCCAGCCAGTGAACGGTTGCTTGATGTATCTTTTTCCGGTATTTTTCATTCGACTAGATTCGGTAGGGTCAGTGAATATGATGCTAATAGTGATAGCCTCAAGCATCTACGACGGGAGCTCTACCTTCTCCAGTCTCTTGACTTGCTTTTTGAGTTGTTTCACCTCCCGGATGGTTGACCTATTCCTATTGCCCCTCCTGGGTAGAATGAGGACATCATCATCCGCGGTAATGCGGTCGAGCTTGCTCTCCAATGCGATGACCTTCATACGGAGTGTTTCATTCTCCCGTTCAAGATCCTTCGCTTCGCCAAGAGCCCGCTTCAACAGTGACTATTTCAGAGCAATATCAGTTTTCCTCTTTCCCTTGCGAGAGGATGAGGAGCTCGACGTCCTTGTAGCGGGCTGCCATTGGAGTCCCCAGTTGTGGATCGTCCGAGTCGTAGTCTTGTTGACGAAGTTGAACCGGATGGCCATTGTACGTCTGACTCGTTGTCAGTGTCGAGTAAGGTTTCCCTTGGTATTCCCGATCCCTTTCTGGTGGTAGATCGCGTGACGGGTGCCATGGTTGCTTGCGCGGAGCTTCTCGCAAGGATGTACGAGGTTGAAACAAAAAGGGCAAAAGATCATGTCCCAGGCAGGATTCGAGCCTGCGTCTTCACGGTATTGTGGGATCCACAACGTGATGATCTAACCACTAATCGACAGGGACCGGTAGTTCGTCCCACAGATTACAAACATAAGCTGCGGTGTCATCAATCCTGTTCGGTGGCTGTCCTCAACCACTGTCGTGACTTGTATGAACGAATGCAAAACCATTCTGACCGCCGTGGTGCCCTCGAGCTCAGCACTTCGATATCCGTGGGACATAGATGAGTTCACTTACGTCGGTGAATATTACCATCCTAGGCAGCGCGTCCGCCCAGCCGTCCTCAACGCGAAACCACTCTTCGCTCGCCCTGCGGCTCGATGGAGACGTCTGGCTGTTCGACTGTGGCGAGGCCACCCAGCACCAGATCCAGAAGAGCAATGTCAAGATGGGCAAGATCCAGAAGATATTCATAACTCACACACATGGTCCGTCGTGCTGCCCCGCTGTGCTGGTTACCCTGATCTCAGACGTACTACAGGTGACCATATTTTTGGTCTGCTCCCGGTGCTTGCGGGAAGGCTAAACGGTGCCGGCGGTACCATTGACGGAGTGGAAGACCCTCGCGCACAAGCATCTGCCACACTGCCCGAAGACGTACCAGTAAGCGCTTCTTGAACCGCTGGTCCATCTCGCTGAGCATCTAACTTACGGAGGCCAACAGCCCCTCGAGATATACGGGCCTCTGGGGACACGCGCATATGTCCGCCATGGACTTACATACACGCACACTCTGCTCGGCGCCCCATACGTCGTGCACGAGCTCCGCTTCCCCGCCGACCCGCCGGACGGGGACTACACCATGCTCCCACCACACCCTCTCGAACGGCCCGGACGCAATATCGCGCAGACACACGGAGCATGGCTCGATATCTACCGCGGAGCACTCGTCACGGTATCCGCCGCGCCGATCCTGCACTCGGTGCCGTGCGTGGGGTACGTAGTGAACGAGCTGCCCGTGCCCGGGAAGATGGACCCGAAGAAGTACGTCCCGGAGCTGAAGCGCACGAAGACGCCGATGTCGGTCATGAGCCGGCTCCAGCAGGGCGAGTCCGTGACGCTTTCGGACGGCACCGTCCTTCACGGACCTGCGCGGAAGCCTGGGCGGAAGATCGTCATCCTGGGGGACACGTATGACCCTTCGCCCGTTGCGGGCCTTGCGGAAGGCGCGTGCTTGCTTGTCCACGAGGCGACCAATGCACACCTACCTGGGATCGACCCGAACACGAAGGATACGGATACGTACGAAATTGTGGAGGAGCGGGCGAAGTCGAGGGGCCACTCGACGCCGCAGATGGCAGGGGCCTTCGCGAAGCGGATAGGCGCACGGAAGCTCTTGCTCAACCACTTTTCGGCAAGATATGCGGGAAACGACGACGTTGACAAGGAAGCGGCACGGGTGATGGGTCGGATACGTGAGCTGGCGGAGGAGGCCTTCGGGGGCGAGGTAGTTTGCGCCCGAGACTTGATGAGCTTTGATGTAGGACCAAGGAAGGACGATTGAGGGGTATCATGCAAGGGGGATAGGTGTAATAATACAAGGAGCCCGAGTGTATGTACAATAAAACGCAAACCCAACACTCCATCAGCATCAATCGTCTGGAGGATCGGAGAGCTCACTACTCTCGTCGCTTGCCTCTCCCTCCTCCAGCTCCTCCTCACGAGCCTTCCGTCGCCCCCGAGCATCTTTGAGCTCCCCGTTCGGCTCTTCGCCAATCTCTCCCATCTCGATGTCGTCCTCCTCAGACGCTTTACGGTGTCCTGAAGGAGTGCCTCGCGCAGTGGGGGCCATGGGGGTGTTCGTGCGCGACTTCGGCAAGAACGCGCGCGCGGCGGGGTTCAGGACTGCCCTCGATAGCGGTATATCGTCATCGGAGTCGTGCGCATCTTCTGCCCCCTTGCCGGACGTGCTCGCTGCTCGCGAAAGAGCGTCCTCTCTGAGCTCGCCGGACTCCTCGCGTGTGCGACCGCTCGGCGTGGACTCCATCTCCACGTCCTCTCCTGGTTGGGTCTCCGGAGCGGGCGTAGGTGCGGTGGACTCTTCTGCCGTGTCTTTTCCCATGAGCCGAAGCACGTTTATGTCGTGAATCACAGTGTCCAGCGCGGCCTTCTGTGCATGCAGAACGCGGTTCTGGTTCTCATGTTCGGCGCGTATAGCGGCCATGTCGTTTTCCAGGGCTTGTATTGATCTGCATCAAAAGTAAAGCCGCTGCAGCAGCGGCGACGTGGGCAGAGACATACTGTTCAAGCTCAGCACGGCTAGGTAGGGTGTTGACCTTCTCTGCGATCACGTCGTACTCGATCTTCCGCTTACGCTCGAGCTGCGCTTGCTCTAGGGTAGCCTTGAGCTCCTCGATCTGGTCCCTGAGACGGCTGCGTTCGTTCGCTAGTCACACGACCTCGTAAGAACCTCATTCTGAGGCGCAGGAAGGAGCATACCTATGCGTTCTCTTTCCCGCTGGTATTCCTCCACCTGCCGCGCCTCCGCCTCGCAGACCATAAAACTCTTCTTGAGGGACAGCTGAAATGACGCCAGCTCGAGCAGAAATGCATCCCGCGCATCGTCTACGGACGAAACGTTCGAGGGCGTAGGGGGGACAAGGGCGGGGTACGCGACGGAAGCGTAGGTGTGGAACTTGCGGGTCACACGGCGTAGAGCCTTCTCGTCGTTCGTAATGCGCGTGTGTATGATAGCGTCTGGTGATAGATGAAGAGCGCGCACGTTCGGCGGAGGCCTGGAGGAAGGAGAGTGGCGTCGGGCATACCTTCTTGCTGCACGGAGAGTGGTGGCGGCACGTAGTCTGTTGCCGGCGCATTTTGAGTTGTGCTCGCCTCTGCTGGAGACGCCATCGAGGTATACTGAGCAGGTGGATGTATGCGCGCCGGACGCGTCGAGGGAGGAGGGAGCAGAGAGACAAGCACGGCCGAGTCGGATCGAAGGAGCACAACCCCAGACGAAGCGGGACGTAGGCGTGACGGCTTCACGTGCTTGAGAGGGCAGAGTGTGACCCGCGTCACAGACTGAATGGGAGCAGCGGCCAGTGACGACAAGCACGTTCGTGCAGAGCTGCCATCTCCGGACGAGTATACCTAGCCCCGTACGCCTAATATTCCCCTCCCTCCCAGCACGCGCAGGGAGCGGCCGCCTGTCCTTCTCCTTCCACCCCCACACACCCCCATGTCCACCCAGCCCCTCCTCCAGCGCACCGCTGCGAAGCGCATCGCCCTTCCCGTCAAGGTCGAGCCCAAGGTTGCCTTCGCGAACGAACGCACCTTCCTCTCATGGCTGCACTTCACCGTCGTCCTTGGCGGCCTCGCCGTCGGCCTGCTCAACTTCGGTGATAAGGTGTGTGTTGGCCGTTGTTCGTGTCGGTCTCCCCTCTCACAGTGCGGGGCATAGGTGGGCAAAATAAGCGCGGCCATGTTCTCCTTTGTCGGTGCGTACATCGTCCCCTTGGTCGTGTGAGGTTTCGGGAATCACCCAAGCTTATCATGGGGTACTCCAGCTATGGCCGTGATGGTGTACGCGCTGTACACATATCACTGGCGCGCCAACTCCATCCGCCAAGGTGGCCGCGGACCGTACGACGACCGCGTTGGGCCGGTACGTGTCCATATCTCAGGATTATTGAACAGGCTATTGACGTCTCTCCCCCAGACAATATTGTGCATCGCTCTCCTCAGTACGCCTTTGTCCTTGTGTGTCGTGTGCTCGCTCACCTTCCCTCCTAGTTGCCATCATCGTGAACTTTGTCCTGAGGTTCTCCGAACCCGAGACGTCCCCCTGAGGAATGGAATTATCGGCACCCTGCTCGCAACCCGCCTCGGGTTCCCCTCATTGCTTTCGGCCTACATCTTGAAGTATTTGGCCCCTGCGTAAATGCCAAGAGGGCATCCCGTTTAGGGGGCCTGGGTCGAATCGATGCCCTTCGACACCACTATACGCACCGTTCGGACGTTCGAATACCATAGGCATACCTCTTCGTCATCCCAGTCAATCATGTGCAATCGCTCACCGTATTCAGTCATTTGTACCTGTTTTACTAATGCCCATCCTTGTACGTTCTCGTTCTCACTCGGACGGCTGCCGAGCCGCTTGACCGCTCGCCCCGAAGGATCCGAATTCGAAGCTTGAGCTTGTTCACCCGCGCCGAATACAAGCCGGGACGGGCGCGATAGAGTGCACACAAAATGAAGCAATACGCCAGATGCATTGAATGCGTGCGGTCTACTTCTGCACACCAGTAAACACGGGGTTCTTGACCTCGTGGATAGGCGTCTTGCCCTCTGGCGTGCCAGGGATCGTCTTGACCAAACCCTGCGGACGCACACGGGCGGTCGGTCAGACGGCTTATCGTTGGACGCGGGAACAACTGACCAGCTTCTCGAAGACGCACTTGTTGAGGACACGCTCGTCCTTACGACAGCGGTTGTATTCCTGAGTGGTATGTGTATCAGCATGTATACGAGGCATCGGTGGAACAAAGGAGAGACGTGCCTGGTTGTTGTTTTCCAAGCAGCCCCAGTGCTTGTCGAATTCCGCCAAGCAGTTCTCACGCAGTTTGGTGATCCTGGGCCGAGAAGGGGTAGGGCAGGGACCGGTGAGCAAGCGTCCAGACGCCTTGAGGTGGATGGGACGTACAGATCCTGCGCGCAGCGCGTCACTCGCCGACCCTCCTTCAGGCAGTGTGCAGGGTCCCGGCTCTCGGACTTGCAGAGCATGAAGTCCTCTACGACAGAAAGGGAAGCGCACATCAGCTCTGTAATCCGCGCAGAGTGCCCGTATGCGCCCCGACGTATCCTTCCCTCCCCTCTACCCATTCCCCCACAACAAGCCACGCACTCAACGGCAAATGCAAGATTAGACACGCACCATTGTAGTCCTTGCAATACGCCCCGAGGAAGAATGCCGCGCTCTTCAGCGGCGCGCTAGTCACGCCGAGCTCCTTGACCTTCGGGACGTCCGCGGGCAGCGGCGTCGGGTCCTTGTACGGCTGCGAGGACTCGGCGGGGTCGAGGAACCTGCTCATCGTGCGTGGTGGGGCGAGAGAGGGAGAGTGTGTGTCGAGAGTCGAGACGAACGAGGGACGGTAACCGCCGGGACGTGACGCTGCCCGCGGGCGCCTGTTCTGGCCGACCACTCGTGGGCGCCGCATTTTGGGCGCTTGCGCGTGCTTGTTCCGTGCCACACTCGCGCTCTCAGACGCGTCGACGCGCTCAGACTCATATCTATCGGACGCGATCCGTATCCAGACGACTGTATAACGATGGTAGGTGTCGCTGAGTGTTCAGTGAAACACACGGATGGCTGATACTCATGTCATCTCTGTAAGCCACCAAGAATACAGCCAAAGACCTTCATACTGCTCCTCAAGACGCACAAGCTCACCGTTCTGCTCACATTTCCGAGCACATCGACTGTAGCAGACGTGAAGGAGGAGGCGCTCTCCGCATTCCAATCCAGCGTCCTGGAGAACCCAGAACCGAACCCTGAAGTGATGGACGCGGACGATAACTCGGAATGGGTGGTCCCGAAGGTGGCGAGCGTGGAGGACTTCGAGCTGGCGCGCGCACTGAAGGTGCAGGGTCGGCCGACGGGGCGGTACGAGAAGCTCGAGCCGTCCGCGCAGCTGAAGACCGTGCTGTCGAATTGGGACCCCGTCTTCGTGCAGTTCAAGGACCCGAATGGTGAGTGGAACGCTCCGACATCTACGGTTGTGTACATTCCTTCACGATCAATCCGAATCGTTTGCGTATTTGCCGCTGTGCACCTCCTCGAACGCGCGATACAGGAGCACTTTTGCCCGTCAAGGTCTCTATACCGCCAATCTCCCCGGAAGAATACGAGGAACCCTCGGCGCAAAAGGGGAAGCGGAAAGCCGAGGAATGAGCTGCCCCCTTCGTGCGTTGGGTACCTGCCCAGGGATGCTTTCGACCGTCGTGTACTGCTATGCTCTGTAACATAGATTCGAATCAACGTTTGAATGTGACCCCGTCGCCGAAAGGCAACGGTTCTCGTGCGATGTCGGCCAGCCACACTAGGTCATGCCGGGGGAGCACCCTGCCATCTCTGGGGTTTTATAGGGAGGAGGGCGGCAGCAACACGACGGCCCTCCTCCGCTAGGAGGTTATAGGTCGAGCAGGCATTTCTCTGGTACTGGGCATGAATACCACAGATCAGTGGAGCAACATATGGGATGCGCACCGTGTTCATGACATCGATTTGGACACCAACTTTGGTGAGATATTGCCGCAACGCAGGCGGGAGCATTTCCACGCGCTCTCCTGTACCCAAAAGTAGGATCTCTGTACTCCGTAGCACTAGTTGAGTTCGCGTATGCAGGTTCGAACTTCACCGCATACGCACCGGGCTTGGGGACTACGGTTTCGAATATCTCGAAGTGCTCCGACTTCCACCCGTCCCACAACTTCTCAGGGACGTTCCACAAGAAAACCTTTCCGTCCAAGAAAATGCAAGCGGCCGTCAAGAGAAGTCCGTCTGCGAGTTGAATCCCGTTCTGCGTGATCGCCTTGACCTGTACGGCGGGCGCGGTGCCACCGGAGAGTATGTTGCTCAGCCCGCCATCGCCGGGGTACCTACGCGCACACGACGCATGGAACGCGCGCGTAGCCAGTGTAAGTCGCGCCGAGTTTCTTAGAGCAGAGCGAGCCGCAGGACGGAGCAAGAAGGACAAAGGCGGCATGGTGGAAGTCGGTGGTCAGAACGGTCGGTGGCTGCCCCGCTTCCGGGCGTCTGCTGCACTTGCACCTTGACCGCGATCCACTCTCTCGAGCTTCAGTACTTGTGCACGAATAGCTATGGCGGCGTCGGCAGCGGACGTTCGGAGCATTCTATCGATACCTACTCCGTCTGCGTCTACTAGCACACCACAACAGAAGAAGCCTCAGGCGGCGGAACGCGCGAAGAAACCGGAGGGCATCCCGCGCGAGCTCTATGCGCTCATTGGGCCCTCCGCGCCCACACTCGCCGCCCAGTTTGCGAAACCACGGCTCAAGCAGAAGCCGAACCTCGGTGGCGGAGGTCGCGTGAAATGGTAAATAGGCTGTCTGTCAGGTAAAAGCACCAATGTGCTCACCTGTTCGGCTTCAGGGAATGGCGGCCCTTCAAGAACGGCGCACGCTCGGACGGCTTGCGGTTGTCTCATTGGACGAAGGCGAGCACAGACCCTGATGCCGGTATGTGGTGAAGGCCACAAAACTCGGAGTGTGGCCAACATCTGAACGCGCTCATCAGAGTACCCATTCGCGAAGTACAACGTCCAAACCCCTCACTATGTATACTCCCAAGACGAGTATAGCAGGCTGCTAGAAGGTATGACTTCGTGTTCAAGGCTCCCTAGTGTACCTAAACATGACATACTACTAGACCAGGATTGGACCAAGGAAGAGACCGACTATCTCTTTGAGCTAGTCAAGGAGTATGATGGACGTTTCTACATTGTCCACGACCGGTATGACTACCCTCGTCCCGACGACCTCCCTCCACGTGCCCTCGAGGTATGTATGTGCTGGGTGAACATGCATGACTCGTACTCACTCTCCTACAGGATATCAAGGACAGGTACTTCAGTGTCTGTCGGAAACTCATCCGGAACAGGCCATGGGCAGGAGACGAGAGCAGCAGGGCGGCTCTTCTATCTAGTCTTGCATTCGACAAAGGTATGCATCCGCTCGACCGTCCGGGCCAATTTGTTGATTTGTGCACCAGGTCGAGAAACCACGCGTAGACAGTATGTTCTTAGCCTGGAGAGCCGAACGCCCGAGCAGATCGCGGAAGAAGACGCGCTATACCTTGAGCTGGAAAAACTCAAGGAGAACGAGCGTAGGTTCAAAAAGGACCGGGATGAGCTCCTTCGAACGTTACTCGGTATCGAGTCTGGCTTGCCAGACGTTCAGGTGGACGAAGACGGCCTACAGGGAACCATTACAGAGCCAAAGAAGAAGAAGAAAACCGTCGCAGGAAGTGTCGAACCCCAAACACCCATCACTCCCTCGACCCCCAATGTCATATCGTTGCCACAACCTGCGCCAAAGAAGGCCGCGAAGACCCTCGCTTACGGTACGGACTCGCAAACTCCCAATCGCAAACCTCAGGCTCATAGTGCAACAGACCTACGGCACTGCATCATCAGGACGGACACGGTGCAGGCCTCTAAAGCCCCGCACGTCCCTGCCCACCTACGCAGCACCAAGATCCCGACGGTCAAGCCTCCGAGCGCTACTCAGCGCGTCGCCCAGGTGCTGAACGAGATTGGCATCTCCCACAACCGTCTCGTCATGCCCACAGCCGAGAACGTAGCCAAGCTTGAGCCGGTGTTGACGAACGCGAACCAGATTGTGGACGTGAAGAAGGCGATAGACAAGGCCGAGCAGGACCTTAGGATCGCCAAGGCGCGCCTTGCGGCTCTCCGCGGGGAGACCTCGGAGGAGGGCTCTGGAGACGCGCCCCAGACGCCTATGGAGGTTGAGGAGGGCGCGGACGCAGAGAGCGTGGTGGACGGTAGGGCCCAGAGCGTTATGAGCACCAAGAGCACAAGGAGCCGGAGACAGGTGCGTCGTCTCCTTAGATATGACGAGCGTCGCTGACGAGGGTGCGTTTGCCAGACGCGTCGGTCGATGTCTATCTCGTCTGTGGACACTTCCGTGGGGCCGAACAAACGTCAGAAGCAGCGATGAGCTCTCTTCTCGCGGTGTGGTTCTCCCTGGCTCCTGTCTTCATGTCTGTACCATATCTTGTCGGACGTACTGTATTGTTTTGTTGTCCTATAGATGCTTTCCATGTCCATCGAATCACTGTCATCCTCTCACCATACGTACCGCATGGTGCGTACACACGAGCTCATACGACGTATGAGCTCGCACTGCACGGTCCGTGTCGCGTCAGTCGCGTCGCGCTCGACATCACGACGCGTCTCTGTGGCGTCAGCGCTCGTGGCTCGCGTCTGTGTGAAGCTTGTGGGACCTCGCCTCTGCACCACTTCTTCCGTATGCTCTGGTAAACCATCCGCGACATCCTTTGGTGACCATGCTCCCTGTGCGCACTTTTAGGAGGTGTCTACTAAGGCGTGCACCACCTGTCCGACGTTTCAGCTCGCGGGTGGAACCCGACCATTCAATATACCTCTCGGAATCCACAGACCCGTACTTCAATCTCACCTTCGAGGATTGGTAGGCAGTACCTGCGTTTCGATGGAGCACGCTGCTGACGTGAATACTATACAATAGGTTGTTCCGCCACAAGTCTCCGGAGAAACCGCTGCTGCTTCTGTACCGAGACAGCCCCTGCGTGGTCATAGGCCGGAACCAGAACCCATGGAAGGAGGTCAACCTGCGCGCGTCGCGGCAGACTGGAATCCCGTTCATTCGGAGGCATAGTGGTGGAGGAACGGTGTACCACGTACGTCCAGCGCGTATGTTTCCTCGTGGCGTAATGACGAGACGAAGGCCCATATGACAGGACTTGGGCAATACGAACTTCTCAATACACCTCCCGCGAGCGGCGTTCGACCGACATGCTACGGCCCAAGTGGTCATGAAGGCGGTCCGTGCCATGGGCGTGGACGCAAACGTCAACGAAAGGAACGACATATGTGTTGGGAAGGAGAAGATATGTCCCCATTAGTGGTGTACGAGGCTCTCCCCGCTGACATGCGCCCCTCTACGTGTCAGGCTCCGCGTACAAGATCGTAAAGGACCGAGCGTACCACCACGGCACGATGCTCATCTCTACGCGGCTCGACACACTAGGGGAACTGCTGCGCTCTAACAAGGTGCGTGCGGTCCGGCGTCCGTACCCTTCGACCCACTTCACTGAAGTGCAGTGATACAGGACACGATGGAAACGCGCGGGGTGGCTTCTGTGCGCTCGCCTGTGTGCAACTTGCAGCAGTATCACGCCCATGTCAGCCACGAAGGGTTTGTGCAGGCCATGGTGGATGCCTTCCGGCAGGAGTACGGAGTCCACGACGAGGTGTGCCGTTCGTCTTCGTGCCGGGACGGAGCTGACAGTACTCGGCAGGTACATGCCGTGCGCGATATGGATGGATACCAGAGTATTGAGTACATTCGGCAAGGCATGGAAGTGCTAAAGGTAACGCTACAAATGTTCCCGAAGAGCATGTGCTGATCCCTCGCAGACCTGGGACTGGGCTTTCGGCCAAACGCCAGAGTTCACGTACAAGATCAAGAAGAACTTCACCTGGGGCCCATTGGTATGAGGAGCTCACTCTCGCATGGCAGTAGACTGACATTTGTGCTCAGGAGGCGGAATTG
The DNA here is from genome assembly GCA_022606195.1 of Trametes polyzona. Lineage (NCBI taxonomy): Eukaryota > Fungi > Basidiomycota > Agaricomycetes > Polyporales > Polyporaceae > Trametes > Trametes polyzona. Next base: position 2,637,485 of record JABYQF010000002.1, on the reverse strand, counting down.
CGGTCGAAACATGGTATCATCCTGTCATGCACGTTTACGCATCCCGAGGGCGAGGAATCGACATTATGGCAGGGATTGGAGGCGCTAGCGAGACGGCTGGAGGGGGAAAGGTATGGGTCGGTCAACGATACCGTCGCTTCGCTTGCGGAGTCCGACGGCCGAGTAGCAGACGTTTGGACATGGTTGCGGTCGGAGATGGATAGTTGATGGCAGTGCCGCCTTCTTGCTATGCTGTTTAATGCAGCTTGTCGTCCTGTGCGTGCAAAAGCTGTTCGTATACGGTGACGGGCACGGTACTACATTATGAGGCTCGCTCTGTGTACCAGGCACTGTTCGTCTCGAACTCCTCTGGTGCGAAGGGTTCTGTCTATAACAGTACTGTCAGTATACTGCATGCTGACATGAAAGTATATACGTACCGACTGCCCCCGTTTATGTCCAGTCAACCGCTTGTCCCTGTCCATCATCATCTCATCCCAAGCATCCAGGTTGTGGCGCACAGGCTAGGTAAGAGAAAGGGTCAGCATCCACTAAATACACACCTAACAGCGCGAGCGGGCGGGTATAAATGCCTCGTACCTTGCCCTGGTTCTGCAGCCGCTTGGAGGTGTTCAAGAGGGTGCCCGCTGCACCGAACATGGTGGTGAGGAGGGCTGGATGTAGCACGCGGTCATCAGCCCTTGTCAATGCTACGGCTGGAGTTAATCGCACCAAAGGGGATGAGGGCTTCCCAGGGGACGGGCATGGTGAATGTCTAGTTCGGCCTCAAGGCTGCTGGGGAAACGCGCTGCTAGTCGTGACGCCCAGCGAGCACGGCGGGTGTTTGTTTGCACGTGTTAGAATCCGAGGCCTCTGCCTTCCAAATGCAGGTCTTGCACTCAACGCCCAACGTCATCAACGGAAATACTTGCGTCGGGAACACACTTCCGGCCTGCTTACACTTCAATAGATCGTAAAGTTTGGTAAGTTTTCGCTCTCTGAGCTCATTTGCTTGTGACCTCGACTGCTCACCTCTAAGCGTAAGCTCGAGCCGTCACCGTAGCAGAGGGTGTTGCATTTCCATTGAGGGATAAAGGCCTCGCGGGAACGCGGGCTAGCTCGCAACACGTATGTTGCCGGAGAGGCTGGCCATGATATTGCTGTTTTGTTGTGTTTGCTGTGCTCACGGTGGAGTTGAACATAGGACGATCGGCGGCTCTCTGCAGGAGCCGAAGAGGCCCGCCCAGCACCCGAACTAGAGATTAGGCCAACCGTCAGCCCATCGTCAGCCTCCCCTTCTGGGTTGTATATCAACTTCCCCCTCCGCACAACGTCTCCCTCACATATACCATCATGATCTTCAGTACTGTACTCGTTTATTGGTTCATCGCCCTCTTAGGTGTCTACCCTCAAGCCTCGGTCAACACCCTCCTTTCCACCCTTCACCTCCTGCATATTCCCACCTTGTTGACCATCAAGCACGTCCAGCAGGTGGCGAGGTAGGATTCCTGAATGCCCCTTCTACCCTTTGACATCCACTTAGCCTCTATCCTAGTTCGGTCGTGCGCCTGACCCTGGACACAACCTCCCGATTCACAGGGGTCGACTCGTTCAACGGTCGCCCTGGCGATATGTTCCCCGACGATGGCCTCACGAACTCGATGGGAGACATCCCGTCCGCTCTGAACTCCATTCCCTGGACAAGTCGGAAGCCGTTCCTCGCGCCGCCTCCGGAAGTTCAAAGCACCCCTCACGACGATGCCGGCATCGTCTCCAAGGCATACTTCGGTTTCATCATTACCGTCGTCGCCTTTGTCTACATTGTCTTCCTAGTGACAATGACGAACGTGGTTGCGCTATTCACCACTGCAGAGGTGCGTTCACTTTTATTCTTCCGACAGCGTGTTGACCGACGGCCAATAACCTAGCCACCACGCGACGATGAAGCCCGGTCGGATTCACCTGGCTTCGAGCTCAGCATGCGTTGGGATATTCCCAATGCATCCATTTTGCAAGAGTTCCTCCTCGAACGTGATGCGGACGGCGACAACTCGCTACAGCAGACGCATTACGATCCCTTGTCCTTCATTCTGCTCGGGGTCCCCCTGCGTCACCGGCGAATGCTCACGCTTGACAGTCCGGCTGTCGCCGTCGTCCCGCCCTCCTTCTCTACGGCCTCGCACTTCGTCGACGTGGATACGCACCTCACCACTGCCGACAGCCGGGTATTCGGTATCCCACAACACGCCCTTGCGGCCTACACCCAACCCGCCGCTGCTGACCAAGATGAAGAGGAGCTTGATGAGTATCTCCGGTTTAGCCTCGGTATCCCGCGCGACAACGCGCCCCCGGTCGAAGGTTGGTGGCCACATGCAGTCGGACCAGCCTGGTTCCCATCCGTCGACGAGCTGGACACCTGGACTTACCCTCCGGCACACTTGGACGAGGACGACCCATTTATGGACCCGACACCAGACATAGACGCGTTGCCCCCGGAGCTGCCCATCGACTTCTTGTCGCCAGACTTTCGGTATATCGGCGAAGTCGATGACCTGGACGCCTATGACTACTACGGACAGCCTCTCTATGTGCATCTGGCAGCTGGTTTTGTCTTCGACAGGGAACTCTTCCTCTTGGACATGACCCTAGACGACTTCGCCTTGGCCATGTTGGAGCAGCACCTTGAGCAAGAAGCACCCTGGGAGTTAGAAGACGAATTCTCCAACTACAACTTCCCCTGCCTCTCGCCCCAGACGCGTATTCTAAGGCTTCCCGCATCTCTCTCAACTCGATCCTGGGACTAGCTGTACTGGGCTTCGCCGAACGGATCATCTGGAGCTTCCTCTATCGCCCCGACTGGAGTCTGTAGGGTCTCGCCACTGGTCTTCTCGCACGACGACGGAGTCCTTCGCCTAGGAGTCCGGGATCGATCATCCCCGCGTGCACGGCCACTCTATCTGTTGGGCGAGATCCTCCTCGGGCGACCTCTACGTGACGACGAGCCGCCTCTCTTCTGCAGTCTGTGTGTTGCTGTCGCAGCGCGAACTCAAGTTTGCACGCTACATACACAAGCAGGCAGCGAAGATATGGTGGCGCCGTGTCAGGCCCCTGACTCCAGTCTGGCCGGAACCTCGCCGGGGCGTATGCCCTGGGCAGAGGGACGGATGACTTTGTGGCCGTTCATACGCGATCGACGAAGAAACCGGGCTTCCTTCTCCCCTAGTACTCGATAATGATCGTCCCCCTTGGATTGGCTCAATATGTAGTACTAGTAGAGTATAGCGGTGTGTACTTGCCATCGTTGTACATGTCCGGATTGTGTAGAAGCATTCGCGCGTTCCCCAATCTATGCCGTCTGTGAATCTACTGAGAACAATTCAGCCTTAGTGCCTCCGAGTCCTGGTAATGGTGACTGGCAATGCCTGCGAGCGTAAAAGTGTTTGTCCGTGTTTGCTATCTGCCTTGCCGCCCAAAGAAAGTGGTCACATAGGTGGAGATTGGTTTCCCGCACCACGGCTGGATAGAAAGCTCCGGAAAGCGTCGGGATATAGTCATGAATGTGCGAATAAAAGATCGTATAGAAAAAAAGTGCGAAAACGCGCCTGCTTGATAGTTATAGGCCGTGTTCCTGCTGCAAGAGAAAGCGCGCCCCCAGAATTTATTAGCCAAAAGTTGGTTTCGTTACATCAGAGTAGATCGCGAGGGTTAGTTGACCTGCGCGAAGGCAAGTTGAGCGGGAAACACGCACGGTGCTGGAACCTATGCGCGCCTCAGGGCGCGACGCCGCGCGACGCGCGCGAGCATAGGTCGCGCGCAGGTCGCAGTGTCACGTGCCGTACGAGCGAGCTCTCGTCTTTGTTGCTACGGAGTCCTCGTAAGGGCGGTCGACCCGCGAACACGTATAGTATGCCCCGAAAGCTATAATAGTAAGCTTGAATAATGTTGGAGTGCATGTGGATTACCCACAAGTAAGCCAGATCCAGATAATGAGTCTTGGCCACCAAGCCCACCAAAGACGGCGCAAGTTCTCACCGATTCAGCTCGAGAATCTCAAGAAAGCACGGGAAACGAGGGGAAGTAAGGAGAACTATTATCGGGGGATAGTTCTGAACACCTGCCAAGGAGAGGAAGCGGAGGTGAGTCGGCATTTGATTCTGAGTATCATACAGGCTGGATAAGACTTACTTACATCCACTAATTAGGCGGGTCGGACAGCCGGCGACGGTCCCGGGGTTGCCTTGCTGCATGCCGAGCTTAGGCGGGCCAATGCGCGAGCTGATTCCTTGGTACAGGAGCTGTCAAAGCGATCACATCAGCTTGCAAAGGGAGAGGAGAGCTGCACACACGTACAGAAGTTGCTTCAAGACTGTCGGCGAGGTCTCCATAATGAGCGCCGGAAGCTCCTCCGTGCTCGGCAGAAGATAAGCCGGCTGCGCCGCCAATTGCTTGAAGAAAGGGCTACACATGCCCATGAAGCCAAGCTCAACAGGTCGGCACAGCTCACAGCGGAACGGAGGGAGACACGTACCCGAGAAGATGCGGAGATGGTGCTGAGCTCGCTTTATGAGCAAATTGAGGGCCTCCGTGCGGATCTCTCTTTGTGCCGTGCCAAGCTTCACCTCGCGCAGAAGCTTGAGGGCAAGAGGCTCACCGTGCAGGCCTCCCAGGACTTGATGGCGTCCCGGCGCCGCAAGATCCGTTCCCGTCCGTTGACCTACAGCTTGAAGAGCAAGGGGGTTTATACCCCACGTGCACGGATGTTGGCACGTCTCCTGGTTCAGTCTGGTTGCGCGCAGACGAAAATCGGGCTGGTAATCAAGACTGTAGGGCGGGTCTTAGGACGTCCTGTGAAGGAGCTCATGAGTGCACGTACTGTCCGGCGTGCTGTCTGCGAGGGGGGGAAGGTGAGCGATCTGCAGCTTGGGCATGAGCTAACCAGTACACCCAGTGAGCAATTTGGCCTTGTACCCTAATATGACTCATATTCTGAGTGATTTGTAGGCTTTACCGTGAGCGGGGATGCAACGACCCACCGACGTGTCAACTATGAAGCCCGTCACCTGATAGTCCACGTTCCTGACACCGCCGACCCCATGGAGACGCAGATGGCGGTCCAGGACCCTGCTACACCCCCCCCCGTATGGTCCCGAAGAATCGCCTCGTGGGTGTCGAGTCCACTGTTGACCATACAAGTGAGACACAGTTCCGGGGCTGGACCAACAAGTTCCACGAACTTACGTCCACGTACAATTCGTCCCCACTTGCAAGCCGGGCAGGGAAACAGCTGGGAGTGGAGAATTGCGCCGTCAAACTGGCTGGAATGGGTGGAGATCATGCTGCCGATCAGCTAAAGACGCATGGACTCCTTGGTGCATGGAAGACGCAGATGACTTACCTTGTCCTTGCACAAGACCATCTTCACGGAGCAGAGGGGTCGCCGTCACCGGCTCTTGCAGGGCTTATCAAACAAGCATCTGCTGCTGCCGTCGAAGTCTCCGGTGGGATGGTGGTATGGACTGCCCTGTCTCCGGAGGATCAAGTGACTGGCTATATTCAACAGTTCCGGCTGGCGACGTCTCACCTGGGGAAACAGCTCTATGCCAGCTTATCTGACAAGGAACGGCGACCTCTAGACCTGTTTCTGCGGCTGGGGTGTAGTATGCACAAGGATCTGAATAGTGTCAAAGGCGGTAATAGCGCCATGATGTCAGCATGGGCAGCTCTGGGTGTCACACTGCCTGTCCTCCTCGCAAACAGGGATAATGCAGCTACCTTACGGGGTGTCGACCTCGAGGCGATTGAAGCTGCCTCTTCCTTGCTCTCCACCGACAACCTCTCCCCTGCAGAGCTACAGGCCTTGCAGTCCTCAGCCCGTGGTGGCGTCAAGCTTGCTTCTCTTGCCGGGGCCTTATTCAATCACAAAGACGACAAGAAGGGGCATCACGATATGTACAACTTCTACTTTGAGAAGGTTGTGGGCCAGCCACTACGATTCCCCGACACGAGCAATACACGGTACGGCTCATATTGCGCGGCAGCTGCAGAGCTCCTAGTCAACCGCGAGCACTACCTGCGCTTCCTGGAGGTGGTGCGCTACCGGAAAGATCAGCCTGGGTTCAACAATATGGAGGAGAACGTGTACCGGGGCTTGCAAGACGTCCCAACGCTTACAGAGCTCGCTGTTCTTGCTTTGTATGCGCAAGCTATCACGCACCCATATATGCGGACCGTGCGGCGGGTCCAGAATGGACTGAAGCTCGGGCCGTTTCATGACCAGCTTCTATCCCATGTCGAGTCCCTAGCAAATGACCCCGACTTGCTGCTGTCCCCGGACGTACACGCCTACAAGGCTGCAACGCTGGATGGCCTGGATTGGGAGCGGCCAGAAGTCATCCCTGCAGTTCACCGGTTAATCCCTCAGCTGCCGCATCTCAAGCCCATTCTGGTCGCGTTTCTCAAGGGAGCATCACGCACCTGGACGCGCTTCACTGCTGAGTTTGCAGAGGGTGGCGCGATCAGTCAGGCCTCGGATGCGGAGCTGGATCGTGCCTATATGCTGCCGACAAACGACCACAATGAGGGCGCGCTTGGGCGGTATCGCGTATGGGCGAGGAACAACCCGAATGGTTCGCAAATCTACTATAACGTGCAGACCAAATGTCAGCAAAACGAGACGGAGGCCTTCATCCAGGCTTACCTCAATACCGAGGAAGACCAGCGGTACCTCCGGGGTATTGTGCGGCACGACGAGGCGGGAAAGCTGGAGAAAAAGCGGCGCGATGCTCACGTCGAGCACGACATCGCCGTCGCGCAGGAGCATGCGGAGGAAGAGAGGAGGAAGCAGGCGAAGGCGGATCATGAGAGGCTGCGGCTTGAGGCCGTGGGGTTGATTACTGACCCTTCGCTCCTGGCTCCACTAAGCAATTCACGTCTTGATGAACAGATAGACTACTTCCGTAAGGTAGTGAAGGACCCTCTGGTGGCCGCGAAATCAACGCTCGGGAACCGGGCGAAGAAGTAAAGGCTCTTGAAGAGGCGATTGCTCGGTATCAATCAACTTATGGTGGCTTCTCGGCTTGATTGCTATCTTCGGACAGTTCTCATGGCCCCTTATGATAGATTTCTGCTGATACTGCTCTCTCATTCGACTGCGTAGTAGTACTAATAGATCATTTACCCTATAACATACGGTTTACGCCGGGGAACTATGCCTCGCACGCGACGTGCGAGTGCCCGCGAGTGCCCGCGCGAGTCGCGCGCGCCGCCACAGCGCGCGCGATGCCTGTGGCGGCGCGCGCGACCTACTGAGGTAGGCGCTCAAGACCAGGTTTCCTGCGAGCGCTTGCTGACTAATTGGTCCTCAGGCCTTGCAGGCCTTGCCAGTCACCACTGGTAAGTAACGTCAAAGTCGTTTGCACTTGTTAGGAGGGGAAGCCATCGCCTTCCATATGCAGGCAAAGTGACCACGCTTTGGGCGACAAACACGCGCCTGGTCCGTGCGCGCCCTCCCGCTCTATATAAGCCGCTCCCCGACATCGCGAATCCTTACCACTCTGGCCTTTTGGCTTAGATCAAGTGTAGTATCTGTTCTTAATAGTTTAACCACTATTATGGGGCCACCGGCCCCATTATTGGTTATCTAATTTTTGCCGCCCCTGTCCCCTGGGCTCTGCTTGCAACCCGGGGGCGCGATGACCTTGCCACTGCAGTACCGGCTTGTGTCGTCGGGGGATCTTCCTTTTTCTTTCGCTCTTCTTTCTGTGGTGCCTTGCGACTGGTCATTTGACTGGAAGCTCGGTAGTTCAGATGGAATGAGTTAGTCTGCGTTCCTTTGTGCCACTTGAATCATGCGTTCTTCGTTTGTAGGGCGTTGTCGAAGTGTGCGGATCCTGTTGCATGAAGAGGAGAGTGGGAGGGTTTCTTGTCAGTATGCTCTGCCGACATCGTCGGTGACCTGGTACCTACCCTTTCTTTGAAACCTAGGAGGTTCATGTATTTCGCCATTACATACGAACTCGTCGAGGTGAAGACAGTCCCATGGGATCGAATAGCACTACTACTACGCCAAATATCGATTCTACGGAAGTGTATTCATTCCTATGGAACGTGTGCGATGATAATTTACAGTGGTGCGGTGCATGATGCAGGTGCGTGAATATGCGGTGGGTAAATCGATGCGTAATGGGTCGTATATGCTGCGCGGTCAGATGCGTGAATGAACTCCCTCCTCCACCTGTTCAGCCTTCGATGCCGCAGGCGCGCCAGCCGCCTTGCGCGCGGTAACCCGTGAGGCGGTCGACGCTTTCGAGATAGAGATCGCGCTCGGCTTCTTCGACACGGCTGGACGGGGACGGTCCTTCGAAGCGGCTGCGGCGCGCGCCGACGGCTGCCTGCTCAGTGCAGAGCGTGTGGTTGCTCTCGAAGCTGGCCGCGAGCCTCGGACCGTACGCTCGCTGTCCTGGCGCTCAGTCTTGGGGCGGGCGGCGCGGCCGCCAGCGGTAGTCTTCCGCCTCTTCGAATCCGCGTCGGACGCTGGGTCATCGTCGCTCGGAACGACGTTCTCCTTGGCGAGGGCGTCGTCGTCCTGAGCAGCCGTGGGCTTCGGAACGACTTTGCCGCGCTGCCGGCCGATGGTGGTCGAGCGCGAGGATGTGCGGGTGGAGGGAATGCGGGTGGCGATCTTCGCCCTCCGAGGCGAGACGCGGACGTTGAACTTCGTGCTGTCCTCGGCGTACCGAGGGAGGCGCCGCTTGCGCCCAGCGACGGACGCGGCATCGGGCACGGAGGAGAGCGCGGTGGAGGAGATCGAGCCGGCCCGCGTGCGGAGAGACGAGCCGTTGTCGGTGGTGCTCAATTCTGTCGACTTGCTGACCTGGCTGTCGATGGAGATAGTGAAGGCAATCGTCGAGGGCGGGGGAGTAAGCATCTCGTCGTCAGAGAGCATGTCCTCCGGTGCACCCTGTCTGCGAACATAGGGTGTCTGGAGAGTGATGTTGAAGTCGTCCTCGCTCTCGTAGTCCATGTCGCTGCCCACCCCCTCGTCGACGCTCATCTCGGACGCGCTCTGGTCTTCGACAGCCGGTATCAATGTTGTTCCTGTTTGCTTAGGTATTTGAACGTGTTGGACCCCTTTCATGTGGTTTTCGTCGCTCAAGCCGCCAGCGGAGCCGGGGTTCCGGGGCTCACGCGGCAACTGGAGCGACCTGCGAAAACCCTGCCGGGTCTCAGAGTGGGCGTCGTCGTCTTCGTCTGAATCCTCTGCGATCCCGGTGAACTGTGCGCTCGATGGTCGCACGGGGCGCGGGGCTACGATGGAGGACCCTGCAGCGGGCAAGCGGGAGGATGCAGGCAGCGGTGTAGGTGGGTATGCTGAGGGAAACGGAGGGTATTGCCTCCACTCATCGACAGCCCCGGACGTCTGCTGATCGTTGGGCGGTGGTGTCGGTAATCCTGAGTGAGGGTTCAAAGAAGCTTCTTCAGCATATGCTGAAGCCGGCGGGTGCCAGACCTGATAAGTAGGCGTAGACGAACCAGAGGCAACAAAGGTAGAACGAGTTTGTCTGACAGAACCTGTAGACACATCGCGCTGAGCAGCAGGGCGAGAGTCCCCGTTCGACTCAGAGACATAAGCCCGATGGGCCGTTGGGCGGCCACCAGCATGGGGGGCATCGGGATGCCATGAATGGACATCGACGTCTGGAGGGTCGAGAGCGGAAGTCCAGCGCCGGTAGTAGTCTCGCGCATACTGCACAGGGATGGACGCCATCAGGACAAGCAAGTCGCCGGCAGAAGCGAGTCCGTCGAATAAAGCGTCGAGAGGAGCGCTGTACGGCTTGATGAGAGGACGGATGAGGTGAAGGAAGATCGGCTCCGCTCCCTACACAAATATGGGTTCTGGTCAATGGGTTACTACTAGCCTGGATGCAAGACGAACCTTGGCACGCGTTAAGATGAAGAAAAGGATGACTAGCGACTTGATCTCGCTATAGAACGGGATGAAGAGCCAAACGATCGTCTCCACCCATCGTTCGTAGAAAGTGAAGCACGCCTGCATCAATGTCAGTGATGGCTCGTTGCAAGCGCACCTCAACCATACTCACCCAGACCATCCAAATCGTCATTACGCCTTTCATCGATCGCTTCCGCTGGCTCATGGCTCGCGCGCTGGGTTGGCCGCCATTCCGTGCGGATGGAGGGGGCAGCCGGAGGACCTTGAAGGTGTCGAAGATGTTGAGAAAGACGTATGCCAGCCGGAGAACCGGCACCACGAGTGGCATGGCTCAGGCAGGTATAAGTTGGCACCGGAGACACGTCAGAAGCCAGGGGGTTTGGGAGAGCTATTGTGGACCGAGGAGGTTACGTTCACAACTGAACATGCGCGGTCGTGGCCGAGGATCAGGTCGTGTCTGAGCGAGAGTTGGAGAGCGGGCGTGAAAGGCGTCTGCGCAGACCGGATGGTGGTAGAGAGCAGGAAACACGCGAGCTGGAGGGTAGAAATAGCTCGAACGTCGGTGGCTGATTGCTGTCGGTAACAGAGCTCGCGTGCGGCAAGCGCGTCCGACGCGTGCCCTGCGCGAGGCTGCACGCGCCGGCTTACGTAACGCGTCTTCCCCTCTCCGCCGCCACAGCCCTCGCAGTCGTCCTCGCCACCGCCAGTGTCCTCCTCGACGAGCTCAGCGTCCTCGCCCTACTCCCTGGAATCCGCGCATCTGATTCATATCCTCTCGCGCGAAAATGCCCAAGATCCGCACTTCCAGGACAAAGAAGCCCCCAGAAGGCTTCGAGGATATCGAAGACGTCAGTGGCGAACGAACAACATCCATGGACGCATGCTCACCTCATACCTTGCAGATCCTCGATGACTATGCGAAGAAGATGCGGGATGCAGAGAACGAGTCGCACGAGGGCAAGCGCAAGACAGAGTCGCTCTGGCCCATCATGCGCATATCCCACACCCGTTCGCGGTACATCTACGAGTTGTACTACAAGCGCGAGGCCATCAGCAAAGAGCTATATGACTGGCTCCTCAAGGAGGGCTACGCGGATGCAAAGTACGCCTCGGCAACATTGCGCCTGAGGTTACAAAGCTGACTGTCTCTTCAGCCTCATTGCCAAGTGGAAGAAGCCCGGGTACGAGAAGTTGTGCTGCCTGCGGTGCATTCAGACCAGAGTATGTGACCCAAGCCAGCATTGCATCGTCGTGTCCTCTGACGCGTTCCCTCTAGGATATGAACTATCAAGGTTCTACATGCATTTGCCGAGTGCCGAAGGCGCAGCTCAGGCAGGGCACTGTAGTAGAGTGCGTGCACTGTGGTATGTCCCCCTGTCAAACCCGGCCCGAGGTTCGTAACTCACAAGCGCAAACAGGTTGTCGCGGTTGCAGCTCAGACTCGTGATGATACTTCCTGTACATTTGCAACCCGTTCCTGCTGTCGACGTTGGCGATCTCCTACCGCCGTTCTGCTCTGTGTCTACTGTAATACTACGTTCTCTTACCTAACCCGCCGCAAACCGACGGCTGATTATCAAGACGCTTGCGTCTAGGAGGTATGGTATATTACTAGCAATCGACACGGTCCTCATAGCATCATGGACAGACTGGATATCAGACCGGATCACTGCCATTCATAGGACCGCGCTACGGTGCCGAAGACGTACCCCCAGTCTTCGTAGTTCTCTCACTCGGAGGCCACCTCCGCATCCGGTTGCTTCGTTCCTTCTTGGGTCTCGAATGCTACTCATGTATCCGAAGCAGCTGAATCCTCCGCCGATATGTCTCATGTTACTATCCCCACCAGGTTCTCGAGCAATTCTCCACATCCGCCGATCCCAGCTCCGATGGGGTATGCCTCTATCGACTCAAACTATGTATCCCGTATCCTACAGCCATGACTGGTGTTGGCGTCCTGGGCCTCATGTATCAACTCACGCTATGTGTTAGGGCCACGCAAATGCGTGCGTTCGTCAGGGTCAAGATTTCACTGCAAAGCATCCCATGGTGTGTGACCCACGGTGGGTATTTCGTCCGGCATCGCCGCCGAATTGCCGTCTTCTGGGCACAGCCACTGGCAGGTACTCTATTCAAGACTATTACGGTACCCGTACAGTACACGCTTTTCGGTACTTGCCAACATCGTACCGCCCCGGCTAAGTTGGAGGTGTATCTTGAGAAACCGCTGCGTCTACTGTCACACACTTCTGTCCATCCTAGGTCCATGCCACACAATTTCGTACTGTACGATTGCGTTTAGTCCTGCTCAAGATCTAGCCCACTCCGCGTCCGGACCTCCAACGAACCTTCCGCGCCTTTGGGCCAGCGGTTGCTCATCGATCGTGAGCCTCACCAGGTTTGCTGCGATCTACGCTGTGGAGCCTTGCCTCAACCTTGGAAGCTCGCACGCGAGGACCTTGTGAGAACCATCCAAATGTGCGCAAGAGAGCCAAGATAGTGGCGGGCGCCTACGAGGCACACCAACCGCTTATGGACTGGAGTGATGTCGGATATCATCCTTGTAGCCGCGCCATCTGTGTTATTTAGACGCACTGCGCTGCCCCTGAGCAGGCTCGTTCTGCGACCTTCGTCCTTCCGCCCACGCACCTCTCCGGTGTCGCCAGCGTTTGAATACCCCGTCCAGCCATGGGCTCTTTCTCAAGCGATGTAGTTGAGATCGCTAGGAGGGCCGCTGCACCCGCGCAGGTAGGCTTCGTTCGTCATGAGTTTTGACATCAAAACTCGGAATTGCTCATGTCCGGATCCCTCGCTCCGCAGGCAGGTATCTTCTCTGGAGATAACCCAGCCCATTGGAATGTGAACGACCCGATCCGTCTCTGGGTCATTCAAGTCGGTAAGTACCCAGATGGTTGCCCACACCTTGCAGTATGACTAACAACGGCACCAGTTGTTATCATCGGGATGACACAGCTTCTCGCTCTCATCTTTGGGCGGATACGGCAGCCGCGCGTCATCGCCGAAGTTGTGGGCGGCGTCATCCTTGGACCCTCAGTTATGGGCAGAATCCCGAAGTTCACGACGACGATCTTCCCAAACGAGTCTATGGCCGCGCTCAACCTCACCGCAAACATCGGACTCGTCCTCTTCCTCTTCATCGTCGGGATGGAAGTTGACATGCGCATCGTGCGTAGGAACGCGAAAGCGTCCACGGCAATTTCCGTCGCGGGTCTCGTCGTGCCCCTCGGGCTTGGCGCTGCGGTCGCTGTGCCGATCTATCACACGTTCACCGACGGGACCAGCAATTTCGGCTACTTCGTGCTCTTCGTCGCGGTTGCGGTCGGGATCACCGCGTTCCCTGTGCTGTGTCGTATCCTCACGGAGCTGCAACTGCTGGACACTACTGTTGGCGTCGTGGTGCTCTCCGCAGGCGTCGGAAATGACGGTGAGTTGCGCGAGGCCAGGTTGACCTGCACAGCTGACGAATATGTCCTAGTGGTCGGATGGGTGCTACTCGCCCTTGCTGTGGCCCTCATCAATGCATCAAGTGGCCTTACTGCTCTATGGGTGCTCCTCACCGGCATCGGTTTCGTGTTATTCATGTGCTTCCCCGTGAGGCGGGGGTACGGATGGCTAGCGAAGAAGACCGGTAGTTTGGAAGCAGGGGGGCCCTCTGCTATGATGATGACAGTCACAATCGTCATGGTCTTCATCTCTGGATTCTTCACAGACATTATCGGCATCCATGCCATCTTCGTACGTTCGTGTAAGCCGCTGCGATGCAACTGATATTCATCGATCTCCAGGGCGGCTTTTTAGCGGGTATGGTCATACCGCACGAGCATGGTTATGCTATCGCACTGGTAGAAAAGCTAGAAGATCTGGTTGCTATTCTGCTACTTCCGTTGGTGAGGATATCACATTGCTTTTGGCCATTACCGATATTAACTACCCTATACCAGTACTTTGCGCTGTCTGGTCTGCGCACTAACCTTGGCCTTCTGGACAACGGGATCACCTGGGGCTATGTCGTTCTGATCTGCGTTGTCGCATTCTTCTCCAAGTTCCTCGGATGCGCCATCGCGGCGAAGTTATCCGGCTTCAACATACGGGAGTCTGGCGCTATCGGTACTCTGATGAGTTGCAAGGGGTGAGATACAACCGCTATCGCTCGTGGAGATATCGATTGACAAATTCCGGCAGCCTTGTCGAGCTGATCGTGCTGAACGTTGGCCTACAGGCAGGCATCCTCGATACTCGCACATTCTCCATGTTTGTGCTCCACGCGCTCATCCTGACCTTCATGACCACTCCTCTCACCCTATTATTCTACCCCCCTCGACACCGTGTGAACACGGGATCAAACCCGCCTCGTCCCCTAGCGGTTACGTCCGAGGCCGAGGCTGGTGCCGCTACTGCTTCCAGGAACGATCTCCAGGACACTCTCAAGTCGCGCTTCTCCGTCATTGTCGACAGGGTCGAGCAACTTCCAGCGGTAATGACTCTTCTGCAGCTGCTGCGAGCGACGCCTCTTTCGGCCCCCCAAGTGCCTGCCCCCGGGCTGAACGAGAAAGCGCCGCAGCAGCCGGACACCCTTTCCCCGCTCACCCAAGGCCTCCATACGGCGGAGCGCCGCATCTCCGTCGACGCACTGCGGCTCATCGAGTTGACGCACCGTACGTCTGCAGTCATCAGGTCCCAAAAAGCAGATTCGCTCGTGCACAGCGACACCATTCTCGCCGTACTCAAGACACTCGGCTACCTGAACGGCATGGACGTGTCCACCGCCCTCGCCGTTATCGGTGCCGAAGACTTCCCGGTGCACATCACGCAACACATCCGGGACGCCGGGAGCCAGATGGTCATCCTCCCATGGGTGGCGCCCTCCCTGCCTGTGGAAGATAGCGGCGCCCCGCCGTCTACTGTGGGAGAAAGCGCAGGACCTTCGGGTTCACCCATATCTGGCACCGGCGACGTCCATGCATCTACGTCTGGATCAACGCCGTTCGACGCCCTCTTCCAGCAGAAGCGTGATCTCAGTGCCGTTGGCGGGCAGGCGCAATACATCCGCCGTGTGTTCGCCGAAGCCCCCGCGGACGTCGTGCTGTTCTGGGACCGAGGGCTCCCTCAGGCGTTCGAGAGTGACGCCCAATATCACTTCTTCTTGCCCTTCTTTGGAGGCCCTGATGACCGCCTCGCGCTGTCATTCGTCGCGCAGCTGTGCATGAACCCTGCCGTGAGCGCTACGG
Source organism: Trametes polyzona (assembly GCA_022606195.1). Classification (NCBI taxonomy): domain Eukaryota; kingdom Fungi; phylum Basidiomycota; class Agaricomycetes; order Polyporales; family Polyporaceae; genus Trametes; species Trametes polyzona. The sequence goes on along the minus strand of JABYQF010000002.1, from coordinate 2,622,308 downwards.
TCGTGAGGGTGCGGCGGACTGGCGATGAGGTCCTCTCGCCAATGAATACCATTGATGAGGCGAAGGCCGTCAACCTCCTTCACGCTGACACAACACACACGGTACGTTGTATTGCTCCCCTGTGACAGGGATGCACTCGGAGCTGATTGAGTTACGCTGTCAATATACAGATCTTCGCTGACACCGTCTACGGCGCGCAGAACACGCAGACACGCCTCGCCTCGGAGACAGCCGACAACCTCGTGTGGACGCGGTACACATCCTCTCGCGGCATGCCCGAGCAATTTGCCCCGGCCCTTGCCCGCATCGACTTCGCGGAAGAAGCGTCGAACACGCCCCTCCACACCATCCTCGACATTGCAACGCGTTCGCTGGCCGGCCGGGGCCGGCTCGTGATCGTCGCGGGCCGTTCGCGGCGGATGGCCACGGACTCGCACTTCGAGGAGCTGCGGCAGCTGTGCGTCGAGCACAACGCCTCCCTCGGATCGGAACTGCCGAAGGTGCTGGGCGATGTCGCGTCTGCGTTCGTGGCGGCGGGCTCGAACGCGAGTATTGCGGTCGTGCAGGCCGCACGGTAGGCTCCGTGCGCGAATGGCGCCTCCTCATGACCTCTTACGACATATGGATAGTCTGAATCGTGCATGCGTTGCGTCTGTACAATACATTACTACGAATTGTTCACGAACTGCCGTCATCATCGACCAGAGCGCAACGATCCTTGACTCCAGCACGACTTCATGCAACCGAAGGGTTATTATTGTGTTCTGCTCAGAGCGCTTTAGTCACATAGCACCCAGCGTAGGTGTACTAGTAGTAGTAGTAGTATGTAAGGGCGGTCGCAGTGCAACAGTATCAGGTGTTTGGCATACACTGTATGTCCCTACGAGCCTATTTGCTCCACCTTCCGATCCTTCACTTTCGTAACTGCCTTGATTTCCTTGTTGCATCGTTCTGCATTATTCTCATCATTTCCGAGTCGTTCGAAGACGCGCTTTCGCTTGCAATGATCCGCCTAGAACCACCGGCCATCGAACGGGTCATCTTCCAGGCTCACGAACTTAACTATCCTCTTCAAATTAATCTCCGCACTGGATCGCACGGTGCAAAGCACCACGCAATGTACCCCAGATGTACCCTGACCGTGGGGTAGAAGCGTTCGATCCGAGAAGCGCCCATGCGTGGGTGCTCGGCGTTGTGCCAGGAATGGGACGCTTTCTTCTCCTCCGCTTGTCCGTCCCAGCCCAATCGTCTCCCTGGTGACTTTTGTCTCTTTGGCCCGGAAGGCGACGCAAGGTTCATCAGCTTGGTGCGTCGTACAAAAACATCGCTTTTGCTTCTTTGAGCCCCGAGCCTCTGCGCACGCAGCTGCTCCCCGCGTGTCCGTCCCCGCGTCGAAAGAAGGTATGTCTTCCCGCCCGTCATATCACCTTGTACGCCCTCTCCAGCCGCCACCGTCATCCACACCTCGTTCCTCTGCGCAGACGACACTCACACACCATGCGTCCGCAGACCCCACAACGCGCCCGCTATCGTCGCTCCGACGAAGGCACCGACAGCGAACCTGACTCGGACTCGACGATGATCGGGACCAGCGCACTGAGCTCGCGCAAGAAACCCGTCTGTCAGAAGTGTGGCATGCCCATGGCCGGTCACAAGCGACCCCAGGGTAGCCCGGTATGTCCCCGAGGTCCGGCCTCCCCCTCGCCCGCGCGCTCCAGCTGCAGCCCCGAGGCGTCGACCCCCTCTCGCGCCTCCCATGAGCCACCGAGCTTGCTCTCCCGCATCAGCCCCGAGCATGTTAGGTATAGGTCCTCTTCGTCCGGCTACTACCGTCGCCAGAACCCGAACTGGGTTGAGCCGGAACACTACGCTCGCATGCCCTCCCACGCCCCTATCCAGGTCCCCCGACGAGGCGAGACTGTCGCGTCGTGGCAGTCCACCGAACTCGATGTGCAGTCCGATGCGACCCCTCCTTCTGGCGAGCCAGTGTACCATGAGATTGACGATGATGAAGAGGAATATGACACCGAGGGTCTGAACGCGACCGAGTTCCCGAAAGTCTTCCCTTCGGTCTCCCCGTCCCCTGCCCCCAGCGACTCCTTCACTCGTTTCGGACGGCACTTGTCTGGGATTTTCGGTCGTAGCACCCCGGTCGCAGCGGTGTACGATGCCCACAGCGGAGACGTCATGGCTATCGAGCACGCAGCGCAGACAGAGGGTCTCGCCACTGCTGCTGTCCACCGCCCCCGGCGTGCCGTCAAGGCGGAGCCCACCACCCCTGGAGAGGCTTCTGGCTCGCGCACGACCCTCGGGCGCGAGTCTTCTTGGTTGGTCTTCGTCGGGCGCGACGGCAGCGCGGTCGACGCGCTCGCGCAGTCGCAGACGCCCGTCGTCCGGCTGAGCCCGACGCCGGAACCGTACGACTACGATAAAGGCCTCAACAGGGAACGCAACGAGCGCGTCGGCGCGTACCCGGTCGACCCGCGCAGGATCCACCCCACCTTCTGCGACATGATTTTCCTCTGTGTCTTCAGCTCGTTTGCGGCCGTGTTCTGGCTCTCCTGCGGCTTCTTTTGACTCAGAGCCCACGTCGTGTCAACGGCCGAGGCAAAGTCAAGCGTAGTCGTGCACAAACCGAGGGCGATCACAAGTGGTGCCCGCCCTTGGACCGTCGTGTTGCTTTGATGCGTGTGCGTTGCTGCTTTCGAATTTGTTGTATACATGCCCTTCTTTCTGGTTTATGACTATGCCCATCTATGCAGCACATGTACATATGTTCCGAACGACCTATGCCAGCTACACTCCAGCTACACTCCCGCCTATACGACCTTATGCCCTGCCCCGGTCCGCAATGTGTGCGGTCCAAGAGCCCCGCAGTATTGGCCTCGGCAGATCACAAACACGAAGGTACAAACGTATCACTGCGCACATACGTACCTGCGCCACAGCTGACAGACGGCGATACAGTATTACTCTTGGACGCATCACGCACGCACATGGGACAAAGACCGGGTCTCTCAGGGTGACGTCCTGCCGTCCTGATACCTCAACGTCGTTATAGCCTACTACAAGTGGTTCGGCCTCGCGAAAGAACGTATATGCATTCAGGACCGGTCGTCATACATACCGATTGATAGCCCACGGAGACCAACTGTTATTCTCCCAATGGGGCTTTCACGCACTCCTAATCAGGTACAACATCCGCAGTGCCACACTCGCAGGTGCGAGTCAGGACAACTCTTGGCTTGAGCCGACGTCCATGTGCCAGCGGCGACATCAGCTCCAGTCAGTTACTAGCTGGCCACGCCCGCCGACCCCGGCGGACGAGAGCGTCCAAGTAAGTATCCGACCGCGGCGCCCGCCGCTGACGGAGAAATAGCCAAGGCGCGTGCACGTTCCTCTCAGCACGGCGGGTCAGGTGCGTCGACTGTATTGGCCGGCTTACCACAACGCTGAGCAGCAGGACCGGAGGCTGGAGTGGCTACCGTACGCGGCGGCTCCCGCGTGTGGTCTGGAAGCGTTTATGGGCGCATGTTAGTAAAGACACTCACGCTGACGTCGTTTGGTGAACACACCTCCCTCTGGGCGGTGCGCTCGGATCGGATGCGCATGTGAGCTAGCTGTTCCTCTCGCTGTCTGTCTTCGGACAGCTCGCATTTGGGTCCTGAGAGTAAGACTTGAACGTGATTCGGCCGAAGTGTGTAGAGGCGAGTATATAAGGCCCAGCTCTCACAGGAACCGCTGCCTGAGTATCAGCAGCACTCTCTCTTCGACCACCATGTCGCCACAGACCAAGTACTTGTTGAAGGGGGGAACGATCGCGACGTTCGTGCAAGGAAAGGCTTCGCCGCTCGTGAAGAAGGCGGATGTGCTCGTGGAGGGAGACACTATAACGCGGATTGAGCAGGACATACCTGCTGGGCCGGGTGTAGAAGTCATCGATTGCGAGGACAAGTGGATCACCCCCGGGTTCGTCGATACCCATAGGTGAGTTCCATGTTGATACACTCTCCCAGTCTACGGGCTCTGACGGGTGCGACAATTTGCAGGCATATCTTCATGACCGTCTTGCGCGCAAACCATTGCGAGTATGTGCCCGACGTCTTCTCAGATCCCGAGGGGTCTTAACCAACGTTTACCGGTCACAGCTATCTCCTCAGCGAGTACTTCATCAAGATGTCCTGGTACGCCCACAGAAGTACTCACCTTCATGGCTATGATCGGCTATACTAACATTAACTCCCGGGCAGGACGGTCCAGGGCTCGCTCACCCCCACCGAAGTCGGAATCGGCACGCTCGCCGGCTGCCTCGACGCGCTCCACAACGGCGTCACGACCATCCTCGACCACTTCCACGCCGCGCACACCCCCGCGCACGCCGACGCCGCGCTCAGCGCGGTGCTCGAGTCCGGGGCGCGCGTGATCTGGGCGCCGGCGCGCCAGAGCGCGCCGACGCAGCTCTTCCCGAGCATGCAGTTCGCCAACGACGCGGAGACGGCGCGCTGGCAGCGCGAGAAGCTCCGCGAGTGGGGCGCAAAGGATAAGGGCAAGTTGCGGCCTGATGGGCGAGTTAGGCTCGGTCTCGCGTGAGTACCTTGAACTTCTCCTCAGTTCAGTAGACGAAAGTGGATGTTGACGATGATTCCTTGCGGACAGGTACGACTCGATGTGGCAGGGCACGCCAGACATGCACAAGGAGTTCCTCACCTACGCGCGCTCGGTGCCCGTCGCGGTCATCACCGCGCACATCGTTCAGGGCCCGGGCATCCTCCAGTGGCGTGACGCCGGCCTGCTCGGGCCCGACGTCGTCTTCTCGCACTGCAACGTGCTCGCCGAGCGCACCCGGCCGGACGACGAGATGTGGGCCGCGCTGAAGGAGAGCGGCGCGGCGATCGCCGCGACGCCCGCGGACGAGCTCGGGATGGCGCACGGGAACCCGGTCTCGCAGGACGCGCTCCGGCGCGGGGTCAAGTGCGGGCTCGGCGTGGTGCGTGTTCTAATTTCCCTTCAGGGCTGTCTAGACGCTGAGGGAAGGGGATGGGGGAAATAGGACGCGACGTCGATCAACAGCGGGGACCTGTTCACGCAGATGCGCTTCGCGCTGCAGTGGGCGCGCGGACATGACCACGAGCGCATCCGGCTGAACAAGGAGACGCCGCCGTTCCACAACAAGGACAACAGCGCGGACGTGTTCCGCCTCGCCACACTCGGCGGCGCCGAGGCCCTCGGGCTCGCGGACCTCATCGGGTCCGTCGAGGTCGGCAAGCGGGCGGACTTGCTCGTGTTCGACGCGAACTCTGTGAACTTGGGCGGCGCGGCGGACCCGATTGCGGGAGTTGTATTCCATGCGGCGAGCGAGGACGTCGAATTCGTCTTCGTGGACGGCGAGATCGTGAAGCGAAACGGGAAACTGGTGAGGGAGTGGGGGCCAGTCGCGAAGGAGCTGAAGAAGAGAGCCGACGAAGTGAGGGAGCGGTGGCCGGCCGACAAGCTGGAGGAGACCTGGAAGAAGTGGTATGATACCAACGGTGCGCCGATTTTCTGAAGCGGTCGAGATATCATGTATTTGTAACGCGGATGTATTTATGATGTTGGGCGGACGCCCAGGTAGTATATCACACCGACAGTGCGCAGATGTACTCACCTTAGACGATACCTCATAGCGCATCCCACTGAGGCTGTAGCGCCGCGCGACCGGGTGGGCAGCGTCCCAAGAATCCCATTAGAGCAAATATTTACCGACCCGCGACATACCTACCAGGCCGATCGCTACAACTTCGTTGTTCTCTCCAATCTCTCAATGATTCGGCCTCCCCACCAAAACCATACCATCGTCCTCCTCGGTCTCCGTGCCGTGATCGCTGCCATCTACTCGGCGGTGGCTTAGGGTAGGCGATGACGTCGACGAGTTCTCAGAAGGGTGCGTCGACGCCCGGCTCTCTGTCCGCGCTTGCTCCGTCGCCTTCTCGGCCTCGTGGACCTTCTCCTCGACCACGGCAGGGGCTGCAGCAGGCTCGGCCGGGGCCGGGGCTGGGGCGGGGGAGGGGGAGGGGACGTCCGGGTTGGCGAGAGGCGAGGCCTTCACTACGGGCTCCTGGTGCTGCTCTTCAGGCACGCTTCCCGGGGGCGGAGGGGTGGAGATTTCGCGGAGGGTTTCTACCATGAGGTCGTGCACGCGGACCGCCAGCGCGGGCGCATCCGACGAAGTCATGCCCGTGGTCGGGATCGGAGGCAAGACTACACACAAGGAGACAAGAAGCGATCAGACACTACGCATTCGCGCTTGCGTTTAGCATGCGGGAAACTCACCCTTGATCTTCAGTGTGGCGCTTTCCGCAAAGTAGCCTTTCCGGTACACACGCCAGTAGTTTTCGCAGACGACGGGCACGATGGGGACCTGGGCTTGGATGGCAGTGTGGAAGGCACCCTTCTTGAAGGGGCGCATGTACATGTCCGGGCGGAGGGAACGCGTGCCCTCCGGGAAGAGCCAGAGGGAGCTGTTGCGCTCTTTCATCACTTCGGCGGCGGCGGTGAGAGAGCGCACGGCGCGCGCGTTGTTCCCGCGGTCGACGAAGACGGCACCCGCGATGGTCATAAACTGTCCTAAGAGTGGGCTCCATTGGAGCTCCTTCTTGGCGAGGATAGAGGCGCGGCGGGGGAAGATCCTGAACGGCGTGGAATGCAGCAAGGGGAGGGTTCAGAACTCAAGGTCGAGATACCCAGTATGTAGATCCACGCACCTTCCGAGGTAGAGGATGTCGAACATGCTCTGGTGGTTACCCACGAGCACGGCGGGACGCGTCTCGAGGTACTCCTCGCCCTCGACTTCGAGACGGACACCGACGGCGGGACTGGTGAGGTAGTAGAAGCTGCGGGCGACGATGTAGAGGACGTCGAAGCGGCGGCCAACAACGCCCATGCCTATCGAGCAAATCACACCCCATACGGAGCATATACCGAGCGTCGAGAGGAAGATGCCGATACGGACATAGTAGCGGACGAGAGGACTCGACTTTGCGAGGGTGTGGAGGGCGAGTGCGGGGAGTGAGAGGTAGGCGAGGGGCTTGATGAGCGCCGCCAGAAAGGGCATCGTGAGGGTCCTGGTCGTCGTGGGCGGCGACGAGGGCAGCAGAGGAGATGGGCGAAGGGGAGAGAGGGAGAAATTCGAGGACGCCCTGCGCACGTCGTCGAAGCCGAAAGAGCACGAATCAGGGCATTCACCACACCCGGCATCTGCTCCCGGTCCGCCCGAGCCTCGCCTGCCACACGCGCCCCAAGCTCAGTCTCAATCTCGTCCACCACCATGTCCTTCGCCGCTCCCGGCAGGGCCTCCCAGCGCGGTACAGTCCTCTTTCTCTCTTCTCTCGCCGCTCAACGATTCCTGACGCGTCTACAAAGGCAGGGCCGCACCGAGCACAGCTCGGCAAGCCACTCCGTCATCCGCCACCGGCTCTCGCGCCAACCTCGACTCTTCAGGCTCGAAGCCTGCCCGGCCGCTGAACCAGAGCAATGCGTCGCGCACAGTCCCAAAGGCACCGAAGGCCACGACAGCACCGCTCGCGCAGTCACGCACGCGCGCGGCACCGGGCCCTACGCGCGTGAGAGCAACCACCACGACCAAGGAGTCCGGATCGCTCTCCGTGAGCGTGAGTACCGCGAGCACGTCTAGCCATAGCGCGTCAAGGGTGTGCATGTTTACTCTGCATGCAGCCATATGAAGCGTTCTGCTGACACCACTTTGGGTGCAGACGCGTCCTCCTGTCCCGGAAGTTGCGCCACCTCCAGTGCCCCTGGACACACTCCAGGTAGCGGCGCAGTCATGCGCATGGACATACATGACCTCCTCATTAGAGGAAGGACTACTATCTGGCCGATTGACCGCCCAGGACGCACTCGCGAAACGACAGGCGGAGCTTGACGCAGAAGAGGCCGATATAGCTGATAGTCGCGTGAGATATGAAGCAGAGCGATTACTCGACTTTTACGATGAGCTCGGAGATGCGAAGGTATGTCAGTGCGTCAGATTACTTGGACTTGCCTATATTATACCAGGTTGCCGAGGAGGTAGCTTCCATGATCCTGCGCTTCAAGACGGTGGAACGAGGCGTCAATGAAGCGGCAAGCCAGGCATTGCGCCTGACCTCTCTCCCGCTGGACGATACCACACATATCACACAATATACCACGCTTCTTGATACCCTTGGTGAGTACTGTCCAGGAGCCAGTAGTATCGTATGTTGAACCCACTGTCAGATTTGTTGGAGATGGAATGCCAGGATGTACAAGAAGGGATGCAATCCCTCGAGCGCGCATCTACCAGGGACGAGAGACGGCTGACTCAGGTTCTGGGAAACATAGCGGACATTGTACGGGGATATGCGGAGAGCGTGAGGGGTGCGCGGAGAGTAGTAGAGAGCTGTAGGGAGAACTACCGGATGGGCATCGGGACCCTAACCCTAAAATAGAACTTGGCCACACTGGACATGGGACCAAAAATTGGGCGGCGTCCTGCAGCTCTTGACCGAGATGAGTGCAGCCACGATCGCAGAGCCCTTCCTCCTCTCCTCCTACCCAGAGTCCTCTGCACACAGAAAACACTCGGCTGTACCTGTATACGCCTCTCTGCCCTCGTCCAGCGATGCCGACCCCTTTGTCTCCGTAGCCGTCCAGGGCGACGGCGTCCATGTCCTCGATGTTCGTCCCGTCTCCCCGTCTCTCGGTTCTCGGCTAAAACGCGCGGTTTGTAGACGTCGACGCTGCACCCAGCAGTAGCACACACACTTGGCCCGTCTACGTCCTTCTCGTGTCCACCGGCGTCGCGCACAAGGCAAAGTGGCGGCACCCGGATTTGCAACACCTATGCCATTCTTGAGACGGGTCCCGACGTCCAACCAGAAGGGAAGGGAAAGACGGTGGTCGCTTGGGAAGAGCCGCTTTCCGGTGGGGTGATGACGGCGGAAGGTCAAGGGGAGAAGAGCAGGAGGGTTGCAGTGGTGAGTTCATAGTTCGTTCAAGCCACACATCTTCTTCAACTTCTGCCCGCAGGCACCCCATCCTGTCTCCCATATATACGCCCCCGAATACCTCGCAGACACCACCGTTCTTGTTGGGCCAACAGGGCAAGTTACCACGTTGGACGAGGAGCTCCGTGTCCGGCATACATCCACACCACAAAACCACCAAGCCACTACCTTGCTGAAGCACTTCCTCTTCCAATCCTCCGCATGTTCCTTCCTCCCGCCTCCCGCTGCAGCATCATGCAGTGCTGTATCAGTATCGTTCCTCCGTAGTGGCGATATTCCCAGGATATCTGTAGTTGGTGTTACAGAGGAAGGTGGCCTAAACACCCTCGGAGAGAGCGCACTCCCCGTAGAGGAGACGGTCAGTAATCTTCCTGCCCCTTCCCGCATCAATACTCATCAAGAAATCCAGGACATCGTCGACATTTCATGTAGCAATACCGGCTTTATCAGTGTTCTATGTATGTCCTGTCGTCTAGCATGCGATGGCTTGTTCTCACCATTCGGTCCACAGTACACTCTGGCGTTTGGCACGCGCTCTCCCTCACCGCCTCCCCCTCCTCATCACTCTCGGTATCCGCTGCCGCTGAGCCCCTGCGCTTGCAAGCGCTCACCTACACCTCACCAAATCGCGCAGGCGAAGCATCCGTTTCCGCACTCACCTCCTCCCATGTTCTCCTGGCCGCCGTGTCGTCCGGCTCGCCCACCGAAATTGTTCTACTACTCTGGGACCTCCGCTACGGTGTGCTTCTCGCGGAACAAGCCATCCCGGCCCCCTCCACGTTGCCCCGGCCAAAAAAGACGGGCGCGTTCGTACGGCTGTCCACATTGCCCGTGCCCCCGGCCGACTCCCCTGCCGGCAAGTCCACGTCGATACAGCTGAACGGACTCCTTGTGCTTGCGCCCGCGCCAGACCGCGACGTCCAGGCGGACAACTCGCCCGCCCGCTCGACGCTCCTTGTCGTCCCCGTAACAGTCCCCACGAAATCGACCATCGCAGCGGCTATGGGCCGCGCGAGCGCCGGTGCGCGCTGGCACTCGACAAAACAAGGACCAAACCCATCGGGCCAGGGCCCCCGTGGATCTCCCGAGATGAGCGTGGCCGCGCGGAAGGCGCTGAAGGAGATGAAGGCGGCCCTCGCGGGCGGGAACGTCGCGGGCGCCGAGGCGGCGTTCTTCGAGTACTTCAAGCCGGACAACTCGCGCAAGGCGATCGCGGCTGCGAAGGCGGACGCGGCGGAGGGCCGGGTCGCGCCCGTCGAGCATGCGTTTGCGCAGGCGGCGCTGGCGATGGTCTTGCCCTCGGTGAACAACGCTGGCTCGCATGCGTCGGCTCCGGCGACGTATTCTGCGAAAATTGTGAGGCATTTGCTCGAGAGGCGGGCTGTGAGCTCGTCCATGGTGCAGGGCGGGGTGCTGCCGGCTCTGGCTGCCCAGGGTGACTGGGTAAGTCGTCGTATCTCATCTCTCAGTAGTCTTCAGCCACTTACACAGTGTTCGCAGGAAACAATTTCTCTCGCTCTACGGCACGTCTCGGACCTGCCGGAAACCGACATCGTTGCTCTCCTCAGCAAAGTCGTCGCCGCACACAGGCAGGCATCTTCCGGTGACGACAACGCCATGCAGGTCGACGCGTCCTCAGTGCCCTCGCTCGAATCTTTCCTCGCGCAAGTCGTTGTGTACCCGTTCACGCCCGCGCTCCAGCGCGTCGCGATCCGAAAGCACCTCCCGGACGCAGCGGACGTCCTTCCCGTGCTCACGACGCTCGACGCGTGGATCGTCCGGCACACCGCGGACGACGCGCTCCTCGCGCCCGGCACCACATCGTCCGAGCTTCCCCCGCTCGACAAGGTACGTCCTACCCCCTCCCCCCCTCTCTCCGCCATCGCACAGAGTGAGAGTAAATCCTGACAATCCTGACATCATCCACGCAGGTGCTCGCGTTCCTCCAACCCGTCCTGGACGCATCCTTCCTCGCGCTCCTCGCGCACGCGCCCGCGCACACGGTCCTCCGCGCCCTCGCGGGCCACGTCGCCCCCGCGCTCGCGCTCACGAGCGCCCTCGAGCACCTCTGCGGCCCGCTCGAGCCGTTCGCCAAAGCGGCTGCGAAGGCGCAGCAGGCACAGCAGGCGCAAGCACAGCAGACGAAGGCGGCGGCGGAGAGCAAGCAGGACGCGAGCGGGCGGGACTGGCGGAGGAAAAGGAAGGCGGCGCACGAGCAGGCGCAGATCGCCGTCGGGCTGTACCAGGTCGAGGAGCTCGTGCTGTAGGGTAGTGTAGGGTGTACTGAACGGTCCGTAATATTGTAGTTCCTCCGTGCCTCCGTCTACCCAAGGTTCCAATGGCGCAGTTCGTTGTAGCTGTTCATGTCGCTGTATATTTTGGGCACATCGGGCTGCACGCGGGGACGACAAAATACATTCATCTGCATTGCGGTAGTAGCACGGAGAGCGCACGCGGGCGGTATCGGACATATAGCTATGGATCTACATGCGTGCCTCTGTGCTGCGCGTTGAGTTCTGTCTGTGTATGTGTATGTGCTGGTTTGGCCATGCGTACTGTGTAAAAATGTGTATGTGCACGCGTGCGGGCTTGCTATAGCGCTATGCGGACGGACCGCCGCGGGTGTCCGAGGGAGGGTGAGGGTGGGGGTGGGCACTGGGCTGTCAGTACGGGGGGTATCCAAAGTGGTATGTATCCGAATCCGAATGCAAGGGGGAAGCGAAGAGAGCGAGAAAGATCCGGATGGGTACTCGAGTGTGCGAGATGAATAGTTGACGTGAACGTGAACGTGAACAGGCGGGTGGGGTGGGCCGTGGTGGAGGTGAGATGAATGAATGGATATGGATGGATGGATGGATGGATGGATAAATGAGATGACTTGGGCGAGAGAGGAGATACATCAATAGCAGCAGCAGCAGCGGACCATTAATACGCACAGATAAAAAGGGAAGAGATGGAAAGAGGGTAGGAGGGCGCGCCGCGCCCCGTGTACGCTACCGCATTCCACGGGTGCGGTGCGCAAGAGACGGGATGAGATATAGAGGATAGATAGGGAGAAAGAAGGAAGTCGTGAGCGAGAGCGTAAACGGGTCGTGACGGTGTGTTAGGTATAAGTTATCTTGTTCTGCGCGGTCCTTTGGGGTGACGTTAGCGTCTGCAGCACCAAACCCTCTCCAGGATAGAATACTCACCTCCTATGCGACAGCGGACACCACCAGTATCCAACAGCTGAACTTCACAAGCAAGTGCACGTCCGCACGCATCCGCGTCCACTACGCGCCCCACTCCTCCAGCCCGCTCCCAAACCCAGGCCGCATCGCCCACGCAGAGCCCAACCCGGGCCCAACGCCCGCGCCTCGACCCACGGGGTACGCAAAGCGCTCCTCGGAACGCGCCCTGCCCACGCCCATGCTCAGCCCACTCGCGCTCCCCGTCCCCGCCGCGCCGAGCAGCCAGCCCGTCCACCAGCCGACCTTCTCCCCGTCGCTCTCGTCCCCGTCCGCGTCGCTCGAGCCCTTCGCTTTCCCCTTTCCTTTCCCCTTCCCCTTCGTCTTGCTGCTGCTCCGCTTACCGGTGCGCCGCCCGCGGTCTTTGGAGCGGCCGCTCCCTTCTCCTGGTGCGCGGGAAGACGAGTACGGTTCGGGCGGTTCGGCGAAAGATATGCGCTTGGGCGTCGACGCGCCGGACGATGCGCCGCTCCGCGGGCGACCGCCCAGCATGCCCCCAAAGACATCCGGGACGCTCAGCCGCGACGACGGGCGGGACGGTACGGGGGGAACGGGAGGCGGTGGGAGCGCGGGCGTCGTCGCGGAGACGGGCGTGGACGGCGCCGAGCGGCCCTTCATCGACGACTGCCGCGGGGGCGACGGGGGCCGGGTCGAGCTCGTGTGCCGGCCCTTGGTGAAGAGCCGGGAGACGGAGGCGGTCGCGGTCGACGTGCCCGAGATGGGCGCGACTGCGGGCGGGAGGAGCAGCGAGGGCCGTGGTAAGGGGGGTGGGGCGGCAGGGCTTGTGCTGCCTTTGCTGGTGGATGCGGCGCGCTGTTTCTCGAGGATCTGGCGGAGGGACTCGACGGTGCGGTCGACGTGGAGCGTGGTTGAGTCGGAGGATGTTGATGATGTCGAGAGCTCCTCGATGGGAGGTGTGAGCGGGCGGGGCTGCCGAGTCGCTGGGGACCCGTGAATCGGGGTTATAGAACGTGAGCGGAGGCTGCTTGAGGTTCCTCCCGGGGTATCGAGCTGCAGAGTAGGAGGAGGCGACTTGGATGCCCTTGAGCGTTTCGCCGTACGAGAGCTACTACTACTAGAGTCCCGACGGCGTATGAACGACGAGGAAGGAGACGATGACGCCGACGGAGCTGAACGAGGCATCACAAACGACGCAAGCATGTCCACCACACGCCTCGGCTGTTCCTCAGGCGGCGGCGGTTCTGGCTTTGAAGCAGCAGAGCTCAATGACGATTGCGACGGAAGCGGCGTGGGCAACGGACGAGCGGCTGGGCGCACGCCCAACGTCGCGGGAAGTGCTATCGCGTCCGCCGCCTCGGACGAGTCGATGTACATCGTGATCGCTCTTGGGGGTGGGGCAACGAATGCACTGCGATCGTGTGCAGAGAGCTGGAGGCTCGAACCGGAGCCCGAGCCTGTATTCTGGCGGAAGTCTTGGGACGCACGCCGGCGACTTTGCCTTCGAGGAACGCGCTCCTCGAGTCCGCCCGTAGGGAGGCTTTGGCTGATTGGCTCCTGCAGCCGGGCACGGTCGCGTTGGAGAGGGAGACCAGATATCTCCTGTGGTTCTTCCCGGTCCCCCTCATCTTCTTCACGCACGAGTCCTTCTACACCTCGGGAAATCTCGTCGAGGTCGTCCATCCAGGACTGGTGCAGATTTCTGTTGCTGTGAATACGCGAGGTAAGTTCCTGCGCTCTCTGTTCAAGAGAGCGATCTGCGGCGGCGTCGTCGGAGAGTACGGCAGAAAGGCTGGACTGTGTAGACATGGAGGATTGGAGGAGTGCGTTAGACATCTCAAGCGCGTGTACGCTGCGTTCAAGGAGAGAGTCGAGATACGGGTCGCTTGCGCTCGCAAGGCTCTGCTGCCTTCTATGCGTACGGGATAAACGAGAGCGGCGGGCCGCAGCCGGTCTAGGGGAGACAGGAAGGCTCGGGGGCGGGCTGGGGATGAAGAGATCGTCGTCGCTCGCGTCTGTGTCCTCGTCGGCCTCTTCTGCGCTGTCCGGGTACGCCGGAGGCTGGTCTGAGGGGATGTCTGGTAGATCGGGGAGCCTCTGCCTGGATGGGGAGGTGTACACGGGCAGGGTTGTGACAGTGGAGTCTGAGGAGAGGCGGAGGGCGGAGAGGCGTTTGCGGTGGTGGCCGCGGCGGACGGGGGTTGTGTACATGGCGGAGGAGCGGTGCGGGCGCGCAACGCGACCGGGGCCGAGTCAGGACGGAGGGCGGAGTACGTACTCGGTCAGTCTGTGGATGGGAGAAGCCAGAGCGAGAGACGGTCGCGGACACCTGCGCGCTACTCGACCCCCCTGGCTGGTCCCTGTCCCAAGGCCATGCGCCCCCCGCCTGCGTGTTGTCTGCTGTTTGGCCATCTCGCCTCTTCCTCCCCTTCTCCATTCACCACCTCAAATTCGGCTATATCGCTCGCAGCCTTCATCCATTCCGATTCATACTCTACACAGGCACACATACAGAGATCCATCCGAGTCTATCGACATGTCGCACATTCGCACCATAGGTGGCGCGAACTGCGATCCCCGTCCCAGGCGCCCAGACCCCAGGAGTCAATCCGCGTCAAGCCTTTGCGGAAGCGGACGCAGGAGCGGCCTCCACCCCTCCGCTCGGGTTTCCCTCCTTATCGTACTGGTCTAGCGGCCCGCCGTATTTCTGCAGCAATTGCAAGAGGGCCGTCTCCCAGAGCTTCCGGTTCGGCAGGTAGTATCGCGGCGTCGTCCACAGGAACGTACGCGAGTACTGGCCCATTATCCCCTCGTAGTCCTCTGTGAAGTCCATTATTCGCGTCAGTCGCTTACGGCACACGATACTAGACAGGAATACGCACTTCTCAGGATCTCCCCCAGGTCCAGCCACGTCTTCGTCTTATCGGTCAGGATGACGTCTACGCCCATGCGCACGCACTGCATCAAGCACCGTCAGCGTCCCACCCGGCGAAACCAGCCCTCGATAGTCTCGCACGCGCACCTCGATCATCTCTGCGGGATCGTTCACCGTCCACGCCATGAGCTTCTTCCCCGCCTTCTTGCACTCTTCCCTGAAGCTGTACGCCCCGACGCCCCACTCAGCATGCGCGCACACAGACTAGCAGGCACAGGACGAGGACAAGCGACGCACCTCTCGCCCTCCCAGCTCGCGAGCGCCGCAAAGTTGATCGAGAACACGTCGCAGCTCTCCCAAAAGTACCGCCGCCCGAGCCACATGCTGCGCCCGATGAACGACCGCCTGCAGTACGGCAGGATCCGCTTCGCCGGCGCGAGGAAGCGCGGGTGCCAGAGCCCGAGCAGGATCCGCGGCGCGAGCGCCGTCTGCCACTCCGGCTGCCCCGCGATGATCGTGTGCATGAGCGTGAAGAGGCGGACTGGGTCGCTGAACACCTTCACATCGACGTTGAACGTGACGCGCCGGTTCTCGGGCTGCGGGGATACGGAGTTGGTTCTGGGAGCTCGTGGCTAACACGGGTGGTACGCACCTTCATAAGCAACTCGACGGTTTCTGCGAAGGTGGGGATAGACTGCTTGGGCTCTTTCGTCGTCCGGAGGTGCTCCATCCCGTCCGGGCCATACCATTTCTTGTCACGGATATTCCCTGAAGAGAGCATACAGTCAGATACAGGACTTGAACGTTGCGTGACGCGATACTGACCCGTTCCATCCGTCGTTCTATCCAAAGCTTCAATGACCCTTATGAGCCCTCGGTTCGGAGAATAGCGCGTCGGGACGTACTGGGGTCGTGGAACATCACCACGACATCATCTAACGAGACATGCACGTCTATATGCCCACCAGCGCGTGTTCAGCAACTGCTTATTCACGTCGCGAATACAGTAGGGACTCACCACTCTCGATGCCCTCCGCACCGTCGCGAATAGCGCGTTCAAAGCTCGCGAGGGTATTCTCCGGAAACGCAGCGGACGCCTGTGCGAATGCGGATGCAGGGTCAGCACCAGGACCCGAGCCCGAACCCGAGCCCGAGTCTTCCGGATCCGTTGTATTGTAAATGAGAACCGCAGTGTCGATCATGTAGAACCCTGCAAATCCCCTTTGCCTGTTCGCCTTCTGCCGACTTCCTCGGACGACCCTGACTGGTACGACCGCCATAAGTTGAGGATCATTCACTCACCCCGCGATGGCCCCAGCATTCCGGGAGCTTCTTCTCGGTTTGCGATACGGTCATGGTGCGTAGCGAGCTCGAGGTCGTGAAGGAAGAAGAAAGATAGCGTCTCCGCGCAAGGGGTAACACTGACGAGAGCCGCGAACAAGATGTTCTACGGAGCAGGCGCGAGGCGTTGAGACACAAGAGGGCCAGCGTTGGACAAACCTCAAGGAGAGAGTCAGAAACAAGAAACAAGAAGGGTGAGCCTGCGGAATGTGTGGGTTTGTGTCATGGGCACTTTGACGCGGCGGCCCGGTCCCACAGTGCGCAGGTACGCGGGTACGCGACGGCGGGGCGAGGACGCGTCGGACACGGCAGCCACCGCCATGGGTGCCGACCTAAAGCCGGAGTGGAGGGCCAGGCATGCGCGCCGAGAGCTTCAACTTGACATTGAGCGCGAGCCAGTGCGGTGTCGCGCAGCGGCCGGCGTGCGTCGCGTCTCTGTATGCTTCGTTCCCGGGCCCGTCGGTCGCGGCCGTCATGTCCCACGAGCGGGAGGAGTGTTGACGAACGTGCTCGATAAACAATGCGTATAGGCTGAGCGCTCTATAGCACCTGCATAGGATGTAGGTATAGGCGCTGGCGCCACGTGCGTCATCGGGTGTTTGATGTGTGGATAGTTCGCGCTTGAGGCGCTACATCGTCCACTTGAAACTACGCATCATACTAACCTCAGAATCCCACTAACTCCCGAAGAAGCATTCAGGTCAAGTTATATACACTCGTAGCGTACAGATGGCAGATGTTATTCCGTCGGATAGAGACACCTTTCGCGAGGCCCTCAAGAGCAGCAAACACATCATTGTCGTCGCAGGCGCAGGCTTATCCGCCGCCTCAGGTAGACGATCTTCTACTGCCATGCTATATACACTGACAGCAAAGACCGAAGGTATCCCTACGTTCCGCGACGGAGGGGGCATGTGGCGCTCCTTGAACTCTACAGACCTCGCAACTCCTCAAGCGTTCCAGGAGAACCCGTCTCTCGTGTGGCAGTTTTACCACTATCGAAGGGCCAAGTGAGCGCACTCCATCCATGCACAGATGAGAGTGGCTGAGTATTACTGCTCTACTCACATTTGCGGTTGGCAGAGCATTGGAGGCGAAGCCTAACCCCGCGCACGAAGTCATTGCGAAGATGTCCGTGCCACAGTACCTGAAGAAAGTTGCGCCGAACGCACAATCTTTTCACCTCATTACCCAGAACGTGGACAGGCTCTCTACGGATGCCCTCCGCGCCGTCCTGGACGGCCTCTCCCGAGCGGCGCCAGAGCCCGACAATGATTCGACAAACACCGCCGGCGTTACTCCTACTACGAAGCCGACAGTGTACAAGGACGCGATCTTCGAGATGCACGGCCGCATATTCGATGTGCAATGCACATCCGACGCCTGCGGGTACACCGCCGAAAACCGCGCGCACCCGCTCTGCCCCGCGCTCGGCGCCGCAGACGCGGCCTGCACGGACTACGTCGCCGCGGGCACGCAGCGCCCCGACGACGTCCCCATCCCCGTCGAGGATCTTCCGCGCTGCCCGAAGTGCGGCGCGCTCGCGCGTCCGGGTGTGGTGTGGTTCGAGGAGCGGCCGCGCCACCTGGACGCGATCAACAACGTCGTGTTCAAGGCGGACATGTGCCTCGTCGTCGGGACTTCGTCGCAGGTGCGTGTCTGGCCACTGTGTCCCGCCGTCGTGTTATGTGCTAACGTTATGCGTGTTCAGGTTCGGCCGGCGTCTACGTATGCTCACCGGGTCCGGAGACATGGTGGGAAGGTCGCCGTGTTCAATCTGGACCCGAGTGAGCGCGACGTCGAGCAGGCGGACTTTGTGTTCCGCGGGCCCTGCGAGGCTTTGCTCCCTGCGACGCTTCCAGAGTTGGCATAGCATCGCGAAGAGTGCTGCTTCAAGGCACACGGTGTCGAGGCCTCGATCCTGCATGCCATTTATTCACCCGTCATGTATATGATTGGGTATATGTTGACAATGATGTACACCGCGCCGAGGGTCCCCCATTCTCTTGGAAGCCATCAAGCCCGATTACCAATGGAGCGAAGCCTTCCGTGCAACGACTGCCCGAGGATCGAGCCTTGCGTGATCTTCGGTCAAGATGCTCTCTGGAGGGCGGGTGGCTGATTGCTGACTACACCATCGTCTCCTTCCAGGTCCCACAACACCGCCACACACGGAACGGGGGGAGGTGAGGCCGCGTTGAATTCACAGTATCGAACATGATGCAAGCCTATGCGCTCTCATGCTCTGGTCGGCTGAGCTGCACCTGCCTGCAAGGGTCTGAGAAATCGCTTCGTGAGAGCAGATGCTTGAGATGAGGGCAATACCACCGCTAGGTGAGCTCGAGCTGGAGAAAGTCATGATGTCGTTGATCGGGAACGCTGCCGCTGGGCTGAACGCGATCGCCATCTGCGCAGATTGCTCCCCCGTGAGTCAGCCACTGACAAAGAATTTGGGCTACGCGATTATTTGCCCCCACCCCAATTCCTGCTGGGGGTCGACGGCGGCAATGATGTCTCAAAGAGGAGGTAGAAGATAGGTATATAAGGAGGACCGTCAACTTGAAGACGGGTCAACTACTACACAACCCTAGACCGCCCGCATCGCCCCCCCCCCTCTGCAGATACACCCTACCGAACATGTCGAAATATCTGCTCAAGGGAGGAACTGTCGTGACCTTTGTCAAAGGCGAAGACAAGCCTCGAGTCTACAAGGCAGACGTGCTCGTTGAGGGCACCACCATCTCTCGTATCGAGCAGAACATCGAGCCCCCGCAGGGCGCGGAGGTTGTTAACTGCGAGAACAAGTGGATCGCGCCCGGATTCGTTGACACTCACAGGTCAGTCACTGTATCCGCTATATGCTACATCATGAACGCGCCTGCTTATTTTGTCCTACTAGGCATACGTTCATGGCAATCTCCCGTGGTGCCCATGTCGAGTACGGAATGCTCCCACACTTGTTGCAAAGCACGACAGCTGACAGCCAGCCACCGCAGCATCACGCTCAGCGAATACGTCCTCAAGTCCTTCTGGTGCGTGCGCTATACCCGACTCCACATCCAGGTGTCCGCTGCCCTTCTCTTCATGTCCTGACCAATCCCTGCCAGGACGGTCCAGGGCTCGCTCACGCCCGAGGAAGTAGGCATCGGCACCCTCGCCGGCTGCCTCGAGGCCCTCAGCAACGGCGTCACGACCATCCTCGACCACTTCAACACCGCGCACACGCCCGCACACGCCGACGCTGCGCTCCGTTCTGTGCTCGAGTCCGGGGCGCGTGTGATTTGGGCGCTGGCGCGTCAAAGCTCGGCGACGCGGGTCTTCCCCCAGCCCGCGTTTGAGAACGAGGTGGCCACGGAGAAGTGGCAGCGCGAGAAGGTGAAGGAATTAGGTGCAAATGGGGGAAACCTGCGTCCTGACGGACGCGTCACTCTGGGCCTGGCGTAAGTACTTACACTCCTCGCACAATATGCATAAACTGAGCTGCCAGGACTTCTGTCCTCTACCTTTTCCCAGATACGACATCTCATGGCAAGGCCCTATTGAGACCCACAAAGAATGGCTTGATTACGCGCGTGCGAACTCGGTCAAGCTGGTCACCGCGCACGTCAGCGGGAACACGACGGTTGCTGCCTGGCGCGACGGCGGGCTCCTTGGTCAAGACGTCCTCTTCTCGCACTGCAACCACTTAGGGCATCACACCCCGGCAGACGAGGAGGCCTGGGCGGCGCTCAAGGAGAGCGGCGCGGCGGTGGGTGCGACCCCGGTCAACGAGATTGGGATGTCCTACGGCAACCATGTCGCGTTCGACGCCCTCGAGCGGGGCGTCAAGGTCGGCTTGGGAGCGGTGAGTTTCGTCTCACCTGCAAAAGTCGGGTAGTCAGCCGCTTACCTTTGAGCAGGACACATCGACCGTGGCTAGCGGGGACATGTTCATGCCGATGCGCATGGCGCTGCAGTGGGCGCGCGGCCGCCAGATCGAGCACAGGCGCAAGAGCAACGTCAAGACGCCGCTGCACCAACAGTACACCACCGCGGACGTGTTCCGCCTCGCGACGCTCGGCGGTGCCGAGGCCCTCAATCTCTCGCACCTCGTCGGGTCGGTCGAGGTCGGGAAGCGCGCCGACCTGCTCGTCTTCGACGCGGACTCGGTAAACCTCGCGGGCGCGCAGAACCCGGTGGCTAGCATCGTGATGAACGCTGCCGCGGCGGACATCGAGACGGTGTTTGTAGATGGGGAGGTCGTCAAGCGGGGAGGGAAGCTCGTGCGGGACTGGAAGCCGGTCGCCGCTGAGCTGAGGGCGCGGGCGCAGGATGTCAGCAAGAGGTGGCCGGAGGACAAGTTGGAGGAGACGTGGAAGCAGTGGTACGAGACATACGGACCGCCGGTATTGTAACCCCTCTAGCAGCTAGTGCCTCGCCCCAATGAGAAAGTCGTATGGATCCGCCAATCAAGAGTGCCAAAGTGCTGTGCCTCAAGCCTAGCGCCGGATTTACAACCACCAGCAATTTGACATGTCCCCGTGCCATATAGGCGTATGTATATATAATGTAATCCTGTTCAATCCCTGAATATATACCTGACCTGGTGACCGCGACCGACAAGTTCAACGGAAGGTGTACCGCCACAGCTTGTAAGTACAGCATGCGCGCCTAATGACCGTTGATCCTCGACCACCACCTGGTTCGTCAATCTACATCGGAGCCGCCTAACGTACTCGGTATTCAGCCGCGCTTTGCGAAGAGAGCAACCCTAGGTTCTCCTATCACCCTGCACTACAAACAGGCTAGGTCCCTGCTATCTGTCGCAGCCGTCAGTCGTCACCTCTTGTCTACTAGCCTCCGAGTCGCTACTATGCTGCAGGCAGCACAACACATCAGGGTTGCGATATATGGTACCCAGTCACTCTAAGTGCTTTCCTGAGATGGCTGACCTCGTTCGCAGGCGAGCGCAGAACTGGCAAAAAGACCGTGGCGTCAGGCCTCGTGAGTGTCTACCTCACCCTAACCGACTCCTAATTCCAGCTCATCGCCGGAACAGCACGGATTCAAATTCTATCGTAGCCAGGATCGGCACACGTTTGAATTTGAAGTGGTTTCAAGTACGGAAGATATGCCACCTGTCCAGGTGGCGTTGGTACTCGTGGATGCAACGACCTGCGACCTCCCCGACTCCCTCATGATCACCGTCAAAGGGAAGGCTCAGCATCGCTGTGTGGTCTTCACCAAGTGTGATCTTGTCGCGCAAGACTACTCTTCGACCCACCTGCGATTACTTAGGGCGCCACGGTTCCTCAGTTGCAGGCACGATGTCGACTGTATCTTGATGGCCAAAAAGGACGGCATTAAGAAGCTCGTCTCTGAACTAGGTACGTAGTGGTTGTCTGGGGCTGGCACAAGTGTTCATCTAGTTGTTGCATAGTTGATAGGTTGATCCCGCTTCCAAAGCCATCTGCCAGCGGTCCCTGGAACATTCTAAACGGACTCGGAGAATCTGCCATCGACCTCATAGCCTCCTTGTTCGCACTCCCCTTTGCATCAGAACCGCTCCCAAACGTATGTGCCTAGATAATCAGCCATATCCATATGCGCTGATATAGTCGCTCCAGGTTGACAATGAGTTGGCGGCTGTCAGCACCGATTTGGATGTCGAAAACCTGGTGCAAGGAACAGCATCCTGGGACGAAGAGTTGAAGAAACGCCTCAAGGCGGAGTATGCGTGGTCAGTAGGAGCGCATCGCATCACGCCTTCCTTGCTGGTCAAAACCGACGCCCGCCCCTCGGAACGGGCCAGCATGGAGTTCGTGCGACAACATACCTCCATTCCCATCCCACGCATTCATCATCCGCACCTCTCCTACCTGCTCATGGACTACATCGACGGCGACATGCTCAGCGAGTGTTGGGGACGACAGAGCTTCTTCATGCAGTTCCGCATCGCGTGCACGTTGCGGCTGTACGTCAAGCAGCTGCGTGCATTGCAACGGCCGACCTTGGGCTCCGTCGACTCCGGCCGCGTGTCCGGCATGTTCTTCGAGTTCGAGGAGTATGGCCCGTTCAGCACCGTGCGACGCTTCCGGCAGTTCTGCGACTGGGTGTCAGTCACCGGTTGGGAGAGCACCATGATGGCCCGTCGCAATGCAGGCATGCCCATATCGCCACTTCCTCCTTGTCTCGGCGACTTCACTCCAACGTTCATCCATGGCGACCTGAACGCGAGCAACATCATGTTGGACAAGCGGGGGACCTTATGGCTAATCGACTGGGACTCAGCTGGGTTCTACCCCAAATGTCTCGAATCGCTTGCCATGCACTCCATTTCCATTGAAGGGATGCCCCGTTCGTGGACGCGATACATGCGTTTCATTGCGGGAACGCCTACCACAGAGGAGATGGACTACTGGGTTCATCTACAGACAGCCATACACCGCTTCCATTCCTACGCAGTAACCAATTGATCAGTGATCGCTTCGAATGTATGCCACAACTTCATGACACACTGGTGACCGCTCCGGGACACCGCATTAAGAACATTGAGGATGTACATCAGATTGCTCGGGGCCGACGCCGCGCTGACGAGACTAGCTCTAGGGCATACAACCAGGGGAGAAGCTGCGCTTCATGCCGCCCTGACTGGCGGGCGGTTGTGGTGGCACTACCGACGTCCAAACGTCGGTGTGCATCAGAAATTTGTATCAACGCCTGGCCCTACCGCCGCACTTGAGCTCACGCACCATGTCCTAGCGGATCTGCAGTCACGTAACCATCAAACCACAATGGCCTCAGAAAAGCCCTGCCACCTCGATGCGAGCCCGTCCCGCGAGGCCCAGTATCCACTCTCCTCCACCCGCTGCTACCGGGGCCGTAGTCCCTACGGCTTGTGCTCACATCTAGTTTTCACATCAGTTTATTTCCTTCAAAATGACGCTATGCATGGACAGCGTGCAGATTGACGACTTCAACGATCATATCGTGTACTCAGGACCGTGGCAATCCTTTACCAACCAAACTTACGGGTTCAACGGTACGCGGCACGTCGCCACCGCTCCCGGGCTGAGCGCAAATTTCAAGTTCAACGGTGAGAAGTTTACCCCCCACCGTCCGAGGTGTGCTGCGCGCCAGAGGGACGACGCTTACGGCTCTTACGCTCCTCTAGGTTCATGCATATTCGTGAACGGCATCGTGGGCACGAACGGGACGTCCCCGATGCCGCCCACGACGTTCATCCTCGACGGGCACTTCACGCAGATGAACGCGAGCGTGACGAACGGCGCGCCGTTCCCGAACGCGCGGGGCTTCGCGCAGTCCGTGCTCTACATCGCGCTCACGCTCACCGAGGGCGAGCACGAGCTCATCATCACGAACCTCGGCGCGAACGCGTCCGCGCCGCTCGTCCTGGACGGGTTCATCATCACGCCTCTCAAGCAGCAGACGAGCAGCTCATCGTCGGGTGCGTCGTTGTTCTACTACTGTATATACGATTTCTATGTTGCGTGTATATGTATACGGCGGAACGAGATGCTGATGCACACGTCTATGTTCATATAGCCACATCGTCCTCAACAAGCTCATCTAGCACGTCCACCGCGCCGACGCTGCCCACGGCTTCGCCCAGCCCAACGCCGCCTCCTCCCACGCAACACCCGGGCTCACACACCGGGGCCATCGTAGGCGGCGTAGTCGGAGGCGTCTGCGGCCTCGCACTGGTCCTTATCATCTTCCTCGTCTGGCGCTATCGCTCCCGCCACAACAATCCTACCGAAAACGGTTCGTCCCATCCTCTGAACCCCCGCCTCTCCCTCCGTAGGAGCACCGCCGCTGACCCGTTGTATGCAGATATTAGGCCCTTCGCAGCCTGGCGCGGCACCGCCGGCGCCTCTGCCAGCGCGACAGCATTCGCAGAGAAACAGACTCGGGCTCAACTCGTCTCGCAGCCTGGACTCCGAGGTGACGCTGCGTCGTCCGCATCGGGCCCTTCGGCAGCGGCGCCTGCTGCACCTCCTGATGTTACTGGGCTTACGGGGAACTCGAACGAGCGGTTCTATGGGGACAGGAAGGTCCGGCCTCCGGGCTACGTTCCCTGAGTGCCCCAAAGGCTGTCTGAACTTTGACCTGCTACTTGCTTGTGTGCTCTTTTGCTCTTGTACTCCTTCTGCCCTGGGCTGTGTTCTGTGTGTTCTGTGTTCTGTGTTGCGTGTTTTGCGACTTGGTCTGTGTGTTCTGTGTGTTCTGTGTTTTACTTTCAGCGACTTGGTCAGCCCAACTCGAGCTGGTCTTCAGTAGAACGCGTAGCTCTCCATTTGACGCGTAGCTAATGGAGCTTCGGGTCTAGGAGCGCGTTTGGCAACCCCTCAGTGAAAGCACGAAAACTCCGGGTTAGTCTATCTGCGATGCTGGTTTTCCTATGAACCCGCTTGGGGGTTACAACATGTCGACGGCCAGGATCTACTGACAGTCACTGTCGGACGTCTAGCTGCACACTGTTAACCATGCATCACGCTTCGTTCGTGGCCCATGGTTTAATGTAACGGGCGTGCGCACTCTATATCGAACGCTCTGGGATGTCAGGCGCGTGATGCTCAAGACGAACAAAACGCAGCAAAGGATCAATGTACAAATGAAGGAGGACGCGAAGAGAGGGGTAGGTACAGACTATTACACATTGGTATCCGACGATTATACCCGGGGCGAGTCCGGCGGCGCGACCCGCCCGGCAAGGCTCTATATGGGGTGGTGGACACGTCGCACGCGCGGTATGCGCACGACGCGGCCGTCTACATGCTGGTGAAAACGAGGACTGGGACCGTAACGGGGACGGAGACGGGGACGGGAGGAGAGCAGACGACAGGGACACCCTACATAAAACCCAAAGAGGACGATGAGATGACGATGATGGGAATGGCGATGGTGAGAGAAGAGCAACAGAGCGGGGTGAGACGAGAGACGGAGAAACTCTATACTAATGGTCCGGGAACGGGAATGAGGTCGTGAGCAGGGACTCAGGCCTCGGCGGTGGAGAGGCGGGGGAGCGCCTCGGCGTTCTCTATCTTGCGGAACGGGCCGGCGTAGCCCTCGAGGTAACTATGGTCCCGTCGGCGGGAGATCATCTGGATGGGCGTGTAGAACTCGAGCGTCGTCCAGTAGAACATCCGGCTGTGCTGAGCGGCGATCTTGTCGTAGTCCACTGCAAGGTCGGATGGTAAGCAACGGCGTTCAAACAAAAGAGTATGTAGCACACAGTCATACCTTCAAGGGCCGAACGGAGGTCGAGCCAGGTCTTCGTCACGTCCGTGATAATCACATCAATGCCCCAGCGGACCGCCTACGATACGGAGGGTCAATACCTGAACTGAAAACCGGCAATCATGCAAGGGCGTACCTCGACCATATGCTCAGGCTCATTGACGGTCCACGCCATAACGCGTTTCCCGGCCTGCTTGCAGTCCTTGCGGAACTTGATACCGTCGGCCATACCGAGGGTGGAGAACTTGATAGAGAACACGTCGCAGCTGTCCCAGAAGTACTTGCGCGCAACGGCGATGTCCTGGCCAATGTACGACCGGCGGCAGTACGGGAGGTGCGTCTTCGCATGTGGGAGGAAGCTCGGGTGCCAGAGGCCGAGGAGGATGCGCGGTGCGAGCGCAGTCTCCCAGTCCGGCTGGGCGGAGATGATCTGGTGCATGAGCGCGAAGAGATGCGCTGGCTTGTTCTGGACCTTCACGTCGACATTGAACTTGACGTGCTGGTTCTCGGGCTGAGGGACGCATGAGTACGGGTACAATACTGGGAAAGAGGCGGATAGTACGTACGCGCATGAGCAGCTTGATCGTCTCCTCGAAGGTAGCAAGGGACTGCTTGGGCTCCTTGACGGTCCTGAGCTGGTGGAGCCCGCCGTCGCCGTGCCACATCCTTTCCCTAATAAGCCCTGTTACAGCGGAGTGGTCAGCGACCACTGATAAGCTGCGAGCGAGTTGCCTACCTGATCCGTCCGTGACCCGGTCAACAGCTGTAGAGGAAAAACGCGTGAGAACGACAGCAAGACGCGAGAGGAAGAGCGGTATGCTTACAAGGGTCGTGGAACATGACGACGACATCGTCTACAGATACGTGGACGTCTGCTCACGATGGTCACGGGCTGCAAGGGGGGAATGGGACTCTGCTAGAGGAATTACCGCTCTCGATGCCCTCGGCGCCGTCGCGGATGGCGGCTTCGAAGCTTGCGAGCGTGTTCTCCGGGAAAGAAGCGGAAGCCTGGGGATAGTTACGCGTCGGAGGAATGGGAAAGGTCAAGGACTGGCACAGGAGGAAGGTTGGACACGTAACACACTCCGCGGTGGCCCCAGCACTCAGGCATGGCTTTGGAGGGGGCGAGTGCGGACATGGTGGCAAGAGACGCGGTGAAGGGACGGTGGGGGAGGCGGCGAGAGCGGGGGAGGTGGTGGAGGGAGAGAGAGGAGGCGGGGGATGCGAGGAGAGGGCGAAGGAGGGCCCGAGCGGGTTTTATACGCGCAAGGGCGCGAGAAGGAAACATGCGAGGTGGCAGAGCTGGGGAGAGGAGCGTCGCTTACGAAAGAGCGGACGGCGGAGGAGGAACCGTGCGCGCGCGTCTGTGGCTGCTCGCGCTCCCTCGAAATCATTCCTCTTGCCACCCTCGTGCTCATAGCTCGCTCATATCACTCACCCCGCATCACCCCCTCGCGCCCTCCGTGCTGCCGACGGTGCGCACCCCTCCCCTCGCCGCCGCCCGGTCGCCCCTGCCGTCTCAGCCTGCTCACACACCCGTTCCTGGCGGAACATGTCCTCCCGCTCACGCCACCCCCCACGTCCTCCTCAATCTCGGTATTCCCATCACCCAATCCAACACAGCGCCCTCCGCAGAACCGGCCCAGAACACCGCACCGTCCCAGCTCTCTCTTACCGAGCAACGCGTGGTCCGTAGCGATCGTCTGCCGCCCCCGGATGACCTCCGTTCCCCCGCATTCGTCCCCAACTTCCCTCGGATCGTATTCCGGAGGCTATTTCGGCGTCGCGCCAGACAGACACTCGCCTCCGCTCCCTGTGTCGCCTGCTCGGACGCCCCTTGAACGCTTCAATCCTGACGGCTCCCTGTCTGCCAGTCTGGGAAGCCGCACGAGTCAAATGATCGTCTGTGAGTTTGCCTTTAGCCTTCTGACTAGCTCGATTCCCCCGCACGGAGCTCGTGGCCCAGCTTTGGAAGCCTCCAGCCCCAGGCGTAGCCCCTTCTATCCGGCGGCGGGCGTGATAGCCGTTCGTCTGCTGTAGCGAGACTGTGCAGAAGCCCCGTCCGGCTCTCCCACAGCCCACTCAGCGGCGGTCAGAAGACGACGCCTCATGCATTCCTAGGCGACATCCATGGCGGCTCTGTCGACATCGGACTCTGTCGGCTTTATCAAATACCGCGGCAACCGTGTACAGCGGACCCCCTCGTTGCTGGCAGCGAGCCAGCGCACGTCGGTGACGTCGGGATTAGGCAGGTCATCGCTGAGGCCTTCCAGGCTCCATGCATCCGTTTCTCGTACCTGAAGTGTGCTACACATTCTACGTGATCGTTGTGCCTAATAGGAATGCGGCCATGCCCGGGAAATATCAAAGCCACAACTGCTACAGTATCGCATCGCAGGGCAGTCCTTCGTGCTTGCTAAATGGACGTCTGCCTAGGGGAGACCGGGGTAAACCGACGAATTCCGACAAACGGGGGTGCATCTTGTACAGTGCGATTGTACACCCAACCTCTTTGACGCGCCAACAAGCATGCCTTGTTATCCCTTCATGGGTGACTACTCGACGCATGATTCCTCTAAACATATGTGAACCTTGTTTCCCCGGATCTACAGCCCTGCAGGCTGCAGAAACCTGGCTCACCTCGCACGCATGAAATACTGACTACCGTCAAGTTGACGGTCTGAATCCGAACCCAACCATCCCGCCGAAGAGCAGCGATGGCCGTCAGCCTCTTTGTGCAGAGGAAACGTATATGGCACTGGACTACTACTGCTTCTGAGCTTGCTACCTCCAAGCTTAAATCGCCTCACTACTGCTACACCGAGGCGCCCGCCCTTCCGTCATTCGAGTTGAGGAGACCTCCGGCATTGTCTACCCCTCTTGGCTTTGGCTCTGTAGGCTGTTCAACCCGGCTCTGGGCGTGCCAGGTTGTGCAAATACCTCGCGTTCTTCTGTTCACAATCCGTCAGAGGGACTCGAGAGTATACTCGCGGCACAACACTCTCCGGCGTGCTTTCGACCTGTTGTAGGGCGTCTGCAGCCTCGATATGCCAAATGTAACCTTTCCCTGTTACTTATGGCCCTTGTCTACACTTGCGGTACTTGTGGTGTTTCTCTGGAACTACTACTGGTACTCCGCCACCTGCTTCACGTGGCATCTTCTAGCGACCCCCTCCTTCAATTCCGGAGCTAATGGCAAGTGGCTGGGCCTAGTCCTATTCCGCAACATCTACATAATACTTCTTGCCGTCTTCACATAAATCGTGTCGAGTAGTACACCAATCATGAGCCATGTACATCCTGAGAACGAACCGCGACGGTCAGCTTTCTCGAGCACTCGATGCAAAGAATGCAGTCGCTATGACTTCCTTTACCAGGCCTCTGCGTACACGTGCGAGCTATCCCGTTGACACTGAAGGTGCACGGGTGCAGCCAGTGCAAACACCACGTTAAGCATCAAGCGCTCAAATGACGTCCTAAGGAAGCTCGCGCGCGAAGGTGATCGCGAATTGCTATTGCTTTCCTGCGCACTACCACCACCATGCCGGGCGCGCGAGTAGCAATCCTAACAGGTCCGTATAGCTGTTGCAATCCCCCTACATACGCGCGTCGCGCTCACCACCGATCGCCCGTGCGCCATACATGCATGTACAGTGAGCGACACCGCCGCGGCGGACGCGACCGCGGACCGCTCGGGACCGACGATCCAGAGCGTGCTCACCGAGCACGGGTACGTGTGCACGCACCTCGTCGTCGTGCCCGACGACGAGATCCGCATCCGTACTGTCGTCCTCGGCTGGTGCGATCAGGGCGATGTCGACTGGATCGTGACCACTGGCGGCACTGGCTTCGGTGTGCGCGACAGGACGCCCGAGGTGAGGCCTCCTGGTAGAACGAGGATGACTGTATGCTGACTGTGTGCTTGTCCCTCTCGTCTCATATAAATGCCGCTGTGTACTATCAAACCGTACTGCTTGCGCATATGTATACGCGTCCCCCCGATCGCGCGCGATCCATGTCGAGCTACATTCGCGCGTACCCAGGCGATCAAGCCGCTGCTCGAGCGCGAAGCCCCAGGACTGGTGCATCTCCTCCTCGCGTCCTCGCTCAAGGCGACACCGCTCGCGGCCCTCTCGCGACCCGTCGCAGGCACGATCCGGCGAACGCTCATCACCACCCTGCCGGGGAGCGTGAAAGCCGTGCAGGAGAACCTCGCCGCGCTGCTCGGCGCGGGTGTCGTCTCGCACGCGCTCGAGCTCATCGCTGGCGGCTCTGGGCGTAGCGTTCACGCTGCACTTGCTGCAGAGGGCGTGCGTATTCCTGGGCCGGTTGCGGGGACGAGAAGCGAAGGCTCGGTGAGCGGGACGAGCGTTGGGTCGGGGCACCACCATCACCATCATCACCATGGGCATGACCATGCTCCGCCGAAGCCGAGGAGCGTATTGTCGCAGGACCCGTCGCTGCCAGGTAGGCATCAAGTGCGAGACCCTTTGGTAGTAGTATATGAATCAAACGCTCTTTTCTACAGTTCATGCCCGCCACCGCGAGTCGCCGTATGCTCTGATATCTGTCGCAGAGGCTTTCCTGACAATCCTAAGAGAGATCAAGCCGTTGAGCGTTGCAGAAGTCCTGGTGGGGTAGTTTATACTTCAAGACCAATAAGGGTGACTGATCCCCCCTTTCCGGCTCCATAGGTAACGCCCCAGCTTCGGGGCCATGTCATCGCCGAGGACGTCCTCGCGCCACAGAATGTACCCACGACGTACAGCACGAACGTCGATGGCTATGCCTTGCGCTGTAGGTTCCCTATATTGTATAGGTAAAGCCGACCGACTAACAATCACACTACAGCGACCGACCCACCAGGGATCTACAAAGTGCTCGACCACCGCACGCACCCCCTCAACGCCCCGCTCCCACCCGGCGCCGTCTTCCGCGTGAACACGGGCGGGCCCCTCCCCGCGGGCGCAGACGCGGTGATCATGGTCGAGGACACGCGGCTGCACAGCACGCAGCGCACCGCGGCGGGCGAGGAGTACGAGGAGGCCGAGATCGAGACGCTCGCGCAGATGTCTGTGCTGGAGAACGTGCGCGAGCCGGGCTCGGACGTGCGCCAGGGCGAGCTGGTCCTCGAGCGCGGGACGGTCGTGAGCAGTGCGGGCGGGGAGATTGGCACCCTTGCGTTTGTCGGGCGGACGAAGGTGCGTTCGCACGTTGCCAGTATACCAGGACTGAACCTGAGGGAAACGTACAGGTGAATGTGGTGAGGAAGCCGGTGGTCGCACTGCTGAGTACAGGGAACGAGCTACTGGACGTGCAAACCCCGACTCCGCTCCCGAGCATCGGGTGGGGAGGTATATGGGACACAAACCGACCGTCGCTGCAAGCTGCCATTGAAGGTCTTGGGTACGAAGTCGTCGACCTGGGCATCGTCCCAGACAAGTACGTCTGCCCGTCATCCTCTCTTCCGCATATCATCTGAGTTCACTTACGCTTATCTGCAGCCTCGACGCCCACATCTCAACCCTGCGCCGCGGTCTCGAAGTCGCCGACCTGGTGCTCACCACGGGCGGCACCTCGATGGGGGTCGGGGACCTGCTCAAGCCCGTCATCGAGCGGCACCTCGGGGGTACGATCCACTTTGGGCGAGTAAGGGTCAAACCCGGCAAGCCGACGACGTTCGCGACCGTGCCCACTCCAGGCGGGCGGAACCCGGCCGTGCCGCTGTTCGCTCTCCCGGGGAACCCGGCGAGCGCGCTCGTCATGTTCCACGTCTTTGTTATCCCAGCGCTGCGGAAGCTGGGCGGATGGCCGGAGGAGAGGTGTAGGTTGCCTAGCGTGAGGGTTCAGGTAGGCACTTGTTTGCAAGGATTGTACGAGTCTCGCTGGTACTCAGGCACAAACATGTGTAGATCCAGGAATCCATGCGCCTCGACACTCGACCGGAGTATCACAGGGCGATCATCAGGGTCGGGCCGGCGGGGTTCAAGGCGTACAGCACTGGTGGACAGCGATCGAGCAGGGTCGCCAGCCTGAAGGGTGCCAATGGGTTGATAGCGCTGCCGCCCAGAGGAGAGAAGGGTCCAAGCAAGCTCGAAATCGGCGACTTCGTCGAGGCGATCTTGATAGGAGAGGTGCACATGGATTAGACCGACTAAGGTGAACCGGAAAGGGCTAGCAGTACATCGATCGTGTTGTACATATAGGCGGGGATATCGCGTTCAAAGGAGGTATCAATGCTCATTTCTTCATCGCTTTCAGCTCCTGTCGCACAGGAATATGCGTCAGTGGTTGCGGGCTTCGGGTGCATATGTGTCACCTCTGCATCCACTTCTGCTTGCAGCGCAGCGAGCTCCTCTTCCAGCTTCTGTCGCTGTCGCGCAAGCATTTGCATGCGTCGGGCGTCGAGCTTCGTCATACCAGGGGCACTCGTGGCCCTCGAGGTTGGTCGTGTTTGAGACGCCTCCACCTAGTTGCCAGCTCAGTAAAGACTATAAGGACGCAGGGATAGGCCGGACATACCTTTGCTTGTAGCATGCTTTCTCTCTTGAGCAGCACTTGCAGGCCTTTCTCGGCGCGCGAGAGGAGCTCGTTGATTTGTGGCTCTATCTCGTCCGTCAGGTCCGCCTTGTATCTGCGGACAGTGCTCTCGTCCACGAGCAGGAAGACCTATCGTCGGCACCTCTGGTTCAGTGGTTGTGGTTCGGGACGCGAGATGAGGGCGAAACCCACCCGCTCGCTCTCGAGAACCTTGCTCATGCGGGGGAGATCATACGTTCCCTCGCGCAGTAGCTCCTGCGCGGAGTGTGCCTGCATCGCTGTGTTAAGACACGCGTAGACAATCAGAGCTGAGAAATAGACCGACCTCCTCGCAGCAGTCCTCCATGGCCATCACGCAGCTCTGTAGGTACGGGCTGCACGTTGCATTGGTATCGAGCGTGCGATACAGATCGGGGTTCCCAGGAAACACAGAGTCTCGCGGACCCAGCCTCGGATGAACAGACAGGCGCGACGCTCGATGACTCTTCTCCATCATCGTACGGTGTGACTACCTGTAAGTACCTAGCTGTGGCTTTCAGTGTCAAGTACGCGCACCGGCGCCTCCGACGCGTCTGTGGCTGCCCACCCGCGAGCCAAACAAGCCCAAGCCTACTTCAAACTCCGCCCCACCCAGAGTATATAACCCTGCAAATTGCGTCCTATACTCTCCAGTGTCCAGCCAACCTCCGAAGCGTCAGCCCTCCTCGCGGGGGCGCAGGCGCGTCCGCGTGCCTGTTGACGTCGTTCACAGTTGGCGGAGCGAGGCGTCCTCTCGGGGACGCTCACAAGAGCGAGCGCGGCCGACACGCTCCCCCTCGCTACGGCTGAGTCCGCCTCTCGGGGTGTTGATTCGTCGGAGGGGTCGACGTGGGCCGGCTGTGCGGCGTTATATTCCTATACCTTCCGTACACCCTCGTCTTCGGGCGGGGTGCCACTATGTGGCCGTGACGGTTGGGTGAAACCATAACGCAGTCATACCTTCCTGTATACACCAGTACCCTTGTATCTCTGCAGCGGCGAAATATATGGTGTCGGCCATCATCACTACATGCAGCGTATGAAGAACGTCATGTCTAGATCTTTGGAAAGATATCCAGTTACAAGTTGTACATATTGCTGTAATGTGGACGTGCCGAAGGTGCCCATACGTGTGGTCATAGCGTTTTAGGACGTCGACACGTCCCACGGCTTTTAGACGACTTCATGACGAACTTCCAAGACATCCAATAAAACGAGCGACAATAAGTTACACCATCTACGTCTTCCTGGGACTGCGATCGTCCTCATCGTCGCTCCCGCTCCCCACGTCGAAGATCGCCTCTTCCTCCTGCAGCGTCCCCGCCCTCTCCTTGCCCTTCCTCGGCCGGAACGGCTTCCTCTCCTCCGCGTCGCCGTCCTCTTCGTCGTGATGCCGCGCGACGGAGGAGTTGAGCGGGATGCTCTCCTCGTGTGTCGGCAATGCGAGCCCGCGTTGGCGGTTCCGTCGTGAACGCCACCAGAGGAAGCCGCCGACGGCCACCGCGATGAGCACGAGCACGAGCGCAGCCGAGCCGGCGTTGTAATACGCTATACACCCCGTCGCGATTAGTTTGGACACGTCTATTCAGAGTCGAGGACAACGTACCTTCCCACATCGCCTTGTCCTGCTCTGGGCTCTTGCTCGGGGCCGGCGCGGTCGTGGGCACCTCGTCGAGGAGCGCGGGGAGCGGCTTCGCGTCGTCCCCGACCGCGCTCGGGATGCGCGCGGAGCCGTCCGTGATCGCGGTGAAGTTCACGCCCATGAAGCGGAGTATCATGTCGTGTGTGACGTGTGGGACATCGAAGCCGACCATGTGCGATGCGTTGAAGATCTGCAGGGATGCATCAGCGACCATGATATGCTATGGTCTGCTAAGAGAGGACGCACCTTGACGTAGGTCAGGTTGCGCGAGCCGACCCAGGTGCCTGCTGGGGTCCCGTCGACCGTCCATGACTGTGTTTGCACCTTCTGCGGGTCCCGGTGAAGTCAGTCCAAGGCGTGCAGTACCGTTGCTCATCCCATACTCACCCCAAGGCCAGTCTCGCCGTTCCAATGCATGGCCTGGATCATGTTCTCGATGCCGACATAGTTGCAAATCATGTCCTGGTCGCCCACGAAGAGCATGACCGGGATGCGCTCCAGCACGCGCGGCAGGACGGTGATGGACGAGTTCGACTTGCGCGTCGTGAACTCTGAGTGCACGCGGGACTTGCATTCGATCCACGTCCCGGGTACGTTTGACGCGTGGATTGCGGATACCACGTCTCGTCGCTAGCCGACCATGAGCGAATCCTGTGCCAGATACGCAGGAAGGATTGTAGGCCTACCGCAAGATACTTGTAGACGTCATCAAGGTCTGGAGGCCAGTTCATGCCGCACTGAGGCGCGTTGTCCTCTAAACGCACGTCATAGATGTTCATACACTTCTCCACTCCGTCGACCCTAAAGAAAGTGATCAGCTCAACCCTCTCACCTACAGTCACAGCTCCTACTTGCGACTCCTGCCCGCGATGACCGTCATCATCACGTTCTCGCAGATATCAACGTGTACAGGTTCTATGTCCTGGTACTTTTCCAGCTCTTGCATACACCGGTCTGTGATATCCTTTCCGCTCTTGTACGCCTGGACGATGGAATATTGTCAATACCGCCGAGCACGCGTTTCCACTCGAAAGGTAATGCACATACTCCGGAGCCGGTCTCGACGATGCCATGCTTGAGGGCATAGTCTAGATATGACGGGTATTGTCTCCGCGCGTCAGTCCAACCGTTTCCGATCGCGACGCCCTTCAGAGGTATCTTCAACTTCGAGTTGAGGATAGCGTCTGCAAAGTACGGTATATATTGGCCCGCATAGCTCTCCCCAGCAATGTATGCCTGCCTGGAAATTAGTACCGTACGCTTCTTCATGGTAAGCGGAGAGAGCGTGCTTACATCGACGTCTTGGTACTCGGGGAATACCCTGTAGAAGTTGCGCAGGAATTCTACGAAGTGTGCAGATGCCTATGGTAGTCATTACACAGCGCAGCTTCGTGGAGGAGAGAGGTGCTTACCTCGGGCAGCTCGTGGTCGTACTTATTGGATGGTGCGTATGAGAAGCCTGTTCCGGCTGGCTGATCGACTGTCAAGCGGCATATGTCAGATATGGGAAAGCTGAAGGAGGAGGTGCTGCTTACTGAAGACGACTGTCGCGTACTCCTCCCAACCGCCTTCCACGGTCCTTAGTCCGCCTTTCCCATCCACCCGCCACGGGCCGACTTCCATCATGAGGCCGTCAAACGACGAGCACCCTGGCCCTCCCTGCACAATTCCCCTTCAGTACTGTGCGAGGACAACACAGATACCCACAGCGGGACACTCACGTTCAACCAGAAGATTATCCGCTCCTTGTCCGCCGTACGGCGCGCTTTCACAAGAAAGAAATACAGATGTGCGGTGACATCTGTTGGCTCCGCCGTGCCTGCGTCGGGGTCGGACGATAGGTGCCCTGCATACATTCGCAAAGGCCGGCTCTCGTCTTGGTGCAGGTCCGGGAGGTGCGAGACATAGAAAGAAGCGGCGGATGGTACTGTGTGTACACAACCGCGTGAGCGCGGGCCTTGGCACGGGAGTTCAGTATAGACTCACCATCTGTAGGTGCAGCATAACTAGAGGCAGAGTAGTAGAGTAGGGACGAGAGGAGGGAGAAGAGCTGTGTGGGGAAGGAGGCGCGCATGGCGGGACGGTACGTGGACCTCCGCGGAGGAGGCAACCAGGCCGCGCAGACTACCAGGAACGTCGAGTTGCGGTAATCACGTTTTGAAGTATAGCCAGTGCCTTCGCGAGCTACAAACGCAAGTCCGAGGGTATCTGGGGCGGTAGGGGAGGTAGAGGGACGGAGAGAGAGTAGCCTCTAGAGTGCGGTACAGTGTAGACAGGCGCACATGCTCGGCTGTTATACGCGACTATTTTGAATCCGGCGATGTGATTGGGTTATGCTGCCGTTATGGATCCTTATATGGGCATACCGAGTAGAATGTGCTGATTACTCGAATCGGCCCGACCGCTGCGCACGGTCGCCGCGACGCCTTCGCCAACGACCTCCTCAACGCTTTCCTTGAAGACTTCCCGTACACAACAAGCCCGCGCGAGCTACGCGCTGCCCCCACAAGACCCGCGCGGACGTATCAAAAGCGTCCCGCCGCAATCAGGAGAAACATAATAACGGACAATACTTTGGATCAGGCACGCTTATCTCCTGTTCACACCGCGCGATGGCGTGCACACAGGCGCGCGCACCCCGGACCATGGCCAGCGTATAGAGTTCGCTGAGCTCGCTCCTTCTCCGCCTGGCTCCAGCACCTCTCCCTCCGCCGCCATCTCCTTGAGCGCAGAGTCTCGCATCACGCACGTAACTGTGCTCGTACGTGTGCACACGACCTTTCTAGTCCCCCCGAGGTTCTAGCTCACGACTTGACAAGACACCGTATACTGTCTTACGCTGCACACGAGCAACGTCCCCAACGATGAAGCTCTCCTCCGTCCTCCTGTCTTCGCTGCTATGCGCCGCGTCCGCGAGCGCGCAGTACTTCTCCGCAGGCTGGTCCCCGGGCCAGCCCATCCAACCACAAGCAGACGCACCCATCCCACCCCCCGCGCAATCGTTCGACCGCGCCGCGACACCCGTCCCGACGCCACCTTCGTCCGGATCCGGCTCGGGGTCAGGCGCGGCAGCCCCAGCGAGCGGCGGCGGCGGCGGCGGCGGGCTGGGAACGCTCACGTCCCTCCTCGACGTGAACCGGCTCCTGACCGCGGGCCCCGTCGCGTCGCTCTTCGGGAAGCTCGGCGTGAACATCACCGACGCGGTCGCGCGCGGGTCGGCGTCCCCGTGGGACCCGCGCATACCGCTCATCACGGACGAGAACTATGAGGAGATCATCGTGAACGAGCAGCTCACGCCGGAAGAGGAGAAGGAGCGGGTGTGGTTCCTCATCATGTGCGTATCTCGCCTTGCTGCTGGAGCAATGTGGCAGCAAAGCGGTTCTGGGCGGCTGGCTAACGTCGTTTGGCAGCTCGGTCACGGCAGGGCAGAACAACGCGATCTCCAAGTTTGTGGACGAGAGCTTCGATGAGGCATACAACCAGACCGTGATTGCTGGAGACCTCCCCAACGTCCGCTGGGGTCGCATTGACTACATCAACGTCACCTACCTCACAACAAAATGGTCGATTTGGTCGTGCGTACCAAACGCTTACCACAGAGTGGACTTCGGAGGCTCATACTCGTTTGCATTGCAGAGGACCGTACTTGGTAGTACTCACAGACAGGGGTCAGACACTCCGGTTCTACAAGGCCGACCGCGTACGCGTCACTCCCGAGCTCCTGCGCGAACTCCTCGTCGAAGAGCTCTGGCGCAACACCCCGCCCTGGAAGACGAACTTCGCACCCGGCGGCAAGCGGTATGTCTCTCCCACCTTTATATTCAATACGCCACATGTGTCCTCAACGCATACTCACTCGCACTCGTCCACTTCGCAGGGAGTGGGTGCTGCACTACTACGGCATCGGACTCATGCACGTCTTCAACTTCGTGAACCGCTTCCCGCGCTGGGTGCTCATGATCGCATCCGGCATGGTCGCGAGCGTCGTCATGCGCCTCCTGCACCGCAACCCCGCCGCGGAGGTCCCGCGCAAGCCCCAGCCCACGCCCCAAGTTGAACGAGAGAAGGCGAAAGCGGAGTCAGTGGTGTCGAGCAATGGGAGCGAAACGGCGGTGGCGAGCAGCACGGCGAGCCCGAGTAAAGGGAAGGGCAAGCAGCGCAAGAACGCGAAGAAGTGAGGGTCTGGTCGTGTGCGGTGTAACTATATTCTCTTGGGGTGCTTGCTTCGTCGTTTGAGCACGGTTCGTATGTAATTCGCTTGCTTATGTAGTTGTGTGTTCGATGCTCTTATCTACTCTCATTCGCACTCCGTGAAGGGGTGTGACATGATTATGAAGATATCCGTAAAGTAGTGAATAGGCGATATGCATAATGTACAATGTGCAACGCAGCGGCGGGGCAAGGTACAAGGAGGGAAGCTTGAAGTGCATCTATGTCTCCTTGTAGGGGTAGTCGAAGGGAGGCTGGTCCTTCCGCCTCCAAAGTTTCTTCCTGCACCGCAAGTTAGCACCAATACCCGTGATACAACAGAAACCGAGAAGACGCACTTCCTCTTCGTCCGAGCATCCTCAACGAAGACCTCGACGCAGTACTTTGACTTGAACTCGCGGATGAAGCGTGGGTCCCAGAGCTCGCTCGCGATGCCGAGGTCCTTGCAGCAGCGCATGAGCGCATTGCTCTTGCATGCCTCCGTCGCGGTCGGGATACCGTTCGGGTCAAAGTACTCCTGCTCCCCACGAGCGATCGCAACCAGCCTGCATGATACACGAGATCAGCTTAGGCACACGAGGGGATAGAGAAGGCTGTAGGTACTGACCGGCCTAGGCAAACGAGAGCATACTCTCTGCTGACCACTTTGGGGCCGACGTTGGTCTCACTTCTAGGTGCGAGGCCCCATCCACCGGGCCCGAATGCCTTGTTAAGCACGCGACGGTACTTAATCTCAGGGAGGTAAATGAGGCCGTCTACGTAAGGAACTTAGTACGTGTATGTGCAGCTGGACATTCGCAAACAAACCTGGCTTAATCTCGACGTCGAGCGGGTCGACGGGTGTCATGAGCACCTCCGCGACGTCGCTCGGGAACGGCTGCGTCGACAGCCCAAAGTAGCTCTTCGACCAGTCCGGGTGGCTTGGATCCCGCGGGGAGCCGCCGATCGTGGTGCTGTCGGAGAACTCGACTGGGACTGCAGGACTCTCTGGCACAGAGGTGGAGCGGAGGGTAGAGGACGAGGGCACGCTCTCAGGAGGCGCAGAGTACGCTTCCGGGGGAGGAACTTCGATCTCGTCTGCCGTGGTTGGAAGGGTGTCGACGATGCTGGGGTTGCCGCGGCCGACGGTGGTGCTAGCTTGCGCTGCAGGAGTCTTGAGCGGAGTCTTCCTCACCGCTGTCCGGCGGGGAAGCGCAGAAGCCGCGGGTGTGGGAGCTGTTGCATAGGTCCTCGTAGCAGTCAATGCGCTGCGAGAGCTCGCAGAGAGACGAGTCAAAAGTCTACTGGCCATGGTGGCAAAAGCAAGAGAACAGCGGCGGCGCGGACGTCGCAGCCGGAAAACCGCTCTTGACGAGAGGAAGTGACGCGTCTCCAGGCGCGTGACAGGCGCGACGCGTAACTCGATGGTCGTCACGCACCCCGCGTTCTGTCCTTGGGTCTCAGCCACCAGCAGCCTCAAGGCTACAGAGCGCGACAGAACGCTTTGCCCGGGCCTGCAGCTAACTCTTGTCAGTTCCGTTAAGGGCAGGTCGGCATACAGCAGTGATTGTATTCACACCTATATCCTCAATCCACGAGATACTGTCGGCTTGCCGCAGATACCCAAGGAATCGGTATGCCTACGATTTGCATATGAATCCGAATAATAGCTAACTCACCAGTCCTTCTACTGGCCCAGTATACACGGATCATGAATCCCTCCAGCTCTAAACCGAAGCCAGTACGACCGACGATCAGACCGCCGTCAAGCATCGGTCTTCGACGTGACGAAGATGGCTGGTACTCCGCCGCGTCTCCTCAGCTGAGCGCGTCCTCAGCCAGACCACCTTCCGCTGCTTCGGGTCTCCGACCTTCGTCCAGTGCACCAATGCGTCCGCCCTCAAGCGCATCTACACGGCCGCCTTCGAGCGCCGGTATCAGGTCTTCCCAAAGCGCGCCTCTCAGGCCTGGTTCTAGTGCTGCTACCCGTCCGCCATCTAGTGCTTCCGTCCGACCCGGGTCAAGCGTGTCAGTACGCCCTCCATCCAGTGCTTCCGGCCGGCGGCCAATCTCGCGCTTCTCCCACCGTGCTCCGACTCGGCAGTCTTCTCGTCTGCTTCCTCTGTGCGAGTCTCTGGTCACTCAATTGACCTCGCTCACTCCTGCCGCGGATGCTGAGGACTTTCAGGCTGCCGTCGACTATGTAGCTAAAAATCTGGACTCTACCGTCCGGCCTTCTGGTAGTACTGACTTCGCCACCATTGACAAGGTCATAAGAGGGTAAATGAACCGCTAAAAGCAATGTTTACCCCTGCTGAATATTTGCAGTCATGCGCGGAAGGCGCGAATCAACTCGCATGACATTCTCGGGGATGCTCTGGACAAAGCGTACAACAAGCTAAAAACCCACGCCAAAGCCAATGACGACTTGGACTCGAGTATACAGGTATGGCTGCTTTGTTGACCTATAGCGCAGTCCTTCACCGTGATACAATAGTTATCCCGCCTGCCAGATCATCTCAAGTTCCTGGTGAGCATAACCTAGACGAGGCATGCAAGTACACAGCCGACCATATCTTAATGTGAACAGACCCTGCTCTCGAATCCTCCAGACCCGACTACGCTAGCGAACGCAGAGGCCATCATCCATAAGATGGAGAACCCGGAACGCAGCAAACCTGCGCTCACCTGGAAGGACATCCTGGCTGAAGAGCCGTTTGAAGGACAGCACTGGGAGGGTGTGTACGGCCTTCCACCCGGAAGTACGGTGGAAGGTTGGGAGACCCGCAGCGACGGCAGCACGCCCTCGCTCTCGCCATGGGACAGCGACTCCGACCTGGACGAGTCGCAGTCTTCGTCGGATTTGTCTGCTATTCCAGAAACTCCTCCGCCTGCGCCGCCCGCCCCGAGATCCGCAACAGAACCGGGGCGGGAAACGGTCATTGACCCGCTGAATGCGTACAGACACCGGCAGGATGTGGAGGAGCTCCAGGCAAGACAATATTGGAGGCCTGAGTGGCAGGAAGATGCGAATCTCGAAAAGACTTTCGATATTGGAGATGCGTCCTCTCTCGGTAAGTACCCTCGAGGGTTGTGCTTTTGCTTGGGGTTCTCACACGAAAGGGGTGCAGCGCCCTCCTTCCATCGCGCCCTAGGTTCGCGCGCGGCATTGAGCATAGACGGGCCTAGCAAAGAGGTACGTCCTTGCAATCCCGTGGAGACAGGTAGTGAATCTAACAAAGGCAGCAGAGCTATCGGCACGAAGAAGACATTGTCCGCGAAGTCCTCACAGGCTTGCAAGGTCGACGTAACATGATGTTCACATGGACGCACAGCGGCGCCCATGCGTTCTCTTTCGTCGTATGTACACATCAGCTACCAACCCTATCATAACATGCCTCACCGGCCTCTCTGCAGCTTTCCCCCACAGCGCCCCGATTATTGCATCTCACAGCAGGCGCGCAGGCCTCCATCATTGCCTCCTTTGCGTCGCTTGCTACCACCCTCGTCCACCTCCGCAAGTTCACCAGCGCGATCTTCGCCAAAGCCTCCATCAGTAACGTCCACCCGGACCCTTCGCAACCAGCGCACCTGACCCGAACACATCGACGCAGCACCCAGACACTTGAGGCCTTCGCCGACGCACTCGACACCGAGCTGCGTGCGTTCGACTCGTGGTGTGCTTCACGCGAGGAGTCGATCTGCCGGGCACGGGGCGGCGTCCTCTCAGGCCCTCCTCTAGTCGTATCCCTCCTCAGCCTCGAAAAGAGCGTACGCGATGCCTTCGGCGACACGTTCTCCGTCCTACTCTCGCTAGTGCGATCCGTTGTGCAACAAGCACAACGCTCCAAGGAGCCCATCATCGAGGTGTGGACACTCCCCGACCTCCCTCCCCGCTCCGCCCCATCGGCGGTAACAGCACTCTTACTCAACGGGCTGCTGGACGCTGTACAAGAGCGCGCCTCGATGGGCGACACGGTCACCGCGCATGCCCTCGCACGCGTCTTTGGTGCGAGTGCGGAGCCCCTGTGGGAGATGATGCACCGCTGGATGCGGGACGGTATGCCTGTGCGTGACACGCCCGCACTAAGTTCCTCTGCTGTGGGCGCGGGCATGGGCGCCGTCGCGGACGAGTTCTTCGTGGAGGACAACGAGGTAGTGATGCTCGACCCCGACTTCTGGGCGGACGGCTTCACGCTGCGTGATGGACGTACGGTGGAGGGTGAGGAGGGGGTGCCGACTGGGGTTCCGGTCTTTCTGGTGCACGTTGCTGAGCTTGTGCTTGCTACTGGTAAGGTTACCGGCCTGCTACGGGCATTGGGGGTATCCTCCCTCTTCGACGGGGATGGAGACGGGTTCTCGGTTGTTAAGCCGTGGATGTCCAGTTGGCGGTCATTCACTGCGTTACTGGAACAGCCGGTCAATGTGGGCAGCGACGAGGGCGAGGTGTGCATCGACACGCTTTCGCCGGAGTCGGTCATCGCGTCCTCCGAGAGCCTCTCGCGGGCCGTGTATGACGAGCTCCTCCCGTACTCGGAGCAGGCGCACGAGGCGCTGACCAGGGTGCTTGTCGAGGACTGCGACCTCTGGGGTCATCTGAACGCGATTGAAGACCTTTTCCTCATGCGCCGCGGTGACGCCATGTCGCACTTCGTCGACATACTCTTTACCCGGGCAAGCCTCCTCCTAGTATTTACCTCCCTATACGACGTCTGACATATCCACCACATATATACAGATGGATGCCCGCCAGCCGTGGAACGATTTCCACTTCATGAACAGCGCCTTCCGGGACGTCGTCGCGCGGGACACCGCGCCGCGACGCGTCTCGCGGTGGATCGACCCCTCCCTCGTCCGCTTCTCCTACCGCGCGCCCGCTCCCGCCCAGGAGCGGAACGCAGCGCAGAGCGTGCGCGCGCTCGACGGGCTGCTCGTCGAGTACGCGGTGCCATTCCCGCTGACGTATATCTTCGGGCCGCGGACGATGCGCGTGCTCTCGGCCGTGTTCACGCTCGTACTCCAGGTGCGCAGGGCGAAGAGCGTGCTGGAGCGGATTCTGGTGAGGGGTGGGGTCGTTGCTGGGGGACGCGGCATGGACGCGGAGATGAAGGTGTTCTATGCTGTGCGGGGCAGGCTTTCGTGGTTCGTCAAGTGAGTGCGGAATGGTCATGTCCAAGCGCTATTCAGGGTTTTAATTCGCTGTGTAGCACGCTTCTCAACTTCATCACCACAAATGTGAGCTTGCTGCATTGCCGTAGAAGTGTTTGACACGACTGACAGCTTTGACAGGTCATCCACACGCAAATCCTGAGGTTCCACGAGACGTTTAGGAAGGCGAAGTCGTTGGATGAGATGATCCAACTACAGAACGAACAGTACGTCTGCCTCCGCGCCCTCATTTTGTACAGACCTCTGACAAACGCCACTCTCAAACAACCAGCCTTGACAAGCTCGAGGGCCGCTGCCTCCTCCAACGAAATGTAAGCCCGTTCACTACATCACGATCGGCTCTTCCCGACTCTGAACTCACTCAATGTCAACCCGCCCTAGACCGCCGCCCTCCACCGCGCGATCCTCTCCATCCTCGACATGTCCCTCGCCTACACCGAATGCTTCGTCGCCGTCGCGGGCGACACCACGCACGACATCTCCCGCACCTCCCTCCGCCTCCGCCGCGCGCGCCACCGCAGCCGCCGGGTGCGCGCCCAGCGGCGGGACGTCATCGGCTTCGCGGACGCCTCCGCCGCGCTCGACCCCGACTTCTCCTCTTCCTCATCAGAGGATGAAGATGAAGATAACTATGACCTTGGAGGAGGCGGGCACGGGGCGAGGGCCGAGCCGTCGTTCTCGCTCGGGAGTGTCACGGCGTCGTCGTTCGCGGAGGACGAGGGCGGGCCGGGGGCGAGGCTCGAGAAGATGGCGGCGGAGCTGGATGCGCTGGTGCGGTTTGTGCGGCGGGGCGTGGAGAGCCTTGCGGCGGGTACGGGCGAGGCTGCCCCGGCTTTCGGGATGTTCGCGTTTGCGCTGGAGGACTGGGATCGGTAACTTGGGCGCATGCACTGATGGTTA
This sequence comes from Trametes polyzona, assembly GCA_022606195.1. Taxonomy (NCBI): domain Eukaryota; kingdom Fungi; phylum Basidiomycota; class Agaricomycetes; order Polyporales; family Polyporaceae; genus Trametes; species Trametes polyzona. The sequence goes on along the minus strand of JABYQF010000002.1, from coordinate 2,578,187 downwards.
GCATGGCCTTTGGGTTGGGTCTTGGCGCGGTGGCGAGGTCGGAGTAGATATGAGCAGGTAGTATTGGATATGTAAGATCAGGATACGAGGTATTACAGGGAAGCATGATACAATGTATGAAGACCCGTATGCTACATCTGAGAAGGACAGCAGCGGCTAGACTGGGCGGACACAGCATGTGCGGACAGGTCGTGGAAAGCGGAGCAGAGATGAGATGTAGAATGAGTACATGCGAGCATAGAGGGAATAGTCGTGGGGCATAAGTAACGAGTGACCGGGAATCTGAGGAAGCACCAATAAGTCAGAGGGGCGGGGCGTGGAATATCGGGTAGGAGTGGAGGTTCATTCGGGTGTGAATATCCGTTTATAGGACGCTCTGCCCACCCCGTTTATCCACTCGTCGGTTGATCCCGCCGAGGAGGATCTTGATGATCGTGTCCGCGTTGAGTCGGCCACCCAGGTATGGCGTCGTGTCGACAATATCTCGCACGTGGTACTCTCCTTGCAGTTCATCGTCCAGGGTACGTAGGTACTCCGTTGCCGCTCTGTGGCTCCCGATCTGGACAAATTGGATTCCAACCTGAGAATATAGACGTGTTTAGTACAGGACAACAACCAATGCAACCAATGCATGATGGAGTCACTGACCTGGCTGAGTGGGTATCGGCCTTCGTCTAACCGCCGTGCGGCGGCGGCAATGACTGACGCCGGGTCATCGGCTACGACAATCCTCAGTCAGCATGTGCACCAGTATGAGTATATCACTCGAGATGTGCGCACTAGGAACACCATCTGTGAGGATGATGTAATTCACAGGCTTGATAGCTTTCGTTGCGGTGACGCCACCCGACTTCTTTGCGTCGTCGAGCTCGTTCAAGTAATAGAGCAGCAGCTCCTCCAGTCGTTCGCCGATGGGCGTGGCTCCGCGAGGCACGACGCTGTCGAACATCCGGCGAACTTGCGCGGCATTCTGGGAGGCGTGATATGAGCCGATGGAGCAAAGGAGCGGGAAGCGATGATACGCTACCGTCATGTTCGCGCCGGTCTTCTTACTGTTCAAGAAACAGACGTCGATACCGTCTGTATCGTATCTGGACGCCACATCCGCCAGTGCGGCAAGTGCTTCTCTCGCCTACAAATGGTTCGAATTGTGAGCAATTCTACAACACCTCACAATGTCCCAGGGAGATGAACCAACCTCCTCCCAGAGGCCGCCTTTCGACATCGAACCGGAGTCGTCCACAATGATAATCGTATTGTACTTCCTCAACGTCTCGAGCGCATCCTCAATCGTATTCTGCCTCATCGGCCGCCGCAGGTACTCTGCGCGCTCCTCGAAAGTCATCGGCTGACCCGCCGCCGAGCCGCCCGCAGCGATAGGCGCGACGCCACCCGAGGACCCGCTGCCCGCAGTGGGCACGCCAACACTGCTCAGAGGCCGGCGCAAGAACGGATTCCTGCTCTGCGGTGCGTCCTGCGAGCGTGATCGGGGCGGCAGGCCCTGCGTCGGCACGGCAAGGAGCCCCTGCTGGTCCTTGACCGCCTCCGAGTACGGCGGTGGCGGCGCGGCGGCGCTGATTTGCGATACAGGCCTGGAGTCGCGTGCGGAGCCGACGAGCGCGGACCTGCTACGGCGATGGCTCTGCCCGCCCGAGGGCACGGCGAGCGAGCTCTGGCCGCTGCGGTGGGCGTTGGCGGCCGCGGTGGTGGCGCGGCGGTTGAGCGCAGAGGAGCCCTTCTGGTCACCGTGGAGGGGCCCTGGGTAGGAGATGGATTCGGAGCCGTACTGGCTGCTTGCGGCCTTGGATGAAGAACTGCCCATGTTAGCTGATGTGCACTGGCGGGGACGCTGGAGAAACCTGAGATGTGGAACGGACGATGTGGAGGTCCGGGGAGATATATAGCATTAGTACCACGGTGTGGCGGTGTAGGAACTTAGCGCCGCGGTCTATGGAAGCGTCCACAGTCATGCGCGTGCGGCCCGGCGCATATGTAGAATGCAACCCCGGGGCTGTACAGCGCGAGTCAGGGCATGGCCCGACAAAGCTCGAGGCAACCCGTCTTCTTCCATACGGAACCTCGTGGCATAGGTGTGAGTGGTCGGACACCGCATCCTCGCAACATTCGCATGGCTGGGCTCTGTAGCTGTACATGTCTCCGTGCCGAATCGGATAGCTCGAGATCGGCGCTGCTACATTCGACTGCATAGAACAGAAGGGTGGAACATCTAGACGTGCGTATGGCGGGCAAGTTGTCTACAATACTATTTGCAAAGCTGTCCACCACGCTACTGCAGCGATGCATATGGCGTGGGGCGGTCCACCAGCCTTGGGAAGGCATTTGTGTTCGCCAGAACGACCATCTGCTTTTCGTGCGAGATGTACCCGCGTATGAAGCCCTTGAAGATCATGTTCGCCACAAGGCACTCGGCTTCGTCTGAGGTGATCTCCGAGTCCGCGAGCTGCAGTCCGGCATGGAACATCGACACCGGTATACGCGTGCTCTTATCCGCTGCTATCCAGCTGTCAAGGCGCACAAAGGCAGGCAGTGAATGTCAGTGCCCGACTTCAGCACATAGAGACAACGGCATATACGTACACTCGGCGGAACAGCCCACGTATGCAAAGCTCCCGGGCTTTCTCCAGCGTCAGGTACAAGTTGAGGTCCACTAACCGCCGCTCGAACCGGTCCAGCGTGGCGTCGTATGTTCGAATGTCACCTGTCCGGATGGCGGTAATGAACGGTGTGTACAGGTCGTCCAGTACGGGGAACCGTGTCAAGAGCTCTCGTGAAGGGAGGTGTCCTCGGAACATCCGCAGAGGGATGAGGTAGGTCAGTATCCGCCTAGGGTCCGGTAAGTCATTGTACTCCCATCGCCTCGTGGAACTCACTCTTGATTACTATGCGCACCGGTGTAGCAGTTATAGAAGGCCAGAGTTAACTCTTGCTCAGCCTATGTCCCAGTGTGCACGCGATCGGTTTCTATCGAGATCTATGAATAGGGTCCTCGCTCACCTTGGCGAAGTCTTCGTTCAAAAAACCTAACATCCCGATATAATACCTGTATGTGACCTGCACGAAGCGAGATGTGAGGGGCTGGTATCAATGTTTCTGCGAAGTTTCATACCTGATGTGATCGGGGATATGACGACAACGGTGGGATATCCGGATTGGCGTCTATGGCGCGCAGGATGTTCTTGGACAATGATATTCGCCGTACCTGTACTTCCATTGAGCGCGACGAAGTTGGTGTCACGGAAGACGAGTATGCATACACGGAAATAACACTTGAGGATCAGGCCGACGACGTAGTAAACGCCCCATTTCCGCGATTCGGCTATGGGCGACTGTCTACAAGAAGTGATAAGTATGGATACTCGTGATGGTAGGTCAACGCGCACCTATCCATGACACAACTCGAAAACGCTTTGCTGAGGATCCGAGAGGCTTCCTCCATGTTGGCAGTGCTGTCTTGACCATTGGACGCAGCCTCTAGGTCCGCCTACGAGCAGGTGAGCCGTGTGGGTGGAGTTCTTCACTTGTAAACGTACATCCGACGCAAGGTCTCGCAGGTCTCGCAAGATAGAGAACAAAGCAGGAAGCGTCCATCCACTGTTCGAGCCAAAGAAACGGAGGAATAGACTAAGACACGACAAAGGTTGGTGGATAGGGGATCAGGGAAACTTCTGCATCGGGCGGGGATACGACTCACTCACAACACAAGTGTGCACTCCTCCTTGAACGCGTCCACAGCGCGTTTCCGCAGGCAGTAGTTCACCACGAGCACGTATTGGATGGCGATCTCGTCCCAGGGACTTTCGAGGCTGCCTTCGTAGTACGCTAGAGTCTGACGCTACGATCACACGCAGGGGATGAGTACAACGCGGCGCCGCGGCATACAGGTGAAGCTACACACTGTCGGGTTCCGAAACTCCCTCGCGAGTGTCTTGCCATGTTCGCTTGTTGGCTTCAGGAGGTACGCGAGCTCTGGACCCCGTTCTTCACGGAGGGCCTCTGCGAGCTGGCTCAGAAAGACCGAGAATCTTGCTGATGACATTGCTAGCCTCCGTGCACGCACTCAGAGTTCGAGCTGATGTAGAGTACAAGAGCACGGTGGCTGTTAGCGGCTAAGAGCAGTCCAGGTGGGCGCCTACTCGCACAAGAACATATGACGTTTAGCGCTGAAGTACTATCGACTTGACCGCCACCACCGTACAGAGGGAGTGCACATTTGCCAAACAGCGTCCGGACATGGTCGTCGAACGGCCGCGGATGGGCGGGATATACAACGATTTTGTCGACTATGCTGGAGTCGCGTGCTCGATGCTTGCGAAAGGTTGCACAATCATCTCTGGCTATCGCTCACCCACTGCAGTGTGCAACCTATGGCGTATTCCTCAGCGCGCCGTCCATCCCCGACGATCTATATCAGCAGAGCATCCGGACGTCGTTGACTTTCTCTTGACCACCACCTCCTTGCCCAACCAAATCAAGCTTCAAGTCGCACGATGGCCCTCCAACCGTCCTTCCAGCGCGCCCTCGTCATCGCGGGCAAGTACGATGCCCCGCACACCCTCGAGGTCTTCCGTACGTCACCTCTCTGGCCGCATTCCGCCCGCTGAATGCTGCTCTCCGAGAGTAAGTTCGCGGGGGTCACTGACGCCATCCATCATCATGTCGCAGTGGACTACGTCTGTCCGTTCTCCGCCAAGATCGCGCTCGCGATCGACTCCGTCTTGAAGCCGCTCTTCGCGCCTGGCGGCAAGTACGAGGGGAAGGTGAAGGTCATCTTCAGGAACCAGGTCCAGCCGTGGCACGCCAGCTCTACCTTTGTGCACGAAGCCGGTCTCGCGGTGCGTACCTATCCACAAACCATGTCCACGCCCAGCTCGCCCAGGCCAAAGGGCATTCTCCGGATTAGAGTTGAACTGACGTGGTTGCCCCTGCATACAGGTCGCGCGCGTCGCCCCAGACGACTTCTGGAAGTTCTCGCTCGCGCTGTTCGCAAACCAGAAGGACTACTTCGACATCCCGACGTCCACGCTCACCCCGACCCAGATCCGCGAGAAGCTCGCGGCCCTGGTCGCGGAGACGATCGGCGAAGACAAGGCGACCCCGTTCAATGACCTCGTTACGCTCAAGTCCACGCCGAACGGCGGGGTTGCTGTCACGGACGACTTGAAGTACACCGGTAAGTCTTGCGGAACCAATGCGTGTGGGGGCGGGATCTTGATGGGAACGTTTGCGTACAGTCAAGTTTTCCAGGCAGAACGGCATCCACGTCTCGCCGACTGTCCTCTGGGACGGCCTCATCGCGAATGAGATCTCGAGCTCCTGGGGTGAGCGGGAGTGGACGGACTTCCTTGAGAAGAAGGTCACGGCCTGAGCTGGGGGCGCAATAAGACCAGAGCAGTGTATCGTATTAGTTGTACAGTATGTCATAACGGAAGCGCAGGAGATCTATCCAACCGCCCAGAGGGTAAGAACTGAGATGCGTCGTCTCAAGCACAGTCAGCAGGTGCCCATCAGTCGCAGACATGGCACAGCGACAGCCTGTCAAGCTGGGACCAACAGTCGAAGGCATCATCACGACTTGAGGAGCTGGAGCAGCATGGCGCGTGCGTCCTGGGCCTTGGCCGTGCCCCGGCTGGCCTTCATGACGTGCCCCATAATCTTGTTCACGACGTTGACGTTCCCCCGGCGGACCGCGTCAGCCTCCGCAGGGAGTGCGGCGATCGCGTCGCGGCACCACTTCTCGAGCGCCGCCCCGCCGCCGTCGTCCGCGCTGACCGCGACGAGCTGCAAATCCTCCGCGATCTTCGACGGCAGGTCCGTGGTGCGCGTGCTGAGGATGTGTCGCAGGATGGTCTTCCCTGCCGTCCCTGTGTGTCCCGGTGCGCGCGTGTGGTCAGTACATACTATCTGGCTATCTCCGCCGCGGGCGGAGGGAGGGGAGAGGGTGCGCGGCTGCCGCCGTATACGTACCTGTCACTTTCTGGGTTTGCACCAAGTCGACGAGTTCGCCCATTTGTTCGGCGGAGATGGGATTCTCCTTGAACGTCTCATGGCGGAACGCCAGCTGCCCGAGAAGCTCGTGCGTGATCCTGGCAAGAGAGATCAGGCTGAGCGGTATGATCGGTCGCCTATGGAAGTATACTGACCAGTTCACGACCGCTTTGGGGTCCCGCCCTTGGGATACCTCGTCGAAGAAAGCCACAGCGCCCCGGCCAAGCTCCCCATCGTACCCGACCTCTCGGCCCGAGTCGACGTCCATCAAGACCTCAACATCTCTCTGGGAGAGCCCCTGGCCAAGAAGGCGCGCGCGAGTGGCTTCTGGGAGCTCGGGCATCTTGTCACGAATGGCATCTATGTAATTCTGCGCGCCCGAGGTGAGATCCGCCTTGGCGCAGCCCATAGATTGCCTCATTTCAGAGCGCACCTTTTGAATTAGAAGGGGCGGGATGTTGGGATCAGGCATATACCTATAGTCGGGCGCGTCCTCCTTGCTTCTCAGCGAATACGTCTCGGCTTTCTCCTCATCGAACCCGCGCGTCTCTTGCAGGACAGGCACACCGCGGTCAAGGAGCGCAATTTGTCGGAAGGCTTCACATGCTGGGGTATGCGGCATGTGGTCAGAAGATGTCGCGTTCATGCTACAGGGCGGACATGACATACTGATAGCGACCATCATGTTCTTCACGCTGTTTAGGTTCTTAATTTCGCAGCGAGTGCCAGGAGGCCCGCCTCGACGGTTTACGGACACATTGACGTCGCAGCGAAGTGAACCCTGCGACTCTCCAGTCAAATGTATCGGCGGAAACCAAGAGAGTTCCGCATACCTGTTCCATGTTACCGTCACTGGACCCTACGGATCGCAGGAGTGCTTGGAGTGCGCGGACGTAGCTTCCTGCCTCCTCCGGCGAGCTGGACAAATGAGGCGCCTTCCTTGAATACACCGAGCAGACGTGAGCGGGAGGAATGGAGAACGCACCGCATATCGGGCTCGGAGACAATCTCCATAAGACCCATACCGGCGCGGTTCAGGTCTATCGCCGTAATGCGGTTGCGTGGAAGAAAGGTAGACTTCCCTGTGTCCTACCGAGTGTAAGAAGTGTTGCGACAGCCGGGCGCAATGGTAGGAGAGCTCACCTGTTCGAGTTGAACCTGCTTGATACGGACGGCAAGGTTGTCTCGCTCCAGTCGTAGGTAGCCATTGCGCGCAATAGGTGCTATATTCCACGTGAGCAGTAGTCGGCCCATGCGGTCCCAGTCTACTAACCGTATTGCTGCGTGATTTGGTACCCGGAGGGCAGGTCCGCGTAGAAGTAGTGTTTCCGGTCGAATGCGGACCTCTGTTGGACTTCGGCATTCAACGCAATTGCAGTTCTGACACCCAATTCCACGCATTTTGGGTTCAATCGCTACACAACGCGCGGTTCAGCTTGCGGGAGGCGATCAGGTTCTCATGTGGACGCATTACAGGTAGAGTGCCGGGAAACGCTGCGTCAAAGGCAGAGACATGCGTGTTGGGCGCAGTGGTCAAGTCCGAGGATAATGAATCTACCAATCTGGTTTGCATTATAGCGTATAATGTGAGGTACACGGATGCTTACCGGAGAACAGCTTCCGCCGCGACTTCATCTGTGCGTGCACCTCGATTCCGACCACCAGTTCCCAACCAGGCCATCTGGAGTCCTCCTTGGGCGCCCTGAATATGTGCGCATTGCGATACAGCACTGGTACACGCGCTATGAGACGTGCCCTGCCATGGGCGAGCATATGTGAACAGTGGTAACTTGTACGAGAGGCTCGACTCGCTGCCGCCACCAAGCTCGAGGCGCCGACTGCCCGGGGAAGCGCCCATAGAACCGTCTCGGCAGTGGCCGAGCTCAGACACACCGGCGCCGAGATCCCGAGCTCTCACCTCTCTTGTCTTCCACGACGACCTTTACAGGTCCCCTATCTTCCTCTCTATCTCCACCCGCTTATACCTACAGCATGTCTTCAGTGAACGGGTATGGACGTGCTTGTGTGCGTCGTGGAAGAGAAATTGGCTCATGCAATGTTGGAAGGTATCTTGGTGTCACACCGCCCATTTCTACGAACGAGTCCAATGCACGAGAGAAGGAAGTCACGACGACCCTCATGGAGGAGCTTCACCGGCAAGGAATCTTTGAGAGCGAAGAGGAGGCGAAGACCAGGTAAGCAGAACTATCTATCGGATACGTGCGACATATGGTAGCCACGACCTCAGTGGCAACCGGTGCTTACCTTGTCCTCCGTCTGTTCCCAGGGAGATTGTACTCGGCCGACTAGCAGCTCTGATTAAGAAGTTTGTACGCCAAGTGTCTCTAGCCCGCGGTCTGTCCGAGGCCGCAGCGAATGCTGCAGGGGGCAAAATCTACACTTTCGGTTCATACAGGCTCGGTGTACACGGCCCGGGCACTGACATAGATACCCTCTGCGTCGTCCCACGACATGTTACTCGGGAGGACTTCTTCACGGTGCTCGAGGGGATGCTGCGAGAGATGGAAGGTGTCACGAATGTATCGGTACGTATAGGTCATCCGGTGTCAGCAGCTTCTCCTTGCTCAACGACAACAGAGTGTTCCTGAGGCCTATGTACCCATCATTACGATGGAGATTTCCGGCATTCCCATCGACCTTCTTTTTGCTCAACTCGCCCTACCTTCGATACCTGACGACCTTGAGCTACAAGACGATAATATCCTGCGGAACATGGACGACAAGTCCATTCGTAGTGTGAACGGTCAGTGGGCAGCAGGGACACCTGTATCCTTTACTCACGTCACTGGTAGGTTCTCGTGTGATAAACGAGATTCTGCGCCTGGTTCCCAATGTCGATGTATTCCGGGACGCCTTGCGGTGCATTAAGCTCTGGGCACAGAGTAGGTACAACCGCCACAGAGAGGACCCTCATCTCATCTCTTGTTCAGAACGAGCCATCTACTCCAATGTGAACGGGTTCCTGGGCGGCGTCGCCTGGGCGATGCTTGTAGCCCGTGTGTGCCAATTATACCCGAACGCCGTGGCCGGTGCCATTGTCAGCCGCTTCTTCGTCATCATGCACAAGTGGTAGGTGGCACGCGTGAAATGCGCCGCTGCGGTCTACTCACCGCTGTGACAGGTCCTGGCCGCAGCCAGTACTCCTCAAGGCCATTGAGGACGGGCCGCTACAAGTACGCGTGTGGAATCCCAAGGTAAGCACGTGTGTAGTAACGTTCCGCGCTGCGCGCTCATGTCTCCTGTAGTTGTATCCACAGGATCGAGCCCATCGCATGCCCATCATCACACCTGCGTATCCCTCCATGTGCGCAACCCACAATGTGATGCAGTCCACGCAACAGATCATGAAGGAGGAATTCCAGAGAGGTAATGGGTCAGTACTTGCGGTCTACCTATTCTCACACTCGTCGCACTGCGTAGGTTGCACAATTGTCGACGAGGTTATGCTCGGCAAAGCCGAGTGGTCGGCCCTCTTCGTCAAGCATGACTTCTTCCAGAGATACCGTTTCTACCTGCAAGTAGTCGCATCCTCCCGTGACCGTGACATACAGAACAAATGGTACGTCGACGACGTAGAGATACCACTGACATACGTACCTCAACGGTCACCATCAGGTCGGGTACGGTGGAATCTAAGATACGACAACTGGTAATGAGGCTTGAGTATGTCGACGCCCTCAAGCTGGCGCACCCCTTTACCAAAGGGTTCGAGATGGTCTATAATTGCTTGTCCGAGGAAGAAGCGCAGGCCGTCTCGCGTGGTGAGATCCCCGACGCCGTGGCTCAGCGCAAACAGGAAGATGTCGCTGGCAAGGAAGGTGTGATCTCCGTGCATACAACCTCATTCTTTATTGGTTTGTCCATCAAGCCCAAAGAAGGTAGATACCAGCGCAAACATGCAACGTCGGTGGCGCAGCTGACTTGCGGATTGAAGCGGGCTCGACTGGCCCACGTAGGCTTGACATCTCGTACCCTACGGCAGAGTTCATCAAGATGGTCAAGATGTGGGAGAAGTTCGACGAGTCCGCAATGCACATCACCGTCCGTCATATCAAGCAGTTCGTGCATAGTATTTCTACGGTAAGATTTATGCTGACGTCATCAAAGCACCGTTCTACCCGACTATGTGTTCGAGCCTGGCGAGCGGGAGGCGGCAGCCCGTCCGAAGAAACGAACCCGGGGTATCAAGGCAAGTTCCGGAGACGGTAATGCGAACACGCCGTTGGCTGACCTCTCTGTCAAGGACTCGCCAGCTCCGGCTGCGAAGAGGTCGAGGTGAGTACTGAATTGAACGGTCATGTGTCTGCATTTGGTGACCCTGCGCCCTGAAAGAACGGAGGCCGGCAACCAATCCCGCACGGCCTCCTCCGCGTCTCCGTCTCGGCCATCGACGTCCACGCCTCAGGTGCTACAGACCGCTTCCGCAGATCCCAGAACAAACCCAAGCATGCTGAACGACTTACCGCACGCCGCGGCGTCCTCACAGTCGCCCGACCCCTTGACTGTCGCAGCAAGCGCATGACCGCCGACTCACGTTGTCGCATCTCAGGTGTCGTTGGTTATCGCGCTGGACTTTCTATGCTTCCTTTATCACCCACTCACCTCCAGCAGTCCGTCTACCTCATTCACCCGCACCACACTCACCTAGCCGTATGTACGCTTCCCCAACTTCCGAGGTATCTGCTGGGTCAGGGCGATCGTTTGGGTTCTCGAGTACCTTAGTGTCCCAGTCTAGTATGCTTCCTACACATGATTCCTGTATACTAGCGCATCAATGATCAGATTTCCCAATACGCGAGTGCGGTGTGTCGTCTGCGTGCGGGCGGGCGGCGAGAGAGACAAAAGAGAGGACGAAAGGAGGAGGACTGACGTCGGGCAGGCGGCGTAATGTCGACTCGGGAGATGCCGACGGTGGGCCGAGCAGGTGGCCTGCTCCGAGGTTCCGGTGAGAGTTTGTCAGTCGAACAACATACTCGTCTTCGTCCCCGCCCCCACCCCGCCGTTCTATCTGCCGCTCCAGATATAATGGCCCATACAAACGGGTGAGTCCCATCTTGACCGCCATGCGCTACCCCGCACCGACCTTCCCTCGCAGAACACACAAATACCTGGGCGTTACGCCCCCCATCGCTGTCACAGAGTCCACACCCCGCGAGAAAGAGGTTACGGTTACCCTCCTTGAAGAGCTTCGTAGACAGGGCACGTTCGAGAGCGAGGAGGAGGCCAAGACGAGGTATGTCCGCATCGCTGCTTTCGTTTGGCCCGGTGGGTGCCCACTTCCGCCATCCATTCTAGTGTTGATCACTATTACCCCGCGCGCCCGTGTCCATTCCACCTCTGTGCCATCTTTCATGCGCGAACATCATCTTACTGCCTTCTTTTGCTCTATGGCGTATTTTCTATCTTCTTTCGAGGTGCCAATTCGCCGTGGCGCGTGGAGCGCGCACTGAATACATGCTGATTGCCCCCGCTCGGCTGCAGAGAGGTCGTCTTGGGCCGGCTAGCAGCCCTCGTCAAGAAATTCGTGCACAAAGTCTCGCTCGCCCGCGGGCTCTCGGAAGCCGCCGCCACCGCGGCGGGTGGCAAAATCTTCACGTTCGGCTCGTACCGACTGGGCGTGCATGGCCCCGGCTCGGATATCGACACGCTGTGCGTGGTCCCGAAGCATGTTTCGCGCGAGGACTTCTTCGACGTGTTCGAGGACATGCTCAAGGAGACCGACGGCGTGACGGAGGTGTCGGTGCGTCCGCTGGTCTTTTTGTGACGCCTTGGGGGTGGCGGGAGTGACAGGTGCAATGCAGGGCGTCCCGGACGCGTACGTCCCCATTATCAAGACGAAGATCTCGGGCATCCCGATCGACTTGGTCATGGCCCGCCTCGCGCTCTCAGCGATCCCGGACGACTTGTCATTGCAGGACGACAACTTGCTCAGGAATTTGGACGAGCGATGTGTGCGAAGTCTGAACGGTATGGGCTTCTTTGTCTGTAGCTTCGGCCATTGCTGAACGGCTCTTAGGTTCAAGGGTTACGGATGAAATCCTGCGATTAGTCCCGAATGTGTCCGTGTTCCGCGACGCGCTACGATGCATCAAGCTCTGGGCACAACGTAAGCACCCTCACGAATGCCACGAACAGGTTACCGACTGTGAAATCAGGCCGAGCCATCTACTCCAATGTGAACGGCTTTTTGGGTGGCGTTGCATGGGCAATGCTCGTCGCTCGAATATGTCAGCTATACCCGAACGCAATCGCAGGCGCGATTGTCAGTCGGTTCTTCATAATTATGTATCAATGGTAAGCGGCGTTTACCTTCGCACTTGACCGCTCAGTAACCTATGTTCTCAGGACGTGGCCCCAACCTGTATTGTTGAAACCCATCGAAGATGGACCGCTACCTGTGCGCGTATGGAACCCCAAGGTAGGCCGATCGGCGTGTTCCATTTGTTATGACGCTGACATTGTCATAGATCTACCCGGCCGATAGGGCACATCGCATGCCAATCATCACCCCCGCATATCCCTCCATGTGCGCCACGCACAATGTTACCCAGTCCACGCAGATGATCATGACCGAAGAGTTCAAGAAAGGTGCGAGGGTTAGCTAGTCGCCAATGATGAACGGCCGCTGACGCATTCGCCGAATTTTCTATAGCATCCGAGATAGTGGATAGGGTAATTGTCGGGAAGGCGAGTTGGTCTGAGCTCTTCGCCAAACACGACTTTTTCCACAAATACCGGTATTATCTCCAAGTAATTGCGTCAACAGGTAGCCCCGAGCTACAGATCAAATGGTATGCGCCACATTCTTCGCCCCGTCCTAGTACATTCATCCAACTCCATGACAGGTCCGGCACCGTTGAGTCCCGGATACGACAGCTGGTCATGAAACTCGAGTATGTGGAGAGCTTAGCGCTGGCGCATCCCTTCATCAAAGGCTTCGAGCAAGTGTCGTACTGTCTCAACGAAGAGGAAGTACGCGCAGTTGCTCAAGGCGAGATCTCCGAGGCGATCGCCAAGCGGAAGAAAGAGGACATCGAGGGCGTGGACGGTGCGAGTGCCGTCTACTCGACGACATTCTACATCGGCCTTGCCGTCGAGCCTCGACAACGTGCGTCTCACCCATGGCGTGGCAAACTAACTACTTACGTAGGCACGTACCCTAGCTGGATCTGTCGGCCCGCGGAGGTTAGATATCTCGTATCCTACCACTGAGTTCACAAAACTCGTCAAGATGTGGGAGAAGTTCGACGAGAACAAGATGGGTATTGTGGTGCGACATATCAGGAGGTATGTGCGTCGATGATCGTCTTTCGTTACGCTGACTCTCTCCCTGCTGTAGCTCTGCGCTGCCGGATTACGTCTTCGATGAAGGCGAGCGACAACCCAGACTGGCTCAGAAACGTCCAAAGACGACGGTGTGTGGTCCCCACAATCTGAGCTCGCAACAGTCTCTCATGATTCTCTTTGTGCCTAAGACAACCGGTCGGTCAAGTCACACATCGCCCGACGTTCCCAACAAGAAAGCTCGGTTGGTTCACATTATGTCTCGCTGTCTTCGCTTGGACTAGCAGCTGACGGCGGACAGACATTCAATATCGGCAACAACTGCGGCGCCGTTGCCGCACGAAGCGTTGAAGACGGCCGAGAATGGCGTTCGTGGGCTACCGCACATCAACACCGCTACCTCGGTCGAACGACCTCCTACCACGGCTGGCGTGTACAAACCACCCGTGAAGGACGCTTCTCAAATCAAGTCACCTGAGCTGCCCAAGGGCGAAAATGTCGCCGTTGCAACAGCGACAGGTATGCCATAGCATCAACCGTCCGCAGAGCTCAATACCTTGCCTGCCCTCTGGACGACTCCAATCGCGCCACCTCCCAACCGAACATAGAGAAGACTCCTTGCCCTTGATTGCCCGTACGATACAGTGGACGTCAGGATCCGGATTGTTTCATATGATGCCGCCGCCTCGGTCTTGTCAGGTAACTGCTTCGGCCTTGGATCGTTTCAGACTGCTGGTGGATGCGTCTCTGGATCTTCGTCCGTGAGAGCGTACGTCGCGTACAGTCCCTCTGGCTCCTACCTTGTGTTTCCTTCGCCCCGTGACCCCTGCCGCCGCCGTCGTTCACCGAGTCCCGCAACTACACTTGTATTTCCAGTTTGTCGAGTAGCAACGCTGTATTGTACCTTGCACGCATAAGTATATCGACCGCCGTATTTCTGGACCCCTTGTACATCCGCCTGTCCTGGTGTGGGCTATGAAGGCCGCTCGTCCAAGCAAACGTGCCCTAGAGAGTTGGGAGGATGCGATGCAATATTGCCGAATTTGACAGTCAAGTACGATCGAGGACATGAGCGCCTAATTCAACGGCCTCTTGGACTCCGAGGACGACGCCGCCGCCCAGCCGGACGGCCTCGCGTTTGCCTCGCTATCGCCCTTTCCAGTCATTCTTTCTTTCTACCCTCATTTGGTCTGCATCTTCTCGCTCTGGGGCATACTTGAGGCAGCTCGAGGACGCGTTTGGTAGAGCACCTGCTGCTCTCTGGTTACTACGACTTTCGGACCGCTCGGACTTCCGGGCGACCTCTTGAATCCATGGTGTCTCGCTCGCTTCTCCTAGCGGCTTCGCTTCTGGTCGCGCTCTCGGAGGGAGCGCTCGAAAGGCGCAGAGGGACGTTCAAACACCGGCGGGCGGTCGCTGCCCTGTCGGATAATGCGTTGTTCACCGAGTAAGTGCATCCGCTCACCGGCAGCGACGTATTCAATAAACCTGCCAGGAACAGAGTTTCTACGGCGCTGCATGCGCGCGCAGATTGCGAGCCTGCAGATCCCCTGAACACGCTCACCGACCGCCTAAACACCCTGCTTAACTCCTCCGGTCCTGGATATATCCTCCCATTGTGCCCGGGCGTCCAGTATTTCATCCAGGCCCCCATTCTGTTCGCCGCCCAAGACCAGGAAATCAGCACCGTCGGCTATCCCACTGGCGATGACCGCGCGACGCTCGTCGTTGCCGGCCCAGTGGCAAATGGCCAGGGCCACACCACCGCAGTGGATGGCACCTGTCAGAACTGCAGCGGGGTGAAGCTGCGTAACATCCAGGTCCGCAGGGTCGCAATCTTCCCGAAGCCAGGACCCGCCTGACTTGACTTTCTCTCTTTCTTTGCTTCCTTCGCCGGTGACCGGTACCGCGCAGATTAACGGCACGCGCGCGGGGGCGTCGCCGACGAACGGCGGGGCGAACATCGAGATGGGCGGCTCGAACGCGAACCAGCTGATCGAGCACGTCCGCTCGTTCGACCCGCGCAGCTGGTCGTGTTTGCACGTCGCCGAGGGCGCGTTCTCGTGCAACAATGTCACGGTGCAGAACAACGACATCGGCCCGTGCGGGTCGGACGCGTTCCAGGAGTGGGCGGACGGCATCAGCGTCAGCTGCCAGAACAGCGTGGTGAGGAACAACTGGGTCAACAACCCCACCGTACGCCGTCGTCTGTTCGTTCTGATTCGTGGGCACGGCGCTGATGTTCGGCTAGGACGGAGGCATTGTCCTCTTTGGCGCGCCGGGGACGCTGGTTGAGAATAACACCATCTGGGTCGAGACCGTATGTCCTTTCACGTTGGGGTGCTATCTCTGGGATCAGCCTGAAGGCTGACGGAAATTCACAGATGACGCTGCTGGGTGGCATCAACATGGTTGACTATGACCCGTGGAACGGGAACTACACAAACACCATTGTGCGCAACAACACCATCCGGGGTGGGTTTGCGACAGAGACGCCAGAGGGTACTGAGACCAAAGGCGTCAACAAGGACGATGCAATCATCAAGTTTGTTTACCCGCTCCCTCAGTGTGCTTGGCTGTAGCTGACCGTATGCTTATAGGATTGGCATTGCGATTGGTCCACGGACCTGGTTCGGCGACCGCTACTTCAACAACGTCAGCCAGTCAGGGACTGTCCTGAATAACGAACTGACCGGCGCATTCGGCTACGGCATGGCCATCTCGTCCGCTGTCAACTTCACCATACAAGGGAACGTGCTAGTGGGCAACACGTCCTTCATTGGCTCGAACGGGCCAAACTGCAGCACGACGGACATCACGCCCAGCCCCGCGCCGTTCGTCCAGGACCAGAACACGGTGCAGTCGTCCAATATCCAGGACGGCTTTCAGCACATCCCGGACGCCGACAGCCTGACGTGCATCATGCCCCCGGATGGAGGCGACTACTGGCCGTTCGGCGGCAACCCGTCGTCGGGCTCGCCCACGTCCCCAGCATCGCCGACCTCGACCGCGACAGGGTCGTCCTCCCACAGCGGCCTTTCTGGCGGTGCGAAGGCCGGCATCGCGGTGGGCGTCATCCTCGGCGTCGCCGCTCTCGCCGTCATCACATATTTCCTACGCAACTGGGCGGTCAAACGCGCTAGGACTTCCGGAAACCGGTACTAGAGGACGGTGGACACACGATGTGCACATTTTCATGCTTTATTCCTACCTTCGGCAGCATCGTATACCGCAGTGTTTAGACTACTTCCGCCTGAGACGACTCGTACTTTGTTATAGACTGGTCTTAGTGTAGCAGTCCACAATCTTCTTCTCTCTACTTGGCATGTCAACATCGCTAGAACTGTACGCGTACTACACGAGCTATTCGCATGATACACTATTACTTTCGCCGTATATACATTGGTTAACCATGGTCGATTCATCAGCATCCGCGAAACTATACAACGCCCATAGACTCACACACCTGCTCATGGTGGCATCCGCCAAAACTCGTGTATTGCGACCGTTAGGTTTCCTACAATATGCTTTAACCAGGAAAAATATGATTGTTGAATTGGACGGATCTGTACCCAGCGGTCTTGCGGCGCACTGCATCCTCAGACTAAGGAGCATCTAGCTGAGATTTCTCCAGAGGACTATTCATAACACACAGCCCGTTCATGATTCTGAGTGAACCACTGTGCTACGTGTTGGTGTGTCTTACCACCTATGTAGGTGAACATCTTCCGTGGCACAGGTTGTTGAAACTATTGCACTTGACGTGAACAGCTGCCAGCCGCACCCACCCTCTCGCGCTGCGAACGGGAGAATCAAAGGCTGCCGCATGTGGCGGAATCGGCCCCGTTCTCTGGAGCGGGACATTACTGCATGCGTGAATGGATCTCTGTTTGGCATCAAGGACTGTGCGCGGGATCGCGTAAGATTGGGCGGGCCTTCCCATGTCAGACAGCGAGCACAGACGCGGAAGTCCACCCACTCAGCTCGCACCGTCCTTCTGCGGTCGTCTTCCTGCCCGGCCTTCCATCCTGATTGGCCGAAGCGCGAGGACGGGATTCTCTGCCTCACTGTCCTGCGGCGTTCCGGGACATCTGCGACCACCACGCGGCGGTCCAAGAAGACGATGAGGGTCGGTTTTTCGATAATTAGCCCACCCGCCGGCCTTTCTCCGACACCCGAGCGATGAGGGCCTGGCTGGGGCTGCGACGGTGATATCTGACTACGACCGCCACTCAGCCTTCAGGATCAGGATCCGACCGCATCGAGCGGCGACCAAGTGTGAGGCGGCGGCAACGGCGGTGTGTGCGACTCGGACATTGTTTGGAGCCCATCAGGATCAGTCGAATGCGCCCATGGGAGCCCCAGGAGCGGGAGAAGGACGGGGGCCCTTGACTAGGTTCTGTCAGCCACCGTGATGGGAGGGTGCGGTGGAAGCTGGAGAGACACCCACAGCATCGCCTCCGGCGTATCTCATGTTACAGCCCACCCAACCCCGCCTGCTGTGTTGCTGTTTTCCATTTGCTGCTGCCGCGCCAAGCGCACGCGGCTGCGCTAGGAACGGCCGTGGTTGGTGGCAAGATTGCATTGACAGGCAGACCCCGCTCGTTCCTTCCAAGGTGCGTTGGGCACCTCGTCGAGAAGTGGCGAGCGCACCGCCTCTAGCATCTGGGGCCCACCCATTCGACCGGTCCGTGGGGCGGGTTCTCAGGGCTGCTCGTCAGATCCCAGCCTTCTTGCAAGGGTCGGCGCCGTGTGTGAGGACGCCGTACCTGGTTCTGCGATTGAGTCTCCGAAGACGTCTCGAACGCACGATGGGCGAATGAACTCCCTTCCAAGACGAGTGCCCAGTAGACGGGTAACCTGCGATCACGAAGGTGTCAAGAGAGGTAGCGCGGAAATGGTAAGAATGGAGGCATCGCTTCGTAGAGGCACCAGATGGCTACCACGTACACAGGACGTCAGAGACAGAAACGACACACGGATACCCAGCAACTCATGTCGCCCATATGGGTTCAGCGAGGCTATGCACAGTTTGATTGTGCTGTAGGATAGACTCGTTAAATACCATTCGTTAACGTTTGAACTCTGGAGCAAGTAGAAATACATATGGGCAACAGTTCAATGAGTCCAGTTTCCATTTCGTAGACCCATCTGACATCGGCGGAAGAAGCTGTGAGGTGGTTGTCAGACTTGGGACGTACGCCAGAGACCGCTAACTTACCTACGACAAAGCGGTAGGTTATCGGAAAGGGCGCGCTTCCGGCGGTTCACGTCAGTCGTACCCCCTTCGCGCCCTCGGAGGAGTGTCGTCGTCATAGCGGGACCTCCGACGGTCGGAGCCTTCATGACGCACGTCTCGCTTGCTGTCGTCGTACGGCCTTGAGCGGGGTGAATGGTAGCCTGCCACGGGGCTACGAGAGCGCCTAGGCGGAGTACGGCTGCGGTACCGTCGGTGTGGTGAGCGGTCGCGGGAGTGGCTCCGTCTTCTTGGGGAGGAGCGGCGACCATTTCCGCCTTCGTCGTCTCTGCGAACCGGGGTTCTGCTGCGCGACCGCCGGGGCGAGTCGCTTCGCCGCTGTCGGTCGAGGGGGGCTAGACCGCCCCCGAGTGAGGCTAGGAGCTCCTCGGCAGCCCTCACCCCTGCGGACTTCGTCTTCTCCTTGCGGAGTCGTTTCCGTTCTTTCCTGGCTTGACGTTCTTCCGGTGTCTCGTCCTTGTGTTTCCGCTTCGACTTGGACTTCTTTCCCTTCTTCGCCGCTTTCTCTTCCTTCCGTTTGGCAATTAGGTAGTCTCGCATGGGGTCCTCGGGGTCGATCTCCGGGCCAGAGTCGTCCGAGGATTCCGAAGCCTCCGCCTCGTCTGTTACAACGGCGGTGATTGTTAACGGCGTGCAAGAAAGCAAGAAAACTACGGAGCGTACCCATGATCATAGGCGGCTTAGCATTCAAGCTCTGCTCTTCCCGCTCATGGAACTCTCCATCCTCGCCCTTTTCCTTCGGCTGCTTGTAGTTCTTGACATGGTCCACGCGGATGGTCCTATCTAGGATCTTCGCTCCGTTCAGATTGTCTACGGCGAGGATAGTGGATCGCTGGTCTTCATACATGATGAACGCGAAGCCTTTCGGTTTGCCCGTTTCCTTGTCACGGGGCATGTTTACATCCATGATCTCCCCATACCTGTTACCATCAGTATTAGAACATTTCGTGACAGGTCTGCCACATACTGGGAGAAGATAGTGATGACATCTCCCTCAGTCAAATCCCTGTTGAGCCCACCAGCGAAGATGTACGCAGAATCTGAACGAGTCTAGTTAACGCTTCAGCCACCGGTAATACGCGCCCAACATACCCTTGTAGTCATCGTGCCATGAACCCTTTATGCCAAGGTCGAGCTCGCGCTCGTTGATCTTGTTGATTTCCTTCACAACGCTGTAACCACATGCTCAGATAGACTGGGTAGAGAACTTGGAAAACGTACTCACTTCATCGTGGTGGTTGTGGCTCGAGGGGGGTTGTGTACGAGACGCGCGCCACGTGCGCCTACAGCACAGGCGTCAGCGCGACACCGCGCGCCTACGAAATTTTGTGAATCTGGTCTGTACGCTCACCGACTCGGCACACAAAATGGCCTCGTTCTCGCTGCCGCAGATCAACGACAACCCGGAGGGTGGGTGGGGCCCGTCGACCTCGAACCTGCCGTCGCAGTTCAAATTCAAAGACATCCCGTATGCCCCATACTCAAAATCCGACAAGCTCGGCCGTTTTGCGGACTGGAACGACCTCTCTGGCGACAACCGGCCGACAAACCTTGGTCTTTCTGCGCAGGCCAACGCCCGTGCTGGTCAGCAGGGCCGTGGACGGCGCGATGGCCAACAGGCATTTGGCAGCGGCACCGCAAGCGCGTTTGCTTACTTCCATGCCGAGGATGAGTCTAGCTTCTCGCTTGTGGACAACAAGGCTGGTGCTGCTCGTAGGGGCGGCGCAATGACCCGTGGCAG